>CAJQUW010016531.1:0-743720 GCA_907163375.1 Prostheceraeus crozeri | reverse complement strand
TTTAAAGTTTTTTTTCCTTAACACTAGGATGGTCGGCAAAAGTTTACACTCCTAGAGAATGGTCATGGTATCAATATTGATACCATCGATATTGTTAGGTACTTGTACTCTATGTAGTAAGAAAATGCGAATAGAATGCTATCCCATTCCTCAATTAATTGTTGATAAGTATTAAATTTGTTTAAAAATATATTTTAATGATTCTACATAGATATCTCATTGTATACTTTTTACCGATGCTGCATGTGTTACTGTGTCACATGATATTATAAGTTTAGGTATTTTATTCGCTATTTCATGAATTATCACTAACTATGCAAAGGACCTATGCATTATTCAATCAAGGAATATTATTAACCCGGAATATGCCTATCATAAATCAAAACAATTTAATGATATAATTACTGATATGATTTTATTAAACATAAACATAAAGTGTTCACGAATGTTAAACATGAAGCAAATCTACATAGTATGTGAGAAACACTCCTTGCACTGAACCAATATATCAACTTACTCGCTTGGTCTTCAGCGCACGCTCCACAGGTGATCTTCTTACAGTCTTTGCAATACGAAGATGAACAATTGCGACATTTCTCCTGTTGGAATTTTCGGCGTTTCTTCAGTGGCGGAAGTGCGCAAATGCTTGTATCCAAATTTGATCTAGTTGTGTTGACGGAGATTTCTTGTAAGTTTTCATTCGAAGCAGAAAGCTCTTCAATAAGCTGCAGAATGAAGTCTTTTCTAGATATTTTGTGGGATGTACTTTTCTGCTACACTATCCAAGCGTTGATGGCAGTGATGTCCAACATGTTGCACCATACAGCTAATGGCCATCGACGAGAGGCAGATTTTGTAGTATATAAGCGGCACATTTGGTCCACCACATCAACTCCGAACTTGTTGGCATTGTACGCCTCAATCAGCACCGGTTTGTTTTTATGGCTGCCGGTGGAAATTGATGGAGACGAGTGACATGTACTTAGGAGACATACAGATTTGTTTTTCTTACACTGGTAAGAAACAGCACAAACTCCAGCATCTTCTTACCAATAAAATCTCGATTCATAAATATCTTTCCTGTCATTTATCATATCTGGCGCCAGTTCTCGACGATTTTTCCGGATTGTCCCAAGGATGAAGGTTGAAAGCAAGTTCAATTTCTTGGCCACTGCGAGTGAAGTAAAATAATTGTCACAACATACGTGATATCCACGGTTCTTGAATGGTTCCATAAGTCGAAGAACAACATTCTCTGCCAATGGTTGATTACCACGAGCACTCTTCTCTGCAGCTCCAAGATAAGGTATGATGTTGCTAACATACTTAGACTCAACGTCAACAAGTAGCCAAAACTTAATGCCGTATTTGTCGGGCTTATTCGGCATAAATGTAATTATTTTGCATCGGCTCTTGACTGGAAGTAATTGTTCATCAATAGTTAGATTCATTGACGGAGTAAATGCCGAAACACAGTTGGATCTGAAGGATTCAAAAACCTCTCGCACATGAGCATATTTGTCATCATTGAGAAGATTTCTTCTAGTCTTTTTCCAGTCAAAACGGAAGCAGCGAAGAATCTTCTTGAATTTCTTCTTCGACATCGTTGAAGAAAACAACGTCGGCCCATACTTGCGATCCCAAAGAAAGCTGATAGAGTCTTATTATAAATTCCTCGCGCGTACTGTAGAGAAATGAATGATTCTATGTCTTCGATTGTAAATACATCACTAAAGCCGGACTCATTGGCGTATCTGTTTGTGCACTCCAAGACATGACGCACCATCTTCTCGTCAACGAATATTTTCCATGCGTCGTATACAGATCTTACGTTCTCTGATCTTGATCCTGCTTTAGCTTTGAACACGTTCTGTTTAGCCACTCTACCAACTTTACTCGCCGTGAGCTTCTGCCATTTTGTTCCATCCTTTCCGAATAAGCATCCGATGTTTCCTTGTGACGTAACAGACACCGGGTCAGATATATCACTGTCACTTTCACTGTCCGAAGAAACATGAAACTCGACGTCAGACGATTCTGATACCTCTGAAGACCATTCTTTAATTCTGCGATATATTTCATCTGGTGTTAGCTTTTTCCTTGCCATTTTGAAGTCGTCGGACGCAATGATATCAATGACGATCTCATGAACACTCATATACTGTGTGCTGACATTGTATGAATCTGTATTGATTTCCGAAAACGTCATAGCATCGAACACAATAGCCTCACTTGTGCTTGCAATTTCAATGTCTGTTTCACTCAATGACTACCATAGATATCGACGATTTTCATAGATTTCGAATGAGCCGGGATTCAATTAATCTTTGAATCGTTTTGTAGACATTGTACTTCAGACTATTCCAGTAATGAGTGTGATCAGCGCGTGGTATCAAAATTGATGCCACTGACCATTTAAGGGGTAGAACTCATGTTTGAGCACTACTCAAATATTTTTAATACATCGTATAGGTCATAAAAAAATAATAATAAAATAATAATTGTTGCATATACTTCAATTGATTTGAATTGATAAACCTCAGGAGAAGAGACTATAAAAATCAGTTGGTATCAAAATTGATACCATGACCATTCTAGTGTTAAGAGATTATAATTTCCAACTTCTTATCCAAAAGCATGTCGAAACTCTTCTTCTTTGAAAATGGAAGTGAAACAGTCATGGGTGGACGATTGAACATGGTCATTCAGCTCTCATGTGGCTGAAAATTTACCCTTTGGAGGCTATTAATCGTAACAGCACTTCAAAGGCCCAACCAAATATCAGTCAAGTGTCCGCTTCATCAAATAGAACATGAGTTCACAAACAATGTAACTTTTTGGAATGGAGCCACGATTTCTTGAAGATGATAGGGTCCCCTACTGGACAAGACTTCTACACTTCACTTGTTTCTCAATCTTAAATAACATTTACATCGTAAATCTCTTGTCTTTTCACTTTAAACATAATTCCGGAATTGGTTTTCATATTGGGAAGTAACAAAATCATAAATGCACATTAAGGTCTCATATTTTCAATAATTATTACAATGGTCACTATAGTCGCAATTGAGCAAACTCATTCGAAATCAAACAACGGACGTCTATCGGTACGTACCCAAGTACTCAGAACCAAGTCACACAAGTTCGCTCATAGACGTTCCGAAACACAATGTACTCAACCGAGTGTACCAAAAACATGTACCTATCCAGTGAGACAGAAGTCATACATGTTCCTATTCATAACACAGCTATTTTTACATGTACCTATCCCATGTTCCTATTCATAACACTAGATCGTACATGTACCTATCCATGTACCTAACTATAACACTGAATTTTGCATGTACCTATCCCTGTACCTATCCCACTCGTTGTAGGGCACAGTTTTCACTACTTGAAGCGACCCTCTTGAAGTTTTTTGAGGAGATCTTGAAAGAGACTCAATGCCACTCTAGAATGAGCTGGAGCATCATCAAAAATAAAATCAGCTTCAATGCCGGGGAGAAATTTAGGTACTGGTGGTACAAGAACCCAGTTTGTGGCGACACCGCAGTGATGTTTGGCCGCCAATTTATTGATGAGCAGATACCTTTGATCTGCATATTTCTACATTTGATCACATCCATTTCTATGCTCCCACATTTCATACTGCATATGTCTACATTTGATCTGAAAATAATATTTCATTTGCAAAGGGTGATATCTTATTTGCATATTCTACATTTGATCTGCATATTTCTACATTAATGTCGGAAAACCTATACTTATTGCACTATTATCTACTTCTATGATATGACACCAGTAATGCTGCCATATCGACGAGTGCGCGCTAGCGCACGAGACGAATTCAATGGCAGCATTAATGGTGTCATATCGATACATGATACCATTTTCAGTTCCCAGTGCCATGTATTTTAGAGTGCTATAACTACCTTAAAACAGTGCAGTATAACTAAAAAGTGTGCAGTATAACGAAGCTTATGATATCTATGTATAACGAAGAATCTTATATACAAAATATACATGCACATCACTTTCTGTAAAACATAGAAGTAACAATTATAAAAGTTCTGAGCGGTTGTGCGATTCCAGAATAATTTTGATTGTCGTTTCTGTTCGAAGATTGAGGAGGGGGTTCACATTCCATTATTTCACTGAAGAAAGTCGGTTCTAAATCTTCAAAATTCGGTTTTAACTCTGGGGTTGGGATTGAATTTGGTGAAACTTCGGGAGGATTCAAAACAATAGAGGCATTGTAATCATCATCTCGTCTTCGTTTGTATGCTTCTAATCCTTTCGATGAGCGATTTCCGAGTCGCTTTTTAATTATTTTGTCGTCGAGACTATTTTCTGACAGTCTTGTAGCACATGTAGCCTTACCCGAATGGCTAGTATTCGCCCTTCAAATTCGCCCTTGCTGCAAGGATAGGTAAAATTTTTGAGAGTGTATTCACTCCAACACGCTGTTTGCCAAAGCAAATTGAGTTCATTAAGTTTGGAAGAGTCCTCAAGTAGAATGGGCCTTCAGTTTCCCCCAATGCTTGAAAATATTCTCTGTACAAAGATATGATAGACTTTCTCCCTTCAGTGTCATAATGTTTGATAACTTTTGGTTTAAAATGTATTTGCCTTAGACCACCATTAAAATTTTTTCTTGATCTTGAGGTGTATTTAATATACACTTTTCCATCACTATCATTTCAATGATGAAGTCATTGACTTGCAGGTCGTGGTGCTCTTCCCTTCCACGTAGTCCGAATAATTTGCAATTATAAAAATATACGGTGTATTGCAATACTTCGCTTGAACAATTTCCAAAAACACCTTTCTGCCACATTTCGACCTCTTCCGCTTCAGAAAACACATCTGACTTGTTTCGTTCCAATACCAATACCTCGATACGTGAGATCTTTCATGCGACTATCGAGAGCATTGGTGAAGTATGTAGAACGGTTATCTCGAAAGTCTAAAATGTTTTTATCTTGTACTCCATTATCACGTAAGTGTCTTAATATTCCACATGCGATCAAATAAAGCGTTTTGGCTGGGTATTCTTCACCATTGACTTTACATGCTTCCGATATGAATCAGGCCAGCCAGCTGTTTAATTCATTGTCGGTCATTTCGACTATATCAGGAATATTTTCTGGTCTATTTTCTTCCCAATCATTAAAGATTTTCATGCACCACTTTGTTGACTTTTCTGTATTTTTTGGTTTGGAATTTTGGATCATATTGTTTATTTCTTCGTCAGATCTTTTCTTGAATCGTCTATGCGTGTTATGTCCTTCCATTGAGAGAAAAAGTTCTTCTGTGAGATCATTCATCGTTAAATTCAACCTTGTCTTTACTTTCCAGATTTGAAAATGAATAAGTTATCCTGCATTCTTTTAAGAGATTTAAAAAATTAAGAGATCAAATATCTAGGAGTCCATATACTGACCAATCATTAAAGATTTTCATGCACCACTTTGTTGACTTTTCTGTATTTTTTTGGTTTGGAATTTTGGATCATATTGTTTATTTCTTCGTCTTGAATCGTCTATGCGTGTTATGTCCTTCCATCTTCTGTGAGATCATTCATCGTTAAATTCAACCTTGTCTTTACTTTCCAGATTTGAAAATGAATAAGTTATCCTGCATTCTTTTAAGAGATTTAAAAAATTAAGAGATCAAATATCTAGGAGTCCATATATTGACCAATGCTAGTCACAGATATTTATAGAAAATGGTATAAAATAGATATAGCACTTGAAGAGTTACTATATCATTTTCCTACACTCGTTTTCATAGATATACGCACTCAGCTTCGCTTCGTGCGTATATCTAGAAAACTCGTGCAGGAAAATGATATAGCATCCCTTCAAGTGCTATATCTATCACATAGTCATACTATTTATGAGATGTCTATTTCCGTCATTACTGGTGTCTAAAATCACGGATTCATAGACAGGTTTTTCTAAGATATCAATGTCCCATTCGATATCAAAGAAAAATATCAGGCCCCAGTTCAAGATCATTTCATAACCAGCCGTCTTAGCTCACTGACGTATTCAGAGCAATAGATTCTTTGAACAATTTATTAACAAATCCAAGCACATGTTCACAATATCGACAGCCTTATGCAAAAATGGCCTATCTGCAATTTTCCACTTTCGAGAAAATTGAAATAAACCTTCCTATTTTTTATTTTCCAGGTAAACAATATATTTTTTTCGTGTGTTATGTCAAGATTAGTATATCTAACAGAGGATCACTTCATTTTTGGTTCGCCAATAGGTTGTTTTTGCAGATAGGCCAATTTTGCATTAATTTTCTGTAAATAGGCCATTTTTGCACAAAATTAAGATACATCGATGATTTGTTTCATTTATATTTTCATATTATGTTACAGAATTAGATAAGTATTTTGTGTGATGATAATTACATACATTAGGCCTATAAGTATTGACTTGAAAAGATAATCTAATTGTAGGCCTAATTTTATGGGGAAAAATTTAATTATTATAATGAAAGATTTGTATACATGGCTGTTACTTTCAGTTCAAAGGAAGTAAATATTGAAACCATCCTACTCCATTTCACCCATTAATCGAGAATAATCTAAAAAGGAGCTCAATGAAAACGGTTAATTTTTCATCGTTATTTCTATTAGTTAGAATGTAAACAAAAAACTATTCAAAAGATTGCAAAAGTTATCAAGAGTGAGGAAGGCTATCATAAAATGCATGATTTTCACTTGGGATCACTGATTTGAGTACCTGAAGATCTTGATACTTCCGCTCCGATATTTCCAGATGCGACGGGAACATTTGGTTCAAGAGAAAGGTCGATGTACGATTTATTCTTTGTGGTAAAAGTGACCACTCCTTTTCTCCTTTTAATTTGAAGTACATTTCCGCCTGTCATTGTGTAATTCAATGCTGATAGTTCATTATCTTTTGCGTCTCCTATATTCTTTCCGGATCTTATTGACTTCACATATAGGTTTTTAAACCCCTTTTTAAAATATGAATGGTTCAAATAATGAACAACGTATGGTTCTGGGTTTCGGCGATGGAACTTCTTGAGAAACGAACTGTAACCACTGGCTTTTGGTTTAGAGCTTGTGCACTCGTTTGGTATTCTTTGAATAGACCAGACAATGTCTTCCCAGATTCAAGAAATTTCTGGACCTGGTATATTGCTCTGGAATAATGCGATGGATTGTAGTTCTACTATTCAAGAATGTTCTAGGTTAGCAGTGACTTCCTCAGTGATCCTATTTGCGACTGTTCGAGTAGAACTGTGCTCTGACATCCAATGCTCTTTGTGGAATGCCAACTGTTGAACAAACAGGCTCTTGCAGACATGATAAGAATTTTCGTCCACTTCCAAATTGTACGAAAAGCTCCTAGATCTGCGAGAATCACTTCTTGATGTACGGCGATGTATATTTTCCTTTCTCGAAATGTCTTCATCTTACCCCAAACATTGTCGAATATTTTCATTCTTTCTTCTTGCAAGCTCTTGATGAGGTTTTGCAACCAGTCGATGTACCAGGCCCTCCCATGGATCGAGCCGGTTTGTTGTTGTATGGTTCTCCCATTTCTCTTAGACGCTTGGTTTGATTTCGTTTCCACAGCTCAGGTCTTCTTTTCTTTCCTTTTTCTTTTGCCAATGTAGGATCTCCATGATTGAAACAAACAATTAGTAACAACATGTATATTTTAATTGTGTAGAACAAAGCATACCCATTAAAATGAAAATCATAATTTGACAATAGCCTCTGGCCACCAGGACGCAAAATATGATTCTAAATATGAAAACATAGCCTCATGTATATTAATAAAAGTTAATTATCTTTATTTATCTATTGACTAAAAAAGTTGTTAGAATCTATGGGCTATGCACAGCTATGGTCCATATTGTGCTTAACCTGAATTTTTCAATAAATGTTCTATTAAATATCAATTCGAAACATGTTGCGAAAACATATAACGAGCAGCTATGTATTTCCTTGTTTTGCAAAGCCAAAAATATAGCAATGATATATTTAATAGTTGACTATATTTCTTTAATTAGAATACTTTTGCATATCGATCTAATTTGATCTTCATAAATGCATAATTTCATTGGAAGAAAAATATCATTTCAATTATTTATTCGTTTCTTAGCACGAATGAAAAGTTAGTTTCGACATACCTTGCTCGTGTAATAACGTCCGGAAAACTTCATTAGGCGTCAAGGGCATTGAGCGGGGGTTCACAGTTAATTCTGGAAAGTAAATATGCTTGTAAAATAGACATTTGTTTGATGTCAGCTAAACATTTGATATTGAAGTTATCACGTTCTTGATTCCTTCTTAGGTCTAGATTGATCAGTGTTCGATACAAGTATTATAACCATATGTATTTATTGAAATGATTCATAAAATGGATATAGAACTCAATAAAAAAAATCAATTTATGGCATGTACATGCTTTATAAAGTTGCAAACTAAAATAATACGTGTATGTAGAAATTAATGTCATAATGAAAATAATGCCATAACACAATGAATATTCAAGAATTCTAAATTGAAATTATTTGGATATCTATTTGAATAATACCTAATTTATGATACTTTTATAAACTACCCTACATAACTTAGATATTTGACAAATATTTCTTGTACTATCGGGTAATACTGAAACATCAATGGGCCGATTGTTAAAAACTTACCAATTCGTCGTTTTTTGCAGGCTGCCTGTACCATGAGCATCCTCTACTTTTCATATCCACGATAAACGAAGTCCACACTTAACAATCGAGTTGATATTGATATACCTAACACGCTTGAATGTAGGAAAGTCAAGGTCAACAACAGGCTGATCAATGTCAGAATGATCCTCTGTGTGCACAGTGTGCGACCACTATCTTCCCACAGGCAGCGTGCAATTAGCATTTCCAACGATAACTTTTTTAAATGTTGATTCCATGACAAACAAAATAAGGATTATTGCTGGATAATAGTTCAATTTTTGGCCTAAGTGGCAGTTAGGCCATTTTTGCATAAGGCGGTCGATATGGAAATCAATGTGCAGACAATTGATCAGATGATGTTATTGAAATGCGCAAGATAACTGCATTGCTGTATTTATCTTCTCAGCAATGCAAATTTGCTATCGCACGAAAAACTGGGCGCAGATGCTTTGAAATGGTCGACTATTTTCGCTACAATCATGACATAACGAGAATCCATTTCCAATATTTCATGAATTCTCTCAGTTAAAAAAGAGCTTGTCATCGAACTTTCCTAACATTTCAAACCCTAAATTGTGCAATCTTTACAGAACTATTAATTCGAGAAATGAGCAAATACATTCAGTAGTTTAGTCGTCAATATCTCTTGGCCACGCTCTTGATGTATATTCTGTTCCTATCTATTAACAACTATACTCTCTTTATTATTTGATATTATCAGTGAAGTGTGACTTTGTTCACCAAATCAAATTCCATATTGCAAATGCCAAATTTTCGTGTAACAGAGGAAATCCATTATGAAAGGTATATCTTAGAGGTTGTACACACTGATACGAGTACATGATTCTTGAAACTAAACAATATTTTTTTCGATAAGAAACTTCATGGAATTCATAGTTTGAAGGAAAAAATATATAACAAAACCATCCCCCATCGATCTCAAATGGTTCATCAAAGACACTTCAACATTTCATTTGTAAGAATAACACAATGATGAAGCGAAAACAGAGGTAGAAGAAATGCAGTGTGTTAGTGGAAAAACATAGGATTCTCACATGTAGTATGCGAAATTGATGATTGCTTTGTATTCTTTGATAATTTTACATTATGTTTAGATATCTATTCATAGCTAACAGATGAAGTCAACTTTGATGTCTATTTCCGTCATTACCGGTGTCGTTTTGCATTGGATGCATAGGAGGAAATTTTGAGTTATCTATGGCAAGACGACATTACTGGTGTCAAATCTCACAATAATAAAACACGCATACGCACTTATATATTCTAATGCACATTCAAAGGTCATGACTATTTTATTATGAAAACGCATGCAATGGCATAGAATGGTTGCTTTTTAAGTCATGTCACAGCTTCAGCAAAAATAAGCTAAGACAAACAAGCAAGTTTATAATCACAGAATTATACCGGTCGTCGTCTCTTCTTCTGTTTGACTAGAAAGGAAACCACAGAATTAGGTTGTTTAAGCGTGTCACTCTGCTAGAAATGCAAACTCATTCAAACGATAGAACATACAGGAACTTACTACGTCGGCAAAAAAGAAATTTTCAATACCTTGCAGAGATAGGAAAAATAGTCGTAAGTCGTTTGCGTATTGCTGTTAATTATTTCAAAATGCTCCGATACTTGATAGAAATTGAAGATTGAAAACACTCCCTTGTAATGGCGATGTTTCTAATTTTTAAGATAAATAAAATTGCAAAGTGTAAACCGCCCGACGTTTCGTCTGCCACGGACTTATTCATGGACAAACTGGCATTGGTAAGCGATGGTTTAAGTTTCAAAAATGACTTCTCCTCAATTCGTGTTTCCTATTCATGGATGGACAATGGATCCTGATGTAATTCGCTTCAGCCACCCTAGTATGAATAGGGTTGCTGAGGCGATCGATGATATCGACATCAAAGTCGTCTATATAGAAAAAGAACGATCAGAATGACGTAGGACAATGTGATCTGAGATGGCACTCGCACTCTCTAGATTATCAATGCTTCTACGATGTTCAGCAAAATGGACGCCAAAGGATCGATTCGTAGAGCCAATGTAGCACTCATTGCATAATCTGCATGTAAAACGATATACAACATAGCACATGCTACAATTATACCTATTAGAAAGCGCTTGACAAACTTTGCAGTCACATTTTTCATTATAACTAAAATTGAAATTGTTGCCAATTCTGATACCGGGTAAATCGTAATTCTTAGTTAATTTATTAATTTTGCGGGTAGCTGCGTCGCTTACGAAATTTAATTTTAATTTGATTTTGTTAGAGCAGTTATGGCTACTAGTCGTAGGCTTATTAACGTTAGGGTACCTGAAAGGGTTCAACCCATTGATTTTTAGTTTTAGATCCATTTTAGTTTTACTATTTTTCAAATTGCTAGCGTCTGAACAACGATATTCCAGATATTTGTAACTATTGCTAACGAAGTTCGATTTTATATGAGACGGTACCCGCCTATCTATATGCATAGAATTGCCGGAGTGACATTCTTTATTATACCAGGATAAGTCAATGCGGTCATTAACAGTTATACTAAGATCTAAAAAATTGAGAACGTTGTCTTTTGTACTTCGAGACTAAACTGAACGGAATTATGAATCGAATTGAAAATATTTAAAATTTCACTAAAAGTCTCACTATCGTTAGTAGGGAATGGTCCCAGGATAATGTCATCAATATAGCGCTTGTAAAGACAAGGAGCAATATTATGCGAACTAATTATTTCCAACTCTCTGTGTTCTATAATAAACATGAATATAATCGCAAACGCTGGTGCAAAGTGTGAGCCCATTGGACAGCCACTAATTTGCAAATAAGTTTTATCTTGGTATTGGATTTCATAATTATTGCTAACAAACCTTAAGAAATCTTCGATATCGGTTACTTTGAAGCCATAGTTATCGATGATATTCCAGTTAGATCTCGCATAACTAACAACAGCATTAATGCCTTCCATTATGGGAATGCTGGTATGTAGGTTTTCACGTCTAGAGATATGAAAGTTACATTATTGTGAGGTGAAATTTTAAGAGAATTTAGATTACCTATAAGATCATCGGTACCGTACTACTATTATTAGTAGGAACCAATTTCACAAGTTGGTTAATAATTTTACTGAGCAGTCAATCAATCTTATCCGTCGGAGTGCCTATAGAAGATGCGATCGGTCTCAGGGAATACCTTGTGGCTGTTAGGGGTTTATGCAATGAGTGCTACATTGGCGCTACGAATCGACCCTTCGGCGTCCGTTTTGCTGAACATCGTAGAAGCATTGATAATCTACTAGAGAGTGCGAGTGCCATCTCAGATCATATTGTCCTACGCCATTCTGATCGTTCTTTTTCTATAGACGACTTTGATGTAGATATCATCGATCGCCTCAGCAACCCTATTCATACTAGGGTGGCTGAAGCGAATTACATCAGGATCCATTGTCCATCCATGAATAGGAAACACGAATTGATGAGAAGTCATTTTTGATACTTAAACCATCGCTTACCAATGCCAGTTTGTCCATGAATAAGTCCGTGGCGTACGAAACGTCGGGCGGTTTACACATTGCAATTTTATTTATCTTAAAAATTAGAAACATCGCCATTACAAGGGATTGTTTTCAATCTTCAATTTCAATGGCAACTCTTGTGCAAGTTATACACATCAAATTGAATTTTGAAAAGTCATACGAAATATCGCACAAGTCTTCATCTTTCGCGCTATTCAAGGATGATGTGAACACAGTCAAGAGTTCGGACATAAAACAAGACAATTCAAGATTATTGTTAGGAATATTAATGGTGTTACTTTTACCTTTGAACCTCATTTGTGATGTTCCAAATCCTTTTGTCCTTCTTGATTACTCTTTCACTCCATGAAGACTTTTTAGCTTTTAAGATTTTGATCTGAATTTACAATACATTTCGCACAGGCATACCATCGATCATTTATCATTTTCTTCAAGACAGGAGTAAGCCAAGGTTTATCCTGTTTTGTAAATATATCACCTCATGGCACGGAATTACAGTTATGGCCTTAGAACAGCTGGCAGAATGCATGGCACTTGCCATCAACAGTTTTCGCGTCGTAGACTGTATTGAAATCTGAAGAAGCCAAATTCGATAAGAAATTGTCAACATTAGAACGTCTGAAGTCAAACATTGTTTTGGCTACTGGTATTAACATAATGAATGCGATTGAGGTTGCAGTAAAACACAATTATGGAGTCAGAGCTTGAAAGTGGTGGGCCGACATTGGCTGGGATGGTGTATCTCGGATAATATCTCGGATAATTCTTCAGATATCCAACTTTGGTCCTGCAATGATGCTCCGGGAGTCAAGGAGCAAAGATGGAAGAGTAAGTTGATGCCAGAAACGGCAAAGCCGACAAGCGAACAGGAAATTATACACAGTAGAAGATCAGCGTCGGAGACCAACCAGAGCGTACAACCGTCACCGACAAAACGATAGGCCCTATGAGTAAGGAAGATTGAACATTAGAAACTTTTCCTACATCAAAATTAGTATTATCAAAACTTAGAAAAAGAAATCAGGAATAATTTATTGCACTGTTGCGGACTACCGAATGTGGACCACGTGATCATTGCCTATAGGCCTAAATGCTCTCAAGAGATGCACTATAAAATCGGAATCTTACAACTCACCTTCAGTCTTGAAAGTTACATTTGTCAAGAAATGTAGAAGCCAGAGAATAACGAATCCCGGAGCGAGCATATCTGGAAGCACAGATTCGATTACTCTTTGAATTCAGGTTGCAAAGTGTCCCGATTATTTTATATGAGCATAACCAAAACATATGAACAACATGCGCGTGTATCTCTATTTGTCTCTTGTTCGTTCAATAGTCGTCGACAGAATTGCATTCCTCTGTTTACCTAACAATGGCGATAGGATTTTAGTAAACAAAATTTTACGCATGACAAATTTAGATTAGTATAAACTTTTCACATGGCAGCGCATAGGGATGTCAATAATATGAAATAAAACAATAAAATCAATTTGCATGTGCAAGTAGACCTTATTAACCGATGGCTGAAAGTCAAATTATGAGGCTAATTATACAGTATGTGATATTTTTTTAGACCAACTATCACCTGCATACTCGTATTGCACTGCATAAAACTTTTTATGCTTCTCATCAAGTCAAAGACAATACAGTATTCGAAATGAACTCCACAATGCCCTATAACTCAAGCATCGATCGAGAGAAGAGGAAAATGATGGATATGTAATGATCCTCCTTCCGATGATATGCTTTAAAGGACAAGGTAATGAGACATTTCAGTCTCCATCCTGCAAATGTCTTCTCATAAGTATTGCGGAAATACCAATGTGCCATTTTATTAGTCATAAAGTTTGTGAAGCAGAAAACTGCCTAACTGTTTCTAAAATTTATGTCAGAAAATGTGACAGGTAAATATGCTTTTATATACTCATAATAAGTTCATAAGTTGACTGCAGTGATTAACCATGCCATGAAAACAATAAGAATGATCAAAAAAAACTATCCAAATACTTTTAAGAAAAGAGATTTACCAATTAAGACCTAGGGTTTGATTTGGTCTAGAAGCTTTATCATTTATTAACAAAGCTGTACTAAACCAGTTTCAAATTCGCTACGTCATGTGGATTTAGCCGAAAAACAATTTTTAATGTCATTATTACAGTTTGCACGTATGTTCAGAAGGCGAGTCAACTCTGGCTTTTCCATTGATATAAATGATGACTCAAATTTTATTGCTTACTCAAAATTCTATAAATTACAAAAGATAACGCGCCCAAAGTTGACTAACGGAATAGCAAGACACATGTACAATTAAACTTTATTCAACACCTCATAAAATCATAGCTTTCAATAAAAATTGACATTATCTTAATAACTAATATAATAATAAAGAGTAAAAATGACACCGTCTGAACTTATGCGTTATGAGGGGCAGCGTTCATCGCCGAAGAATATTGTGAGTTGAAAGCAAAGTGTCGCCTTGTGTCGCGGAGGTGTTGTTGTCCGTCCGTTCCCGGTGTTCGTTCTCCTTGATGTTCGCTCTCTTCTTGATGTTCGTTCTCCTTCCCCTTCTCCTTCGATGTTTGCTCTCTTCGATGTTCGCTCTCTTCCTCCTTCCCCATAATTGCACATGCACAGTATTATATTAGTCTGTCGCGGCCAATTACAATTTGCCGCCATTGCCTTCGGGCCTCGAACCCTCAGAAATCAAATAAGAGGTCGATACTGTGACAAAAGTTTTACCATCAAGTGAAATTGCTGATATTGCTTCTCTTGAGAGTGAAAATTGAGCGGGCAGTGTTGTTATGAAATTCGTAATGACAATATAACTTAGAGAGCTGCATATAGAAGTTGGACAATAGATTGACCGCATACCAGCATCGTCAAATTCTCGGAACTTTGATGTTTTAAACACATGTAGCGCTACCGGCCAATGTTCTAACACATGTTTGTGCAAATATCTGATCACCGTCATGGCTCCACGGAATGAGAATCCCACTCTTCAAAGGTCGTAGTATTTTCACATTAGGAATGTAAAGTTTGATGAAGTACTTTGCAGAAGAAAGTACACTCAATGGACTGGATGTAATATTAATTTCAAATTAATGCTCCACAACTGATATATCAACGATACAATCGAGATTACACATTCGCTACCACCGAGAGAGGCAGCGTCCTCGATGCCGTGACACACCTGAAAGTACAAAAGAACGCGACAGGAACGGCACAAAAGTAACACGCAAATAGCTAGCGACCGAAGCTGCACCCTGATGCTATTCTACCAGATAGTTAAATGAAACCGATAACTTAATACTGTATATTGTATTTATAGCAAAAATTACAGGATGTGATTAGATTATGGCAAAGTCAAAGCACAAGAAGCCAGTGAGGAGAAAGGTTAAGTCATTATGATATGCGCTGCAACACAAAAGGAAATTGAAGCTAACATCAAAATTGCATGTACGTAGCTACATAGAATCTAGCATCTAATACAGGTACGTACAAGTACTGTAGATGGTTCCTAATAGCATGATAGGCATACTGCGAGTTAATGAGAATACAGGTCTGGATGACGGGCAGTACTAAGTAAAAAAACATAATGCAGGCTGAGAAAAGGAACTAAGAAAAAGAATTTACGATAAAAATGAGCAAAACAAAAATTAAAAAAAAGGTGACCGATAAAATTTGGAAGAGTCAATGACATTATCAACGAACAAAGAAACACAGAAAAATCTTTTACGGTGAAAATGGTGAAAAAATTGGAAAAAATGGGAAAATAAATAATAGTCAGTTACAGTATCGTGAAGGGCAAAGCTTGCAAAGCACAGGAAAGGGATGGGAGAATAAAAATTACACAGTGCTCTTCAATTGAATGTTGGTAGAGTATTGAGTTTTTGTTTCAAATAATTTCATGTGTTCAATGCTTTCTTCTAAACTTCTGCCTGTTTCGTTAATGCATTTGTAGGCCTACTCACACAATTCACATTTGAGTTCATTGACACAATTTATGATTTTGCAAATTTTCCTTTTGATTTTATTATTTCTCGAACAGATGTAACGATTAAAGTTGGGACACGGTTCATGGAAAGGATTTGATGAAGATGTGAGTTGACGCATTAATTTTCTTGAACATTCTTCCTTTATTCTGAGGTTTGACTTTTGAAAGATGGCCACTTCTTTCACTAGGTCATGTATTTTTCACTTCTTTTATTACTATACCGTTCTATAAAGTGAAGAATGAGAAGAGAATTGAAAGGAAGAAGCAAAAGAAAAAGAAGAAGAGGAACTGAACTCGTAAGGCGCTGAATACGCGACGCTGTGTTTTGTACAATACTGAAAGAAGTGAATTACCCAAATCTTTCAAGTCTTTTTACGGGTAGGCTAGTTGTCAAACTTGAAATATGAAAGATTATAGAAGTTTAAAGATGCACAGAGTGTTGTGATTTTGAATAGTGAACAGAATGCTGCAAAAGTAGATGGTAGGCCTAACCCATTTGTAAATGTCATCTGGCAAGTTCAATTTGCCTAGATTTTGGTAGACCCGTGCAGCCCTTACTGCGTCGAAGTACTTAGAGAAACCTAAAGTGATTAATCAACCTCTGTCGCTTCTCTCCAGAATGAATCGTCGCAATCGGTTTCAGATTTTCATTTATTTGGTAATAAAAATATTAATGAGAAGCAATTTGAAGCAGAGTGCTGCAGACTTATTTGTTGAAAAAAAACGTTGACTGTATGTTTTTGTGGTGCATCAATTGCTTCTGTTAAAACATGCATGCAGGCTAAAAGTTTCTAATTCTACATTGAATCAATAAGTGAAAAATATCATCAAAATTTCCATTTAATTTTTTTAATGTTATTACGAAAACTTTATTAAACTGTTGAAATTGAATGAAGATGACAAGCTAAATGTGTTTGCAAAAAATGTTAAACAGGCAGTTTACTATCATGACTGCATTTTTATGGATTGCCCTCGAGGAAATTATATAACTTTGTTTATTTGATTGAATTTTATTTATTTGATTAGTCAATCTAAACGTGATAATACGTTCTCTTAGTGGCCGAATCTAGACGTAAAAATCTGATGAACGCTGTGATTTCAACAGAATCTGACATTTCCGAATCTAATGAGAATCAAAACCAGTGTTTCAACCTTTAAATTTAAAGATACCAATGATGTGAAACGTTGTCTGTAATTGAACAAGCGCTAGAAATGCCATGACATAGACACTACAATAAAAATTAGGGCGCTATTAGTGCCGCGACGCAAAATTAGTGCCTACCACTGCCTGAAAATGGAACTAACTTTTATAAAGATGATATAATGACATCATGCACTAAAATATCGATTGTTTTAGTGCCTATTTAGTTCATTTCTACACCTTTTTCGGATATTCAGATTATGCAGTTCATATTCAGATATCTTCATTTGATAGTCATATGATTTCGACGGGTCTATACTCAAATTTCGTCGCTTCAAAGCTACACAAAACACTGAACATAAGCAGTATGAATAAATTTAAGGTGAATCACATATGACGATCAAAACTGACTTAAAGTTCAGCGTGGACTTTGAAATACATCCTCCGTCATTGTTCGACAGAGAATAGTTGATTTGGTTGACGATGGTGATGACTGAGAGTCTTTGGCAGCAACTCTGAATATAAAGAGAAAAACCGTCGACTCCTGGATCAATAGTGACCGATCACAAGATGAACAGAGAGGAAGAAAGAAGCCTCGGAAGTCAAATGTTCAGCAAGTTGATGAACTCTGTCTTGAGGCAGATGATCAATTGTTAAAACAACTTCGTTAAAGATGTTTTGTGAAGTTCGGTGTAGCGTTGTCACAATCATAAGGGGCAGTTGATCTCCCTTAAGAAATGGCACGTTGAGCCTTCCACCATGAACAGTAACGAGAACAAAGATGAACTGAAGGAGTATGTAGAACGGATAACATCTTTTATGAGAATTGAAAAGCAGATTGTTTGGATGGACGAGACAAATTTGAATCTTTTTTGTCGGAGATCCCAACCGAGATCAAAGTGGGCGTGTAGTCATCATGCGGTCAAAATCTAGAGCAGTGGTGGGCAACCAAGTTGGGTTGCGCGGAGGGATATTTTCAAATTCCTTTATTGCGTACTTTTTAGCGTAATTTTAAGGACTGCAGCTCTGTCTACTGTACATTGTGGTAGTACATGGGATAATTGCATTTGTAAATGTATGCGGCAACATTGTATTCAACTCTAAAATCTATGTGAATAGTGAAAATTCGCCTATGCAGTACAACATGAAATGCATAATATTTCTAAGATATACATACTCTATGGGTTAGATGAGAAATAGATACCTAAATTTGAACCCATTTTAGTGCGTTCCTGATCGTGGCAAAAAAGCATTACGGCAATGGTGCGAAATTGCTGTTCTGTCGGCTGTGCGATGTGCGATGCGACAAAAAGCTTTAGAAATGGCATATGATATAAAGCATGATTCACTGATATTATGCGGTAAGTTTCAAGAATTCCGGTAAAAAAAATCGTCGTCAAATAGTCGGGCAGTGTCGGCTGTCAACCGTGTCGGCGCACCGAGTGAATGCCGACACAGGAGTTGTCGTCACCCATCGGCTAAGTGACGGCTGCGCCGACATGATGATTAGAGGATCTGGAAGTGTCTGATTGGACCAATATTAACAAATCTCGTACACTCCAATCAGAGTTGGAAGTGGGTCGTGGGTCAGGTGGGTCACAACATCGCGTGAGTCACATGGGTCGTGGGTCAGTTTTCCGAAAAGTTGGTGGGTCAGGTGGGTCGTGGGTCTGACTTCGTTGACCCACTTCCAACCAGTTTGATCCATGATATATTTGACAATCTCAAATACAACAAACTTCATTTATTCGCATTCTTATCATTCATGAAAAATGATTGAGTCAGTGTCACTGAAAGGGTTGATGGATGCACACAGTCAAAATATGCAACACTATTGACTTTCACACGCCTCATACAGTTTCGAAAGCGGGCGGAATTCACATAAATTAAAGGCTCGAAAACAAATGCTGCTGTCTACTGAGATGTTGGTTGATGGAGAGAAGTTGTTTGAGTACAATTGTGTGTGCTCGATGCTATGTCTGACGATACCCAATGATGTCTGACCTTGATTTCAGAGATGCAGCTACTGAAGAAGTCAGGTATTCAGAGGTTTTATTCATCTTGAAAATTTTCTTGCAGTGCCAGCTGACCTTCGTTTTCTTTGTTTCGTCTGATTTTGTTGGTCTTTCCTAGAAAATATCCTCTGGTAGAGATAAGAATGGTAAATCTCTCGTAAAGATTGATCAGAGCCTAAATATTTTCGAAATTTGTAATTGATCAAAATATCTTGATAATATAAATTTTTCAAATCTAAAGTATTTAGCCGTTCAATCTACTTTTGCATCATGCATGTTCCACGAATCTCATTGCTAATTTGATACACGATAATCTGAAATACTATAATTCATTCGGCGGTCATTGATCAATAAAAAGTCTGTTTTGATATTTGATTTGCTATCAATAAAAATAGGAATATTTACATCATGTCACTAGTGATTGTCATCACAACGTACTCGTACATGTAGCGCCACTCAACTATGTCAGTTCATCTTTATGTATATTGTAAGCTGATTCATGAATTATAATCTTGTCATCGTGCATTTTCTATTCACGCGTTACGCATGCTTACTCCATTTGCTTTTCAATGAATGCCATTCTTACATCAAATATATAACTTTCTACTTAAATCTATTTTAATTAGTGGATGTTAATGAAATTTGAATCGATTGCCATCAGAAGCAACAAAATTTTAGTTTGACGATTTTTCTGGGATAATTTTCACACATGTAGTATCCAACATAAATACATGAATAAATGATTTAGGCCTGCTGCAATCTCATTTTTTAACTTCATTTGATTATTTGATTGTCGCGTGCTCCCTGACCATAGGCCTTCACTCGGCATTGGAATACTATTTCTATACCATAGTAACACTTTTATGTTACAACATTAATTTTCACAAAAGCTGAATTTTTTATAACAATTTCCCGAATATTTTTAAGGTCAAGTGAATGTGCACATGAGAAGTGATTGCTCATGTCGCTTAACCGCCTTACTCAAGGAGCTGAGATAACCATATCCCTTCTCTGTCAAGACCACATTTTCTCGAGAAAAAAAGAGGCAAGGCCAATAGTTTCTTGTGCTTCTCGCAGCCGGTCAGCCACTCACATGCTTGAAATTTTGATGCATTAAAATGTTTTGTGCATTTCTTATTTCTTTCTCTGTGAGTACTTTCATTTTATATCAGGTGTCGGCCTACCTTGCTTGACGACTATCATCTTTTCAGTATATTCCCTTTGGACGGAAGTCGTGGTTATGATCTCATCTGCAGTACTAAATATAGTGTCACATCAATCACGTAAAAACAAATTATGGAATTCTACCGAATCTGGGTGTTTGAGTCAGATGCATTACTCTGCATTCATTGGAGAACGCTCATCATCTGATCGCAGTCTTGTCTGAACGTCATCCATCTGCTACTGTTGACGTAGTGGCCTCTCTGACATTAAGCGAATCCAGGAACAATTCGGTTGCGCTTCCCTTATTAAATTCAGGTACCGCGCCTCGATCAAGAATTGTGTAGAATTTCATTGCAAAAATTGGAGACGGCAAAGCATTATGTCTATCGGGAAAGCCAATATTGGCGCGGGCGCGGGCGCGGGCGCGTGCGCTTACTGCCTCACACGCACACAACTCTCTTTCGCTGTCTGAACATCAGTGCTCCGTCTGAACACACGACTAGCTTGTGTCTAATTGTTTGAAGAAAACAGGTGTGATTCGAGCACGTGCTGCAAAACTGTTCACTCTGAGGTTGAGCGTCTGATTTTGGGACGGAAGCTAACACGAGAAGCTATCGAATTTAAATGAATGATGACACTTTTCATGTTTGTAAATGTTGGTAAATAATTTTTGAGGATGCGCCGAAGGCCTCGCAGGTACCGAGAATACGCCACTGGAAGTAAGTTCTCATTTTGTCACGTGCACGATCGAAGAGCCTTTTGTCCATACTCGAGGCTTTTGTCCGTTCTCTGTTGGTAACTAATATTTCGTGACCTCGCCAGAAAATTTAATCACTTTTCGAATCCGGGAAGGTATGCTTTTGATTCGGCGGTTGATTACTTCTTGATCTAAACTTCCCATTCTTGCCTTAGCATAGCTTCAAATCGAGAGAGACCAGCATCTCCAGGAAAAATTGATCGCCTCACACCACGCCTCAGTTGACTCCAGACATTTTCAATTGGATTGAGGTCTGGTGAGCAAGCAGGCCGTTTCAAAGTTCGTATGTCGGCTTGAGCTTTAAATGAATTAGTTACACAACTCCTGTGACAAGTGGCGTTGTCGTCTATGTAAATTCAGTCGGGAGGACAATGGAGGAATGTGTCTTTGCAAAACATCGATATATGCATCGGAATTAGGGTTTACAATCCCGGGATCTCGACCCTATTTCCGAGTTTAAAAATCCCTGAATTACGTCTTCGAAAACTCGAAAAACTTCGAGATACTTGAAAAATTGCCCACAGTCCTGGTGATGCAGTGCGGAAGTCAAGGACTTTTTTGAAAATTTATCTACATTTTGTTCATGTTTTGAGTTTGATAAATAGCCAACGTGCTATGTTAGCCGAGCCAGCTGGTTAGAGATGAATACATTACAGGATATCTATGCCACGGAATCCTCTAGAATTCCGTGATCTATGCCATTTCGGCAGTTGTCAAAATGAATCATTGATTCTGGCTTGGAGACTGGTGAGCCGGTGTGTTCACAGTATCTCCAAGATTTCCTACATTATCATGCAAGCACTATATCTAGGGATAGAAGTGAAATTTTCAAAAGTGAAACTACAAAAGAGGACATGAGCACGACCTGATTTGTTTATGATGGTGTGTTAGTGTTTCTGAGTGACTGATGTCGTAAAGTCAGTGACAGCAGCCTTGTGCTGTAGTTTTGGATTAGTGTAAGCTTCAATCTTACAACGTTCGAACGGTATTGTAATTATGTAATTATGCTTCGACAAAATTACGGTTGAGACTGAGTGATGATACAATTCAGTGGCCTACCTTACTTCGCCAATATTTTTTGCGAGTTGACTAGTTTCACGTACATGTTTGTTTAGTTCAAGTTATGAGAGATATACATTTTACAAGCAGGTAACGTCTTTTGAAATATTCCTTGAAAATTGATGATTTGAAAATTTTATATAAATATCGATCGAGATTCCTGGATTGCGATTATCCAGTATCGAAAATACCGGGATTGGGAAAGCGGCTCGAGATTGTAAACCATATCTACAGCAGCTACCTCAATAGCAATATAATGGAGCTCGAAGCGAATCGAAGTTCGCGAATTTACAAATGATTACTTCCTTATCGTTATCAATCTGTTTCTTTCTTGTGTGAGCTGATGAATTCACTTTCAGCAAAATCTGAAATATACAAAATATACATGTGAATTTACTCCTCACCTCTAGGGGCGGACCATGACCCATGCGGGCCCTGAGGCCGAATTGTCGTATATATATCATTATCCCACAGAAATATATTTCAACCAATTGTCTCTATTGTATATTGCAGTGGCGGAAAAAAGTCTGATTCCAGCTAAGATTTTTTCATTATTTCACTTTTTCGCTACGCTAAGCCGAGATACCGTACGCAATGTTACCGTTAGATGAAATGAAAACGAAGTAATGATAATTATTGATTTGTGTAATGATAATAACATCAAAATAGCTATATTAGTCTGTTAATATTTCGTGGGTCCTCCTTTTGCATCGATGACCGCTTGGCAACGGCGACCCATGGACTGGACCAAAGCCTCGCAGCGACTTCGCATAATACTGCGCCAAGCTTCACTTACGGTCTGGTACAGTTCGTCCTTATTAGAGGGACGTGAAGCCTTCACCGAACATTCAACTTCTTTCCAAAGGTGCTCTATTAGATTCAGATCAGGTGACTGAGACGGCCAACACATCGTCACGAATTCCTGGTGGTCCAACCATTGTTTTACGGATTTAGCGGTGTGCTTTGGATCGTTGTCGTGCTGAAACATCCATCGACGGTTAGAGAACATGGTCTCCGCCGCAGGCAGCATGGTCTCCTCCAGAATAGATCGATATTGATACTGGTCCATCACTCCGTCTACCAGCCGAATAGGACCTGGTCCGAGCGCCGACATGCTGGCCCACACCATGATGTTTCCTCCACCATGCCTCACTGTTGGCACGACACAGGCAGGGTTCATCTCCTCACCAGCGCGACGACGCACCAGTACTTGACCATCACTGCCGAAGAGATTGAACTTCGACTCGTCGGACCAGAGTACAACCTCCCACTGCTGGTCACTCCAGTTAAGGTGCTCTCTGGCCCAGGTCAGTCGAGCAACCTTGTCTTTCTCGGAGATGAGTGGCTTCTGGAGAGCGACTCGCCCAAAGAGTCCCACTTCCATTAGTCGATTTTGCACTGTTCGCGAAGTGATGTCAACGCCGTAATCCTGCGACAAGGACTTTCGAATGTCAGGAGCAGTTAACCGTCGATTGTTTGAGCTCATGCGAACCACCAGTCGATCTTCACGTTCGCTAGTTGCCCGTGGCCTACCACTGCGGGGACGAGACTTGTACTCCCCAGTCGCTTGGAACCAAGACTGGACGACTGGTCGCTTGGAACGACTGACACCAAGAACTTCACCCACTTGGCGCTGTGACTGTCCTGATTCAATACAATCAACTATCACAGCGCGTTGCTCCGTCGTTAATTCGGCACTCATGTTGATGAAAATGAATCTATTACAATTGTCTCAACAAATCTACCAGTTTAAAAATTCAAATGACTAGAATGTTGTCAATCCAACTGTAGACGCATGCAATGGCAACTTTGATATCCGTGTTCATCTACAGTTTGAATTCAATTGAGCTATTGGCGTCACAAAGTTGATGACATAGTGACATAGTATTGCAAGCTAATACCATAGAAATACCTTGAAATCAACAGGTGGATTCAGACTTAATTCCGCCACTGTATGTATACATGTACAAATGTACAGCAATAACAAAATGCGTGATTCACTAAAAAGGAAACCTGAATATCTAGAGAGACCTGGAAGTATAAAACTTATTAAACATAAAGGAATAAATAAGAGAGCTTCAATACACAGCCTTACTAAATGACAGCACATATAGTTTATTAAAATCAATTTGAAATGAGAAATAGGTCTAAAATTCAAAATATGTTTTATGTCTCAGCGCAAAACGATTTGACACTTGAAAGGAGCTCTGTTAATTATATTATTCATTGTTTACTGTGTCTTATCTTTCGAAGTTTTGGAATATCCAAATAGACAAGTTTGACCTCATATTTTGCACACAGTGTGTCGTACAAATGTCTATTTTAATCTGTATGTATATGCAATGTACATGAATGATTGATTCACGTAGTTAAATATATACAAATTCTATGCAATTCAGTCCATACATGTGACATTATCCAAAAGAAAAACATTCAGCTTGTAAGAATGGCGACTTTGTAAACAAGATAATCTAATCAATTATTTATACCACCTAGTTCTATAGTTATGAATTGCCATTTAATTATAAAGGTGAAAGTTAAACTTACTAATTAAACATAAGATTATAAGTTTCCTGCTTGTTTCTTTGGAGTCCATTAAAAAGATGGGCAATCAATTAAGTTTCGATACTATATTCTGCTTATGTTAACAAGTTTTTGACGTGTTAGATTGTTATCAATCAGGTCTGGATCCTATTATCTTAATGTCACTTAACAAATAGAAAACGTGAAGATTAATAGATTAATACATTAATAGACGTTGATTTTTATAAAGATGAAACAATTGTTAATTTTTCTAAAATACTCTGTTCTCATTAAAATACATGCTTTGGGGCTTTCCACAAGTCTACCACAGGGAAAAATATAGAGTTTTCAGAAATATAATCCATGCACAGAAATTGTACCCACAATTCTGTATTAGGCAAGATTCCAGAAAGCTGAAATACCTGCTTCAATCCGTGGAAAGTATTACAAAAGTACCGGCAGTCTTTAACAAACGATTTCTGCTGATCGATAACGAAATTCATTAAAGCATTTTGCAAAGTACAATAAATTGGTCCTGAATACATTGCTAGAAAATTCTAAAATATATACGATACGCCAGCGTTGGAACCCGCCGTCCCAATGAAAAGCGGACGGCCAGGGTTGACAACATACAACGACAGTCAACATTGATCGTATACCGTTAACTTCAGACAGTGCTCTGCGATCCTCTATCAAGTGCTCAGGCAGCATAGGCCCTCCACTGGTATTGCATGCGGTTGCATTGATGTCTATATCAGGGATGCGGAGTCCTATCATTTTTTCTGGAGTCGGGTCCTATCAAATGATATGATTCCGGCCTGTAAGACCGAAATATGGTACTAAAAAATTATTTATCCTCGTGCATATAGCTGTCACTATCTTGATGTCAACTTTCTCCGTCAAACAAAAGTGCAGAGACAGTAGTGCATGTAAAGCTTGTAATACTTGAGGGAATGAACCGTGATAGTGAAAAAGGATTGTCTTTTCACTCGGTGATTTAATAGAAAAGAGAGTCCTTCCTAGTCTCGATTACACATACGCACAAAAGTTTTGAGAACATTCCCTCTCACCCTAACGTCAATCATGTGTGATGGCTCATCCAAAGGTTGTTGATAGCCTTGTACGGGAGGAAATTCCTTTTTGTTTCTATTGAAATTGAAAATTGAAAACAGTTCCCCTCATCCAAAGGGCATATTAAGATCGAGGTGTACTCATTTTTTTGAGAACGATGAGGGATTTTCCTGCCTGGTAGAGACTGGAGGAAAACCTTTTGAAGCACACACCAAGTGCAAAGTTGGCAAACTTTCATAAAAAATGATTGATAACTGATGCAGCAATGATCACTAAAATCAGGCTCAGGTAAGCCTATAATGATCTATGATGTAAGTTACCAGAACTAGGCTTACACACATGTCACCCGAAGTCGGAGTCCTATCAAAATGATAGGACTACGCATCCCTGGTCCATATGCATCATTCATTTTAGCTCCTAAGGTTCATGTTTTATCTAAACTATCCTTTAAATAGCGAAATTAGTCGAGGCATGGAATATGCTTACGATAGATAGGCTAAGGAATGCACTATTCTTTCAAAATTCATATAGTTGACCAAATGACTAACGGTCATTATAGCAGTAATATGTCACTAATAGCACTATAAGATCACAAATAGTTATTATAGCAGCAAAGCGAAAATCAAGCTCCACTTCCCATTAAGGTCAGTTTCTGTTAGAGCAAAAAGTATTCAGTAGTAGCCTACTAGTTGATGGCATTTCGGCGTGCCGCACTTATAAAGTGGGCCTTAAAAAGGGAGAGAGAGCTCTAACTTTGCTTTGCTGCTATAAAATGATTAAAAAGTCATAGAGGCTAGACTATTAGGATTCTAATAAAGTAGGTTTAATTGCATGCATCAGCTAGTAACTATTTGAGTGTCGAAGATGCAGCTCGAAACATTTGTGTCACATAGATAGCATGCGTGTAGTTAGGCACTTTTAAAATATGTTGCATCTACTATACATGCTCCTGTGATTCTGTTTTTCATTTGATTGACCAAGCGATTTCTTCTAGAGTGAATGTCGTCAATGGTCAACATAGGCCTGATAACATTAACCGACCAAAATTCATGGTCGGCCGGTTCCAACCAAGTGATGTGAAATCGCATAAAAATGAAATATAGTTAACATAAGAAAATTGGATCGACGCTTTGAAACTGATTATTTCATCGAATCAAACTAACTTTTCTCACGCTAAATAACTTATTTTTGTTCTGATTTATTCGATGATTGATTGAGATGATGTACTCCTGAAACCACAAGTTTATCTCGAAAGTGACGCCGATCAGATGTACTGTTTCAAATGCTGGAGCTTGTTTAAGTTGAAATGATATGCTGTTAGGCTAAAGGATTGCGATTTTCCCTCGAAATTAATGTTCATGCTGGCTCACAGTTGACAAGAAGAACAGAGAAGAAGTGTCAATTGTCCTGACGTAGCAGCGTGATGCAAAGATCATCAAGTGCGCTGAAATAAATACCTCCCTAAAGCTTGGTATTTGGGGGACTTGCGGTATAATCCGGTCTCAAATGAGGTCAAGTTTAGCTAAGATTGGAAATAATTAGCGACTCTTATGCTTTGAAGAATCTCTGCCCGGGGGAAGCAGCGAGAAGCCAAAGTAGAAATTCCAAATTTTGTGCAGTTGTAATTTTTTCAAAAAGCCCTGTTTCTGATGGTCGGATATTGCTGTCCTCAGCTCATTTTTAAATCTTACAAGGGCGGAAAATGAGCATTCTTCTAAGCCATTAGTCACTAGCAGTGCCATATAAATGCGCAACGCGTAACGCTTCAAACACACTTGGTGCTGCAACAATGCGCTATCGAAGCTCAATACTAGCGCTTCCGACTTGACTTAATTCGCTACTATCTCGAGTAAATCGGGGAAATTGAACAAATTCCTCTTCCACATCGAGGAGTCAAGATCTTCCGAATAGGCTTCCGCTAGTCGTTTGGAATTCTACTGATTCCGGAATTACAGTGCTGTGGAAACGTTTGGAATAATAGAGAAATTTTATATATTTTTCCGATTGCACACAATGCAAAGAAAAATGAGGCTTTGCGTTGCACTTATACAACTTTAATAGTAAAAACAACTCCACACTGACAAAAAATCAATATTTGTTGGTACCCCTTGTTTGCAATCACGTTGGCGATTCGCCGTGGCATGGAGTCAGCCAGTGTTTTGCACAGTTCTGGGGTCACCTCAGTGCACCAAACATGCCTGATGTCTTTTTTGAGGTCTTCCAGGCTGGATGAATTCTTTCCACACACCTTCTTCACGAGCGTCCATAAATTCTCAATTGGGTTGAGGTCCGGGCTGTTTCCGGGCCAATCCAACACTTGAATATCGTTGTCCGCCAGCCACTTCTTAATCACACCGGCTGTATGGCACGGGGCAGAGTCTTGCTGAAACGTCGTGCATCCTCGAATAGCCATAAAGTTGACGAAGTGGTCCTCCAACACTTGTTTGTAGCGCTGGGCGTTCATATTCTGGCCTTTGGGCAAGAAGAAAAGCCCACTGCGACCAGCTGCTGAGAATGAACCCCAGACCATAACGCTCGGCGCATGTTTCACCGTTGATACTGTGTACTTGGGATCACTTGGGATCACACGGGGACGAAGTCAATGGGCGGCGAACAAATTGGGTTGTGTTCGAGAATTGGCGGAACGTGCTCTCATCAGAGAACATTACCGCTCTCCACTTTTCCGGGGTCCACATCTTGTACTTATAGCAAAACGCCAGCCTCTTCTGCTGCATCATCGCTGTAACAAATGGCTTCTTTATTAGCCTACGTGCTTTTATCTTGAATTGTCTCGTAAGCCGATTTCGAATGGTGGTAGGATCCACGTCATCTAGAACACCAGGAAACGATTCCTTGATTTGAGCCGATGTGATGTTGGGTATTCGATTCACCAAATTGACAATGCGACGATCTGTCCTGTCGGATGTCTTCCTTGGACGTCCTGAGCGCTTCTTTGGAGACATTGACACATTTTCCGCATCCCGCTTCACAGTCTTTGAGACAACAGACTGTGATACCCTGAATAGAATCGAAACATCCGTTTGAGACATACCACTTTTTACAAGATCCAATATCCGAGACTTCTCCGACTTCGTGAGCTGCCTAGCTTTACCCATAATTCTGACCAGAACAAAACAAGCAACAATTCTGACGACTGCAAGCAACTGCACTGCATTGATGAAATATTTCATCAGCTTGTCGAACATTCGTCAATATTGTCAACCAATCAGATGACAGCAATCACACATTACCTCCGTGCTTGATTAAATTCGTCACTAACTAATAGAAGTGCTTGATTTTCATAATGCGTCACTAAAATGCTATATTTCTCTATTATATCAAACATTTCCACAGCACTGTAGTTCAGGAGCTCATGCAAGAATCCAAAACAGAATGTGTGCTTCAACATATGCGTCCAATCGTGTCTTGAATGCATTAGCCACACTGTCGATAATAAACAAGCATACACCAGGTATATAACCTCTCCCTGGTACACCCGCACGGAATTTCTACCTTGCTGATAGAATCTGTGTCTGCGGAATTCCATTTGAACATCATGAGTTTTACGCCGCGCATGCGCTGCTGGCTTACTTCTTCCTTATATTCAGAACATCCCCTCAGTGCCCTTCCTTTCTCTTAAAAAAATCACATTCGTTGCGTTATGTCAAAACACGCTTCCACAGTGATTCCAATAGGGCGACTACGTTGTTCAGATCAAAACAACTGCTCTGAAGAGCTGTATTGACACTGTTGAAACAACTGAGAAGCGTAGTTCACATATTCGTCAACAAACCGAATTCCAGTTTCACAATTTTCTTACATTATACCTTCATCCCATCATGTCTCTGAATTGTTTGCGATGTTAACAAGACCTTCCAATATACTAAATAATAATATAACTTTCTAATAGAAGCGGAGGGCTTTTGATGCATTAGCATGTGTAAAGACCACAGAGTTTGACTGAGAGTCCTAACCACCGCAATTGAAAGCGACTCAGTTAGGAGCTTCCAACGATGTGTTTATTTAAACAATTATCATATTGTTGATTTATATATTTCACAAATATCTAAATATCATGTTTTCAAAGTAAAAACTGAATCTAAAGCAATCTCTGATTTTTTTCAAGAAGATTGATATATAACATTAGTGTCATTCCACTGTGGTAAAATCGGAGTTTTGGAAATAATACACTGGGATTGTCAGTCATTTATATCGGTTCGTGACGGTTTGGGGTGCAAATGCACCCCTTAGATACTTTATTCGCGTGTATTAATAAAAATATTCCAGCTAACGTGATGATAAACCACGACTTTTACTGAAATAAAGTGAGCTATCGACTGATGTACTTGTTTCATTGTTTTCTTTTGTATTTTAGGCTCAATAATTTTTTTGTAGTTATGACAGTTTAAGGTGCATTTGCACCCCACAAACTCTAGCTCATTTATAAAAGATGTACACATATTAACTATAAAATGATCGATTTATCATCGTACCAGTATTACCGTGTATTACCGTACCGTATCTTTTTCAGTAATGTACGTAGTCCATTGCACCCAAAGATAATTGATTACACCAGTTGGCCTACATGTAGAAACTTAGACAGCAGGTCTATTGAAGAAACATTGAAATGTCTTGCACGCGAGTGGATTCATTTTCGTGACGCTTTGTAAATCCAGACAGAAGCAGCGTACACAGGTCGGAATAGAAAATGCGTCTTCAAGACAGTTGATGACAAGTCGAGTCACATAATGACACGTCGAGTCGTCTACGCCTTGTCTACAGCAAGTATCAGACGCGCGCGGATAACTTTTTTGACTCTGGAGAGTCTGAATCATGAATACTGAAATCACGTGAGTAATTCGTCATCGATTATGCGCGCGCTAAGATCAGACTTATATTACATTCACTCGACCGCCATTCCTTTTGTGAATATACCGGTATGTCGTCGCGCTCTCAACGTATCCTACCATCAAGAACAGCTCGTAGTAATGCGAATACTTTGTTATATTTGAATAATCCTGATCCTACTTCCGACGATGAAGATAGCAACGAGGAAAATGATATTGCCATCGATGATATCGCCAATAACCAAACTGATGAAATCTACGATGAATCCACAACCGTACCTACTGATACAGCTATTCAGATGATGTTGTTGATGAGGATATTGGGTTTCATGTTGACCCGTCGTCCGATGAAGAAGATGATTTAATAGAAAGTAATGTGGAAGGGAATATATTTATATCGAGAAATGGGAAAGAATGTTCTACTGAGACTGAACGAATTGGACGTCGCCCTGCAAGAAATGTTTTCGATGGATCTCAAGGTTACAAACGTGGATTACGTCCGAACTCAAGGAAAGAATCTGTCACTGTAATATTCGATCTGATAATAGACATGACAGTTCAATATACAAATTTATTCGGAAGAAAGTAGGCCTATGTGAATAATTGGAAACCTACCTCACGTACTGAAATGAGCGCTTTTATAGGACTGCACCTGATCGCTGGTGTTTTCAAAAGTCACCATCGTAAGGTTCGAGAATTATGGTCAGAACGAGATGGACATCCCATCTTCTCGCGGTTATGAGTTATGAAAGATTCTTCGTTCTCCGTAGTTCTCTTCGATTCGACGATACACTGCGCAGAAAATCGTCAAGAAAAGCTGGCCCCTATCCAATCTGTAGTTGAAGAATTCAATCGCGTTTTGGAAGATATCTACGAACCTGGTCCATTTCTTGTTGTTGATGAAATGTTGATTGAATTTCATGGGCGGGTAAGATTCCGCCAGTATATCCCAACTAAACCGGGAAAGTTATGGAGTTAAAGTCTATTGGTTGGTAGATAATGAAAACTCTATACCCCTTCGATGCATAGTATATACTGGCAAGGAAACAGTGAGTAACAATCCTGAGTCTGGAAGTTTCGCTGAAAATATCGTGTGGAATCTGGCCTCAAAATATGTCGGGAAGGGTAGAAATATCACTGGCGATAACTTTTTCACCACCGAAAATCTTTGTTGTCGTTTATCTGCTAATATAACAACGTATGTTGGAACAATGCGCCAAAATCGACCAGATATTCCAGTCGCCGCGAAATGCATTGCTGGAAGAACTAGAGGAGATTCTCGTCATTATTATTCAAATGATTCTACATTATGCTCGTATTGGGACAAAGCATCGAAACCCGTTATCCTCATTTCAACAATGCATCAAAGCGAAAGAAATACAACCTGGCGAGAAGATGATAAGCCTGATATTGTTTCTTTTTACAACTCTACAAAAAGCGGCGTGGATAATCTTGATAAGCTTGTACGAGGTTATAGTTCAAAGCGCAAGACACGTCGGTGGCCATGTGCTGTATTTTTCGCTCTTATTGATGTTGGTGTGATTGCAGCGCACAAACTGATGCAAGCTCAAAGTGAATCACATGACGATCATTATACTTTCAAGAAAGAGCTTGGCTACGAACTATGTCGGGATCTGATTTCACATAGAAATTCTGTACCCAATTTGAGGAAATCTGTCAAACTAAATATGCAACGTTGCGGTTTAATGACATCGTCCACATCATCTGACACGCAAATTCATCCATTCAACAAAGACAAGGTCGCTGTCATATATGCCCTCGACATCAGGATAGAAAATCTCGAAGATCATGCTCACGATGTCTGAAATTTATCTGTTCTGAACACCAAGTACTTGTCTGCTCTGAATGCGAATAATTGATATTCTGTTTCGACTTACAGTACATTGCGTCTGCATACCCTATAATTTTCTGCCGTTGAATGAGACTGTTATCTAAAGATATTTCTATCTATCGAGATTTTTATGTGTTACAAATTAACAATAAGTTTGTGGATCAATGCTTCTTGTTTTACTTGCATTGAATTTATCTTAGGCAAAAAATAGGCCTACACGTAAATTTCCAGGTAACGATAACTGGGCTATAATGATAAAACGATAATAGAATGAATGAATCCTGGATGAAATAGGTACATACGTAATTGACATAATTATGATAAGATGCTGTAATCAAAATGACGTGGCGATCTGTCGATAAAATGTTGAACTAATAATAGGCTATGCCAGGATAGATCAATGGCCTTATATTTTACTCTGATAAACACAATAGAATTAAGACTCAAACCTTTAATGTCAATTAAATGAGAGATAATGGAACTATAGTCAAAACGTCCAACGTAGGTCCACTTTGATACGTGAACTATAAAAACTTCACTTGGGGTGCATTTGCACCCCAAACCGACTTAATAGATAAAGATTTGGAACCGTCACCAACCGATACAGAACCGATGTAGCACCAGTTCCATCGACATGGCCTCACTGGCCTCCATTATGATCCGCCTCTGCTCACCTCAGTGTAGAAATTCATACGTATTTAATTTGAAGGAGCATAAAAACCAAGCGCTTTTTATTTTGATGGGACTGAAAATGTACATTACTTTAAATCATTTCGGATTTCGAATTTTGTAAAAAGGTTTCGGAAATCCGATTCAGACGAAAAGAAATCCGGATTTCATTCACCCCAGCCCTAGCGGACATAAATGAGGTGATGGATGATCTTGGGAAAGAGATGAAAAAATGTCAAAACCGATCATGAGGTGACGATTGGAGTGACATAAAGTTGGAGCAATTCCATGTAGAGTTAATGATATTTTCGTAACCCCTGTACTATAAACGTTGCAATGCAGAACTATTTTATTCCAACCATAGATATTTGAAATGCTGAAACCGACGAACATGGAGACTTCTCACATGCCTCCAATGAATTTGCACTGAACTGGGAGTAGGGAGGAACGGTTTCAATTTTCGTAGAACATGAAGTCTTGACGATGCTCTTTAAGTGATGCTATCTACACACATGGTGTCGGAAGTTCAAATTAAAATCAAATGTTACACTACATGTGAATTCACGTTCGGTGTAAGTTTTAGTGTTAGTTTTACTATGGAGTTAATCCCGGTGCAAGTGTAAACGCAATACCGGGCATGAACTCGGGTTGAGTTGACACTTACACCGGGGTGAACTCCGGACTAAACTCCCTGTGTGCAGTTAACCTGAACCAAGACAATCGATCTCTTTTTCGGTTACAAAGTTTGCGATAATCGCTGTACTTTACAACAGGATAAATAATCTGAAAATCTAAGTCATTTACCGAATTATGTGAAAATACATATATTTCCGGCATCAAATCGTGCTGTCACATAAATGATTTCTACCACACAAAAGTTAACCCCCAGAGGATAACTCCTTGTCGAGTTCATATCTAAATACTTCGAAAAGTAGAACGCTAGCTTTTATATAGACATTGTATGTATGCGTGCCTAAAGTATCTATCTGACTTGATAAAGAGTCAATCAAAGTATCATTCGTGATGACAACTTTATTATTGGTTTTGTCCACTTTAATTAATTACATGCATATTATTTTGATAGTGCATGCAAGTAGCTTGTAATGCACCGAAACCGGGTCAACCCTGGTCATAGGATCGGCGGGTCATCCGGGTCACGGGTCACGGGTCACGGACCGGTCCCTTTCCAACTCTGTACCACCAACATGACGCCCCTTTATAAGTAGTATGAAACAAGTTGGATATCAAAAGAATGAATATTTGCTAACAAGCATCTTAATTAAGCGGAAATTGTGCTGATGATCAAGGAAATCTAATGAATCGCATTATAGAGGAAGTCTTCAAGGAAAAGTCAAGATCAATAATTGTGCTTTCTTGGCTGAAATTTTATGTTTTTAATTCAATTTTCATCGGCATGATTTCATGATTCACTAATTCATGTTTCATATCTTGAATCTGAAAAGTGATGTGGAACCATTTACATCTTTTAAAGTCAATTGAAATCATTGTCTTTGACTCTGTTATTTTGCTATACAAGTGGCAGGTTGCCTCTGATATGATGACGCTTAAGAAGATACTCTTGAGGTTCAGCATGAAAGCAATAGCAGGTCATCGAGTTGCTAATTTAACAAACATTACCTCTCCAAGGCTGTCATGACACGGACAATCTGCAAAATCTGCACTATACCATCATGATCAGTAAATTTCGTTGTAATTTCTTCAAAACTGCATAAATGTGCATATCTCACAAATGGAAACAATTCCATCTGTATCCCCCTTGAGTTCATTTAGTAAAATCGAAAGTGTATGTACATTGGGGATTTAATAAATGCGGAGTTGCTACTCTACCTAATATACCTACTCTATGAATGCGCATACATTGATATCCTTGATATATCAGCTTATATTCTTATCATATAATGTTTAATTGGACAGTGGTACGTGCCACTATATACTTACCTCTGTAGCGTACACTGCATATTGAAAAGATCTAACAATCAAATTTAGGTCCTATCACATTGTTTTTCCTCTGATACATGCAGGCACATGATCCGCAAACTCTACATGACAGGACTGCCAACACATATTGCAGTAATGTCACGCGGCAACCACGGATGTTTGCGGTCATGTGTAGTTACGCGTAGTTTACGCATAATTAAGCGTGGCATGTCACCTAGTGTATATTTCCACTTCATTGTGTTGCAACTAAATCAATGCATGCAGCAACTAATTTTAAAACGATGCAAGTGGCAAATGATTCGACTAAATCTAATGTATCTAATGTAAAAATCTAATGTAAAAATCATTTGAATTATTCAGCTGATAATCAGGTCGTGGATGACACCTCTGTTTTGATGCCGACAATGGCAACTTCTGACTTTATTTTGAATTGATAACCTCACATGGAGTCGTACCTACATCAATATTCAAAGTAGGCCTAGTGAACCAGTCATTCAGGTCAATATAGACTCAACTTATGCATTAAAGAGAACCTACAAAATGTCAACGTAAAAACACTTACATCCCATTATCTACAGAGCTACAGGGATTACGACCAATTTAAGAAATCAGACAGGAAGCAGTCACTGCCAAATTCTGAATGTCATAGCGTTCAAATGAGTGAGCGAAATGCCATTTCGGTGCTCTGGCTCAGATTTGCGCGACTCATCTTTCTCTCTATTCATCCAACGAAACCGTTGAACGACAGTCGTAAGTCCATGCTTAGATCGTTCTCTAGAGCAAATGAAAATCAATGTCATGCGCCCTTGACATTGCTCCTGCAAGACTGGAATGAAAAGCATCACCGCATGCTGCAAAGGTTATTGGATAGATGACTGGATGTCCGAAACCACTTATCCAGCTATTTTCTGAAAATCGCCAGGTAATATCTTCAATTTCCTGTCGATAGAATGAAATGTTGTGAAGATTGATACGCAACCGGAAATACATTTATCTCTATACTATGATCAATTGCAGCGCTCGCATCTTGAAACAGATGCATCTCAGATTGGAGATTATTCCTAAAGAAAATGTTGTATAACATGTAAGAAGTTTAATACAGCTCTTCAATATAATCAATTTTTCTCTTTCTGATCATGGTCAGTAATTAATGGAACCCAGGGATGCGGAGTCGGAGTCCCGGAGTCCCATCACTTTTGCTGGAGTCGGAGTCAAATGATAGGACTCCGGCCTATAACTAGACCGAAATATACTCATTGACATAATTAATGAAACAAACTATCATTGGCTTGAATTGAAGTTTGCTTCATTTTTTCTCAGGTATGATGCAATATCTCGCTTTCTATGTATTACCATTCAACACATTAGAGAATGGAGAAAGATCTATGGTGGTCAAATTTCAAATTTTGATATCGATACAACTGTCACAATTGCTTTTACAAATTGAACATAAACGTTAACTGAAATCCAGCTTTTGTAAAATAAAATGGCACACGATCAGTTTAGCAGATGTATGGCTACTGGAATGATTCGTTGTGGTAGAAGTTGTGCGAGTTTTGCCGAAGAGCTGCAACTATTGAGAGTCATTGTTTGGAGGTGGTAGTGTCGATGGAAAGCAGAAAGAGATGTTAAAAAGAAGAAGGGATCTGGTCGACCAAGAAAGCCTGCAGGAAGGACAGACGCACGTTTAGTTTTAGCTGCAAAGAGGAATAGATTTGTGTCAGTCCCAAAGTTAGTCGTACACTGGAAGAGTGCCTCAAATATAGACTGTAGCGTTCGAACGGCTTACCGAAGATTGCGAGAAGATGGAATTCAATCGCGACGAACAGCTGTCCTAATTCCATTGAGTTTTGAACACCGCAGAAGACGAGTTGCTTGGTGTGATGCCCATCGCTCATGGAATGACCATCACTGGCAGAAAGTCTTGTGGACCGATGAATCGAGATTCACTCTGGATTTCAATGACAGTCGTGTCAGAGTGCATCGTCTTCCAGGTGAACGCTTTGCCCCATGCTGTATTAAAGAACACGACAGATATGGTAGTGGAAGTGTTATGCGGTGGGGTGGCATTTTGGCATGGCGGACGAACGACAGCAGTCATCATCAAAGGCACGTTGACTGGAGAGAGGCATCTCAATAAAATTGTGCTTCCTGTTGTTGCCCCAGTGGTCAGGGTGGAGGATCTCGTCTTCCAAGACGACAACGCAAGACCACATCGCTCCTCGGCTGTCATTGCCAGTGTTAGGAGATTGAACATTCAAACCCTTGACTGGCCTGCACGCTCACCTGACTTGTCACCCATTGAACAAGTCTGGGACGAGCTTGGGCAGCGAGTGAGAGACTGCTATTCACTTCCAACAGAGTCCCTGAAGATTCTCTCTGAAAGACTGACAGAGCAGTGGCTTCTCCTTGAAACATCCTTCATTCAGAAACTTTGTGAATCCATGCCATCTCGGATTACTGAATGTATTGGAGCTGGAGGGGGGGGGGGGACACTCGCTATTAAATTTGAATCTGCTACATGCGTTGTTTTTCTGTGCTAGTGACTTGGTGGGGACTCGGTCTTACGCACGCATGCTTCATTTGCGCACGGGATTGCTCATTCTGAATTCAAGAATTACTCGTGCGCGATTGTCTGTGCGTAATGAGAGCTCTTTATCACTCCTCGCCAATCAATAGCTCCTCAACCTATCGAATCAAGAGGAGAGGGACTTCGAGTGTGATTAGGCTAGCGTTTATCGCAATGAGAGAATGCACGCGTGTTGACAACTTCTGCTATCGAACTCGGCCACCTCAAGAATGAGATTAAACATGAACAGAGACAAACCGACCGAGGGTCAGATTAACGACTGTCTCCATGACCATTATACTGAACATCATAGAAACAGGAGAGCCCAACGATCGCGCTGTATCCAGATCTCTCATTTGCTGTCAAAAATGTAAAGATCATTGTTTAATTCAAGAAATTACCTAACCAATTTCGAAAAGCATACATGGCAAACATGACTATTCTAAGGGTAGTAAAACTGAATTTATGTTCTCAATCATTAATTTCATGCAATTCATCGGATCACAATTAGGCCTAATCAAAAATACGGCATTTCACTGTAATTTCGTGTAAAGTAAAAAGAGCACATGAATAATGATACATTTTCTGAAAGCTCTCGGTCAAGAGAATCCAAACATCAATGTTTCCACTTGATCAGAGACACATGCATAGACCAAATACATGTACATACAACATGTACGCTTACTCAGAATTATATTTACGCGATCAGATTATGAAAATATGACAAATGATACATTTTCTGAAAGCTCTCGGTCAAGAGAATCGAAACATCAATGTTTCCACTTGATCATGCGATATGTGCTCGCAGCACTCCCTTCATCTCACCGGGGCACTACGAGTATGCATCTGAGTGATCTGTCTTTTGGCCCGGGATAATGAAAAACATTCAAGCAAAGTGGGGGTTGCATGCATGTTGGTACTGCCAAACTGCACCGTCAAAACCTCAAATGCCACCCAGCATCCACCGCCCCTTCATGTCAGAGCATCCGCGTTTCAGCAATTGGTCATGGACTGCATTCGGCTGATAGTTAAACTTGCGGAGTATCGGCTGACTTTTACTCAAATTGGGTTGGCACCCACGCCGGGAGTTGAGGATCAGCAACCTTGACGTTTGTAATGATAAAGGAATTTGCTGACAGCGGATTTCCAGAACCATAGTATGACCTATGTTTTGTGGTATTGCACAACGGAATATATCAGGCGATTGAGATCAACATTCTCACCGCAGCATGCTAAAACTTAAGCTTCAACTAAGATGCTGCATATACCACAATGCGCACCGATAGAATTCATGTTGGACAGCATCTTTTGCCACATCGAAATTTCACTATGTTTGTAATAGGTTATTTAGGTCGGTCAGTTATTGCATCTTCCGAAATCTCTGTAGCGCTGAGACAGGAGATTCGAACTCCTGATGCTTAAAGACTGACACGACACTAATGGCTTTCATTATGTTTTGAATGATAATTTATGTTGATTTATGCAAGAAAGATTAAACTTTATTGAGTAAATTATTTTTGCGTACTCGACCAAATATACCTGCGCCTTACATCAACGAAACATAATTAGGTACTTTCATTATTATTAATGATTAGTGGCTAATTATCAAGATACAATACTTATAGCTTATATAGCGAAACGGACAGAGAATGAAGGGATACGGACACAGAATCGTAAAAGAATTTTAAAAACATGAATATTTTCAAAAATCGGCCGTCCTAAAGTTTTGCGCTTTTTGATAATGGGGTTTAATTGAAGCAAACAAACGGAATCATTTTGAAAATTACCTTGTATTAGTTACATAAGTTACGTACGAATGTTTTCATCAACTGAATACTCCCCGTGAAGTCATCAGGCTGTCACATATATTTTATTTCCTTTGGATCAAATAATAGAGGATCGTATTTTTCTCGAAACATGATGCGCTGTTTCTCTATAAAAATTCTTTCGAGGTCTTCAAATGTTGTAGGATTTCTTTGGATTATATTTTCCTTTAAAGTGTCAGATATATTCAATAACAGATATACCGAAAGATCAAGTATAGTCAATTGCTTGTGGTTGAAAAAAGTGAGTAGGCCTATAGTTTTTCTCCAAATATCTCCTTGAGTCTACATACAATTCAGTGCACCAGATGTCCAGCTATTAGGAAATGCACATTCTTCGTATGAGTATGCGGCAGGACGACACTCAATACTCAGACAAATTCTCAAAAATTAACTCTTACATCACACAATTTCCTGGAACCCACTTCATTGATAGCGCTTCTAATCATTACGTATGACGGTATATTGTTCTAAGTGTGAATATTTCTTGCTTTCAACTTACTGTCAATGTAACATGAAGATGCCAGTTCATATTCAGGTTTAGCAATTATTTATCAAACAAAACGATTTTTCTCAATCTGCTGCAGATAATTTCTGACGATACCGTTCAAACCGATTTCTACGCGCATGCGGTGACCTCATATGAAGTAGGCCTACGGTTTCCGAATCATACCAAGTCTGTTTAATCCGCATCTTCGACGTGTTCTTTAAACTATGTTTAAGGATGCGGTATTGCTGAGACTGGACTCTTGCAGGACACGTATTTTATATTCTGGTAGTTTCATTGGACATATACATGTATGTATGATAGGTATGGTGAGTGAAGTATTTGCATTTTGGACGATAAACAGCATTGGTGATATCCCTGAATCTTCTGAAGATATATCGAATTGAGGTCTGACTTGTGTAAAGAAGTTTGGTGAATAATGTCCTCTTCGTCCCATTTTCTGATAATTGGGAAAATTAACTGCGTTTCTTGAACTGGCTGGATGTCAATCTCGTGATGCATCCACCAAATAAACGTGACAATTAATATCAGTCACTATTTTGTGTTGAAAGAATGTCGTTCTAACGGTATGATAGATCTTCTTCACGTTTTTCTGATATACGTTAATGCTCAAGACACAAAGATTTTTGGACGATCAATTTCTGAAAATATCTATGTTTTCAGTATATCTTTACGGTAACTTTAAGGATGTCCCTGCTTTAAGTTAGTTTCTGTCTATTTCACTATTAACTTGATAATTTGACCAAATTTCTACCTCCTGAGAGGCAGTTTTCTACCCCTTAACAGATGTATCAGTGCTGAGAAAGGACTGCTTATATAAATTTGTAGGAAGATCTAGAACATGATCCAATGTTACTGTAAAATGTACAGCCATTTTACAGCATTTCGTTTTCATAGTACGAGCGTAATATAGTCTGAGAAAAAAAGAGTTTTGAAAAACACAGAAAAAAAATTGACTTTTTTCCTTAGAATCCAAATAATGAAAAAACTAATATTAGTTCAGCCACTTTTGACTCTTACCTATTTTAGCTTCTATCAAGTAGCTCAGAGAAATCCCGACACCTACACACTCCGACTTCTTATATATTTTCAATCATGAAGATAGTATGAAAACTACCTCTTAGGAGGTAGTTTTCATTTTCATAAATGGCTGAAGTTATGTAGCTCTTCCATTAAATTTAGAAAGTAATAATCGCAACCACCTGTTTCATTGCAAGTATTGCATCGCATATTCCAAGAAAATGGGGTTAATTTAACCTTATGCATAGGCTATAATCATGCTACTATTCCTATTCTAAGAGGAAAATCTATGATAGAATTGACGGCAAAGCTTATCAAGAAACGTGAAAATTTTATTCTTTCAACTAAAGGAGAGGTAAAGAGTCACTTACTCGTAACTTTGAGAGTTATATACAAATTCATTTGATAAAAAAACAGTTCACATGTCACGTTCATATGAATTCTATTAACAACACTGAAAATCAAAATTGAATTATACCTCCTAGGAGGCACTTTTCCTAATATTCATATGTCTGTAAAAAACGCAAATCTGGACTAGTAATTTGCTATGGATGAGCATCAAGTGCTACCAAGACAAAACCAAATGCTTCCATACCATTGCTCTATGGAATTGATGGCCAAACTATGTCTGCTTACTCCAAACTATAAAAAAGCCATGAATCGAAACACATTTTTGCTGATTATGAAGACTCAACGGATTCCAGTTCTGATGATCAGAACCAACAAATAGTGGATTTCATCGATGTTGTCGATGATCAAGCATTTACAGGAAACAGTTTTACTGCTGGGATACTTCTTGTGCATATATGAGAACTCGGTGAAAGCCTACCACAGGAACTTGACTGGCAAAATGAAAATGACGTGAAAGATGGCCAATCGGCAATGTATTCTAAGCTCTGTGATGATTATTCTTTCGTCTAACCAGATTATGCGGTACTTTAAGTCGCGTTATACGAAGGACAAGAAATTATGAAGAATAAAGAATAAGTAAAGGAATTCGAGGTATTAATCAACACCGACTTGCCTGAGACTGACAAAGTAGGCCTGCCACCGAACTGCACCGAGTTATGGTAGGAGATTGATTATTTGGATCAGTGAAATCAAACTTACAAGTTTCATATGTACACTTTGAGTGAAACAAGCTGTTCAGTTTATGCAAATGAGTGAGTTGTATGGTATGATGCTGATAAATACGTCCTAAACATTATACATACATAGAAGAAATACTCTGCGAGAGGATCCTGAAAGGAGAGAGAAGGCTGTGAGATTGAAGGACAGCCATGATTAACCTCTTCAACCAGTTCAATATGAGAACCCCCAAAAACTCACAGCCATGATATAATTCAAAGACCAAATGTGATTGCTGGACACTTGAAATATTCACGTGGAATCGATTCAGAAGAAACTGCGGGCCGAGTCACCTGGATTTGAAGACACCTGCTGGTAATTCATGCATGAATTCAACACCATCATCGACTTTGAAATTTTTGTATGAGCAACTCCCATCATGCAATAACATATTTCTCGAAGAAGGATCTAGATGGAATCGAAGAAAGATGCGAAGAAGGATTTCAAAATGCATTTAAGAAAATCAAAATAAATCAGGTTTTCAGAAAATATGCTATTTCCATCAGCTCGGCAGGGCTGTTCCTGAGATAAATAAAGCACTGTATAAGCCTGATCAATGAGGCTATGAAAATATTTTCCGGTGATTCTTTTTGATCACACTCACTTTCATTGAAATTTTTGTGAAGTTGTAGCCAACGTGGGCCTAGTAAGGCATGAGGCCTATATGTATGATGATCATTTTGCATCTGATACGGATATGTGAAGCCTATCATTATATAATCACTTGAAACTTTGTAGATTGAAATATTAGATCTATCGGTACTAGCAATGTGCTATTTGATAGCAGGTTTGCTACGGCCAATGTAGATTCCGTCATGCTTCATCCGTTATGCATTTTCATAGCTTCCATACAGTATGCAGCATTGACTATCTCATACCTCAACAACTTGTGACTGCTGGCAAATACACCAAGAAACAGAAATGTCTAAGGTAAAAGATTATAAGAGAAAAGAGGGGTTGAAAATCAAAGACACTGAGAAACTTATTAGTCGTGTTTGCATGGGTTGAACTCTATCGCGTAATGGACATACATGAAGCATGATCTTGATAATCAATTGGTTTTTGAAGATAGGTTTTAGCGATTTTTAATAAAAAGTTTTTAGAGATTTATCCAATATTGGCATTTGTCGTCGTTTATCATTGATTTAGATTTAGAATATTGATGCATCTTTACACTGAAAAGTTAAAATTGGAAAATTATAAAAATGCCTCCTAGGAGGCAGTTTTGATATCTGAAATAATTATAGGTGCTTGTATAATCAGAAGCTTCACAAAAGAGTTCTTTAAAGAATTTCTTCAAAACTACTTCATTTCATCTTTTTCGCAGCCGTATGTTGTCTGAAAAATTCCATTTTAGAAATATTTTGTCGTCTGGTCACTCGATATGCGTGTAATTCTAATTCAGCAATGTCAGTTTCATTCACCATTAAAAACATAATGACTGATCAGTTGACACTTTCACATCTAAATTGACATCTACAACGTTGGTCTGCTTAATAAAAGATCGACTTTGTTTCAACAATAAAACTTAAATGTGATAATGATCTTCCTTAAAAAGGAGCCACTTTTAATAACAAAGTATTAGGTGTGGTGAAAAAAATTACAATGCTCATCAGATGGAAGCCTTGTGTACATTCAGTCACTGTATGAAATAGTTGTCATATTGACGTAAAAACCTCAGCCTCCCCTGATAGTCGTGATGTATCATATACCTGACATGACTTTAATTGCTATCTCATAAATACTTGAAAATATCTGCATATTTTGGGAATATTCAGATAAAGGAGATGTCAGAGGTCAAAACTTTGTCTGATTTATTAGTTGGAAGCATGGAAGTTAAAGAAATGTCATCAGCCACATTACACGTTATACAATCACATTCATTCTGCTCAATTTTCTAACGCTAGTTTTCTTGATTTTCTTCAACACTGCATTGAAACGGAATCTTCAAATCTATGCTATTTGTCTAAAACTGAAACAATCTAGAACAGCTGTTGGTTATAATTATGTCTGATCATCATCTTGCAGAACACAAGGTTAGTTAAGGTATAAATATGGTCTGATGCATTTGCGCATCGTTTAACAAAAAGTAAGAAAAATGCCTCCTAGGAGTCACTCTGTCAAATTATCACTTTAAAGTATCTTAAAATGATATTCTACAAATTATAATTAAAAGAATACATAAGCACCAGCAATCTACTGACTTATGTTTCGTTGATGTAATGCAAAGTACTTCTGGTCGGGTCTGTAGTTAGTTGGAACGACTGATGATTTTTTCAAGAAAATTAATTTCTTACACCAATGGCTGTTTCATATACTTGGCATTAGCACTCACTTGTGTTCATCCGTCTCCATGTCCTGTCAACACCAAGAAAACTGACTCCTGACGCCAAGCTCACCCCCCACCACATAGAAGATTAAATTACTGCTGAGCGCCGACCCAGGTAAAAGAAAACACGATGTGTTCGGTATATGTTTCGTAAACCTTAATCAACCGAAGTGAAATCAAGCTGTCACTCACCATCCAATAAGATGACAGGAAGCGCTGATTGAGGCAAAACTTCATACCGTCAGCTGTCTCATCGATTTCTCTTGAGTAAAGAAGGTCGCTTGCAGGAGGATGACTGCATAATTCATCATTGGTAGATGTAGATCGGGAAAATGACAGCGAAAATTCTTGTTTTGCGCGAGTAACGCATATTGACTGTTTTTTAACGATGCAGCCGTCTACGCGTGAGGCCGCGTGCTATAGGAGATTGTGACTAAATTATCAAGGTATCATACATGCATGTATATATGCCAGACAAAAATGAAAGAAGTTAGAGAAGTAAATGTTTCAAAAATTTTGTCAATGAGTGTATAATATAAACAAATTATTTATCATCGTGTATATAGCTGTCACTGTCTAGGGGCCAACTTTCTCCGTCAAACAAAAGTACAGAGACAGCAGTGCTTGCAAAGCTTGTAATAGTTGAGGAAATGACCCGTGATAGTGAAAAAAGGATTGATTTAATAGAAAAGACAAGCCTTCCTAGCCTCGATCACACCTACGCACCAAAGGTCACATCAGAGACAAAAAAATGAAATACTAGTTTGTTTGACAACATTGCCTCTTCACCAAACGTTAATCGTGTGTGATTTCTCCTCCAAAGGGCACATTAAAATCGAAAGTGTACTCATATTTTTTGGAGAAAGTTGGGGATTTCCCTGCCTGGTAGAGACTGGAGAAAAACCGTGTGAAGCACACAACAACAATGATAGGACTCCGCATCTCTGATGGAACCACTGAATTTAGTTACCCGAAAATCTAAGTCGTGTCGTGATGTTCCTGGAAGCTTTGCTCCGAACCCGTAGTCGATGTCGATATATGAACAGGGTTCCCACTTCACTAAGACAAAAATTCAGACTTTATAACTTTGGTTGTTACGGAATCCAATGACAGACCAAGAGCCTGTCTATCTGAGTAGAATAACGATAAGCATGTTTTGCAGATCTGATAATAATTGCAAGAAAGGATTCAACATTTTCAAAAAATGCAAAATTTTCGCCAATCTGGTCACCTGGCATACCGTACTTCCACGCATCGAATGATGTAGGGGAAAAACATGATCTTGTTCGGTGAACTTTCGACAATTAGATTGCAGAAAACATCAGTAAATCGGATCCTCTGGTTTCAAAGTGGCATCAATAATAACTGCTATATGGTCAGTATAACACGTAGATATATTTCTTACCGCTTTATTGATTTCGCTTATTTTCCTTTATTGTCGAATATTACATATATGATACAATCAACCCTCACCTAGTGACCGTTTTGATCCCATCATATGGCTTTTGCGTATGGATACCATATGTAAAAGGTTCCCTATCTTCCCAGCTAAAACCATCCCTACTCAATGTCAAAACCAGAGTTGGAAAAGTCGGAATTGGAATTGGAATTGACGATATTTAAATCTACTGGAATTGGAATTGGAATTGACCTTGATAAACCTCAATTCCACTTTTTCGATAGACCTGTGATAAATCTATTTGTACAAAAATTGAAATCACAGTACTCGGCCGTTGTGTTGACTGCACGCAGAGATAAGAGAGAGATAGAACGGCAGAAGTAGCTTTATTCTATTGTTGAATAAAGGGTATAAATTGTGACTTCAATGGGCCCATAGCCCCGGACAATGTTATTTCAGCGATTAAGCAGACAATGAAAAGACAAATCATCTTTGTTCAATCTGTTATTTAGTTATTTATCAAGTAAGATAATTAATCAAAATAAAGCCATTGTTGAATTTAGTTCTTGATAGGATAAGCGCAAAAATTGGAGATTACCTTAATTGTTGTACACTCGAAAAACAATTGGTTTGGAAAGAGGAAAATTAACGCTGCATCAAAGGGCAGCAATCCTGTCAGTTCAAATTATAATATAGACAGTGTCATTTAATTATTCTAATAATTAATTATTCAATTACATTAACTATTATTCAACCTCCAATCACAACAACTAGCAATATCAATTTTTAAGACTATAGTTATATAGATATGATGCGCAACGATAAAAGAAAAACTTTACACTTACAGTTCACTTCTTAATGTTGAATTCACTTCAATTCGATCGGACCCACTTATACCAAAATAATATCATAAATATCAGTGTCACTTATACCGTCAATCTTCAATCGCGCTCGCTGATATTTTGCCGTATACGCTGCTGTGTTGTTGTCCGCTGGCAGGCAGTTGTTGTTGTTACTTCTGTAGTTATGTTACACCGCAAGATCCCGAAGTTCTTCTAACAGCTACTGAAGATGTCGTATGTGTTGTTGTTGTGTCAATTTCTCATCGTTTCTAATTTATGCAAATTTTTGAGACTTGACGATAAAACCACTTTCTTTTGAATATTGAAAGAGTTTCCTTTAATCTCTGCTCGTTAGCTTTCGACCCGACCACATTTCGTTCTCATCACAGAATTTTTAATCTCCTTTTTTAACATGGATCATTAACCAGATTTCATGATATCATTTTTATCGTCGTTTTTTCTTTCATCAACAATCACGTTATTCGCACACTGAATTTCTTTCTTCTGTCAGTTTATTAATAGATTTATTCGCATCTCATCTCATCTCTCTCTCTCACTCACTCTCTCTCTCTCTCTCTCTCTCTCTCAGCGTTTGATTCCTTGCTGACCGTTAACTTTCTTTTCTATTTTTCACGAGATATTGAATATCTTGTTTACGAAACGAAAATGGCGCAGGCTGACCGGTGACATATATACACTCAAGGAAAAAATAAAGTACCCGGTGTAAAAAGTTATGTTAACAGTGACAAATTTATCATTTCAGTCATTTTTTTCTACTCGTTGGTGTGAAATATGAACTTTAGAAGTTAAATCAATAGTCAAACCATTAGGCCTCAACCACACAGCGAGCTTTTCCAAGCGTTTTGCAGCAAATACAAAGTCATCATTGCAGCATTTGTAGACTTCCATAATCCACGCAAAGCAAACTAGAGCGATTGATAGCTTGTGGACATGCGGTTACTCGAGACGCTTGGGACGCTCGTGTTTGCTTTGCTTTCAGTGTAGCTGAGGCCTAATGCTATGATTCCATTTATTGTTCTTTCATGCATACCGAGCTGTACTCTGTTCAATCCGCTAGCTACATACACCACAATCATTGACAGTATCGTAGCATTAGCAAATTAGTCATGGCGACACGTGGATGTGATTTGACTGAATTCCAGAGAGGTCAAATCTACGCCTTAAAGTTTCATGCGAATTTTTCAAGACCTAAAATTGCTGAGTGCCTCGAGATATCAGAGAACACAGTCAGAAAGTACCACAGAGGCTATCAGCTGGTGGAGATGCTAAAGCAACCAATCGAGCTTCTTGTGGCCGTAGGAAAAGTACAACTGAAGATGACGAGGAAATTTTAACTTTCTCTTCGAACCATCCTTTTTGCTCTGCCAGAGTAATTAAGCAAAACTTAAATCTAGAATGCACCAGAAGGACCGTAACAAAACGATTGCTGAGCGGTGGTTTCAAGGCATTTACACCAGCTAGAAAGACAGCCTTGGCAGCAGATCATGAACATCGCAGATTGGAATGGGCTACAGAAAAGTCATCGTGGACTTTGACGAGGTGGAAGAAAGTGGTGTTTTCTGACGAATCGAAATTCTGCTTGGTCAGTCACGAGTACAGTATGTCAGTCGATCGATAGATCGGTACACGGATCGCTACGTCTGCCGTACTCCGAACAGATCTGTCGCGCATGTAATGGTGTGGGGTGCATTCTCAAGTAATGGACATACGAGGCTGGTGAGAATTCAAGAGAGATTGGATGCCCAAAAGTACATCGACATCCTTGAAGGTAATCTTCTTCCAGTATGGAATACAATCACTCAAGCAGGTGGCATCTTCCAGCAAGACAATGCACCGATACATTCGGCGAACCGGACGAAACTGTTCCTTCAACACAATGGAATCCCTACCTTAGACTGGCCTACATTTAGTCCCGACATGAATCCCATCGAACACGTGTGGGCACTGATGGAACTGAAACTCCAAAGAGAATATGAGGACCCAGAAGACAGTGACCAACTCTTTGCTACACTTGATGTCATTTGGAATGAACTGATGGATGATGTCAATTATCGAGCTTCTCTTATCAGTTCAATGCGTGATCGCGTAGAATCAGTACTGGATGCTGAAGGTGATTTTACGAGATTTTGACTGTTTTCTATGTACTAGTACGCCTTTCGTGACTTTATACGCGTATTGATATTGTTTCTGTGATCGACTCTGAAGCACAAGTAGTGCATATTGTCTTGTTGTTTTCGAAATAGAGTTAAATGTCTAACCGGGTACTTTATTTTTTCCTTGAGTGTATATATATATATATGTACACAAGAAATATGAACTGTAAACATGAAAACGCACATAGGAACGACGCAGGGAACGGCACACAGGAACAATGAGGAAAGGATAAGGGCACATGGGTTAGATTGAAACGAACAAACGTTAGATACATTAACATAAGACACTATACGCGACATGCAATTATCGGAATTGAATCTTATTATGGAATTGGAATGGGAATTGAATTGAACTGTTTCAACTGGAATTGGAATTAGATTTGGAATTGAAATTTCTGCTCCGGAATTGGAATTAAAAAAGTTCAGTGGAATTTTTCCAGCTCTGGCTAAAATCCACATACATGACTACACGCTCTAATACAAGATACTGCAACAACACACTACTTACAAATTCGAATTGAGCAGCAGTATTGATACATCGTATATTTTCCCGCGATAAAAAATTCTCCGCTCCTATTTCTAGAAATGCTTCCCTCAAAAGAAGCCCGCTTAATTTTTAATTCCGCCGTCGTGTCGATGATTCCTAAAATACGGTTGGTACTGAGGTCGGCGATTATTGAATCTATTCGTATTTCTGTATCTATTTTGCTGAAACGGCCTCCTGTTGTCAAATGAAAAGTTATTTCTCGTTCTTTTAAACGAACTATCTATCGGAATCAAGTGTAAGTCAGACTTGAAAAAGTCACTCTTCATGGACCAAATCAACTCATTTAAGGCAGCCTCCTTCTCAACAGATTCTCTCCACTTTTTAATTTTATCCTCTGCCTTCGCTTTATCAAAATTACTTTGAATTCTGTTTGTAATGTCATTATCAATTCTATCCATGAAGTCCCCTTTCACAGATCTCATCATACGAAGTCTCTTGATTTCGTGTACTACTTCTTTAATTGCAAGCTCCTTTTGCAACTCTCTTTCTGGACTTGTCTGATCACGATATGGATTGTTAAAATATTTTTTCGGAACCCTAGGAATATTCTCATTCAAAGCACTTTCATACACGTATATAACTGCAATTGACTCACTTCTAAAAATTCGTAGTATGAAAACTTACGTTGCTGCAGCCAGCTTTTTGTTCCACTCCACGTCTTTTATTTCATTCACACATTCCATCTGATTTTGTAAACGCAATGTCACACTATTTAAACCGGCATTCACTTCATCTTTCAATGACTGCACTTCCGCAATCCATTCAGATTTAAAGGTATTTATAAAGAAATTATTGATAGTATGCAACAGGCTTGTTAAAGATTCAACTTTATTAGATAATCCATCCATTTTCTCTTCTAATCTAGTGAGATCGTCTTTCAAGTTGCTTTCGCTTTCTTCGGTTCTTGCTTGTGATCCCCTAGTGGGCACCATTTCAGAAAAGTATAATGAAACAATAGAAAACAAAATTGGAAATGATAATACAAAAGTTTTGACCCACCAGAAAATCAAAAGTAAAGTTTGCTACTGCCGATCGATTTCGGACGCTACGGCGGCTTTTCAAGGCAAACTGATTTATCCAACAAAATTTTACATAAAATATTGTTGAATATGTCTACACCTTTTTCATTTCTATTTCAGATTTTTCCAAATCGATTTCAGATTTTTCCAAATGAATTTCAGACATTTCCAGATGAATTTCAGATTTCTCCAAATGAATTTAAGATATCTTCAAAGATTGTTGATAGATATCTGAAATTCAATCTGGAAATATCTGAAATAGACATGGAAAAGGTGTAGATCTTGCCAATGTAATTAAAAATTTGACATTTTCCATGTTAATTTACTTTCATAGATTTTAGTATTGACTCAATTGAAACCGTTTAACATTAGATATTTAACATTGCCTTCAACGAAATATCTATGTCTAAGATATCTAATTTCATGGATATCTTCGTTACTTATCTCATTGATATGATCTGTTTATATACTAGTCGCTTCGCTCGTTCTACATATTCAATGTCGTATAGACATCGTATTAACATTGCTATAATGTACGTAGATATCAAAATGATGACACAGACATCAATAAGCATTTAGAGATGGATCGAATGCACGGATAAATATAGATTCCTTGGACTCTCTGTCCAAACGATTCGCATTAGGTGGTGACTGGTAAAATGGCGTGGCTTTGAAATTGCCACCACAGCTAGATATACACTGTATGGCGACTCACTTTGAGAGAAGTGTATATTAAGTGGTTAATTTGCTGTCTACTTGTATATGTACTGTCATTCTATGTCCAAAGGTATCCCCACATTGTCCGATATCATATTGTTTACAGGTATCACAAATCAGCTTGTAGATGATGTTAGATGATTGACAGTCCAAATTACTTCGTAAATGAAAGATATTAATACCACTTCTAGTTGTTTGAAATTCAACTTGACTGCCCTCTACAATTACTTCACAACCCCTACATCTTGGTTGGCCACAGCGAGTTACACCAGTTATAGTTCTTCGGTTGTTATGTGACAGCAAATATTGCAATGATCTTGGTTGTTTGAATGATTTCATAAAGTTGCATTCACGAAAAGGGTCTAAAAGATTCAGCGTATTAGAAACCAGACGAATTACTTTGTTATATATATCTGGATTATTCTTATTTGTATAAATGATTTTTTTCTCTTTTGTATAAATGATTGTCTTACTTTCTTATTCTATTCATGTGCGAGTATAAACGGGAATATTGCTTTCTGTTCTTGCTTAACATTTGTTTCATTGTTCTGGAAGTTAGCTTTCATAATTGCATCGTTTATTAATTGCATTTGGTAACTCAAACTTTTCAATTTTATAGGTTCTTTAAAGTTTTCAATCTTCCTCTTATCCGGTATAGGCCTAACTCCTTACTAAAAGAGACTTCTAGCTTCATAACTGAATAGCAGAGTTTCATAAGCGGAAAGATTGAATAATTAAACTGATATTCAGTTGCAATTCTCATGTGAAACTTAGTGATATTATATAGGCGAGTTGTGAATGTAAGAGACAAAACTTGAAATCTGAAGATATGACATCATATTTTCGAATGAGTTTATAACAAGTCCGCATGGACGTCGCCTCGAAACGTAATAATGGGATAAATATATCAACTGACCATCAAGTGACAATTACCTGACATTTGACAGCCATTGGACAGACAAACAGCTTACCATTGACACCTGTGATAGCGCAAGTACAAAGATTAGGTAGAGTAGCAACTCAGTTTGAATTAAATCCCCAATGTGTATACAGTTTCGATTTTATGTAATGAGTTTGAGTTGTGACGCAGCACCACATATGATATATGCAAATTATTGCAGCTTTGATAAAATTTGCAAGGATTTAACTGATCATCATAGCAATACAGATGGAATCATGTTATTTTACATATTCTCCCTGTCATGACAACCTTGGGGAGGTTAGATTCGCAAATCGATAGGTTGCTATATTTCTTTTATACTTATCCTTATTAATTAGGGTATTAATAAGTGTAATTTTCTTAAGTTGATCTTAAGCATTTCCTTAAGCGTGGTCAAATAATGAAAGATCAAAGACAAAGATAACAATTAACTTTAAAAGATGCAAATGGGTCCATGTTGCTGTTCAGATTCAAGAAACTAAACATGAATTTAGTGAATCATAGAATTATGCCGATGAAAATCAAATTATTAGCTTGATAGGATGTATCTCAACTTTTTCATGAAGACCTGATTTCACGTCGCTAGTGTATAAACCAGGGATAGAACGGAGTCGCGGTTGCGTGACCCAGTGACTCGAAGTGATACTGACCCGGTGACCCGATGGAATACAGTGAGCCAATTGACCCAGTGACCCGGTTCCATCGCTGGCATGAGCAAAGGAATAATTTGCAAAAATTAAATAATCTTGAAGCTTCTCAAATGATGTGATCGAATAATACGATTACAGAGAATCTATAAGGTGATAAGTTCACTTCATCTTTAACCCATTGAAACCCAAAAGCAATCTAGCGAGCAAATTTTTAAACTTGTGTTGTTTTTGAGTATTGAGGCCATAATATGATGTCCATAAATCGCAAACGGTGCAAAAATAATTTTAAGATATCAAGGTCAGTGTGCAATATTAGGGTCAATTCACTGCATATCGGCGTTTATGTCAAGCCTTAGCATGAATGATATAAATGCATCATCACATCATTTTATCCAAAATACGTGTTGTAGATTTGACATATATATTCGTGTATGTTCTACATATGCATGTTGTTCCTATTGAAGTTCAGAATGTTCACACAACATGAGCATGCAAATAGAAATGTATTGTTGAAATTACAAATGGTTCGATTGGCGCTATAGAAATACTGTTTTCAATGATTGCATTCGCAAATCAGTAATTAATCTAAAACTGGAGAAAGATCTTAAACCATTCAAAATGAAGTGGAATGTCGCAAGTCTTACATCAACATGTTGCGTTCTTTTCGCATTGACGACACGGTTGTTGATTCAATTATGTGACAGGTCAGTGTTGAACTGCACGACGTGTCTCTTGGAGAATCTCTGCAGCTGGTCCTTGACCACTTAGGTTTCCTGAGGGTACCAGACTTGCTGTAGTAAAAACTTTGCAGTCATTCTAACTGCACAAACGAGACTTGAGTCAAGTGTTGAACAGGGCTACTTCGACGAAATTGTTGATAATGCACCAATAGGCCTACCACATTTTTGCTTGTTCACCGGTTCAACCAAGGCGCGGTTGAACCGAGCGATTGGAACTGCACGGTTCTTGGGTAGTCTAAGTTAACAGTCGACTCAACCGCGCGGTAAATGTAGCATTCAAGTCATAGACGCTTCAAAAATCCCCAAGCAGAAATCGGCTTGTCTCAGTGTCCAATTAGATTCGCGGTAGCTGAGGTGACATAGATGGGTGCATGCTTCAACCAGCAATGCAAGCAACGACTACAGCGCGTCAACGTAGACAAGACGTCACGCCGCAGACTTGCATTGTGTTCACGATCACATTTTGTGGGTAGGAAAAAGGATGGATTGGGGATATGCAGCAGTAGTCCTAGCTATTGCGGTAAGACAACGAGTTGGAACAGCGGATCTTGCAGCGCCGACTGTTGGAAACAGTTCGACATTATTATCAAGGACGGAAAAATTATTGTAATGCAAATTGTGTGATATGACCTACGCATATTCTGGGAGCACCACGAACATGTTGAAACATTTGGGCGATGGTCACCGACTGATTATCAATAACTTGTGTGACTTAAAACAAAGCGCCGCCGAATGGCTGAGAAAATCGACTGTGAATGTAAATCTCGACTGCGATGCACCTGCTGACGATTTTTCTTCTGTCTCTTCAAAGCAACCAAAAATAGATATATTTTTTCATCGAATCGCCCTTGTTCGGAAGAGAGAGCAGTTCCATCAATAACCGAACAAATTGCAGACACGGCGGCTTTTGACCTTTCAAATTTCATCACTGAGAAGCCCGGAATGAAGCGACTGTTGAATTTGCTCGAACCACACTGTAAACTGTATGGCACCAATTTAGGCACGAAGCCGAAATTTCGTGCCAGTTAGCGCTTAGCTAGTGCCTCGAGGCACCAGTAGGCGCCACTAGGCACTAACAGGTACCAAACCAAACATTTGTTTATTCAATGAAATCGAAGGAAAAATCAATGGGCACGAACTCGTCACTAGAAACTTCGTGCCTACTCGTGACTTGTGTTGGTTAGAATTGATGCCTAAATTTCGTGCCTAATTCAAGCGAAATTTCGTGCCCTAGAGCTTACAGTGCAGGTTACATACCTCAATCTAGCAAAACGGTGACATCACATCCTAGTTTGAAATATGAACAAGCACTACGAAATATCAAAACGCATTTGAATAAAACTTGCACCAAAAAGTTTTGCCTTCAATTACAACTGACATCTGCTCTAACGTGACTACATACGAAATACAATGCGACGTAAAAATGTATTAACACGAAAAGCGAATATTTGTACCGCACCATTTGGAAGCCCTATGGTGTTATGTTCCTTCTTCGCTGTCGAAAATGACAGACAGATTCAAAATATCTCCCCTTGGTAGTTGAATGGATAATGCTATCTTTCTATGCATAATTCAGTAATACGATACCACTTGCGTGAATACTACTGCCAAACAGTGTTAACCGCGCCTGCCCCTGCTTGTGAGTTGAATCCTGAAGTTTCAAGCATCTTGTCATGTAAATCAACTCCTTCCATCGGCATAGTACTCCGCCACCTTTAGTATCGGAACAGTGAATTTCGTGCTTTGTCCTTTAATCCGCTGTTACATTCACCAACTGGCTCGCCTACACAATTGCTGGCAAAACACTACTTTATTATGTAGCTATTCTACAAAAGAGACGGAGCCATCCGATGCTTCGCAAAATGTTCTCCTAGGCTGCTTCTTCAGAGTTTGGGTGTCTATGATAGTTGCATTGTTTTTAAAGAGAATCGACTCCGAGCTTCATTTCTGTGAGAAAGAGTCTATGAAAGAAGAGTCTATGTGTTTGAGGGTTTTCAATTACATTGATGTACTAAGATCAAGTACTACGTGCATGTGAGGTCTTTACGCCATTGTAAGCAGCCATCGGTTCTTCTTTTCCACAATATATGTACATGTACATTAAAATTGTATCAGTATCCGTCGCCACAACACAGCATCCAAACTCGGTTGCCATGCAAACTGGCTTTCCTCGCAAAAGCTGCTTCCAGCTATGATTGCCCAAGTATCTAATAATTTGTCCGTCGACACAGACTTCTGCGGAACTGTCTGAATTCGGAAAACTTCGTTCGTGTGTGGTCCAGCCACAGAATTTTGATAGTTTGACTCCTTCAGTTTGATGGAAGTGGGGAGTAATTCAAATGCTGGAACTTAGTAAGTCAGCAAAAATGAATTCCTAATACCTCACAGCGATGGGAAAAGCAGTCATGCGTCGCTTGCGGATTGGTGTGAATTCCACCAAAATGCTTCGATGATCACGATTCTTTCAGATTCTAAAAATTCAGATTACTGCGCACAAGGCTTCTCGTTAATGCTGGTTCTCTGTTTAGAAGTTGGCAGGCGTGATGAATTAATTCCACTGCATCTCTTCGTAGCATTTATCGTGGTACTGTGACAGCAAAGTGTGACCGAGCGATGAACTCGATGTGTATGACACGCACGCCACTGGCTGCTGTCTGAGGCTCACTGCTTATCAGGGTTGCCTTAGGGATTGCATTTTCAGTCCACAACCCACCCCATACCCACAGAAACACCTGTGGGTATACCCACAGAATCCCCATGCCCCAAAGGATTAGACACCTAATTTATATGCTATTTTTCTTCATATAGAGTAACTGTTGTCAGATGTTTCAGTAGAACTCAAAACGTGATACGATCCGCTAGCTGCCTTTGATAATTGAATTATAACACAATGGTTTTTACTACAATTTCTTTTCTGTCACTTTTTATCAACTCATACATTACTTTTATAACACAGCCGAATTCAGACGAATGCACTTGTATTGAGATGGCTCTTCAATGGCTACTAGGCCGTCAGAGGACGGGTACCAATTATTATCATTGGTTTATAATTTCTTTGTTTCGGCCAAATGGTTTCATTTGTGGCTAGATTGTCACCATAGATAAAATTTTCTTCATGAACAACAGCTACAGCACTGTCATTTTTTCTTCGAATCACCTGGAACATGCACATTACTCACTGGTGGAGCTTCAAACTGAAAACGTTCATGATAACAAACTTCCCGCAGGCAGATCGAGATGCTGTCTGCTTTACTGCCTATCTACGAACAAGTCAGAAGAAACTTCGAACTAAGGTCATCGATCACTGTGGAATGAAACTATGAGTGTGTTTTAACTATTCGACTATTATTTTTATGTAGGTAACTCATCAGCGATTCAGACTTAATTTTAGGATCATGCAGGATTTTTACTTCTTTTAAATTAACTTTAGTACATTCTGTTTTTTCATGGCTTTCCCTTCGCTGCAAGTGTGGCTGTAAGTTTTGCATTGCATTCGAAGCAGGGCGATCTATCGTTGAGCACCCATCCTCGCTCAATCAGAACACGCCGGTGTGTGGCGACAGTAAGCATGATGAATTATTGTTGGCAAGGCAGATATGGAATGCTCGTTATGCGAGTCATACACTGTGCATACAAATAGAAAGAGCAGAAAAAGATGAAACCGCAAAAGTGATAAAAGCTTTCGGACTACCTGTCAGCAGTGTAACAGGATGTCGTTGATGCAATGAAACTTTTCGCTGCACCATCAATGACCAATGTCCATGCTAAAGAATCCTACACCACAGGCGATATTAAGAAAATCGCTTTTAGCTCAGTGCATAAGTTGAAACGAAATTCAGTCAAAACGACGGCTACATTTTCTAGTCCGGGTGTAGATGCTAGGTTTTCAAAAAATTTAGCTAAATTAAAAATTGAAACCATTCTCTTGTGATGTCGTCCGTGGCACCACGGACTAGAAATATGTGTGTGCTATGAATCTTGAAATGCGTGTTTCAGGATAGAAGATGAATTTGAGCTTAAATGGATGACTATGGCTCTACACTCCCCGAATTCAAGCAAAATCGTGCTTGGTGCCAAATTAGACACGAGAAGATGATGATTGGAGTCGAAACGCATCGTTTTAGCCTGCCTGCACCACTGACAAAAAATTCTTAGGGACGAGACGAATTCATGTACGCTCTATTACTATTTGCTAAAACTTTTTTTCTCCAAAATCAAATATAAGGGGTATTCTTGTTATGACGAGGACTCTTTTAAGTAGGCTATTGATTTTATAGTGTCTGAAGTCTACATTTCTTTTTCCGGTTACGTGTTCAGACAAATTCGAGGAGTACCAATGGGAGGGAATTGCAGTCCTTTACTTGCCGACTTGTTTCTGTTAAATTGCGAATTTGCTTTTATGAAACAATTGGTTAAAAATAAAAAGTTTGGACTAGCTAAATTATTGTCAAACACTTCGAGATATATAGAAGATATATGCGTAATAAATTACAAGCATTTCAATACCTTAATTCCGAAAATTTACCCAATGGAGCTTCTTGCAGATAGAAACGGAGTCAATGACAAAGCCGTTGTTTACCTCGATGTGAGACTCCAATCTAGTAGTGACGGTCTTCGAACCTCAATATATCATAAAGTGGAAGATTTTGATTTCCCTGTTGTTCTGTTGACATTTCCAGACAGTGCAATACCTTATAACATGGGAATTAATGTATTTGCCGGCCAGGTTTTACGTTATTATCGCATCTGCTCACATCTTGAAGATCTAATTAAACGAATTAATATGACACTTTTTGTGATGAGCAGCAGAGGATATTGTAAGTCTAAAATGAAGGCATGTACTGAGAAAATCCTAACCGGTCATAACAATTTTCTAGTCAAGTTTGGATATTTCTCAGCCAGGCAGTTGACATCGCAGTGCGCATTTTAAACAATATAATTAACACTGTTTTCTTAACATTTTTTTTATTGGTTATACCATTTCAGTATTTCACACATATATTTTAGTTTGTTTTGGATGTATCCGTCTTTTGCGGTTGTTTTGTTTTTGTTTTTACTATTACTATCAGTATTACTTATTATTACACATATCATTACTGTATTGATTTTAGAATGCCAGCCGCATATAAGTTTATGCGGGGCCCCGCCCGCCTGGGCTTGAGCGTTCAGGTAGAGGGGCCGAAACGCAACCAGGCGGGTACTTGCTGACGACTGGCTATTGTTTTATTTGTTTTAACGTTTTTTTTTTATCGCTAACTACCCTAGTGTGATGAATGGACTGTGTCGGTTACTGGTCTCCATGGGGTTGACATGGTGATTACTAAGTGTCTATTTATATATAAGTTCCTAATCAATCGAGCCTGAAACTTTGACCAAGGAGATCACTTGTTAAGCGGCCTTGTACGATCTCGTACACTTAAGGGTGAAGTCCAGCCCGTATAGTGCTATGTTATGGACCCCCGGGTAGGTCCGCCCGGCACGCAATCAGATCCGTCAAGTCTTTGTGCTTAAAGACCTTCATGCATTCATGCATTTGTCGAGGATCACAAGTCAGAGGACCATTAGGGGTAAGGTCCAGTCCCGCTTTAGAAGCGCTGAGTGAAAAATGGACTAGTGGGAAGGTCCTCCACACCGATCTCGTCAAGTTTGGCTCTAAAATGTAGTCCTAGGATAGTCAAAAGTTTGACGCGCCTTGAACGTTTAATGTCTGCCGGTGGGAACGCACCACCTGTCCTCTTTAGGACAAACCTTAAGTCTTATTAACTATAAGTTTATTAAAATTATGAAACATGTAGACGTCGTTATGGGAATGTCCCAGCTTCAACTACAACTGCAAAGAGCGTTTGTTGAAACTTTTTCAGTGTGATACGCTCGTAATATCACCCTACTTTGTTTTCAAATCATCGAGGTTTTCTCATGCATCGGATTTGATGAGAAATTTGATGTGCCTCTACACATTGAAAAGAGTTAAGAACTTCGTGCGCGCCTAAAATCCTGCTGCATTACAGCCCCTTATGTTACATTTTGATAATCCAGTGTAGGCCTAGTCGAAATTAGGACACAAAATTTCAAGTTTTCAGTGGAATGACCCATGTGTTATCACCTGTTTTAAGTACCTATGTGTAAAAGAGGTGTTTATTATCGAACATTTACAAAATACAGTCCAAGCTTTTTAAATGCCACACTTTCAGTGTCTTAAATATCGAAAGTCTTAATTAAACAGCAGTCTATATATGACAAAGATACAAAAATACCATAGCCGTGTGATCTTGATTACCGAAATCTTAATTATCCGTGTCAAAATTAACGAGCTTCGACTGAAACATCATATAACTAATGATTTTTACACCACGGCTAAAAACTAATTGTCCTGATGTAAGGTAGAACGTCTAGTAAATAAGTGAGTCGAATTTACTCACTCCGCTTTACTCACATCTTCAGTCAACAGATGTTTCAAAATGGCCGACATTATGAAAATTTTCAAATTTTTGAAATTCTTTAAAATATAAACAAAGCGAATCTCGTCTTAATTCTCTCAGGAATAGAATCGTCATTCTTTCTGAACTGCTTGTAGTGAACACTTGCATAATATCATTGCTGACTTTTTTACTGTGATAGAGAATATGTGTGTTCCAATATTGGAACATTGGGTCTTAATCGGTTAAAAATATCATTGAGTTTGGTTGAAGTTGAATGCGTTTCACAATGAACGAATGAATGAAACATCTTTATTGTATAGTAACAGAAATCAAAATACAAGTCAAGGGGAGACATAATGGTTTCTGCGCAGTCATGCAGGGAACATGAGAGATTCACATGCAGAAATCAATATTCTTATCGACATTAACTCCATATACAGGAAAACACTGTCTGCTGACCAGAAGATCACACCTGATCGGATGGAACAGACGGTTTGGCGAATAATCACTTGACTGAGATTTAGAGAACAAGTTCATAATCTCGCGTCGTCTCTTGATTTCATGCCGTTAATCATTTGAAAACCGACAGCCACATTGGCGCGAACAGATCATTCTTCTTGCACGACGAAAGATTCTTGAAATCGTTGTAGAACAGATATTCATACACTAACCATAGATCGTCATGTGATGAAATTGGCTTCATCTTGCAACACGACTGAGTTAAGTTGATTGAATGACTTCAAGTTAATATGAACATACACTTGCAACATGCATTGACAGAATTCAAAAAACAAATAATTATATTTTTACAATCAAAATTACCATACTTTTATTTGTGGGATTCTGCCAATTGGTGGACGGCTAAGCGGTAAAAAAAACCTGTTGGAAGTGACAATCTGAAGATATCAATTTCATGAGCGTAAAACCACCTCGCGCCATCTATTTCAAAGACTATTTTGAAATTCACAGCCGAGACGTCTCTTCAAAATTCAGTCAAGTCGATATGATATATATTCGCGCCTGCGGTGGAAGCAATGACACGCATATTATTCTAAGCTGCATGTCATTGTTTCCAGTTCCATCGTCAGCTTGAATATGGGCCAAGGCCAACTTCCTTTCATGTTAATAAGGAAAGAGAGTTTAATCAAATATTTGAAATATTAATTTGTATATTATGTTTGTAATAAATATTGCAACATTTACATGAACATTATTGCAAACATTCTTAAGTCCTAAATCCAATTTAAATTCTTTGAAGTGCAATGTATGCAACTATACTTTATTTGTTTTCGCTTTCGTCTTTAAGAGTCTTTTGTATAAATGTTTGTGAGAGCTTAATTGTTAATTTTATTTTTTAATTAATTGTTGCCTAAAGCTTATTGCAATCCTGTGAATATCAAAGTTGGCCTTTATAGAACATCAATAATAATATGTTTTACATTTGTTGAAAATTAAGGAAACATATTTAATCTGACTCAGTCGGTTTTTGATGAATTTTAGCATCTGACCAAAATCTGATTTCTCCAAGGCATTGAAATCTAACAAATTACAAGTTCTAGTAAGCCTATCGAGAAAACTGAGTTTACAAAATTTGCGGAAGGGGTATCGAATTGCCTCTCACCGTGTCTCCATTCATACCGCTAATAAGGTATGCCGCAGATGCTGATAGTACGAGTCATTGCGATCCCGAACAAAATGAGTATTCCTATGAAATAGCAGAAGCTGCTCAATTTATAATATTCTTGTTTTAAATTACCAAAATTAGGAAAATCATTGACTCTCAAAAAATTACCGATTGTTTTTAAATGATCGATAGTTACTACTGGTAGCTTTTAAATCAAAAATTGCCGGTTACACTACATGGAAGGCCAAGTGTGCCACATTATCGCATACTCGAGAGACTGATTCTGATGAAAGGCAATTATCATCAGCTGTCATCATCATCATCTTTGACAGTGATTTATAATTTGTTTCTACAATTTTTGTTGCTATATGGAATATATTATAGTTTATGGAATGTAGCCTGCGTACAGTATATGTATGGTCAAAATTGAAAAACCGTTCTATTATTCAGAACACAGTCCTCACAAGACAATTAACACAGAAAAATATTTCATCAGTGATGGTGACAACCACTGAGAAAAGCCAAGAACGTCGTTTGAAAAACGAATAAGCCTATCACATTTTAGGAGAAACTCAATCAGAGAAAAAGATTTAGAGCTGCAAAGTCTATTCGTGTGATTTTGAAATATCAATAAAGAAATGTTCAGTTAGCATTCATAAATGTGTTGCAACAATTCAAAGCATTTGAGCAATTTGTGTTAAAAACATTGTCATGTCATTGCTGAATATACAAGCTACGACATGCGTTGATCAACAAAGAACAATATTTAGAGATTTATGAACTGCACCGAAAAATTACCATGCTTGTCACAGAAATCGAGAAAATCTTATCGGGGAAAATTATGATCGTAAGAGATATTTAAATGATATGACTTATCTTTATCATGTTCCTCGACGGGATATTCTTCGATTTCCCCGACGAGGTGTCAGCGGACAGCATGCTGATGTCACCCCTGATGCATTAAATGATTCATTTGTGTCAGTTTACTTATTATACATACATGTAGATTGATGTGGCATGTTTCAATATACTCACAGGGATAAATTGCCTTGCCTGCATGTTGGACAGACAGACACAAAGAACATCCTCTCTGTGGGTGGACAGCCGGATCACAGTAGGCAAACTGAGGAGACAAAATCAATGAACTGCATTAATAAGTTGCTGATTTTCGTCGGAAATATTCAAATTTTCATCATTGTGCGGAGGTGGAAAACTCATCAACAATTTTGCCCAGAAACGTCGTTCATTCCATTTCAAAATCTGCAGTCGATGAGGATTATCAGAGATAATGTGCCATTTCTCACTTTTACGAACTTGGTCATTCAATGTGACAATTACAACATCGTTTGGTATCCGACTCTTTGGTCGACTGAATTCATACAAGATGATACAGAGAGCTTCGTAATAATAATCGTCCTGTAGTAAATCATTAGATGCAATCACGACACAAACTTGTACCTTTCTTAAGAGTTCAAGAATACTTCTTAAGCGAGCAGCTCCTGGCAGGTGATGAAACAGACTAATAGTAGATATATTTCGACGTGTTGTACCACGCAAATGGTTTCGTATTTCGTCATATTTACCAGATTGAGCATCTGTAAAGAGGAACCCAACATCATATTCATTTTTGTGCTGTGTCCGTAACCGAAAAATTGAGCGAGCTATTGACCATGTCAGTGAATGATCCAAATAAGATTTGATCTCTGACCTCCTAAAGCACAGGTACAACATGGCTATCAAAGATAAACAAGAAATAGAAGCAACACTGGTACAAAATAAAAGCCGTCTCTGGGAAGATTCTGCTTGTCTTTCATCCGTGTATTTTCGAAAACAGTTGCAAACATTTTCCAAAGACATTTGGTTAAGAGCTATCACATTTTTTCCTCCTGTTACAACTCTCATGTTATCTTCAACCACACATTTCTTGGGTAAGAGTGTATTTATGTGTTTACTCCAGCGAATAAATGATAATACTCTCTTACAATCACACGTAATGGTATTTTTTTCCAAAATCAAGTTCTTCAAGGCGATTGTATAGCGGAATGACGTGTATGTTGGCTTGGAGATCAAGTTATCTTTCAGGTCTATATAGTTCAACAGACTTAAGCCCTCAAATACACCTGGTTGTAAGTAATGTATTTGATTTTGGTTCAGCCTCAAATATACCAACTTCCACATTGTCTTGAAAATACCATTCTGCAAGAAACGAATCTGATTATTTTCAAGATGCAATTGTGTAACGTTTGAAAGACAATGGTTGAAAGGAGTACCGGAGATAAGACCAAAGTTGTTGCCACTCATCATAATACGAGTCGCACGAACATTTATGTAGGGAACTTCAATGAAATTCTGATTTTTGCAATATACGCCAACTGTTCCCAAAGATTTTGTAAATATACAAAAGCATCGATTTGGGCAGTAAGAGAGTTTATTACCACATTTCATGTTCGCGATCCCAGATTCCTTTGACACATCTCCATTGACTTTGCAAAACAACTTCTCGTTTCTATTTAGATAGATTTCTTTACCGAAAGTCGTGCGACATTTTTGAGTCGATCTTGAGTAGTCTACGATTGGTTCCGTATAAGAAAATGAATGATGCGTGTGTAAATAAATGAAGACGGACCAACAATCACATACAACAGTGGGAGGGATGTCATGTATCTTCAACAATAGTCTTGTGGAATGTGACATTCGCTTATTTGTATGAAATACAAGATTGCTGATAACAGCGATTGGGTTATTGCTTAAATCCATGCTTTTGATGTCAGTGAAATACTGCATCGTCCCATACATCAGATATTCTAACTGATTATGCGACAGATCAAGATGCTCAACAAATCTGCCAAATCCGTTATCGTCCAATGAAAAAATAGATATTTGATTATGGGAGTAATCAGCAGTGTAAACCACAAACTCAAAGCCGAAGGGTTTTGCTTCGATAAGATTATTGTAGCTGATATTCAGCAAATCTAGGTTGATTGAGCGATGAAAACAGGATTTGCTGATATCAGTAAGAGAATTGCGAGAGAAATCTACGTGCCTCACACCACGGAACTCCTGAAAAAGTTCGTCGGGCAATCTTTTAAGCTGGTTGCCACTTACATTAAGACTTCTCAATAAGTGTTTACCACATGTTAATGATTGAAATGAGAAGAGAGAGCTAATATAGTTCCCTTGAAGTTGAATATTTGCAATATTGTTGTGACCAAATAGAACCAGTGGCGTTTTTATAAGATGATTATGGGTCATCTTGACATTGCTCAGTTGAGTGTTCGAGTAGAGTAGACAGATCTTGGACATTTGAAATGTACGATTATTGACATCTTTGACTATATCATTGAGCAACTTCACCAGCAGATGTTGAGTAAGTCTGGTTTGATTATGCCAGCCCTGAAAGGGAATTAGCAATAGAATGAATTGAAAAACGATGGATCAAATTGCCTCTCAAGAGATGTGCGGCTGGCAGGATTCGAACCTACGACTAAGGTGAACTACAGACCTCTGCTCTACCAACTGAGCTACAATCGCTTACACTCACCTGTGTCAATTGGCAGGATCAAACCCTCACCACCACACATCACTTGTCATAGCAATTGTTATCAATGAATAAATAACACGTCACAACTGTGATCGCCGACATTAAGGCAAGGATTACCACAAGGAATAAAAGACATGTCTATGACAATTATAAATTAAAAGCTTTAAAGATGACCATCACTTACTTCACTCTTTTAACTGTAGGCTTGAAAGTCGTGTTGCATTATTGATTAAAGTCCCTGATAAAACTAAATGCCTGCACCAATGATGTATGGGATATTTTCACAGGTTGAATGCAGACCATCTATCTCTCATGCATGCATAATAACTAATGATAAGTAAAGATTCGGTAGGACAGCCCAATATTCAAACCAAACGTTCGATATGCCGAAAAAAAATATATGATTGCCATGGCATCCTATTTTTCAATCCCTACGTTTAGGTGGCGTTCCAGGGTGCGACATATTTTTCTACCTTGACACAGGGATGCGGATCAAAATGATAGGACTCCGACTCCGGGGGTTGATAGGACTCCGACTCCGGATAGCAAGTATATATAGCCTAGCTTTTTGAAAATGCTGGTAACCTACATCATAGATCATTATAGGCTTACCTGAATTATCTTTAGTGATCATTGCAGCATCAATTATCAATCATTTTCGATAAATTTTATCAAATGTCGCTTTAAGTTGGATGCATGCGACTCTGTTCCTCCCATCTTCTTGATGTGTGCCTCACACGGTTTTTCTCCAGTCTCTACCACACAGGAAAGTCCCTTCTTCAAAAAATATGAGTACACTTTCGACTTCAATATGCGCTTTGGGGGAGACATCACACACGATTAACGCGAGAGTAAGAGATAATATTCTCAAACAAACTAGTATTTCATTTTTGTCTCTGATGTGACCTTTGGTGCGCATGTGTGATCGAGGCCAGGAAGGCTTGTCTTCTCTACTAGATTACCAAGTGAAAAGACAATCCTTTTCTCACTATCACGATTCATTCCCTCAACTATTGCAAGCTTTGCATATAGCAGTGTCTCTGTACTTTTGTTTGACGGAGAAAGTTGACATCAAGACAGTGACAGCTATGCACGAGGATAAATAATTCTTTTGTATTATATTTCGGGTCCTGTTATAGGCCGGAGTCCTATCATTTGATAGGACTATGACTCCGACTCCAGCAAAAATGATAGGACTCCGGGACTCCGACTCCGCATCCCTAGTTTGTACTATATTTCGGTCTAGTTATAGGCGGTGTCCTATCATCTAATAGGACGCCGACTCCATAAAAAATGATAGGACTCCGTATCCCTGATATAGACATCAATGTAACCGCATGTAATACCAGTGGAGGGCCTAAACTGCCTGAGCACTTGATAGAGGATCGCAGAGCACTGTCTGAAGTTAACGGCATGCGATCAATGTTGACTGTCGTTGTACGTTGTCAACCCTGGCCGTCCAGTTTTCATTGCGACGGCGGGTTCCAACGCTGGCGCATCGTATATATTTTAGAATTTTCTAGCAATGTATTCAGGACCAATTTATTGTACTTTGCAAAATGCTTTAATGGATTTCGTTATCGATCAGCAGAAATCTTTTGTTAGAAGACTGCCGGTACTTTTGTAATACTTTTCACGGATTTAAGCAGGTATTTCAGCTTTCTGGAATCTTGCCTGATATTATATTTCTGAAAACTCTATATTTATCCCTGTGGTAATCTTGCGGAAAGCCCCAAAGATTTGCATTTTAATAAGAGCAGAGTATTTTGGAAATCGTAAAATATCAACGTCTATTAATCTTTAACATTATTGACATTGTGACATTAAGATAATAGGATCCAGACCTGATTGATAACAATCTAACACATCAAAAACTCGTCAATATTAGCAGAATATAGTATTTAAACTTAATTGATTGCCCATCTTTTTACTGGACTCCAAAGAAACAAGCAGGAAACTGATAATCTTATGTTTAATTAATAAGTTTGACTTTCACCTTTATAATAAAATGGTAATTCATAACTATAGAACTATGTGGTATAAATAATTGATTAGATTATCTTGTTTACAAAGTCGCCATACTTACAAGCTGAATGTTTTCCTTTGGATAATGTCACATGTATGGACTGAATTGCATAGAATTTGTATATATTTAACTACGTGAATCAATCATGCATGTACATTGTACATACAGTACAAGCATATTAAAATAGAGACATTTGTACGACACACTGTGTGCAAAATATGAGGTCAAACTTGTCTATTTGGATATTCCAAAGCTTTTTCCAATCCCGGGATCTCGATCGAGATTTATATAAAATTTTCAAATCATCAAATTCCAAGGAATATATGTCAAAAGACGTTACCTGCTTGTAAAATGTATATCTCTCATAACTTAAACTAAACAAACATGTACGTGAAACTCGTCAACTCGTAAAAAATATTGGCCAAGTAAGGTAGAATACTGAATTGTGTCATCACTCAGTCTCAACCGTAATTTTTCAGCATTCTGCCGTCCCAAGGCAGGCTGAAGTAACTACAAAATTTCGGTTTTTGATTTTTTTGTCAAGAAACAGATTAAATGAACTCAATCTACTTAATATTTAAAGATTTAACAGGGATTCTATTGATTTGTACAGTTTCTTGTATCGAGAAGCGAAGTAACTACAGTTCAAAATCGATTGGGACAAAGGCAGAGCAAAGTATCTACGATATTTGTAGATACTTCGCTTTGCTTGGTCTTATCAACTATTAGGCCGTATAGTTACTTCTATTTGGTAGGTACTTTTTTCATGAATGACAGCAGAAACTTTCAATTTTTCCCTCTCCTTCGGTGAAATAACTCTATCGACTGGATTTTAGCTTCAAATATAACACCTGTCTTAAAATAGAACTTGTGAGTGACCTTGTTGTGTCATCACACCATACGCTTACGTCGAACACACATAGTTGTGTGTCTAACTCGACAATTACGAGGGAAACTCTCAGCTGCTCTTGATGAATAAATGAGCAATCTAACAGTGACCAACGTCTCTAATCTTTTGCAAGATTTTGAAAAAATTTAAAGAAACTTAGTGCTACTATGGCAATTTGCCATTAGAACTCAGCTGGCTAGTGAATTTAGATACTTTTTATTCATCAAATTTATGTGTTTACTTCTGTGCTTTGAATCATATTCATTTCGCTTGTCAATAATTGGAAATTTAGCAAGGTAATGTAAGCTTACGATACAAAGATAATTGGAAGTTTATGCAATACTTAGTTGTACATGTAGACGACTTTACCCTTCAATTATGCAAATGTATATATTTTGGCCGAAACATTCCATGAAATTGCCACGTTCAAGAATACAAAATTGCAGTTTTATTTATAATCTAGGTATAAAGTACGAAAGATACAATTTAAATTGAGCTAGTAGACCTACGTTTCTCAGTAGTTATAGATTCATAGTTATTTACGAAACTTGCGTTGCGGTCATACGGCCTGCATAATGAATACATTATTGAATTGCATATAGGCCTACATGTATATGTTGGGTAGGGTTTGGATGCTGGCCTACAAAATGATAGACTTATGTTATTTGTAGTTCTGTAGGCTGGCCTGCACAGTCAAATGTAGATATGCTGATATGTGGGCTTATAAGCAATCCGATACCTAACATAGTACGTACTGTAGAAGCTTGAATTAGACCCTATGTATAGCATTTAGGCCTACATGAGTTCGGATACATTTATATAAAGCTGCTGATGCATAGTACATGTATAATGGAAGTTAGCTAATTTCGGTTGTAAAATGGTGCATAGAAAACCGAAAATTTATTTACTTCGGTTTACTTCAGTATAAATCAATGCGTAAGTAAAAATTTAACCCATTGCAAAACCCATGGTATTTATATAAGTTATTGTCTATTTAATTGATCATGTGCAATTCATCAAATTATTGTGTAAGCTATAGTCACAATTTAATCGAATCATGTTTGAGCTTGATGGTTCTATTGCATACACGTCCAAAAAGACACAGAAGTGCGATCAGAATAGGATCAAATATGCCTAATCCATAAAGTTATCCTCCATACCTAATTATGCTTATATTTGATGACAACAGTTTCGTGCTATTCGCTTGAAGATGAATTCATATTTATGTAGTAAGTGTTCTATCAGTCATCAATCTCATCAATCCTAATTTGATAGTATAGATAAAATATCGTCTAGACTTCAGACTATCATTTCTTGGAACAGACCTTGCATCAGGAATTCACACGCCTCACTTCCGGTGGATGTGATCATCCTTGTAATTTGACCCCCTATGATTTGAACATCATAGAATTTGGTTTATTCACTCGTCAGCAAATTACAATTGACTAATGATTACCATATGTAGAATTTTTAAGGAGAAATTTTATTTTATCTTCATCGATTACATTTCACAAATAAAACCATATATAATTCTAGCATAATAAAATGAAATTTAAAATATTTCTATTCTCATTTTTAAGAAAACACAGATATTCAAAAAGACAACTTTTCCGAATCTTCAAAGTCATTAAATTTGCATGCCGTCTACATATGTCCTGTCGCATTGTCGTTGTGAGAACATCAAGCAATCACGGTGTCAAATACGACTGTTCTATTCCGTCGAATCATGACAACATTTATGTGGACGCTTTATTTTATAGAGAACGTAAAATAGTACAGGCCTACCATAGTACATGTACATTGCTATTACTTACTACAGTCTCAAACTTTATTACTGTATGCAGTGTTAATTTACTTGATCGTTATAGAAGTCTTGCATTCTTAGTGACTCTTTCTTAAATATTACCGAACATAAAGATATGTCTTTCTCTTCAATGCTGAACAATGAGATATCTGAGTTATGTGGGATTATGTATCTTTTGGTAGTTTCCTCCATGTTATGAGTGCAAGCAAATTTTGTTTGACTACAGGGCGCACTATTTTCCTAAGGTGATGTACAGTAAACATCAGTACAGTATAAAAATCACAGTGCAAAAAGTTTTTTAAAGCATTAATAAGTACCTCGTCATAGAAATTTCTGGGTAATAAATGAAAGTCAAATCTTAATTGAACCTTTTATGGATTATATTCTTTGAAAAAGCGTCTCAGGGAAATACAAATATCTGCTCTCTGAACATCTTGAATGTACGTGTGTTTGATTGATTTTTTGGGTTGTGTTCTATATTCAGAATTAGCTGTTGAGTAGCAAATATAATTTTATCCAGATTGCAATCATTATTTCTGATCACGGCAATTTTTGAAATAATTATTCAGGTTTAATTGAACAATGATGCAATTTGTTGAAAAAAACAAGCATCCCACTTCATTCAGGAGGCAGACATCGTTCAAGATGGATTACTTGTTCGCAAGAGCTACATGTATTCTCACTTCATCACAATCAGGTGGCCGAAAAGACCAACTGTAATTCTTTATATATAGATGTCATATTGCACTTTATTTGTCTTCGTGCATGCATTGTAGATGCTTTATATAACCTGTAAGACAGATTATTGCTCGCGCGAGAGATAATATTTACTCCAATGCCCGGGAAGGAGCATAATTTATGTCAATAATGACTGATCTTGTACTGCTTTAGTATAAATTAGTTCTGAGAATAAGTATTTACATTGTTGGTCAGGAATTCCTATTCAAATACTCTTCATAATTAAAGACATGTCAATCACAATCTGTCCTTCATCATCATAGCACGTCGGAAAATAAAATTATCTACGCAACTCGTGCATGAGATTGCTTCATCATAGCATTCGAACTGGTTAAATTTAAATGGCCATCGCCATGCGAGATCGGGCATTTAAGACATCTAACTATAGCGCAAATATCTATTGATCTTCTATATCTGCTGCCGACTTAATTAGCTTTGCCTCGTTGAAAATGCAAACGAAAACAGGCCATATGAACAGCAGTTTACATCGGCCGATAGAAGGCGCTGGATGCCGAAGGCCATGTCTCTTCTACTGATAGCTCATTTTGATCGACCAATAAATTTTTACGGGGAGAGCACGGATACTTTGTTCTCCAAAGACACATTCCCCCATTGTCCTCCAAAGTGGGTGATCCGCTCGTATGCGAACTTTGAAACGGCCCGCCTGCTCACCAGACCTCAACCGAATTGAAAATGTCCGGAGTTTACTCAAGCGTGGTGTGAGGTGATCAATTCTTCCTGGAGATCCTGGTCAAGAATGGGATGTTTAGATCAAGAAGTAATCAAACGCCAAATCAAAAGCATGCCTTCCCGTATTCGACAAGTGGTTATTAGTGACAACCAGAGAACGCACCATGGGCCAACTGGCTCTACACAGCCGGTGAACAAAAGAGAAAAAAAATATTTCTACTTTTATTTTCATCTGTCTGCCAAATTTGTATCTGAAATTGACAAAATTTCTACAAATGAGACAAAATTAAGGAGAATGTACTAAAGAACATGTGAGCCTTGACACTCTGTCCATTTTTGTGACTTTGGGTCAACTATTTGTCATAAAGCTTAAAGTGTTACTAAAAACGCTAGTATGAGTAGTGTTATTTTTGTAAGGGAGAAGAGGCACCAGTTACTTCGAAATCATATTTAAGAAAATCACAAAGAAATATAAAATCACACCGTGTTTTTTCCTCTGGCCTATTCAAGGTAGACCCAGATACTAAAATGAACGAACGACTAAGTTGAAAAACTCATGACAAGTGAGTACAATTTACATGATCACCACGGAAGTGATAGCTGCAACATAAACTCTTTCTGAGAAATAGAATCTGCTTTTGACTCTTCGTGAACAATGCTTCGCGTATGGACAAAAGGCTCTTCGATCGTGCACGTGACAAAATGACAAACCTAACTTTATGATCTACTAACTCACATTGAGTCAAGGAACAAACAATTACTTTGATGAGGCCGGAATTGAGATTGACAAAATTGTCGGGATGCGATCTTATTAGAGAGGATTCCAACACTTCTAGTATGGAGGTCATTGCAGGGATAAGTCAAGCGGGCGCTGTTAAAATTAAACGGGTGTTCATTATTTACAGAATGCACATATAAAGCATTGTTGATGTTATGATTACTAATATCATTCCTGTGCTCGTTAATCCGAACGTTCAAAGAACGACCGGATTCACCTATGTAAAATTTATTACAATCATTGCAATCAATGTGAGAAACCCCAGAAGATCGGTTATTGTTGAGTGTCTTGACTCTGCTCATGATAACATTTGTTTCACTTGTGAACATGAATCAAACGAAGCTTTGTATTTTTTGGACGTTTTGGTTGTTCGTAATGAGTATGGCAATGTCAGGACAAAGATTTTTAGAAAGAGAGACACCTGTGTTCTTACCAGCTTTCACAGTTTTGCTGCGATAAAGTACAAGATTAGCATTGTAGGAACTTTATTTTATAGAGCGCTGTGTCTTTGCTTTTGGAAGAGGAGTTTTTGTTGTTAATCAATATTTTGAGAAAGAATTGTTGTCCTCCTGACTTTCTTCAAAAACACAAATTGTCAGAATTACCTGTTGTTGATACTGCATGTGACATGAAAAGAAAGCTGTATTTTTGAAGCTTCCATTTTATGGGGATGAGTCAGCAAGGTCAGTTTGCATTCAAGTCAACAGATTGTGTTCTGCTTCCCGAAAGATTGTTATTTTTTCGACCAGACGTATTCCTGTGGCCTCTGTGAAGGTTGCGTTGCCGATGTCTGTGAGTTCCAAAGTGATCTATAAATGCACTTGTAACTGTGTGTGGACAACGAAGGTATCGTCAACATACCGAAAATATCGGAGAGTAAAGTCTCTCAACTCACTTGCCAATCGCTGTTCAATACTCCCCATGAAAATGTTGGCTTGCACAGATCCGAGTCCGCTTCTACAAAGTGATCTATAAGTACACTTGTAGCTGTGGAGATAGTTACATTGGCAGAACTTGTAGGCATTTGACGACGCGCATCAAAGAGCATGTACCACTTTGGGTAACACGTGGTCGAACGAGGAAGGCTTTAGCGTCCATGAGCCGTCATTTAGTTGATTGTTCCTTGGCTCAATGTGACTTAGTAGATGATAAAGTAAGGTTTTTCATTTTGTCACGTCGTGTCATTTTGATGATCGAAAAGCTTTTTGTCCATACGCGAAGCATTGTTCACCAAGAGTCAAAAGCAGATTCTATTTCTCAGAAAGAGTTTATGTTGCAGCTATCACTTCCGTGGTGATCATGTAAATTGTACTCACTTGTCATGAGTTTTTCAACTTTGTCGTTCGTTCATTTTAGTATCTGGGTCCACCTTGAATAGGCCAGACGAAAGATCTCGGTGTAATTTTATATTTCTTTGTGATTTTCTTAAATATGATTTTGAAGCAACTGTTGTCTCTTTTCCTTTGCAAAATTACTTTAAGGTACAACTGTTTTTCTTGCTATTGTTGTTATTCATATAATAGGCTAATTACATGGATACATTCATGGATCAATGAACATGTCAATTATCACTTCAAAAGTGATTTGAATCGCTCAAGATGCTCAAATTTGCAAGAAATTGAGAAAAATTCTCGATTTTCAATAAATGCATTTACTTTCTAGGTAATATTTCTGATGTTCCCGTACTTCAAAATTGATTAAATTTGGGCTGTATATCAAAGGCACGTAGAAACTAAATGTCACAAAACTTAGTCCACTATTATTAGTTCACAACTGGAGTCCTAGCTATTATATTTTTCGAGCAATATCAGAAAAAGTCCGCCCGATGGCTCCTTTATTTTACTTATGACTCCTAATTCACATCCCTGTTTTCCAGTCACTCTGTTGACATTTCCTAGTGGCCACATATATTGGGGATTCTTGTATTTTCTTGATATGAATATACGATAGATCATAATTATTTCGACTATTATGACTGCCGATATCAAGGTCATGTTAAGCGATATGAAAGAATAAACTCACATCCTGCATTTGAATAGAGCATGCAGTATAGTTTAGATTGCATGAAACAAGAGGCTATGACAAGTATAGGCACCTATGATTGGAATCTGAAACTATTCATTCAACACCATGCATGGACTATTTTCAGCAAGACAATTATTTGATAAATCTCGATTTTTATAAATGTAGGCGAAGCTTCACCAAGTGCCGAGTCCGCGTGAATAGCTTTGATCGCACAGATTATTGGCCGAGGCACGAATTCTGTCTTGTTCTATTCATCTACTGATGACCATTCACTAAACGTCGCAACAAAATATGAAATCGAATCAAGACACGACACGGTCAAAAAAATTCGAAGGATCCAGGAAACGGAAGATACCAAAGTTAAACAACTACCCTAGTGGAGAATCCTGTAAATAATTAGGTAATTAAAAGTCATGAACGAATGAATATAAATTAATACAAACAACATAGAGTAACCTACTCCATTATAGAGTAGGGACTGAAATACTAAAGGCTAGTCGACTCAGCAGAAGACGGTAAGGGAAATAAATTAATACTTATAAACGATTTTATTTTATCATATAATAACTGAAATAAGAGTTCGTCATGGACCTGACGAGAAGCTAACTTAAAAATAACAAAAGGTGAAAATAAGAAACCTAAAAACCAAAATTAAGTTTGCTATGTATGGAGTCATCAGGGAGGAACCATGTGGCTGCATGAAGCAAGGTTTCGGCCCCTAACCTCCAACCTATAGCTACCACATGGCCGGGCCAACCATAACGAATGTACGACATGGAAGGTCTCTCCAAGCTTGAGGAAACATAGAGAACCTAACCGAAAATAATTTTTTTAGAATTTATTAGGACAAAAGGAAGCACATGAAACTAGAAGAGGTTTTCTTAGCCCAACATGCCAATGATGGATGGCATCTGGCGGGGTGAAAAACAACCAAACTTAAAAACGAAGAACCTATTCTTGGAGAAGGACTTTATGCAAGAATTAACCAGAAAATTAGTCTCATAACCCCGTCCTTTAAAGATATCAAAAATGCCCTTAGCTCTTGATATGAAGGCGGAAGCATCAGATGAAATCCTGTCGAACCTGATGAGTTGGGCAGCAAAGATGTTTAAGCCAGTGTTCAAAGGCATGTTACTCTCGGGGAAAGTATACAGCACCACTGGGAAGCTGTACTCATCAACCTTATGGTAAACCTCTGTGATGTATTGGCCACCATCTTCAATCCTGATTTTAACATCCAAATAATTAACACATTTGTTGTTGTCTCCGCTTCTGTTAGCTAAGAGATCTACCGGGTAGATTTCAGGAAGGATCTTATCAAAATGTTTGTAGTTAAACACACAAATGTCGTCGACATACCTAGTGGTACGAGAGAGAAGTTTGGCTAAGCCAAATCTCTTACTCGCTAGGAGCCCCCTCACAAACTTAAACTCCCTATAAGCCAAAAACAGGTCAGCTAAGAGTGAGCTGGAATTCCCACCCATAGGTAGGCCTATGCCTCGAATTTGCTTGAAGACAAGTCCCCCGAAAGTTTTATCTAGGATGAAACTTATTGCATTAAGGAATTGGGTTTTGGACCAGCAGTGATACCCTCTGTATTTTTTATTCGAGAAGAAGGTTCTATAAAAGCCAATGCAAAAAAAGCTCTTGGAGCTGCTAAAAATTAACTCACATAAGTCTTTCAAGAACTCCATAACCTGGTTTAAATTAAGATTCGTATATAGTGTGGAGAAGTCATATACTTGTAAGGAGTGGCAATTCAAACCCGACATCCTGTCTAGGAATTCCCCAGAGGAGTTAATGCTCCAGAAGGCGTTCACACCTGAGTTATGCTTGATGGAAAGGCAATAACTACTAAACTTGTCCCAGACCAATTGCAAACCTTTGTTCACAAGTATGGCCAAATGAAATACGCAGATCAGATTACTAAAATTTGCGGCTGGTAGAACTTCAACCCACGACCCCATATTTATGGGTACCGGTTCTAAGTGATCATTCTCTCCTCTTTAACTTTCGCTATAATCTCATTTATTGACGCAAATGAAAGTGCTGAGAGCTACTAATAACAAGATTTTGTGACATGATAACCTTACCTGAAATCGCCGACTTAATTTGTTTACGAACATAAGTGTCTCATTGCTGAAACTATCTTGCATTTCAGAAATACGCTGCGGGAACTGGAATACTAGATATTGACGAAGAGCTTCAAATGCTGTAGAGATAATTTCATCTCCGGTCGTCTCCAGAGGATTCTCGATAAATTCAATATCTTGCATTCTTTCATTGAAGAACAGCAGAACAAGATCGATTGGAAGTAAAAAGGTCATTTTGTTTTTCTTCAGACTTAAGCTTTGAATCAGAGGACAGTGAAAGAGAACATTAGACGGGATGTGCATCAGTTCACCTCCATGAATTTTCAGTTGTTTTAATTGACAATCTTTCTTTATGTTCTCCTGCGTTTTGACGATGAGATCAAAGAAGAACGCAAGATCACTTGTGCCGATTTCTGCCGTCCAATCGAAGTTAACTTTCCATGACCATTTAACCAGAGAGGTATTTGGAAGAACTCTTGCGATTATTGGACAATCTTTTATGGTAAGACGATAAAGACTCAGCTGTTCAGAAACCAAATTGTCCAAATCAATTGATTCGCATTTTCTACTTGAATCGCAGGATAATTCTAAAGATTTGATACCCATCCATGGGAGATGCGAACATTCATCATAATCAGTGAGATTTACGTTTGAAGCAATCAAATAACAGACAGCATGGTCAGCAATCGATTTGCACAAGCAGTTAGAGGGAATGAGACAATGCGAGCGGATCCACGGCATGGAGGAATGAGCTTCAAGGATCAGCATCGATAGAACCACAGTCAGTAAGAACGACATCATTGCGGAAATTAATAATGTATGATCAAATCTCTCGGTATAGTAGTAAAGCATCCGGTATCAGTTGTTGTCGCCTATCTTATCAAGAGATGCTGATTTGTAGATAGATAAGATCTGAGAGAGATGAGATATCCATGTCGAACCCGATTCAACATGTCACTTAAGGGCGAAGTCGATGAATTGAAGGCATGCTTTAAAGCGGTCTTTTTGTAGTCGATGGAGCGAGACAGCTAATTTGTGAGAAAATTGATCCAAGCCGGGCAGTAAACAAAGAGCAAGCTGGCTTTGAAATCACAGTTGATAATGTCACAATAACATGAAAAATGCAGAGATAGCTTACGAAATAGAGTAAGTATACCAGGTAGAGAAGCAACTCAGCATTTATGAAATCCCCTATGTGTATACACTTTCGATTTTATTAATTGAACTCGAGGTGAATACAATTCGACATTGGTACCAAATGTGAGATATGCAAATTTTTGCAGTTTTGAAGAAATTACCACGGAATAGACTGATCATGTTAGTAATGCAGAAGGAATGATGACATTTCACAGATCCTCCGTGTCATGACAGCCTTGGCGAGGTAATGTTGCTAAATTAACAATTTGCTATTATACTTGCATGCTCAACTTCAAGAGTATTTTTTCGAGCGTGATCGTATCACACGCAACCTGCCGCTGGTAAAGCAAAATAGCATAATCAAAGACAATGATTTCAATTAACTTTAAAAGATGTAAATGGGTCCACATCTCTATTCAGATTCAAGAAACTGAACATAATTTAGTGAATCATGAAATCATGCCAATGAAAATAGAATTAAAAACGTGAAATTTCAGTCAATTGAAAGCACAATAGGATCTCGACTTTTTCATGAGGACTTCCATTATGAAATTTCCATGAAATTTCCTTGATCATCAGCATAATTTCCGCTTAATTAAGACGTTTGTTAGCAAACTATTCATTCCTTTTGATATCCAACTTGTTTGATACTACTTATAAAGTGGATTCAAGTCGATGGTATATAAACTTGCAAAAATTGTGCATTTCAAAACTGCTCAAATAAGTTTTTGGACTACAGGAACGTCAACTCCACAAAAAATTAAATCTTTTGATATAAAACTTTTCACTGTTACAGATACTTCTTTGAATCGACACTTTGCCTGCTATATACTTGTATTTACTCTATGATTTACGACATAATTCACTCATCCCTAAAAGGTGAAACGCGAAAACGCTCTTCACTGAAGTGTAGAAGTGCAGCAAATGTAAAGTGCGGATCAAGATTTAGCTTTCAGCATCAAATGGTATTTTCTGTAGTTGAGAGACAAAGTTCTGTGCTATAAAGTAATTTGCTTTCAGCAGGTATGATCAAATGAAGCAATGTAATACTCTCTTGAGGTATGTTTTGATAGAAATGTTCGAAAGTCCTTTGAAAGATTTGAAAGCACTTGTTTGGTTATAACCACTATTTACAGTCACATTATTCAATAAAATCATTGGATTATTGAAGCAATGTGGGAATTTATTGAATTAGAAACTAGAAATACGTAAATTGGTTAGTTTTCGCAGTTACATTTGATTTTGCATTAGTAGCTGGAAAACATGCTAAGACTGTATGCTAGACTGTATGTCATTATGAGCAGTAAAATCAAACCAGTGCACACTTCTTGCACATTAAACGATCGTTCTTCAGAAAGTGCAAACATGCGGATTGCTTGATATATTGTTTAGAATTCATCTAATAAAGAAATCAGGTACAACATCTAAAAATTCAAACCAATAAATATTGTCTTGATTGCACCGCTATCTGAAGTATCTTTTACTGGTGTCTGTGGGTATGAGAGCCACCAATTGTAGTGCATGTACTTGTACATCCATGCAATACTATTTATTACTCTGCTTAGTGTTTATAGAGTTACACTTGTTGATGACGATTTCATCATTTCGCCAAGTAATTAAGCAAATTTAATTCCAATTATGATCGCAATAACATGCTTTATGTCTATCAGCGTTTATCAAAAATTGATTGCAATTCAATTGATCTTTTTCAATCTATTAATTGAAAGTGTTTCTGAGCATTCAATTCACTAAAAGTCAATCATGCAGTCCCTGCTGACTTTTTGCGGCACGTTTTTAACGATGAGGTACATCTGCAATTAATGTTTGGTTGAAGGATCCTATAGACAGTAGTTGAGCAGGCGCTGGACATCATGCAGCTGATGAACGGCAACTGAAGCAGCTCGTCGACAAGCAAAAGCAACAAACATATCAGCGCACTAGTCGTGCTTTGTACATAACAATGCCTCAATTCCAATCTCGGGAATATTTTCTCAAAATTTGAAGTAGTGCCTAGAATTGCAGTGTTTTCATTTGGATTACTTCCGATATAGTATTTAGATCTGCAGGTATGGGCCTCTCTATGGGAGTCGACTAGAGAGAGAGTGCAGTAACTTAGAATGGGTTCGCATTCTTAACCTAATGAACTCGTGGACTTAATCATCGGACTGCTAATTCTTCAATAGCTCAAGTCTGGATATTCAAGTCCATATACTTTAATAAAACAACATTAATCGTTAAGTCGCGCACGGTAAATTGTTTCTGAAGTTGTTTCTAATATGAGGCATAAGACAGCAGCAACCAGTGGTATCTATATCTGCTGTAGATTTTTCTGTAGGGCATTAAAAATCTAAGCTGCTTAATTTTAGTTTCACTACAATTTTATTGAAAAAGATTGATTTGTAGGAAATGTGAGGATTTATTTTAAAGATGAATTTCTTTACTTTCAGGACAATATTATTGATTATTGAAGAATACATGATAAGGTGTATTGATAAAATGTTATGAAGCAGTCTGTTTATCAATGCTGCACATGATGCTGACATGAGAACATTCTAATAATTGAATTTCACCATCCAATCGGATATTTATTAGTCTTTCTATAAGCTTTTAGCCAGGTAAATAACGGCTCAAAATATTTTATGATTGAGTCGACTTTCATTTCACTTTGTCCTGTTATGCGTTTCATTGCTTCAGGCCATGGCTTACTCGCACCAAGGGATAGCATAGATCTGAAAAATGAAAGAATAGTTGATTAGCAGGAGTACATTTTTTAGTAAAAGTAACTAAGTAAGCAAGTAAGCGTTTATTCGGAATTTCTTGAAATCATCACATCGTAAAAATGACATGTACATGAAAAAGATGTACACGCAGCTGTATATAAACATTGTCGAAAATACAATCAGTAAAGCAAGTTTCATAATAAGCAGAGGTAGGAAAAAAATCGTGTGTCGCTTGCGGATTGCTCTGAATTCTAGTTAAGTGCTTCGATTGCCACAATTCCTTCGGATTCGAAGAATTCAGATCATTGCGCAAAAGTTTTCTCCATAACGTTGGCCCTTCCGATCATTATTAAAAAAGTAGCAGGCGCACGAAAATTAGTTCACTTGATATTTTCACGTCCTCTCCTCGGCATTCCTCACTGCATAGTGCATACACTGACTCGAATGTCAGGCAGACAGCTATGTGTGTTTTGATGTATGCAAAGCGATATCACAGCACGCACGCCTCTCTCACTGGCTCTGGTGTCCTCTGCTCACAGCTTATTGTTTGCCATTTCCAATAGTAAGCGATACACGAATTATCTATTCTTCGAGAAGGAGCAGGCTGTCTAATTCTGTGATGTGCCATTCCGATATTTAGGCTAGATACGATTCTTCCATTCTAGGAAACCGAAGAGCGCGCAGATGAATCTAATTCTGTGGGCATAATGCATGAATATCGATAGAATGAGTGCATTCTTTATGATAGTCTGATACAGCTGAACAATCGGGTGAGGAGATTGTTGTTGGCCATCATCATTCAGTTTCTTTTTCATTTGAAAGAGTTTTCTTTCACTTCTCGCTCAGCAAATTCTTGGTTCAATGAAATACAAGTTTAAATGAAAAAGAAATGTTCCGTGTTTATATGCTACATGTATCTCGGAAGCACCCTTGGTAATACACGCTCTTCCATGTGGCCGAGTTCCCACTCTCTCTCTCTCTCCTACAGTGTGTTTATAGAATGCAGGGTGCACCTTCTTTAATAGTCTAAGCTTGACTCAACCATGCATGTAGGTTTGAGCAGGTCTCTCAGACGCAGAGCGAACATTCTACCACAAAGTCATTGCGGTGGTAAAAATGAAGGCAATTTGCGCGTGCTCTACTCACAGCATTCTAGCTTCCGAGATAGGGTCTTGGATCGCACCGAGAAGGCTGTGAGTACTTTATCAGTATTAAACTTTACTGCTTTCGTAACTTTTTCTAATTTCTCACTTAATTCTTTTATGCTACTATTCAGTTTAATAGTTGCATAGATAACATAGCATTTTTGTATAGATTACTTGAGCAATGTCTTTGTGGTAACTGTTGTATCACACACCGTATATACTCTAATTGGCGCCTGCCTCTATTAAGCGCCTGTCTCTAATTGCCGCCTGGGCAGAAGATTGCAAGTCTGTTTAAGCGCCTGCCTCTAATTGTCACCAGTCAGGTGATGTGGATATCTATCCTGCGTTGAGCGTCTTGTTTTGCGCTACGTGCGTTGTTGCTCTAAAAATGAACCCTTTGTCAAATTTTCAGATTATTAGATTGAACTGCACCAACGTTGTCATTTGATTAATTTTCGAAGTCGAGTTCACACCGCATGGAACAGAAGAATTCACAACGATCGTTTACTGTCCAATTCAAGTTGGCTGCGCTTGAGTTCTTGAAGACTCATAGTGTAGAACAGACTGCAAAAGAGTTCAATGTTGATCCGAAACGTATACGTGAATGGAGAACAGCGAAACCTCGATTGGAAGCGCAATATGAAACGGGAAATAGAAACCGGAAGAGATTCAGTGGAGCAGGAATGAAAATTCGTTCCCCTGAGTTAGAAGACAAACTTGTAGAATGGATCGTTCGCTCCAGGGATAACCGATTATGTATTACAATAAAGCGAAAAGCTTTAGCATTGTTTGCTATTGAAGGAGAGAATGAGTTCAAAGCAAGCAATGGATGGCTTCAAAAGTTTCTATCTCGACATGGATTTGTTTTGAGAAGAAGGACGACGATTTCGCAAACGGTTCCTCGTGACTGCATGGAGAAAATAGTCGCGTTCACATTTTACCTCAGCGGAGTACGACGTTCCGGCAATTATGAAAACAATGTAATATTTGTGATGGATGAGACAACAGTGTGGGTGGAGCCGATTGCGACCACTACAGTAGACAAAATTGGAAGCCGAGAAGTTCCCATTAAATCAACTGGTCATGAGAAAATGAGAATTACTGTGGTTTTAACTGCTCGTGCAGATGGAGCTAAATGCAAACCCTTCATTGTTATACCGAGAAAGAGACCAATTAAAGAAGTAGAAGAAATTAAAGATGTTGAGTGCGCGTACTCCGCTAAGAGTTGGATGGATGATGAATTGACGTCTGATTATCTCAAACGAATCAGTGGAAATTTTTCCTTTGCCAAAAGACTTTTAATTTGGGACGCCTTTCGCTGTCATGTGTCCGAAAGAGCTAAAACACAGCTACCAGCAATGAGAATCGATTCTGTTGTAATTCCAGCTGGTTGCACTGGAAAATCCAAGCTCCTGACGTTTCGTGGAACAGAAGCTTCAAATGCAACTTCTCGAAATCTTACGAGGAATGGATAGCAAACGGTGACCATACTTTCACTCCAAGTGGTAACTTACGGCCCCCGTTGTTTGAATGTATCGCCAAGTGGGTAAAATCAGCCTGGAATAACATTCCAAAGGAACAAATAATTGCCTCAATGAACCAGTGTGTTGTGACCAATGCTACTGATGGCTACGAGGACAATTTGATTGAATTCGTGAAACAAAATCCAGAAGCAGCTAATATGCTTCGTCAACGGCTCACTAACCAAAGTGCGATGGAAGTTGAAACTGATTGTGAGAGCATAGGTATAGAATAGGTATTGTTAGTTAAATATCTTTAAGAAATAAGAGCTACCATTATAACCTAATGTTCGGTTAAGCAATGGATTGCTACTAAAATTTTTTATAGATTCAACAATGCTAATCTCAAAGTCCGAGTTTCCACGGTAAATGATTTTAAAGCAATCATTAAAGTTACGAAGACAATGGTTACATTGTTCTATGTATTTTGCAATGGCACTATTGCCACTTAAGTGTTCAAGTTTACGTTGATGCAGACGTCTTTTGGTTTTGCCAATATATTGGCAATGGTCTGATTGTGCCGTCATTTACGAGGATAGTGATGGCATAGAGTACTGTGACTCTGATGAGAGTTTAGACGGTGGAGATCTACTCAGTCAATGTGTTCTATAAGTCACGTGGTTACAATCTGCAACGAAGAAAAGGTTATTTAAATACTACGTATAAACAATTAAAGAATAGGTATTGTTAGTTAAATATCTTTAAGAAATAAGAGCTACCATTATAACCTAATGTTCGGTTAAGCAATGGATTGCTACTAAAATTTTTTATAGATTCAACAATGCTAATCTCAAAGTCCGAGTTTCCACGGTAAATGATTTTAAAGCAATCATTAAAGTTACGAAAACAATGGTTACATTGTTCTATGTATTTTGCAATGGCACTATTGCCACTTAAGTGTTCAAGTTTACGTTGATGCAGACGTCTTTTGGTTTTGCCAATATATTGGCAATCAGGATCAACCTGACATTGAAAGCAATAGACAAGACGCGATTGCATGCCTGGACCTAACTTACTTTTAAGGGAGAAATATCTTCCAGTTTTGAACGAGGTCATAACAACCTTGCATTCCAAGTTAAGTTTACGAAATATTTTTACTAACTTATTACTAAATTTCTGTGATGCATAACCCACGAAGGGGATTTTGATTATTTTATTGAAGTCATTATCAATTGTAACGCGTGAAGAATTGTTTAATTTACGACCTATAAAGTTGTTGATTGTTGATTGAATTAATTGCAATGGATAGCCATTTCTACTTAAAATATTGGTAATTTTACTACATTCATTATGGAATAGATTCCAATTGGTGGATACATTGTAAGCACGATGAAGCATGCCTAATACTAGTGTGTTTTTCCAATTGCGAGGACACATAAAGCATTGAAATTCAGTAAAAGACCTGTAAAGGTAGGTTTACGATAAATCTCAGTAAGTATATTGTCCTCATCAATTTTTAGAAGGACATCCAGAAACGGTAAGTCTTTATAGCCCACTTCTGATGTAAAGTGCAAGTTACTGTGTTGAATGTTTAGAAAATTATGGAATACATCTATGTGTTGTTCATTGTTAAATACAGCTATGATATCATCCACATAACGACGATACACAACAGGAGAGAAAGGTAAGTCCTGCCATTTATGTTCTAGATTAGCTAAGAAGATGCTAGCGAGGGTTGGACCCAACGGGCTACCTATACTTACACCATCCACCTGTTGGTATACGGTGTCATTCATAAGAAAGCAACCAGACGTGGCAAATTTTAATAAGTCCTTAAATACTTTTTCTTTGTACTTCGGTTTATTGGCATTACTAGGTGAGTACACTAATTTAGTTGCAATGTTGATTGCTTCAGTTACGGGTACGTTGGTAAATAAGTTTTCGAAGTCAAAGCTCGCAAGGGTGCTTTGTGAGGGCACCTAGTAACTCACCTAGTAATGCCAATAAACCGAAGTACGAAGAAAAGTATTTAGAATATGTTTATTGTTCAGAAATGAAAATCAAAAAATTACAGATTACAGACTTATGAGAAGTTATGAAGCAAGTTACAATAAAATCATATTGTTTTCATAAATTGTTCGAAAGGGATAGAACATGGGGAAAAAATGAGTCTTTATACTTTTGAGTACGGCTAGCTGGCAGTCGAAATTGTTTGCATCGGGGGAGTCGATCTGGAATCAAATCGTGAAGCAAGTGGCACTTATTCGTCTCAATTCTGCGAAGGAGTTTCAGTCCCTGGGAGGCTCTCCTTGACTCAATGCTATCCTTACCACAGACGCATGCGCGAGGATTCTGCCCGAAGATGATTCGGTGAGCGCGGTTGTCAATGCGTTGAAGTTTTGCCGATAGTTTTCCTGGTAGCTTGACAAACACAGGACAGCAGTATTCTAGCAAGGATCTAATGGTCGCGTTATAGATTTCGTGTAGCTCAATCGGGCTCACATAACGTTTAATAATCTTGAGTGCATGAAATTGCTGGTTGGCCTCTTGGTAATTGCATCAACATGAGTCGACCAATTGAAACGCGAATTTATATACACTCCTAGAACTTTGATTGCGTCAAGTTGCTTCAGGGGTATAGTTGGTGGAAGTGTGATCTTTCGGCGTGTGTTCATTAAGAAGCAAGATTTCCCATTATTCACCTTTAATCCATTATTACTGCACCAGGCAACAAAATGCTCGTGTTCATCAGTAATACACTCCTTAATACAATTTGGATCATCACTGGGGAGCTGGATAACAATGGTCATATCGTCCGCATATTTGATCATTGTAGAACCACTCGAAAGGCACTTCAAGCCACTGACATAACTGGAAAATAACATGGGACCAAGTGTAGTACCTTGTGGGACTCCTCTACGAATCATAAATGGCGAGGATTTGATGCCATTGACCTTCACGATGGAACTGCGATTTGAGAGATAATCTTGTAGCCAAAGAAGAAATCCACCAGGAAAACCTTTGCACACCAATTTAGTGATGGTGAGATCATGTAACATGCAATCGAACGCTTTAGATAAGTCAAAACATACTATAGCGCAGCCAAAATACTCAGTGTTGTCGTACATCCTGAAACTAGTATCCATTAATTTCGTAATGGCAGTTGTTGTAGAGGCATTTTTGCGAAAACCATGCTGCTCTGGCCCGTAGGAACTTTCAAATGCAGTTTGCATGCGCGATTTTGCTATCGCGCATTATTTAAAGACTTATCAAAATTTGCCACATCTGGTTGCTTTCTTATGAATGACACCGTATACCAACAGGTGGATGGTGTAAGTATAGGTAGCCCGTTGGGTCCAACCCTCGCTAGCATCGTCTTAGCTAATCTAGAACATAAATGGCAGGACTTACCTTTCTCTCCTGTTGTGTATCGTCGTTATATGGATGATATCATAGCTGTATTTAACAATGAACAACACATAGATGTATTCCATAATTTTCTAAACATTCAACACAGTAACTTGCACTTTACATCAGAAGTGGGCTATAAAGACTTACCGTTTCTGGATGTCCTTCTAAAAATTGATGAGGACAATATACTTACTGAGATTTATCGTAAACCTACCTTTACAGGTCTTTTACTGAATTTCAATGCTTTATGTGTCCTCGCAATTGGAAAAACACACTAGTATTAGGCATGCTTCATCGTGCTTACAATGTATCCACCAATTGGAATCTATTCCATAATGAATGTAGTAAAATTACCAATATTTTAAGTAGAAATGGCTATCCATTGCAATTAATTCAATCAACAATCAACAACTTTATAGGTCGTAAATTAAACAATTCTTCACGCGTTACAATTGATAATGACTTCAATAAAATAATCAAAATCCCCTTCGTGGGTTATGCATCACAGAAATTTAGTAATAAGTTAGTAAAAATATTTCGTAAACTTAACTTGGAATGCAAGGTTGTTATGACCTCGTTCAAAACTGGAAGATATTTCTCCCTTAAAAGTAAGTTAGGTCCAGACATGCAATCGCGTCTTGTCTATTGCTTTCAATGTCAGGTTGATCCTGATTGCCAATATATTGGCAAAACCAAAAGACGTCTGCATCAACGTAAACTTGAACACTTAAGTGGCAATAGTGCCATTGCAAAATACATAGAACAATGTAACCATTGTTTTCGTAACTTTAATGATTGCTTTAAAATCATTTACCGTTGAAACTCGGACTTTGAGATTAGCATTGTTGAATCTATAAAAAATTTTAGTAGCAATCCATTGCTTAACCGAACATTAGGTTATAATGGTAGCTCTTATTTCTTAAAGATATTTAACTAACAATACCTATTCTTTAATTGTTTATACGTAGTATTTAAATAACCTTTTCTTCGTTGCAGATTGTAACCACGTGACTTATAGAATACATCGGATGAGAGTAATTAGACACTCTTGGGGAGTCATGATTCTTGCTTACATTTTGCGTTCCCGTTTCCCTTATTATTCGAGTTTGAGTAAATTTTTTATCTTTAGCATACTCGTTCGTTTTTGTTTTTCTAAAATGAAGGAATTCTTAGTAAACGTAATGGGCATGGAATATACTCGGTAGTGATTATGATCAATAGTATCAACACATGTGTAGTACAACGTGTTCATGCTTCCTTGCTGAGTACTCATAGTTTACCTTTAAAAACAAACGAATGTAAACTTCTTCACTTTTTGAGTCAGTAAATTTTTTTTAACACACGGAGGGAAAAAGCCCATTTTGATAAGCGCCGGGTCTCTAATAGCCGCCTGGCCTCTTTTAAGCGCCCGGTTAAAAAATGGGGAATGAAATTTGCGCCGGGGGCGCCAATTAGAGTATATACGGGTAGTCGAAATCATAGAAATAGATAATTTTTTTAAATGCCTAAGTTTCACCAGAAGGGAAATTCGAAGGAATTGATCGACATTTTCGGACTCAATGGCAAATGCATTGAAGGATCCTGTTACTGTCATGGTCAATTCTTGCTGTGTTGTCGAATGCACCGATCGCTGTGTCGCAAAATTTACTGATTCAGGAATCCAACACATTTTCTTTAAAATGAAAAGGCTTTAGTGAAATGAAGAAGAATACATATCAGCTTAAATGACGTGGTTATATCGACGTAATCATCTATGCTTCGCTTCGAATCGTGTTTCCAGTCCATAGCCAGTTTGAGTTGCTGATTCTATCTGTATTGCATCTGAATTCAAACGCAGATCGATGCCGAATTCTAGAAATCAAATATCAGTTGGTGTCAACCTTTTTGAAGGATATCCTTGATTCTTAAACAGTCAAAGTATTTCTGAATAATGCTCCTATCCATCAATTATTTTTCAAACTAATTAAGGCTTTTCATGTGCTTCTTGTCGAAAAAGCCTTTGATTCAAGTGGTCATATTATATCAAATTATTTCAAACCAATTGTTATAATACTTTTTCAATTATACTATTTATCTGCGAAAACCGCTGACTCAAATGACTCAAGTCGAATGCTGATTGGCTGCGATTTGTCTTAAAGTTTGGCAAATCAGAAGGCAGTATTCTACTGCTGGTAACAGACAATTCTTATGAATGTTTGCGATTTCAGCTGTACGAGTGTCTCTGTCCATTTCTCACAATGCACGAGATAGACTTCTTCCCTTCTATGCAATCCACGCTTAGGTAGTTGAGGAGCGCGATTCGAAGCGTGGGTATTAGATCCACTTCTGTGGTCGAAATGAATTTTACTCTTGACGATGTGATTGAATAGCGCTGCCCTCTGATTTCACTTTTCCTCTGCCTGCCTGAAGACGAGTGAAGCGATCGGAAGCTCTCAATTAGGAACTCCCGATGGGTTCTTTTGGAAGTCCTAATTGATTGAAATTGTATAGATTGCGATGAAGAGGGAGTATTTGATAACTGACAGACGATTTTTGTAATGCATTCAATCTAACTTGAAAATGATGCAGTCACAGGCAGCAGTTACGATAGAATCTGTATAATTCGGCTGTATCAACAGAAGTACCAAGCGAATACACTGTTTGCATTAATGTAAGCCGCAAATATGCTAAATACATATATACAAAATTTACTCACTTGAACAATGTTCCAGCTTCTTTCGAATTATAAAAGTTACACTTGAACAGAGGATCAGTGCTTTTATAACCACTCGCCTTGCACAGCGCTTCATAGAACTGAAACTGCATTATGCAGCTCACGAAGTAACGAATATACGGCACATTATACGGTACATGATATTTAGAACCAGGATCAAAATCATCTTCAGTCCGCGGTACAGGCGCATCAATCCCTTGGAGATCTCGACGTAATTTCCACCACTCCTTATTATAATCCTCTGGATTAATAGTGCCGTTAAAAACACGCCATCTCCAAACATCGATCACCAAGGCAAATGGAATAAAACCGATGGTGTCAGTAACTCTTTGCATTAAAGTGTTAATATCTGCTTCTGGAACATGAAATGAGAAACAGTTTTTTAAAAAATGTTATCGAAATGTCCTATGAATTTATTTTTACAATAGCTTATCTATTTGTCTCTCTTTGTGATTATACCTACATGTAATAGCAGAATGACAGCATAAATCAAATAGCATTTTTATAGGGCTGTGCGCTAGCACATGTTGAAGTATATGCGGAATATATTTGTTTCTCGTTCTATGTGTTGTATGATAGTCACTTAAAACTTCAAAATCTTGAAGGTGTATAGTCTCTATCTTTCATACAAAAAGTTCAATTTTTTTAGAATTCAATGCAAATTTTATTAGAGCACTAGGAAAATTCCAAGTGTTAAAGAATTTGAGGCAGACTTCCACAGGCCTCCTTTACTATTTGGCTAATACTTGCAAGTGACTCTCATCATACTTTGCCTGTGCGTCTCTGTATGAGCTCTAACTCTAATGGAATTTTTAAAAAAATGGTAAAAAATTAAAATCACTAAATTACTAAGTCAGTGGAGGACGAAACGTCAGGTTTTGAATTAATTATTTTTGCAATATTAATCACATATATTCTCTATTTCTAAATTACTCCATATTTAATAAACCTATGGTTGGAATTTTCAGATTCCTACACAGGACATCATGCATTTGGTATTACGACTGAATCAATTTATATTGAGGGGTGCTACAAACGGGACATGTTCCCTCTGCAACATTATGTTTTGGTGCAATTCGTCGACATGCACGTATGACAATGACATCAAAGGATGATGTCTGACAGTTAAATCATTATGCTTATAATCAGAAAAGCATGTGTAGCATTTGCATACGAATGCGAAGAATATATATGTAGATGCGGATCATGTGCCAACTATTAGCTGGATAAATCATTGTAATCGGTGACATTTATAGAAAATTAGTTAGACACACATTCATATCGCAACATTGTTCCCACTTGTCAACGACATTATTACAATAAAAAAGGCTATGATTGCTTATGTCCGAGAAATTTTGTAATCGTTTAAATTAATCGGCACTATAAAATTGCTAATCTGCATACTTCTATTGCAAACAAACCTTTCGATGGCTTGAAATTTTTCAATAATTTCAATTCTTTCAAATGCGCATTACTCGTTGCTGATAAAGCAACGGCATCTCCGACGGCTTCGTGAAACCCAGAATTTGCTCCATATCTGAATGTACAGGGTTGATTTTGGTATGCCATGTAATATATTATATGACCCATCTCATGAAACACTATCTTAAAGTCTGCACCTGTTCGAGCAGTACACATCTTGATCCTGGAATGAAAAGTGATAAGAAATATATTGCTTTAGGGAAGGCTCCAGAAAATGAAAGGTTTTTTTCTTTAATAATTTACTGCTCAGAAACAAAATATGAAAGGTGATGCGTCATTACTTCGGTGCCAGTGCTTTCCATAAAACACAGCTTGTGGAGGGTACTGGTGCCGAAGTAGCGACTTGCCACTTTTTCACATTTCATTACTGACTGATAGAACGTACTAAAGCAACACCTCTCCGGAACTTTGTAAATTCCAAGCAAAATGATCGATTACACCATGAATAGGTATGTCTTAATTGTTAGCGAATGAACATTAACTATAACATCGCTGAAATTTGTTTTTGGATTGCTACCGCTTAATGCTAACATATTGCAATGTTTTTTGTTTTATTTTGTGTCAGCCATGTATTTTCTATACACTCTACATGTTCATGTAGCAATGATTGCGTTTGTGAAGACCATCGCTAACCTGACATTACCTAATTGCGCTATCAATGATATATATTTAGGCAAATGTAGTTGTATAAAATATCGCAATCGACTTATTGACTTTTAAATAGCGGTGTTCCATTTGTCTATATAGTTTCTTTTCGTCAGTTGTTAAAAAACGCAAAATACACTTCGATCACCATTTAATAATAAAACCGGTACTTAGGACTGTTACATACAACGTCCATCCTCAGGGTTACAAAAATCTACATATACTAAAATTTATAAAGGTCCTTAGATATAGTAAATATTCAAAATGAAACTATGGAAAGTATAGCACAAAATCACCAAAAGGATATCTGAATATAGAAATATGGAAATGGGAAATAGAGATAAGTTGCTTGCTTCCAAAGAATAACATAGATATAAAAGATATTGAAAATGTGTGCACAAAGTGGCTACATGACTATTAGTCAGTGAGTCAAACTTTGATCTTGTTTATTCAGGATCGGTTGATGTTCTTTTATCAGCAGGGCTTCGGCAATTTCCAAGTCTTTTTTGAAGTTATATCTAGCAATTACTTTTGCTTTTGTTTCTATTAGTTTATTGCCTGGTTTGATGTTTTTGTGTATTAGCAAGTGGGATTTGATTGATCCATTTGACATGTGCTGCTGACATCGGTGTGTGAGTGTGTTTGTTGTATAGCCAATGTATGTGACGCTATTACATTCGTCAGACGGACAATGAAATTGGTATACAATATGGTGATTAAGTCATTTGAACGGATTATTGTTTTGTAATATGTACTGCAGCCGTGTCATTTTCTAATAGATTCTGAGTTTGATTTTGTTCGTGTCATTCGTAGCACTCACAGTTTTCGTTAATATTTTGTTCAAGCGTTTTTCCTCGACAATTGAACTTGACGTCCACTGGCTTCGGTAGTAAAATATTATTTCACCTAAAATATTATTTCGCATTGTTCTGATCCCTTCGTTTAAGAAATGTTCGAACATTTCTATATATATATATATATGTATGTATACATATTGTGTCTTGCAACGCTAAGTGCATGTGGAATTGAGAAAGAGAATAAATCTCGAAACCGGTCTTCCACAGCAAAAGTTTTTTTGTCTCTTCTCACAAGGTTGGAAGTAGTATATAGTGTGACATCCGGCGCGACGCTTCGCTTTGCTTTGCTTCGCTTCGCTTGCGCCGGATGTCACACTTTTGCGGGTTTTTTTCAAAAAATCAAAATTTCAAAAATTTCAAAAATTTAGGTAGACTTCAAATTTCACGTGGCCGAAGGCCGAAGGGCGAAAATTTAAGCGTTTTTAAAAATACCCAATTTTTCAAATTTTTCAAAATCTCAAAATTTGAGAATTACAATTTTCACCCTTAAAATCATGACCGTTCCAGGACACCGAAAATCATAAAAGTTAAGAATCTCAAAATTTGAGAATAACAATTTTCTCGCTTAAATCATGACCGTTCCAGGACACCGAAAATCATCAAAGTTAAGAATTTCAAATTCATGAATTTTATCCATCTTTCAGGTTTTCAAAATATATCATGTGACTAAAAATATTTCCTTAAAAATGGAAGAAACAAAAGTGGAAGGAACTTCAGAAATGGATGAAACCGCAAGAATATATCCTTCGTTATCTCAATTAAAAACAGGTGAAATGGTTCTCAATTATTATTAAGATTAGAGCATTATCATAAATTAAGAAGACGCAATTATTACTTAGTCATTCTTCGCTATTGTATGCTCAACATTATTTAAAGTACTAATTGTGTGAACTAGAAGATCATTGTAACTCATAAACTCAAAATTATTCAATGAACCCGTACACTGGCTGATAATTGAAGAGAGAGAAACATCTAGCAGCTTTCCCCTAAAATTATCGTGCTATCTCTTGTCATTTCAATTTACTCATCGGTAAACTTTTGGCATTTCAACTTACGCGTGCGTAAAGTTTTGACATTTCAATTTACCCCTACGTAAATTATTTTCAGAATCTGTTTTCAAAATCTATTTTCAAAATCCATTTGCAAAGTCTGTTTTCAAAATCCATTTGTAAAGTCTGTTTTCAAAATTCATTTAGCGTTTGCCAAACACATACGGGTAGTAAAGTACTTCCCATTGTGAAGACATGAATAGATTAAGCACATAAGAGTGCATTGACAATAAAAGCAAATGACAATAAAATTCTTCTTGTGAACACAGAACGCATAAACGCCGATATGCGGGTTAGTTGTTATGGCAATTTTAAACAATCATTTTAACGATGAAACATATTTTACAAATGAAGTTCATGAAGAAAATGGAAATATATAAAACAATATAGATTAGAATAATTATAGTATAATCATTTCAAAATCGAATAAGTAGTAAGGAAAGACATCATTAGAGAACAGTTTTAAATCAATACCCCCCTCCCTTCTGTCTTCTAGGGGTCCCTTAACAAATTTTTTTATTATAAAATGAGCAACATAAATGAGTTTTTAAAATTATATGGAACACAAACAACTACGAAATTCTATTTAAATCGAAATTCAGAAGATTGTATTCAAAATATTTATTCAAAATATTTCTTTAAAAATGGAAGAAACAAAAATGGAAGAAACCGCAAGAATATATCCTTCGTTATCATATGAACGTAGTTCTACTTTAATGGACATTGAAAAGATTAACATTGAAAAAATGAATAAAGAAAAACACAAAGATAGAGTTAGGTATATGAAAGATAAGGAATCTCAATTATTATTAAGATTAGAGCATTATAAAAAATTAAGAAAGAGATGGACTAAAGTTAAGAATGTAACACAAGGAATTGGCATATTCTTAACAATAAGTTTAGGTGCTTTAACAATTGTTATATCTTCAGGTGTTTTAGTAATTCCAGTAGTTGCTACAGCTTTAACAGGTACGGGTGTTTTTGCATCTTCACTTGTTACAATGTTAGATAAATCTTTAATAACTAAGAAACGAAAATCATTAAAAACTAAGCATTTACATATTAAAGAAGTCTATGATAAACTACATTACTACTTTCAAAGAGTATGTGATGATAATGTTATCACGTTAGATGAGATTGAAAAATTTGATCAAATAGCTAATGAAGTAAATCAAATATCATTTCAATCACAGACAGAAAAAGTTGATGATAAAAATAAAAAGGATGGCAAAATTTCTAGTGATGGTAAAACTTTTACTGGTGGTAAAATTTCTAATGAAGAAAATGATAAAATTTTTTTAGAAGAGCTAAAAACTTTAAGCGAAAATTTAAGCAAAACTTTATTGAACAAAACTTTATTAAACAAAACTTAAAACGAGAAAACTTTAAACGAAAAGATGTCAAACAACAAAGCAATAAAAAAATAATTTGTTCAGTAAAATGTTTTTGTTGTATTCCAATGTTACCACAAAATTCAAATATTATATTTTAAAAATGGATAAAATTAGAGCTGATAATTTTAAAAGAATAAAACAATTAGAAGAGTTAATAAAACAAAGAAATATTATGAAAGAAAATCATCTTCAACATAGAATGATAAAAGCTGGTATTCAATCTGATATGTTTGAAAAAATGCAGCAAACCGAGCAAGTAAAAACTGATTTTGAAAAAACTATGAAACCATTTAAAACTCTTGAAAAAGAAAGTACAAATAATGATAAACAAATTGATATAACAGATCCAGAGCACAAAACTATATTAGATGACTATGGATTACTAGAATCAAACATTAATAAGAAATTACCAAAATCTATGCAATTTGAACATTCTATTTCATTTATAGATGGAAAAACAATACCTAGATTTTATCTCGGTCAAAAAGAAATATTTCCACGACCTTTTCGAGGTTTAATTTTTTCACCAGATAAATCTCCTTTTAATTTAGATAGAAATTTTGTTAATCTTTTAAGAGGAGCAGATTTAAATAATTATGCTGTAGAAGATCTCATAAAATATAAAGCTATGTTAGACAGAGTTGGTGCAGTAAAATCTCTTAGACGTTATAAACAATTAGAAAATTTATTATCATCGGGAGTTAAAGTAGGGAAAGGTTTATCTGAAAAACAGAAAACAGAAACAACTATATTTTTACCAGATGATCCACAAGAATTACTAAATAGAGTAAATATTTTAATATCTGCAATAAAAGAAGGACATAATTCTAGTTTCAATGAAATTCATGCTATATTGAAAAGACTTTTAGAAAAGAAGATTCTAAATGAAGAGGATTATAAAAGTATAACCGGACATCTCTGATGTCCTCCAGGGCTTCGCCCGTAGCTGAAATATGTTGTTGTTTTTAATTTTTTATAAAAAAAATATTTCATAAAAAAATATTTATTTAATTTTTTTTAGTTTAAAAATGTGTTCAGCAGATTTAGACAAAATTAATAATCATTTAGAAAATTTGATAGAGATTTTGGGTTCATCAAAATTTAGTACGACGTTAAAAATTATAACAACTACTTCATCACACACTTGTAATTTAGAACCCATTCTACATTTGGAACAAAATAAAAATTATCAAATTGCATTGACTAGTTTCTCTACATTTAACACTATTCAAAACGTTATCAAAGATGTGAATGATCAATTTAGATATTCTACTGATAAAGGCAAAACATGGAAAATACTAACTTTTCTTCCTGGTTCTTACGAAGTTGAAACAATATCAAATGAAATTAAGAGACATTTAGGTATATCATTTAAAGATAAGAAACAATTACATTTTGCAGTTGAACCGGCAGTTAATAAATTTTCTCTTACTTTAGACGAAAATCATCAAGTTGATTTTAATCATGATAGATCATTGTCAAAGCTATTAGGATCTAATAAACAAACCTATAGTCAAGGTTATCATTTAGGTGAGAAGATTCCAAAAATAACTGAAATAAATTCAATTGTTGTACATTGTGACATAATTGAAGGAGGATATATAAATGGTAAATTATCAAATTTAATATTCAGTTTTCCAGCTTTTACTGTACCCATTGGTTATAGATTAAATGTAATTCCACAAACATTAATATATTTTCCTATTACAAGAAAAACTATTAACAACATTGGCATTAGAATCACTGATGAGAAAGGACAAGAAATAAATTTTGGAGGTGAAGAGATTATGATAGATCTTTTGGTTCGGGAGGTATAAACTCCCACGCGAAGCTAGAGAAGTTTAATTTTCTTCTTCTTCTTTAAAAACAAAAATAAAATAAAAATAATTTTTTTTATTAAAAAATGAGTGAAGTGCTACCATTAAATAAAAAAAAACTTAAATTTAATCATCATCCAAATTTATCTAATAAAGTTTTGTCAGTTATTTGTGGAAGATCAGGATGTGGAAAAACATATCTATTATTTAAAATTTTAACGACTCCAAATTTTTTGGATTATAACAATCTTATAATTCATACAACAACGGCAGAACAACCCGTCTATCAATTTTTAAAATATGGATTTGAAAATAATCTTAAAAAAACAGCAATTGCTTCATTATTCAAAGAATATGAAAAATCTGAAGATGAAGAAGAAATAAGTTCGTGGTGTGAAGAAGCAGCAAAAAATAATCAGTTAGTAGAATCTAATAAAAATAACCATATAAAGATACAATTAATAGATGATAGTGGTAATATGCAAGATCCTAGTAAACTAGATAAAACAATGAAACATTGTGTAATTTTTGATGATTGTGTTAATGATAGAAATCAGTCAGTTCAGAGAAATTATTTCACAAGAGGTAGACATAATAACTGTAGTGTTTTTTATTTAACACAAAGTATGTATTCATTAGACGGAAGTGTTATTAGAAAGAATGCAAATATATTTATACTATTTGAAATAAATGCAAGAAACTTAAGTGATTTGTTAAGAGATTTATGCGTAAGAAATAAAGATGAATTTAAACAATCGTGTAATAATGCTTGGTCAAAAGATTATGGCTTCATTACAATTAATATTGATAAAAAAATTCATGAAAGAGTTATCGAACAATTGTTCTCTGACTAGGCTTCGCCTCGAGGGGCTTCGCCCCGACTGAAAGTCGATAGAAAATATTTTCGCGGAGTGATAAAAATATACAAATATAGTGTTATAATATTTTTTTATTTTATGTATATATGAAATTTGTCTATCTTAGAAATTAGAAAATTAAAAAGGTTCAGTAGTTATTCCATCAGGTAAAATTTTTCTTTTATCATCAAATGGATCTAATGCTAATTTATGTTCCTGTTTTAAATAAATTTTATGTTTCTTTGAATTAAGTCTATAATTACATGCTGTTTTTATTTCATTATTAAATAATGCATTTTTATAATCTTGAAATGTTATTTGATCAGCCACTGATGCCTTTGAAATTCCTTTTAATGTTTTATGTGTTCTAATATTATTAGTTGTATCATAACAGTAACATTTAGATTTTAAAAATATAGCTTCTGTTATGAAATCTTCATTTCCTTCTAATTCATCTTTTACTTTACATAAATCAGAAGGATGAATGATATCTTTTATTTTATTAATTTCTTCATCAAGTGTAGAATTATACGGTATTGTTAATTCTAAGAAAACAGAATCGGTATCTGTAAAGTGCAATTTATAGTTTTTGCCATAAGCAGGTGCTAAATAATCATATATAAATCTATACATAAACAGTTTAGCTAATTCTAATATAGTGAAACCAATGAAATTAAACTTATCATGTTTTACGCTGATTCGACGTAAATGTACAGCACATAGTTCATCACTAAATCTAGTAGTTCTTTTATATGTAGGTTTCCTTGTTAAATTTTGAAACCTATCTTTATCATAAACTATTTCAATATTTTGTCTATTACGCACATTTTCTAAAGTCTTACCATAAAATGCATTATTCATTAATTTGAAGAACACGTTTCCAAAATCATCTTTCTTTCTTTTAGCTATTTTGCGCTTTTCAATATTGAACTCTATATAATTTTTTAACCACCTAGATTTTTGATAAAATAGTTTTCGATGTATTTTGGTGAGAATCATTCCATGATCTAAATACCAATCTAGCATTCTTCCTTCAACAACATACTTTCCTTTATTGCTTTGTGTTAACATAAGTTTTTTTGTTGGTCTATATTTCTTAGGAATTAAAGATTTTTGATAATCTGAAAAATCTTCTATATTAGGAATTTTGTTTTCGGGACAGAAAGGAAAATATTTTGTTTTATCTTTTATTTCATCAGGGTATACTAAATCAACTTCATATATATAACCATGATTATAATTTCCATCATATGTTTTTTGATAATCTAGAATATTACACCATGACATTTCACCTGTTGGTAATTCTTGTATCATGCAAGAAGAATATAAGCTATTAAAATCATAATATAACAAATAGTTTTCTCTCATGAATTCATCAATTGCTTTTTCACGTTCTACTCCTTCTCGTTTCGTTCGAAAAATTTCTAATATTTTTTCTTTTTCTTCTGGAGATAAAGGTTTCATTATTCCATATTCTTGTGGATTTACTTTCTTATTATAACATTTAACATATCTATTACCTAAAACTGATGAAACTCCACCTCTAATTCCATATTCAAAAAATAATAATTTATCATATGTATTTTCTTTATAATGTTTAAGTTTAACATTTGCATGTTTTAATCCTGCTAACCATGTTAAACCTGGTGTAGAATAACAATAACATGGATCTATTCCGTAATATTCTAAACACATATCACGAAAGTTTTCAAAAAGATCAGCTAGTATTAATACATCTATCTGTAGATATTTCATTGTATAATCATACATTGTTTTACAATTTAACTCTCTCCAATTTTTTTCAGCTTCTGCATAGTCTTCGTCAGATAATTTTGATTGTTTTAATGTTGATTTAAATTTATTTATTGGAGGAAGTTGTTTTTCTTCCATAATTTTATTCACAGAATTAAAATCAGTCTTCGACTGTGAACAACAGGTTTTATCTCCAGTTATATCAGTCTTCGACTGTGAGCCACAGGTTAAATATTCATACGGAAATATGCCTTTTAAAGGTTTTAAATTATGTTTATTTAATATTTTACATTGTTCAGATTTCAAAGTTTTTCCCATAACATCTAATGAATAAGGAGTAAAAAATCTAAATGCATCTAAAATTCTAATGCAACCTAATTGCATTGAAAAATATTCTTCCTCTGTTTTACATAGTACATTTATTTGTTGTTGTTGTAATTTTTCAGATGAAAATAAATCTTTCATTACTAGATGGAAATCATATTTAGAACCATTATAGAAATATAAAGGAACAAAGTTATATTTAAATTTATTAGCATTAAGATTACAAGAATTATGTGCTGCACCTCTATATAATCCATTTAGATGATCATGATCTTTTACCTTGACGGCAGAGCCGTCGCTTCGCCTATCAAGATATCTACCTTTGCCATTTTTATAATTTTTTGTAAATTCTCTTCCACAGTAATAACATTTTGTTTCATTAATAAAATTTAATTTTTCTTTTTCTGTTAATGGCATCATCGGTATATTTGTTTCAAGCAATTGTGAAAAATAATTTTGTAATTCTTCTACTTTCTTTGTAAACATTTCTGAACTATCTTCACCATAGTATTGATAATATTCTGATTTAAATAATTCAGGATAATTTGAATGAATGTACATTCCCCAACATAATGGTTTTTGTTCAAATAAATATTTTTCTTTACCTTGTTCAGCTGCACTTTTTCATAATTAAAAACCGAAGGTTCTAGGGCTTGGCCCGTACAATTATCACAATCGGGTGAAGCCCTGGAACTTTCCGTTCGATTTTGTGTCATATTAACATTATATGCTTCAAAATCACAATAAATAGTAAAGGGTACTTTATTTTTAAAATACCATTTATTATATTCTAAATAATCATCTTTTGGAAATGTGTTTCTGACTGCTTCATTTTGTTGACAATTCTCCAAATGTCTATTCATTTCTTCTTTAGTTCTAAAACTTGTCATACATTGAAGACAAGGAAAATTTGTATTATCTGAAGTTTTTGTAAATATAGAAACATCTTTACACAATATAAAATGACCCTGATAATATAATATATTCGCTTGTGCTGGTTGTTTTGACTGTTCTAGTTTTTCAAATTTATCTTGATATATTTCATGTGTTTCATTAATTTCTTTTGCAAGATTAAATGTATTTCGATGAAAATTTTGATTTAATATTTGTAGCTGATAACTATATTCTTTATCATATTGTTCTTTATATAGTTGTAGACATTTTTTAAAAGATTCATTTATTTTTTGATTGGTTTCATTTTCTTCATTATTTAATTCTTTATTGTCTTCATTTAATTTTTGAATCGTTTCTATCTTATTTTCATATTTATGGCCATATTCTTGTACTAATATTTTTGTTTGTTGTTGATAATCTGTTTTACATTTTTGTAAACTTTCATTTAAATTTTGTAATTTTTGTTGATATTCTAAAGATAAAGATGAATAATCGGAATCATAATTATAATTACGTCCTTTATAATTATTATGACTAATCATTATTGGTGATAGTGTTTTAACAAGTTCAAATTTTTCAGTACATATTATATTTCCTTGGTAAAAAATATTATGATGCATGTAATTTCCTCTATCATTATACACTATTTCTGATTGACATAAATTTTTATTATTCAAATAAAACTTTTTTGAATCTGAGTAAAGTGGAGTAATTTTACCAATAGAAACATAATTCACATTTAATTCAAAAACATTTACTTCAATTAAATTTTTATTCTTTTTATGAAACTTTTTTAACCTATTATAATCATATGGAAATTCATCTAAGCCATCAGAAAGATCAAATTCATTTATGTATTCTTCTTTATTATAATGACTTAGTCTTTCTTTATGATATTCTGCAGGATGTAAATGTGCTATAATACTCTACAGAAAACAATAATCATCTTCATTTTTTATGTTGATTATTTGTGGTGAACTGAAAGGTAAAGGAACATAACTACCACCAGTATTATTTTTATATTTATCAATTACTATTTTCTTAGATAGTATTTTAACAAATCTCCAACCAGATTCACGTAACTGGGCTTCAATTATACAATTTTCTAATTTAAGTATCATCGATTCAAATATGGGTTGTATATCATTTACATTATGAATTTCTTGTGAATTTGTAAAATGTCCTTGTATTATTTCTTCAGGAATTCCATCAGGTCCATTTTTTGTATAAAGTACTTCTACATTCATATAACATTTGAAAGATTTCTTAAATATATTATAAAAGTTGGTTAGAATATCAGAAAAAGTTTTATCGGTTTCATTATATTCAACGGGCGAAGCCCTGGAAGACATCTCCGATGTCCCGCGAAAAGACTGATTAAATAAATATTTTATATTTGCTAAGGCTTCATCGTTTCGTTCAGCTTCATCAAATTCATCAGTATCGCTAAATAAATATCTTCCATCTGGTACGGGCGAAGCCCTAGAACCTTCGGTTTGTATGGTCTCATCTTCACTATTAAAAACTTTTTTATATTCCGAATGTGAATAATCATCAAACATTTTTTTAACTTTTATATCAGTAGGCAATGTTTCTAGATAGTTTTTATAACTATTTAATTTTAATATATTTCCTTCATCAACTCGTTCTACATTTTGTAAATGCAATTTACTATTTAAATGAGATTGATAACTTCTTTTTGTTTGCAACTTTTTTTTACATAAGACACAATAAAACTTGGTATTTTCCATTTTTTTTATTTTTTTAGAGAAAATTTAAGAAAAAATTTGTGTTTTAATTTTAGATATAAACATTCTAATATCTAGGACTTGAGTGTTATTTTATATTATTATATATTCCACGTTCTTTAGTTATTTTTTTTCTTTATCACATTAAGTTTTATCATATTAAGTTTTATCATATTAAGTTTCATCGTATAATGTTTTATCAAAAGATAATTTAAATTTATTTTCACTAACTATTGATTCTTCATCATCATAAATTGATTCTTCATCATCATCATAAATTGTTTCTTCATCATCATAAATTACACTTTTTGGTATAGGATGCCCTTCCATGATAGGATACCATTCTCTTATTGGAATATCTAACTCTAAATTACATTTTTTATCTGACAATAATATAATAGAGAAAAATATTGGTCTTTGTTCTCTTTTGGAAAATTTAATAACACCACCATAATCTGAATCACTTTTAGTTTTTATTAAAGATGATAAAATTTTAAATTGATTAGATGTAAATCCTAATTTAAATTTTGTAGACCCGACACATAGTTGTCTAACAGTATCTTCAACTATGCCATCATTATTATTTTCAATTGTAAGAAAATGAAATTTAGATAAATTTTTATAATTACTAATATTTTTATAATCTTTTTTACCATTTACACCTTTTTCAGATGTTACAGAATCATAATTATTATCATAAGATTCTTTAAGATCGGGCAAAGCCCTAGAACCTTCGGTTCGTTTATTATGAATATGATTATGGTCATTGTTAATAGTATAAGGTGTAGTCCACATATAAATTTTTTCTTGTTGAGCTAAGCCATTTATGTAAGATTTTAACAAATTAATATTTAAGTTTGAATATAATCCTATATGCGTATCATCATCATATCTTTGCGGCATTTCTAATGTTTTTTGTTTATAAATTGTGTCTCTATAATAAACTTGACATAATAATTCTTCATTATGTTTTTTACTCTCTATGTGAATGTTATATTGATTTTGATCGTCAACAAATAATCTAATTTTTTCTTTTGAAAAAGATTTTAATTTTTTAACTAATTCTTTAATATTGATATAATTAATAATTTTAGTTTCTATCCAATCAGTATTACTAATTGGTAACACTGCTCTAATAAATCCATAAACATTATTATGAACTATTATAACCATATTTTCTTCTTTTAATTCCACATAAGCTACATCATTATATTTACTAACAATATCCATAAATTTAATAAATGGATCCCCCGGAAATAAACAATAATTAGTTTCTATAGAAGGTAAACCTTTAGTCTGTTCTCTAAATATTTCGGCTTGTAATTGAAATAAAATATTAACATCTATACATGGATTTGTAATAGTATTATTATTATTATTATTATCAAAACATTTATTTTCAAATCCAGTTGATCTCGTCGAATAAGAAGAACAGGATGATGCGGGCGAATATAATTTTTTTAAATTTGGATTTTCAAATTTTTTTTTTATTAGAAAAAATTTTATTTTTTTATTTTTATTAGAAAAAATTTTATTTTTTTATTTTTATTAGAAAAAATTTTATTTTTTTATTGTTAAAAAATGATGTTACCAAATGTTGGTGGAGGTGCATATATCCCGAATAATCGTGAATTAGAAATAGAGATAGAAAATTATATCATGAAAACTGGAGACGTTTTATCTGGTCCATTGCATCTTTCTATTCTTCCGCAACAAAATACAGAGTTGACAAATAAACAATATGTTGATACACAAATCAATGATTTACAAGAAAAATATATAAACGATGTTTTGGTTCCACTGATGAATGAATTGAAGTTGCTAAAACTTAATGACAAATCATTAAACGAAAAACTATTAAAACTTGATAAAAAGGATAGAGAGCTAGAAGCAGATATAGCAAAAGTTTTTAAAAAGATTTCTGAACAATCAAAAATTTTAATATTACTTTCTATAAATTTAAAATCTGCAGTCATTAAAAATAAACATCAGATAAAAATGTTAAAAGAACAATTAGAAGATGAAATAGAAAAACTACCTGAAAGAATTAAAAAAAATTTAAAACAGTTACAAGCTACATTCCAAAAAAGTGTTGATGAATTAAGTTCTAAAATTACTCAACAAATGAAAAAGATGAATAGAATAATAAATGAAGTAAACTCACTTAATGAAAAAGTTGATAAAATGAAAAATCTGAAAATCAATTTAGAAAATGAATTAAAGAAAAATTTACAAGAAAACTCTAAAGAAAATAAAGAACAGTTAGATTCTGTTAAAAGACAATTAGATGTTCTTAAAATTAAGTTAAATGCACTTAAAACGGCGTTGAAGATGAATCAGGAGAAAATGCAAGTTAATAGAAAAGAAATTAAAGTACATCACACGCTGCTTGACGCAATAGATAAAGTGCAACAGTCAATTAATAAAGTTATCTCGAAGTTGTTGTGCATTCACAAACGTAAATCTTAAACGGACCAAAGGTCCTCAGGTTACTAACCAATCGGAGCGAAGCTCCTCGAGGCTTTAGCCGAACATAGATATTTTTCCCAAAAGTCAAATTTAATCCTAAAAATGCCTATAATTTATAAACACAATCTTAAACATTTTGCTTCAAATCAAAAAATTTCTCATGAACCACGTATGAATCCTGTTTATCATTATGATAATAGAGAAACAGTCGGAACACAAAAGTTCCTAGGCACCGCAGGTGTCGTCCAAAAAGAAGGGGCTGGCATCTTTTCTGGTATTGGAAGTATCGTTAACTTAATTAAAAATAATAAAGATTTGATTACATCTGCTGCAAAAGGAGCAGCTGCTATAGGTAGTACAGCTAGTGCAATATCAAATGCTGTTAAGTCTCAAAACGAATTAAAACAACTAGAAGCTATTCGTAAACTCAAGAATGATTCTGAAGAACTAAAAAAATTAAAAAAACTTTCAGATGAAACAAAAAACAAAATTGCTAACATAGCTGTAGAGGGTGATAGTAAACATAATGAAAAAACAATTGAAGAAATAAGAGGTAATGGTCTAGCAAAATTCTAAAATTACATTTTAGTAAAATTTTTTTTCTATCTGTGAGAAAAACAAAAAGTCAAATTATTTTTTATAAAAATGTCTTCGCTTATCGAAAATAAATTTAGATTAGACGATCCTCCGTTCGTCAGTTACAATCAAAAAAAGAATGACTATATAAGAATTGCTATGAATCCCGGATCTTCCAGTAGAGTAAATACTGGAGGTGATTTAATTTTTGAAGTTGATAATCAGCAGAGTTATTTATATCTACCTGATTCATTTTTACACTGTGAATATTCTTTGTATAGTGATGCCAATTTTACAACACCATTACCAGAAACCGATAGTATTGCACTAGAGAATAATTTCTTTCCAAGATTATTTACACAAATGCGTTTAGATGTTGCAACTCAAAATATAGAAACAATAAGTGATTCTCCAGGTGTAATTGATTCAATGCTTAGATTTGTAACAATTGGTGAAAATAATAAAAAGTATGAAATCGAAGGTTGGTTTCCTGATACTAATGATGGTATAATTGTTGATGATTTAACTCACGCTGGAACAGATGCCGCAGGAATTGCGAAAGATGTAGAAAATATTGCAAAACATTTAAATAAAACAAATAATGATGCATATAAAGAAAGACGTGAATTTAACAAAAAAAGTAAACAGACAGTGAATTGGTCATTGTCTCCATTATTCGGATATTTAGATTATGATAAAATATCATATCAATTAAAATTAAAATTAATAATTCATCGTACAGCAAATAATGAATTAATATTTTTTGGTAAGACTGGAAAAAAAGCATATTTAAAAATTGATAGACTTGAATGGTGGATTAAGCATATTACTCCTAGTTTAGAGATTGAAACAGCTATTGCAAAAAGATTAAATACTAACAAACCAATTCCAGTAAATTTTCTAAAGAGAACTCCTAAATCAGTAACTTTTTCCGAACAAAGATTTAACTGGCATTTTACTAGAACTGCGAATACTCCAAGATTTTTATTACTAACTTTTCAAAGAAATAATTCTCCAAGTTTTGATAAGAACAATAATCTCTTCCATATTAATACAATTCGAAGTTTACAAGTTTCGTTAAATCAAACCCGTTATCCAATTGATCCATTAAGATTTGACGATAGCAATAATCAATTTATGGAAGGATATGATTCTTATCGAAATCTTTGTATAGAATTTGGAGTTGAACCACAATTAACTCCTGGAGATTGGAGACATTTATATCCTGTTTTCTGTTTCGATTTAAGTGCACAATCTGAAGATATTATCAAGACTGGTTGTGATGTAACAATTAATATTGAAAAGAAAGATTCCACAACTTCATTGATGGCTTATGGTTTATTGCTAGAAGATGTAAAATATTCTATTGAAGTTCTTAATGGAAAGATGGTAAGGATAGGCTAAAGCCAGAGGAGCTTCGCTCCGATAAATTAATTAAAATTTTTTCATAACTAGAATAGATTAAAAATTCTTAACTTAAAATTTTTCATAACTAGAATAGATTAAAATTTTTTGGTAACTTAAAATTTTTTAGTAACTTGAAATTTTTTAATAACTAGAATAGATTAAAATTTTTTGGTAACTTGAAATTTTTTAATAACTAGAATAGATTAAAATTTTTTGGTAACTTAAAATTTTTTTATTAAAAATGTCGCAAGCGAAAGGTAATAATAATAAAACTGTTGAATTAAAATTACGTAATATTGTTGACAAAAATACCCCTAAAACTATTACGATTATTAAAAAAAAGTATTACATAAGTAAACCAATGATAGAGAATATTCAATTACAAGAAGAAAAGAATGGCGGGATTCTCCCATTAATTCCACTAATAATAGGTGGCATAGCATCTGCAGGAAGTGTTGCAGATGGGACAGCTGGTATTGTTCAAGCAGTAAATAAAAATAAATCAGAGAAGGCAGCATTAGAAGAACAAAAACGTCATAACAGAGAGTTAGAGAAAGTTGCTAGGGGAGAAGGAATAGTAGATAATTTTATTAGTAAATTAAAATTAGTTGATGAAGGAAAACGAGTTCTTAAAAATATTATCCACAATGTTGATGATTTAATTGAAATTAAAGAAACTAAAGATGGTTCTGGAATATATCTAAGTCCTAGTATGATAAGGTAATAACCTCAGAACCTTTGTTTCTTTTCGGTAAAACAATTATTTTATTTTATCTTTTAAATTTTTTTTATCTTTTAAATTTTTTTATCTTTTAAAATGAATTCTAAAAATTCCGAAAATTTAATTAAATTAAAAATTTCTAATTTAGATTTATTGAATTATCTATTAAACAAAAATAAAAACTTAAATTGTAAAATTTATGAAGGTAACGACGACAAACAAAGTTTGGCTACTACCTACGGTGGTGACATACAAAAAACATTAGAAAACTTTCCTGGATTTATTTGGAGTAAATATTCGAAAGAAAAACATCTTCCTGGTCATTCATATACCGGTCCAGGAACTCGATTAGATATAAGACTAGATGAGAATAATAATCCGAAACCAGGTGAAGAACCGATAAATAGAGTAGATGCCGCAGCTTACAGGCATGATTTAGCTTATCGAAATCATGATCTAAGTTCTCGACATGCAGCTGATAAGAAGATGATTCAAGAATTAGATAGTATTCAAAATCCTACATTTAGAGAAAAAATTGAAAGAATGTTTGTTAAGAAAGCTTTACAAGCTAAAATATTATTCGGTCAGGGTTTAAATGAAACGACAGCTAAGCTGTCTGAGAGCAACGCTCGAACTAATAACTCTGAGAGCAACGCTCGAACCTACGCGTCTGAAATCCACAAGGAATATAGAAGGCCTAAATATTTATTGAAAGTAAAAGTATTTAATAAAGATGATATTTGGAGTGCTGATCTTATTCATATGCCGAATGAAAGGGACTACAAATACGCATTGACCGTTATAGATTTATATACACGATACGCTTGGGTAAAGCCTTTAAAAACTAAAAGTGGTCTATCAGTTAAATATGCGTTTGAAGAAATCTTTAAAGAAAGTAAGAGAAAGCCAAGGAAATTGTTTGTTGATAAAGGATCGGAATTTTATAACAGAAACGTTCAGCCACTATTTGAAACAGACGAAAGTCATCGCCAAGGCTCAGTTTATTCAACTGAAAATGCAGGGAAGGCCGTAGTGATAGAAAGATTCAATCGGACGTTAAAAAATAAATTATTCAAGAAATTTACTGAGCAAAGAAATCAGAAATGGTTGAAGATATTACCAGGAGTTGTAGAAGAGTACAATAATAAAGTTCATTCTGGTATTGAAGAAACTCCAAAGAATGCTTCTGACGACCCTGATTTGATACGAAAGAAAATATTCGAGAATAATAATTTGAATGAGAGTAATCCGAATTTGCAGAAACTTAAGCCGAAATTTAAAATTGGAGAAAGAGTTAGAATATTTAAATATAAGAATAAATTTGAAAAAGGCTTTGTTGGCTATTGGACTAAAGAAATATTTGAAATTTGTAAAATAAATCAAACTTATCCGTTTACTTATGAAATTAAAGATTTAGATAATGAGGATATCAGAGGCCGTTTTTATCAAAATGAATTACAACGAACTGATTTTTAATTATCATTATTATTATTATTATTTTTATTATTCAATTCTAACATAATATCAAGAAATGATACTCCTTTTTGTAATTTAAATAAAACATAAAGACATAATTGACCGCAATATGTAGTTCCTGGTTTTGAATTTGAAATGTATTATAAATTCCATTGCCAAGTAATTTTTTGACTTCGTTTGTAGGTGGAAGTCCGTATGAGTCAAAATAATAATTAGAACAGTTTATATTTCTTTGTCCTGCTGACCAATGTACACCTTTTTCATCTGACGTATGAAGATTTGTTATGAAATTTACAGTTATTGATGGCCTATTTTTTAGGAATTGTAATTCGTCTCTCATTAGAACATGAAAATTCTTTATTCCTAATTCATTTGCGATTTTCTTTAGGTCGAAATTCGTTGTCGTTTGTGTTCCATATCATTTCAAAAACTCATTTATGTTGCTCATTTTATAATAAAAAAATTTCTTAAGGGATCCCTAGAAGTCAGAAGGGAGGGGGTATTGATTTAAAACTGTTCTCTAATGATGTCTTTCCTTACTACTTATTCGATTTTGAAATGATTATACTATAATTATTCTAATCTATATTGTTTTATATATTTCCATTTTCTTCATGAACTTCATTTGTAAAATATGTTTCATCGTTAAAATGATTGTTTAAAATTGCCATAACAACTAACCCGCATATCGGCGTTTATGCGTTCTGTGTTCACAAGAAGAATTTTATTGTCATTTGCTTTTATTGTCAATGCACTCTTATGTGCTTAATCTATTCATGTCTTCACAATGGGAAGTACTTTACTACCCGTATGTGTTTGGCAAACGCTAAATGAATTTTGAAAACAGACTTTACAAATGGATTTTGAAAACAGACTTTGCAAATGGATTTTGAAAATAGATTTTGAAAACAGATTCTGAAAATAATTTACTTAGGGGTAAATTGAAATGTCAAAACTTTACGCACGCGTAAGTTGAAATGCCAAAAGTTTACCGATGAGTAAATTGAAATGACAAGAGATAGCACGATAATTTTAGGGGAAAGCTGCTAGATGTTTCTCTCTCTTCAATTATCAGCCAGTGTACGGGTTCATTGAATAATTTTGAGTTTATGAGTTACAATGATCTTCTAGTTCACACAATTAGTACTTTAAATAATGTTGAGCATACAATAGCGAAGAATGACTAAGTAATAATTGCGTCTTCTTAATTTATCATAATGCTCTAATCTTAATAATAATTGAGAACCATTTCACCTGTTTTTAATTGAGATAACGAAGGATATATTCTTGTGGTTTCATCCATTTCTGAAGTTCCTTCCACTTTTGTTTCTTCCATTTTTAAAGAAATATTTTTAGTCACATGATATATTTTGAAAACCTGAAAGATGGATAAAATTCATGAATTTGAAATTCTTAACTTTGATGATTTTCGGTGTCCTGGAACGGTCATGATTTAAGCGAGAAAATTGTTATTCTCAAATTTTGAGATTCTTAACTTTTATGATTTTCGGTGTCCTGGAACGGTCATGATTTTAAGGGTGAAAATTGTAATTCTCAAATTTTGAGATTTTGAAAAATTTGAAAAATTGGGTATTTTTAAAAACGCTTAAATTTTCGCCCTTCGGCCTTCGGCCACGTGAAATTTGAAGTCTACCTAAATTTTTGAAATTTTTGAAATTTTGATTTTTTGAAAAAAACCCGCAAAAGTGTGACATCCGGCGCAAGCGAAGCGAAGCAAAGCAAAGCGAAGCGTCGCGCCGGATGTCACACTATATACTACTGTTGGATAGTAGCTGGTGTGGCGTGGGAGCCTGGAAATACTCTTCAGTATTTTCAATAAATATATATATATATATATATATATGTGCCTTGACAAGCCTTGATAAAGTTAGAAGCCGGTCGGGCAGTAATTTTTGCTTTTGATTTATACTTTCAAGTGTCGGGTATATTTACTATATCATTTCCATTTTTGGCTCATTCATTTTTCGACTATATATATATATATATACTGTATATATATATATATATAAATAAGAAATGTGCGCTCCTGCCCCACCGAGAATTGTACTCTCCTGCCCCACTTGTATATGAACGGACCAGGGCCTACAGCAATCGTCGGACCAGGCATTTGGAGGTGCTCTGACTGTCATATATCTTCATTCATATCAGAACATATCAATGCACAATCATATTCCGCAAAATCTAACTCTAAATACGAAAATTGAGGGCCTAGCAGCAATCGTCGGACCAGGCATTTGGAGGTTCTCTGACAGCCATATATATATGGCTATAGCACTTCTTTCACATCAGTACATATCAATGCACAATCATATTCCGCAAAAGCTAACTCTAAATACGAAAATTGAGGGCCTAGCAGCAATCGTCGGACCAGGCATTTGGAGGTTCTCTGACAGCCATATATATATATGGCTATAGCACTTCTTTCACATCAGTACATATCAATGCACAATCATATTCCGCAAAAGCTAACTCTAAATGCAAAAATTGAGGGCCTACAGCAATCGACGGACCAGGCATTTGGAGGTGCTCTGACTGTCATATATCTTCATTCATATCAGTACATATCACAGCACGATCATATTCCGCAAAAGCTAACTCTAAATACGACAATTGAAGGGACCAGGGCCTACAGCAATCGTCGGACCAGGCATTTGGAGGTGCTGACAGCCATAGAACTTCTTTCACAACAGTACATATCAATGCACAATCATATTCCGCAAAAGCTCATACGTGGGGCAGGAGAGTCAGTGGGGCAGGAGCGTACAGTTGTGGGGCAGGGGCGTACATTTCATATTCGTCCGTGGGGCAGGAGAGTACAATTCGGTGGGGCAGGAGCGCACATTTCTTATCTATATATATAGATATATATGTATTCAAGAGGTGAGAACAAAATCTGACTTAAATCATTACAGGATTCTGTCATCCGACCTCCAGACATCTACAATTAATGAAATAATTCAAATCTTGTTCTCAGAGCTCGGGTTCAAAAATTTGAACTTGCAAACACGAATGCAAATAGCTAGTTCGTGTTGCGTTCTATGCGAATGTATAGAACCCGGCATGTATAGATTAATTCTTTCACTGGCCAAATGTGTCAGCTGCCGGCTTTCTATCTTTCTATGTACATCCACCTATCAATGGTTTGTCCATAGAACGCAACACGAACTAGCTATTTGCATTCGTGTTTGCAAGTTCAAATTTTTGAAGCCGAGCTCTGAGAACAAGATTTGAATTATTTCATTAATTGTAGATGTCTGGAGGTCGGATGACGATTTATCGGCATCTGATTTACTGATTCTCTACAATAGGGTATACTACACTGATGACGGCAAATAAGCCAGAAACGTTTGTAGTTCCCGTAATGATTTAAGTCACATTTTGTTCTCACCTCTTGAATTTTTTCCCTTTCGGGGTCTCGGCATGTTTAGATATAATATGTATGTATGCAAGACATCCAACATAGACAATCAAGATAATCAAAAATTAATCGCAAAAGGCAGACGATGAGATTATACTCATTTTTGGAAAAAAAGAGTTTCTTCGTAAAAATGAACTTGAGTAGGAAACAGACAGTCAACCACTGGGAAGGCGAGGCGGAAAGAGGTCTTTGACGAATGTGTCGGTAAAAGGGATCTCATGAAACACCTTTAAAGCTGACGACATCCTACGCGTTGTAAGATCAAGCAAGTCAGTGATGCCCATTATCCTGAGACATCTGCTTTGAACTCTTTGCAAGCGTCTAGGGTCTTCATTAGGCAAGCCAACGAAAGCGGGAGATGCGTACTCAAGTAAAGTTCTGATGAGGGATGCATATATCAATTTGAAATCCTTTATTTTTGTACAGGCCTTCATTCGCCGTAGGATATACATGCGCTGAGCGCATAGTCTTTCAAAGTCCCCATGCATAATGACAACAAGAAAACGGACATTCTGCTTGAAAGTTACGTCAGCACTGACTTTTTCCTGAAAATCTCCTCGATATCTTATCAGCCCCATAGTCCTATGTTCGTTCAGTTGCATATCAACTCTAAATGACCAATGGCGGATGACAGTAAGTAATCTCCGATTTAATTCTCTCAATATCATGACGCACAAAGGACATTCTAATATCAAATGTTATTGCAAGGTCATCAACAAATTTCACCATAACAGTGTGAGACGGTTGCAGTGTAGAGACCAAAAAAGGCACCACTTGTCACCTCACTCAATGCACTCTTGAGTCCATTTAAGCGAACTCGTTGTTGGCGATCACTGAGATAGTGTTTCAGCCAAATAACAAAACCTACTGGAAAGTTCATTTTAAGAGCTTTTGAATCAGATCGTGGTGATCTATTTTATCAAAAGCTTTGGAAAAGTCAAAGCTAAGGAAAAGTGATACACTGATGTTAGGATCGTCAGCAGAACGGGTGCTGATGTGCTAAAAACAAAATGCTAATATGCTCTTAAGAAGATCGCGTGCAATGGACGGTTTAGTCGAATTTATTTCATTTAGAGCTCGGACTAGAATAAAACTTTTTGGTTGACATATATTGCGTGCATATATAACACATTGGTTGACATGCATGTATAACATGTGCTAAGTTGCTTGCCCTTTCACTCCTCGGCTATTCAGGACGGAACTGATGCGCAACATAGAGTCGGATTACACTATCGCCTGGTTTTCAGAAAAGTCGAACATCAACGAGCTGAAGATTGACCAGGAGATATTTGTCTCCCTTTGTCTTACGCGACTAGTCAAGGTCATTGAAGCGTAACTCAGCAGCATTAGAGACCAGACCTGGACTTTAATTGTCTACATTATTACGTAGCATGAAAAACATTCGTCAAATTGAAATACAGTGTGATCATAAAGTCACTGTGGGATTACAATTCAAAAGCGATTACAAAATCAAAAGCGATCTTAGTTAGGTCAGTTAAAGATTTCTTTGACAAGCAGTTTTGCAATCGTTCAATTGGCCGATGTGGAACAATGGTATGGCCGCTAGGTCTCCTGATCTTTCCCCTTTGGACTTTTTGGCTTGGGGATTCTTGAAAAATAAAGTTTTTACCTCACAACTGAGAAGTTTACAACAGCTGAAAGACAGCATTTCATCATCAAGTTCAGAAATCACCTCTGAAACGTGACGCAATGCCATCAGGTCGTTCCGAAAACGATTACAACAGTGCATTGACAATTGTGGTAAATTGTGGTAAGAACGTCGGACAGTGACTTTATTTTAAAATTTCTTTCTTTTGGTTTGAAAAATTTAAGATCTACATGTAGATACATAAAAGCTTGAAAAAAGTGGAGTTTACCGAAAAAATTCATTTCGAATTGAAATGATCCATGGACAGGACGTAATTACATAAAATGCATGTATTCTTATTGATTAAAGTATTTAATTGAATTTGAATTTGGCAAATTAGATAAGTCGATAATACAATTTTGTGTATTATTCATTAAATTCATGATATTGGTTGGTACTTTATCCTCATATATATACCCTCTAAGAGGCATTGAACTAACAGTAGGTGACATGCTACGCCTGATTCACGCGTAATTACGGAACACCCCAAACATCCGTGGTTAAGCACATTCTATTCTTCTACCCGCGTACATACGCGCTGCACTAAGAGTCAGAAATCACTTGATCTGATGTTGTTAAAACATGGGAAATGTTTATGAATACGCGCGGGCGAGCGTTTATAGTTTGCGCGTCGTCCACGGTTGTCTGCGCTGCCGCTTGAACCACTAAGATGAACCGCTAAGCATGTTCTGTCTTCCCTGAGCATGAAATTGAGGTCCTATCACATTGTTTAGCCTCTGATACATGCAGACACATGAGACGCAAAGTCTATATAACAGGACTGCCAACTACAGTCCGTTTCATAAAAAGTGGATCATCCTAAAATTTGACTAAATAAAAAATAAGTATGATACAGAAAGCATTTTTCATGTTATTTCATGTCCTTAATATATTTAAATGTCCTTATATAATCTGATAAGCTATGATATAGTAACGGTTCTTAAGAAGCTAATATTTTGCGGCCCTACCCTTATTGTCAATGACATTACCAATTCGTCTAGGCATTGATTCGATGATATCGTTGATTTTTGACTGATCTAACTTTCTCCACTCTCTTTTTAACAGTGACGTAAGTTGTGATACTCCATCTGTAGGTAGCAGTGAACGACGAACGTTACGTTTTAGAATACTCCATACATTTTCTATGGGATTCAGATCAGGAGAACGAGCTGGTCAAGATAATGTCCTAAGCCCTAATTGAGACTTGCATAAGTTGACTCTACTACTCCTGTGACACGTAGCATTATCATCCATAAATAACCAAGTTGATCTGTCATTTGACCAATGTTTATTCGTAAAACATTCACATAGCGTTCAGAATTCATGGTTCCTTGCTGTATGTGAAGTTCAGAGCGGCCATTGGTCCAAATGCCAGCCCAAATCAGTAGAGTCGCACCACCTTGTACCCGGGGATGATGTAAATGTCTCGGAATTTCCTGATCAGATTTCATCCATAATCTCAATCGACCATCACTATCCTTCAGACGGACTGATGCCTCATCAGACCAGACAACCCGATCCCATTGATTTCGCCAGTGACAATGACTCATTGCCCATCTCAGACGTCTTTTTGTATGCTGATCTGATAATTCGATCTGAGAGGGCCTCTTACAGCTCTTGAAATTCGACTCAATAAGTCTTCTACGAATAGTGGACTTAGAAATAGACGAGTCTAATGCAGCCATCTCAGTTAACGAGAGACTTGGATCAACTTTGACAAATCTCAAAATTAGGCGGTCTCTACGTTTGGATGTTTTGCGTGGACGGCCAGAGCCCTCTTTACGACAGAGTCGAAAATCATCATTATGCCATCGATGCACATTTGTGTAAGGGACATTTAGTCGCTTGCTTGTAGCTCGCAAAGAAAACCCTAGTTCTAGCAAGGCTGACACTTTGCCTTTTGTGAATGCGATCTCGTTATTGTTCATTTGTGCTTTGTATTGTTTTCAACCGGTAAGAGATAGATTTCTAGCTGAAAGCAATCAGGAATGCTGCCAACACCACCGCAACGAAGTCAGGAAGTTATGGAACATGAAGTCCAGTTAATCACATGTAGCAGTTACATTATTGTTGATGAATAATGGTGCTATACTGGCTCTGATTGACCGATTTTCTTTATTTTTGTTTTGCTTGATAGCTTTTGGCTTGTAGAACAACATATTACATAACAAAGGAAACAAATGTAATTTTATAAGAGTGAGGTATGATTTTGTGTAACATTGCTAAATGAAGATCAAATTATCTACTACTTTTTTATCTATAACAGGAAGACAACTCAATATTCATGCTTGAAATTTCCAACAATGATATTAGTAAGCACAACTGACATATCTTCCGAATTTCAGAGAAATTCGTTCAAGTTTGGCGGAGTTAGACAAAGTTGAAGTTAAGGCGATGTTTAAGGGTGATCCATTTTTTATGAAACAATCTGTATAATAACTTATATAACTTATATTGCAGCAATATCCCGCATAGCCACGGATCTTTGGGGTCATGTGTAATTGCGCGTGGTTCACGCGTGAATTACGCGTGATTGAGCGTGGCATGTCACCTAGTGAATAGTTCTGGCTGACCATCAGTATTGAGAAAAGCAATCATTGCTTGATTTATTTAATGTATCGTCACGAGTTGGCTAAATGAAGGTGATGAATTTTCAGGCCCGGCCCTGGACCGTGTTATTTGCAAAAGTTGAGTCCCAGTCCATGGTTGACCCGGCCCGCTTATAAGTCTGTGCAGGTGACGTGACAGGTATTTGATAGGAACATATCTAGAAGCATATGCCGCTTGTAAAAAAACACATCACTTCTTGCGTGACTGAATCTTACCTGAAATCATCATAACTGCGCATGTCATGAGCACTTCCAAGACAGTCGACTATTCGACTACTGTTAGGTTTCTTGAGCAGCGAATATTTCCAGAATTTTTGTGTCATATTGAACATCCCCATTGAGCTGAAGAAATTTTCAGCTGCTTCATACATTTTCAGAACAGTCCATTTGTCTTCTCGAAGTGCAGCAGTTACATTGGCACTGTGAACGTTTGGATAAGGCTTCAATATGTCAGCGATTTTAAATTGTTGACCCCAAGGATCTCCAAGAAGTTGAGCTGGAATTGGACCTCTAGCATCCACGCAAGACGGATATCGCTGCTTCAACTTGAATCGCGCGTATGCATGAAATTCTTCATAATATTGCGCAAGTTTACCATATAGTGTCATAACTTTTGAAGTGAAGTCTGGTTGTTCGAAGTCAGTAAACCATTCATAATATCCGTAATCGGAATAATCTGTAAATTGTGGGCACTCAATCATTGTCGGTTATGGTGCGGCTCTTGAACAAAATTCAATCCTTTAAATGTACAAACATGCTAATAACGTTTGTATAAGATCAGTTTTCGACAGGAAAATCTTCCATTGTCAGACAATATGATTTAAGGGAGAGGAGGATAACCTTTGATGGCAGGAAAAACCTAAATCTTTCGGTTATTTGCGATGAATTTCGGCCATGCACTATGCCACGAGCACGCAGAGTGAATGCACAGATACTGGTGGATAAGATTAACACAAATCACGAAATATAGCGAAGCATCAAAATCAACAAAATCAATTACCCTATCAATGGAAGCACAACCAATTCAATAACTGCACAGAATTATGAAGTGCTAAGACATACCTACTACTATGGAATTAATAACCAGCATAAAGCATCAAAGCAAAATACTTCACAGAAAATAAAAACATAGAAAATGAGATTCAAAAGAAAGAATTCACAAGTCAGAAAGCACTGAACCCCACGACTGTCCAACCCACAACTTTACTTTATTCGATATGTTTTGTGATTTGTGTTAATCTAGTACACCAGTATCTGTACATTCATTTGGCGTAGCACATGGCCGAAATGCATTGTTTTTCCCTACCATCAAAGGTTGTCCCCTCTCCATTAAGTCAGTTTTATGTGCTTATGTTTAATATTTCTTTGGAATTTTACGTCATTCTCATTAATTTTCTTTAAGACAGAAAAATCCATATATCTCCTGAATTCTATCCCAAAGCGATGGGTTGCATTATTCTTTTATAAGAATCTTTTTGGCTGACAAATCTCATTGTTTTACGAGATCCATGCTGCACTGGCCAACAATCGTGGAAATTCAATCGGTTCTAACAGTCCAATCGGTTCAAGGACTGTTGGAATGCCAGCAGTTTGGAAACCACGTCGAATTACGTCATTTACAGCAGCATGACGTGGGGCACGTCCGGAATTAAAGCGAAAGGATAATGGATGGAAACCGAGACTGTCAATTTCTCCCCCACAAGGACATTTATGAGGAGCACAGACACTGGAACCAATAAGCTATTCTTGCAATACTTTGTCCCACGAACTCTGTTGTCCAAAATGATCCGACTGAGGTAGCTCCAAGTCATTTGCCACCCAACTTTCAACCACTGCCCTTTCTCTGCTCGAAGGAGAAAGATCCGGTATTTTTTAAGTATAGATCCGACCAATTCAGAAGTTGAAAAAACAGAAGTTTCATAAGCAGGACGAGCGATATCGCTAAATAGGCGGACACCCAGACCACCCATTTTAACAGGCAAAAATGCTTGGACTAAACTGGACCCAGAAATGTCAACATTTGTAATGAAGCAAAGACTGGCTTTCAACAGATCATCTAATAGATGTAATAGCCTGATGTTTTCATGAAAGGGAGTTGTTCGCAAAAAGTAGAGTAACTTTGGCACACTTTGACTTTGCTTCAGCAGAGAAAAAGCTGTGTGTGAGTCGAGGTACTGCAGATTCTTTGTCTAAATGGATATAAGCCGATCGTTTATCATTCAAAGCATCTTCAACTGATGGTCGACAGTAGTAACCCCGTGGCAAATTCAAGCCCAAAATGCGGAACCATGAGTCATTAGGCTGACACGCCCCCACCCTGGCAGGAAGGGAGATGGCCAAGGATGCGTTGGGAGGAATGGGTCCGTGAGGAGGAAACCTTGGCAGTAGGAGAGATGTTCATGAAAAACCGCCCCCCCCCCAACGACTCAACTGACCAAATTGGTCGAAAAGACCAAAGTTGTTCAGAATCATGTGAAACAAACTTCTATCAAGGTGTCAGGTTGAAATTCGCACAAAAACTTTTTTCGAACATCTTTCACTACGCTGGTCTCGACACTTACGATTTTTTCAAGTCTAAATGTGAAAAGTCGCTTTTTTAACCAACTTTGACGATGAATAGCGGTGGATTGGAAGTGAATGAAGAGCTCGGGTTTCTTTTAGGGTCAAGACCGCGCTTTGTTCTCTATGATCCACTCTTTTCAGATACGTGGTAGGCTCCGTTTCCAAATGAGAGCTTGTTAAAAATCGAGTTTTTGCGCATTTTCCAAGATTTTGGAACTTTTTGAAAAAACGACCGAGTGTTTTAACTCGGCTTCTGGTCATCGTAGAGGGTCGAGGGATGGTTCGTTTGAAAGCTAAGAATGAGACAAATTCAGTGGAAAACAGGGCTTGTTCCACTCTGCCTTCGTTTAGTGGTGAGTCGTTATTGAAAATTTGGGACATTGGCGAAAAAACGAGAGTTAAAATGTTTATGAAAACGGCTCTAGCGGGTGAAGCAACCCTGGGACGGGAAAACAGAGACCAGATTTGGAATTAGTGTGCCATGTTACACCCAAATGTCATTCATGCTATGTCTCCAAAGTGATAGGAAGAAAGATGACAGAAGCAGTAGAGTTTACGAATGAATTTTGTTCACTACGTTTTCATCGACAAAGTCTTCGTGGTGTGATTAGGGACTACGTCATCTCATTTCATCATGAAAAGGCAGACTTAGAATTTGCTATCGCTAAAGGTTGCTTCGTTTTCCAACAGCTCATGGACAGTTTGATGAATAAAGATGTGAAAGGACGATTAGTTGCAGAGATTGAATTTGAGAAAGTGACTGATGAACATGCAAGTGAGCGTGTAGCGTTTCATTTTGCATCCTATTCTGCGGAGACGATACATGATCCCAAAGATTTCTATCATCGACATATGGCGAAAATTGCATCTCGACTAGATTCATTTCATGAGCATGGATCCAACTTGCTCTTGTATTGCATAAAACACATTCATATTCAACTCAATGTGCCAAACTAGATTTGACTACAAGATTTGGGAAAAGCATTCATGAGTCAGACGTCCGCGTGCCTCCTTTTCCCTGCCGCAGCGAAGTCAGGGGAGAAACGGAGGTCTCTCATTGGCTCACATAGTGTCAAATGTGGATTCGCAGGAGATTATAAAAGCAGACGTCTCCCCATTTTCTCTTCATTTCATTCTCTTGACTTGGAAAGCGTGTGTGACTTTCTGAAGCCATTCTCCCCTCTCAACTTTGTCTGATCAATCCTGTTTGCAAATTTACAAGTGAGTGTCATGACGGTGTGGTCTAAACCTTACCAGCATTTTAGAAGAGAGACGCAGTAGAGTGTGTGACCGATGATTGTACAAGCCTATTTTGTTGAACCATCACCACCACCACCACCGCCTCCACCACCTAGACGCTTTATCTTTAAGTCTTTTAGGGAATTGAAACTCAATTCGGGTCCTAAGCCCAAGACATTTAATTTACTGGACGATTACGAAGACTTAGACTTTGGTGATAAGCTTTAAATCCTGTGAACGCTCCTCTTAAGGGCCACCTCATATGTCACTGCTAAGCTAACAATTTTCTTTTCTCTGATGATCATGAATGTACTTAGTGGTATTCTTTCGTTACAGACTGCCATGGCCATGAATCCTACTCCAACTGCTGCATCACTGAATCCTCAACATCTCGAGCTGTGGAATCCGAAAATTGAAAAGGCAATTCACGGCTATCCTACCTACAAACAACAAGTGCGCAACAACGGTGTTCGACTCTATCTTCAAACGCCGGCGGTATACTTACCAAAAGTGGATACGCAAGTAAATCGTTGCGGTCAAAACCTGAGTATTCCTATTGATAATTGGTTGCGTCAGCAGCTTGACATTTTAGAAGACGTTGTGAGGCAAAAGGCTCCTATTCCTACTGAACTATTACAGTTGTGGCCAGAAAAGAAGACTTCTTATTATAAATCATTGTATCGCGCCACTCGCTGCTATATTTTACAAAGCAAGTATTGTAAAGTTACTTCAGGAGTGACAGTTGAACAGTCAGTTGAAACAGAATTGTCATCGCTAGGTGCAGGCTTTTATTCCTTTCATATTGAGGTGCCTGCTGTTTATGTGGGACCTCATCAATCTGACGGGAATTTGATTTCTCTCAATTTGCGCATTGCTCAAATTCATCATCAACCTGAGTTAACAGGACTTGATCACATTGAGAAAGTCATTGATTCTTGTGTCAAAGTGTGTCAAGAACCTGTCACCAAACCTAAACGTCGTCGCGCATCAAAGAAAGATGGTGCTACCACCAAAGAGAAATCTTAAGTATTGTAATCAGTTAGTATGTAGTGAATGTGGAAAACGCGGCCTTGCGCGTTATGTTCAAATAAAACATTGTAATCATGTTGTATGTATCTTTTGTTATGTAAAGGACAGACATCCTTGTAAAGTTCCTGCTCAATGTATTATTTTGTAATGAAGTCTTTTTGATATTGTAGGTTGTCATCTTCATAGACAGTGAGGGAACACCCATGCAGGAATTGAGTGCTATTGCAATGAGAGAAAGTTATCAAACTGTTGTTAGTGTATATCATAGATTTGCCTACTGTCTTCCACACAAAGACGAATGGTCTTGACGTCATGTGCATGGACTTGATCCTTCTATTTTGATTCATATTGGATTTGTAAATGAAACGTATTTGATAAGTGATTTCAAGCGGTGGCTGTCAGGTTTTCATATTGTTAAAATATTAGAAAATGATTCTGAACGAGAAGCAACCGCACTTCAGTTGCATATTGATAATTTATATTTGCCATGTTGGGTAGATCGTGTAAGACAAGACTATCATATGCATTGTGATCAAAAGAAGTTTAGAGATGAAATGATTTTTGACATGGCTATATGTTTCGGTGAGAGACATCACCTTTACAGACCACCATCCCATTGTAATACTAGAAATAAAGCTACCTACATTGCAAAATTCTCTTCACGCTGGCATTGTAGTCTCTATGACGTTTATGAACTGTATCTATATTATTGTCAACAGCATGGGTCTATGTAAAACATGTTTTTGCCCCTTCTGAATGAATGATGATCATTTTATGAAGTGTATTCTGTACTTGTGAATTTTGTCTGGTGTTGAATAAACTTACAGTGGAACATGATTGTTATTTCTGTTTTATTCATAGCGGAAGTCATTGAAGCAATGTGAAATCTATAGTTACAACGTTTATGATGGCGCATCGTACCTTAAGTAACCACATGTGTCATTTGACTCTTGATAAACAAGGATTCGATGGATTTTTACAATCTTGGAAACTTACATTTAAAGTAGAGATAAATGATATGAAAGTGGCAGCAACTGAAAGTCTTCCTCTCTTCAAAAGATTAATAGAGAGTTTACAACCTGAAGATGTGAAGGGTAGACTCATTGCTTATATTGAGTTGAAAGATTTGCAAAAGCCACTTCGTTTTGAATTCTATTGCTCAGAATGGACTACTCTTAGTGACCCATCTTATGCACGACATACGGAGAAAATTATGGAGAAAATGGAAGGGAATGCATACGTTGTTAAATATATCATGATTCAACTGAGTGTGTATACATCCACGACTTTGTTTGATCGTCGACACATTGTGTAGATGCAATAAAGATTTCTTTTCACTGAGTATTTTGTAATGGTGTATAGAGCAACATGAGTCATTGCTCTTTGTTAGATAAATGAATGCGTCTTTGTTCGCTAGATGGGGTGTGTCACTCAAGTCTTTGTGAGGACTAGAACGACTTTGTAAGAGGGAAGGTTTCCACCCACGCAGTCAAAAGTTCACGTGCGATAACTCTTTGTCACATAACAAAGACAGGGAAAACGAGAAAAGGGAAACGCATGTGATTGGAGCTAGGTCTGCTTATAAAACGGACTACTGAGCTCATGGCAATCATTTCCGTCCTTGCGCTAACCATTCAGTTGCTCAAAGCCATCAACTCCTCTGCTCTCGCACTGGGTACACTGAACTCCTTACTTTAACATCGGGTAAAAATGCTTTCAATCAAAAGATAACTCATCATGGAGAAGCCGTGACCACAAAAACTCCAAGTCATCGGATAGATTATCTAAAGGTTATGTCAACAAAGTATGGACTGGCCGTGTGTGTGCCGTTAGACTATTGGACACGGTTACAATTCAATACTCTTGAAACATTCCTGAAGGAAAATCTCACCATTCCCAAAGAAATTGTTCGACACAGTGGGAAGCGGCCACAAGTTCCCATCATGGAAAGACGATACATGTATGTGCATATGGATAGACACTGCCTCATCATCAATGAAAAGGAGGGCAACGAATTCGACTTGCTGAATTGCAAACCACTCCCCATTTTGGGAAAAGGATTCTACTACTTCGAAATTAAAATTCAAACCATCTACATGGGTCCGCGCAGGGACGGAAGGTTGTTTACGTTGAATCCCTATCTTGTCTCCATCACCTTTAAAAATGCTGTCCATGTTGATGATGATCAACTACAGTAACACTCTCCAGACACTGAGAACGCACCATCGGTCTTTATGAGACCACGGCCTAACAGCCACCGTATCAAGAAAGAAAATGTACACTCACCATGCCACACATGAACATGACTCTCTCTCTCCTTCTTTCTTAGGCATATCCTTCTTCACTCAGGTTTTAATCATGTGGAAATTATCAGCATGGCTCCATGTATCACGGAAAATCAGTGTGTTACATTTCATGATGCGAAACGTCAACTTCAGATAACTCTAGAACGCTTTCATCTACAAAGGTTACATCGCGCTATCCTATCCCACTCTTGCCGTGTCATCAACATAGGAGACGGCATTGTATTTATTCGCATTCAAGAGATGATTCTACATAATGATCACTGCTACATCGTGATTCCAAAACCCTCATGGAAAAAGTATAAAAGGGAATTTCACTCCATCCTCATCTCATTTGTGAGTCATGCTCCCCATCCGCATCATCAACGCCATGCGCGAAATGAATCTCAGAAGAGACATCGTTTTAGAACAGTTGCATACCCATCTACCAGATTCAGTCTATCATCGTGGTCGTCCGCAAATGTTCGTCATTCGCATGAGCAACGGTCGAAATCGTCAAATCTTTCGCTGCGGCAAAATCCAAGTCCTAGGAAAGCTTTCTCATTTCGTGATGCAGTCCATGTGTTACGAAGTCGTCAAGAAAATGCGAACACTCATGCCTCATCTACGCCTCAGTCATCTGACATTGAAGAATATAGTAGTATCTGTTCAATTGAAGAAGTTAATGAATCTAGCCAACATTAAAACCAGTAGTCATTGTATATTTTATGAAACTGAACTCTTTCCTGCTGCTTTGATTCGGAAGTGGCATCCCGTACATATTGCAGTGTTTCACAACGGACATTGTATCATGACTGGTTTACGTGATATCAGTAAAGTAGCTGACATTGTTAAATCTCTAATGCGTTATCTGTATGAGTCACAGTTAATAGAGTCGTGTTAATCACATGATGCGTTTTGAATGAGTCATCGCAATGAACCATCTATCACCCACACACGTGTCGGTGAAAAGGTCATCAACAAGGTTCATCACTTTATGATGAGTCAGCGCTATTTATAGACATGAAATGATGCCCACACACACTTGTCGGTGAAAAGGTCACGCTGTCTGACGTGAGGCGCCATCGATGTTGAGTGACACGCCCACACACGTGTCGGTGAAAAGGTTGAACAAGACTGATTAGATTCGTATGACTGGCGCCTTACCACCTCATGAGTCAGAGCTATTTATAGACATGAGTCAGCAAAGTGGTTGATGTTTCCTAAGCCGAAGAAGTTGTCATGATGTTACATTCGTTGGTGAGGATGTGAACTTACAAACTCTAACATGGTTTTGACTTTATTTTATACTTTACCTATCTTGCAAACAGTGAAATACTTATGACTTCATTTACATTTCGCCTATCTTACAAACAGCGACATGCTGATCACTTTATTTCTAACTTTACAAACAGTGAAGTGATTCTGACTTCATTTATATTTCACCTATCTTACAAACACCGACATGGTGATAACTTTATTTCTAACTTACAATCAACAACTTTATTTCTAACCCTACCCATCTTACAAAATGATTAAAACTTTTACTTCTGTCTAATGAGTGAGAACCCCATCTTTATGTCAAAAGAAAAACAACACAGTATGCACAGGATATAATATTCATCATCACAACCGATTTTCATCACAACCATATGCAGTTAATACTGATGGTAGTAGAAAACAAAATTTTTATATCTCACATCACCGGAGAAAACAAAGTCACTCATGTACAGGGAGAAAACAAAGTCAGGAAAAACCAGTTGATATGTAAGTCATGATATGAAGTGATCAGGAGTTGGACGCATGTTACAAGGCACTCACTCACAACACCCCATAGAAAACGCCATGGAGTGAAAAAGCAAAACATCAACTACAACAGAGAGGAAGCATTCATCATCAGACATCGCCGGACGGAGGAGGAGAAAGTTTCTGTCTCTTGGATGGAGGTAGATGAGTGTCTGGATGACCGTACGGTAATGAGTGGTTAGGACTCATCCAGCATCGCTTGTCTTCCCAAGCTGAGAGATCTAAACGTCGTTGTTCTGACTTGATGCGACTGTGATTCTAAAATGGTCATTTCTACTCTTTTTAATTTAAGAGAATCTAGGGCATCTTGATAGTCCCTATGTGTCATTTTTCTAACGATTGACTTCGAGATGCTTTTCGCCCGTTTTATAGAAAGCTCTGAGGATTTTAGCTTCATGGAGTACATCTTGGGTTGAAGCAAGATCATCTCCTCTATCTGTTTGCCGGCACAATCATCCTTGAAGCAGCCAAGCTTCGCTTTATTTGAGGTAGAGTAAAGCGGATGGTCAGTGGGATAGTTGGAACTATCAAACTTGGGTGCTAAATATTTTAAAATATCTTCCTGCTTGACTTGGCTCGTGGTTGTCAAAGCTAGGAAGAAGCTGTCTGTATCACCTCCTACCAATTCCACACGTTGGAGAAGTGGACATGTCTTAAAAGTGTGGTAAAATAACTTGTACATTTCTAACTTGGACTGATCTAAGACAGCTTGACCGACATAAATGGACTTGCAAAGTTCTAATTTAGATTTTAGCATTTTAAAACCAGTGATGTCTTCGAAAATGACATCATGGTGGCAAAAGAACGGCGAGCGACATAACTTGATGCTCGTTTCCGGATCAGTTACGATACGATAGTCCATGCGCTTTCTTACATCCTCCATGGTTGTACCAAAGAGGGCATTATTCTTAAACTTAAAGAAGTCCTTTTCGAAAGGATTCTTGGATTCAGCCCGTTTCTTACTATTAAATTCTATATACGGTTTTAGAAAGGGCTTCTGCCTAAACTGGATAGCGCGATGGACTTTGTCAAGTTGCATCCCCATACCTAGATAGAATTTGAGGATGGAATAGTGCACGATGTAATGCTGCTTGTTCAATTGGGTGAGCAACAACTTCCTAGTGGCTTTATAGTGTAAGTAATTTTCCGCCTCATATTGCTTATTGCGTTCTTCCATAAAGGGAGAGAACATATCTGGACTGACTACGCCAGATTCGGGTGCGAGAGGAAAATCAACGGTCCTATTCTTAATACAGTCTGGATAGATGAGGTCGACTTCAAATAAATAACCTATGTCGGCCTCATCTCCCTGTGCCATGATGTGTGCTGGATTGGAGAAGTATTCAATGTCATGGGGCTCTACCCATTGGAAGTCAGACTGTGGCAAAGGCTTGGAGAGTGCACTCCCATATAAATTATTTTGGTCTATGTACATTAAATGCGTGGTCGATCCTATGTCTTGAGTGCTGTTGACAACATGTTTGTTGACAAATGTTAAGCCACCCCTAATACCACGTTCAAATAACGTGTACTTTTCTGCATCTTGCAGTAAATGAATGCTCTCTTTCGTCATCTTGAAGGCTGACTGATAGAACAGACCCGGCAGACTAACAAAATGGACGGAGTCTAAGGCGTCCTGTTCTAATGTGACTTTCCTAAAAGTCTCAAACATGTCAGCCAACAGATAGACGTCTAATTTTAGGTAGGCAAGCATGTAGTCACCAAAAGTGCGACATCTAAATTCTAGCCATGCTTGCTCTGCATGCCTATAATCATCCAGCGAACAGTCCTCACCCGTCAAATCATTTTAAATTTATCGATGGATGGAAGGGATGTCTCCTTCAATGTATCCATTGAACTAAAATAACTATAAGGAAACACCCCTTTCCGTCGTATCAGACTGTCACTTATGTTGGGATAGTCTTTCTTTAAATGTTGAGTGAGGGGAAGTGTTTCTAAATTATTAGCCAACGCGGCTAAGGAAGTAGACATAAATTAAAAACTGTCTAGAAACTTTATGTCATAGAAGACAGGCTTCCCCTCCTTCGTCTTATCGACTTGGACTTTAGCAGTGATGCACATAAATTTTTCCTTACTTTGTGTAATCACTTTGGATGACCAGGATTTCATTTTATCGAATCCATGGCGAATGATAATGTGAGCATCATAACATTTAAAGTTATGGAAGATGACGGGGAGCGTTCGCCGTTTGAGCCTAAGTTTCATATTGCACTTACTGCATACGGCAGACCTAAATTTGCCACTGAGATGGCAATGGTCCCTCACTTTCTTATGTTGTTGATCATCAAAGGATGAACAGCAGCGGGGACATTCCGTGGTCCTATCAAACTTGATTTTATCGGCTTCTGTGAAGCACATGGGTTTCCTAGTCAGCTCCGTTTCAAAGCGTTGATGAAAACGGACTTTCTTATCTAAAACGTTCAGGAAGTTTTTAACGCACTCCTCGCCTTGCCACACATGCATCTTATTTTGGTTCCTATAATATGGATGCCAAACTTCATAGCAGGCAATGGCTGCTGGCTCATGACTTAGGTCTTCTTGTTCAATATAACATTCAATGTCCGCATTGATGGTACATATGGGACTGAGCTCATTGCCGTTTTCCTCATACCTATAAAATTTATCTTTGGGCAAGACTTCCATTTGAAGTTTACCCCGAGAGCACCACTCGTAATGCTCTTCAAAATATGGTTTTGACCTAAAGCGCCGTGTGCAGCGATCACAGTAATAATGTTTGTTATCATAACTTTGCTGGTGGTGATACAATCTAGAAATTTTAGGAATGCCACAATAATGCCATTCTGGGTGGTTTTCGCTATAGACTAGGAGGAGATTGACAACCCGGTCGAAGTTACTTTGGCGATTATTATACCTAACGCCCTTCAGACCTTTTTCCCAGAGATGGATGACAATCTTAATATTGTTGAGTTTTCAAATTGGGCGATGCCTTTAAAATCTAATGTGTTGACATCTAACCCATCAAACGTAGGCTCATCCTCCCATTCAGAATACTTGGTGACTCTTTGACGATGCTTACCTACATCATTATAGTGAAGAATGGAGAGGACGGCATACTTGAAACACTGGGACTGACATTTTACATTGACGACAGCCTTTTTGTCAGCCAGTGCTTTGGGGAGAGTGAAACAACCACTCCCTTGTGAATTTTCTAAAAGATTTATTTTAATGTCTACCTTCTCTATCCCATCAAAGACCAGACCGCTGTCTCTTTCATTAAATTTATTTAAGTTGCTGACGAGATAGGTCGCATGTCTCCCTATCCACTCGTTTACATCACCTATGAGATCAGCAGCACAGGAGGCTATCCTAATGGTCACAGTGGACTCTACTTCTCCCGTGCTACTGTCTACCTTATTGAAACAAGCAGTGAGATAGAACATGCCCTTAAGTAAAAATCTATCTAAACTCGCCAACATTTGATGAATTAAGCCTATATTATTCATCAAGAAAGGATGAATGTCTTGCACAGCTTCAGAGCTTTCTAACTCATAGTCGCGAACGAGCCTCTCAAGGGAAAACTTGCTCAGCCTTAGAGTGACGTTGTTGTCAGTGTTAAGCTGAGTGGGATGAGTGTGACAGAGTGTGTGCGAAGAAAGAACAAACTCTGTAGGAAAGGTCTTCTGACACGAAGAACAGGAAAAGCTGACGTGCGATGAAGGATGCTTCCTACCTGATGACGTTGGTGGTTGCCTCACACTGCCACAGGAACCGCCTTCGATGTGGACTCGCAAGTTGGTGCTGTTGTAAAACGTGCGTCCACACCCTTCACACTTGGGCCGTTGAGGGATCGGTCGGCGCTTTCCTCCCCTGCAGGCATGGCCAGCGGTGTGACGTCTCACATTGTAGGATGAGGCGAAGACCCTGTCACACCGCTGGCATCGAAAGTCCTCCTTCTCTTCGACTTCCATCTCCCTCTCCTCTCCGACTATCTCCAACTCCTCCTGCTCCAACAATCTCTCCACCGACTTGACGGAGAGGAGAGGGAGGTCGGCCGCTGCAGGTGGTGGTGGTGATACTGGGATGACGATGGGACGGGAGGGAACGTCACCGTCCAGGAGAACCGTCGCCAGATCTGTTGAGAAAAAGAGAAAAGAGATAAGTAACATGATCAACATTTCAAGTTTGAAGTCTTTTCCCCCTATTTCCCAATCACGATTACTTACCATCTAAGGACTGTAACTCCGGCAGCAGGAATGGACGCGGAGGAGGCAGGAGTGGGACACGGGTCGAAGGTGGAAGGGTCCTTGGCTTTGGTGTCGGGGGGATGTGGCGACGTGGAGCAGGGACTGGCGCAGGTACCGGTGCTGGCGGCGGTGGAGGTTGGACAATGGCCGAGGTCGATGGATGGTAGGGAGTTGTTTGGTTGGTAGTGGTGGTGGAGCGGGAAGGTAGGGCCGGAAATTCCTCGGGGCTTCCTCCCACTTCTCCTGCCTTGCCAAATCTGTAGAGAGGAAAAAGAGATGAGATTAGAGGTTGCGGAGACAACAATGATAGAGAATGAGCTAAACGGATACAGAAGTGCTAAAACATGACAGCATTAATCCATCAAGATACTTACACATTCCAAGTCGCTCGTAGGCTTGTTCGATTGCTTCTACAGGGACGGACTCCCCATTGACGAACGATTCTTGCACTGAAACGGAAGAAAAGAGGGTGGTGAGAGATTTCACCTAAACACATCACAATGCATTTTTCGAGATGTTAGTTTCGGTTTTGAAAATCATGGAGTAGGGAGAGGTTAGGGGTCTTGATTTTTATTGAAAATTAATAGGGACATGATTCCTACCCTCTTGATGTTATTTAGAGGTTTATGAAAATTAATTCTTACGTTCAAGACACACACACATGCAAACCCAATGGTGTTAGTTAAAGAGTTTTATTGGCACAACCTGCACCTCATCCTTACCCCATTGCACAAAAACTTACATTGCTTAATCGTCTTCCTCTCCTTCTCAGCACAGACGCGATACTCTTCGATTTTCGTAAACTCCATTTTGGTAGATAAGGTTTAATTAGACTTTGTCAACGCAGATTTCAATCACTGAAAAGGAAAGATGAGAATCGTTACATTTGCCTAGTCAACGTTTATCATAGGAACAATCATTGAAGCGACATTTAATGATTTACATTTCACTCTACTCCATATCATAAAGACTAACCTTTGTAGAATGGCTGAAGTACTCTCACCTGGCGAGAGAAAGCATCACGTTGAGTATGAAGTCGAACGCACAACATGAGCAACGGCTCAGAGGTTTCGGTCTAACAAACGACGAACAACCCGTGCAACGCAATCTCTCTACGGCAGTACCCGCCGTCCCGAAGGAACGCTCGAGCAAAGGAGGTATTACAGCGATGATATGTTTTATGAGCAGAAGATATGATAGCAAGAGACTACATGAAAATAACCTGATAGCAGGAGCTCACCGACACTCACCTTGTGAAAGATAAATGTGAAGAACAGAGCTGATGCACTGTCTTTTATAAGATTTTCCTAAGCGGTGAATGGATGAGACCTCTCGTCCAATCACAGACGAGCTAGAGTTCCCGATGTGCGCACACACATTTGTAAGAAGTTATTGAAATCGTCCTAGACAAAATGATGTTTAGCAATAGACTCAAGCATGGCACATGAAGTCAATACATTGAAACATGACGATTGCACGATTCGTTGTCATCAAGAGAGCTTCGGAGGCGTAATACAAGATTACATCCTTGAGTTTCAAAGGGAGGAGACAGAATTGGAAGCATGTTTAGACTACACACGAAAAATATTTACGGAGTTAATATCTTATTTCAAAGACAGCATCATCAAGGCTCATTTAATTGCACATGTCAATTACATTCATTTTCCACAAGGTGAAGAAGCGGAAAGTGTTGACTTTCAATTTCGTTCCTACGGACAAGAATATGTTACTGATGCTTCTGAGTTTTATACACGGCATCTGAGGAAGATTCTTTCTCGGATGGTCAACTTTCATGGTTACGGCAATCATTTGCTTCTGAATAAAATAAACCATATTGTCATTGCCATTAGTAAAGTGGGTTTCAATGATGTTAAATCAAAGACCAAATAAAGTATTTTTCATGACACCTGTGTTGTGCAAAACTTTCTAATGCTGTGGTGAGTTCAGTCAGTCACAAAACTTCAATGATCAAACTTTATTTTCACAAACGTGCGTCGCAGTAAAATTATTTGACTACACTTTGCTTTTGCAAACCATGATACACTCTCTGACTAGTGTTGTGTGCTAGGCAGTTTGTCTTCTTGCTTTATTATGCATTTATTATGCATTTTATTGTTTTGTGAGAGCAATCTCCATTCCATTGTTAGAGCAATAACTTTTCCGCGGCATGCATTTTAAGTTCCAATGTCATACAAAAGTTCAACTTGTCAGCTGTCTACGGTACATGACTGACAATAGACATGACATGTCATCAGACAATGGATGACCAAACAATTGGTAGCTGACCGTGAGCGAATCTTCACAGACGTATTTAACGCGGCATGAACAACGCCCGCTCACGCAATCTGGTCTCTCCAAGCGAAGTTGTCGGCGAGAGCCGTTGATGGTGTTTCAGCCTATCTTCTATGTGCGAACTATCATCGAACTGCTGCGGACGTGATCACCACGGCTTGTGGTCCTGGAAGAATCTGGAGACTCTGTTGGTGCTGTGACTGTCTTATAACTGAACGCACCATCTGTCCTTGTAAGGACTGTTTGCACCATTTATCTATTTTCACAATATAATTTATCCACATTTTTCATTTACATTTTTCAATCATATGTTTTGGGAATATTAAGAAAATAATAACCCGTAACATATTTGGCGACCACGCCAGAACCCAGTTTTGTTTTCACTGACGCACAGCTCGCCTGAGAGCCGTCGGTTCTTCGAACTACCACTTCTTCCCAGTTAAGGTTCTGAACTTTTTCTTTTTTCGCTTCCTCGGTCCACTCTTTTTAAGTTAAGTCTTAAGGCTTAATAACTGTAGGCCTAAGCATGAGGCTAAAACTAACCGTGGGCAAGTTTTGAGCTATATATTTCTCGATTTTTTATCGCGTTTTTTAATCTTCCTAAATAAAATAAAATTTTCTCGCGTTATTTAATAAGGATTGTTAGGAATTAGCTACGAACGTAAGAAATGGACTTCGATGCTAAAGAGTTCCTTAAACAATTCAATGAAGCCCCAAATGTGCAACAGCTGAAGGAATTGAAGAAAGCGGAACTATTCGATGTTGGAATCCAGTTGCAATTGCCAGTTAAGATGACTATGCGAAAGGAGCAAATACTCCAGAGAATCAAAGGGCATTTCATCGAAGAAGGCAAGATAGAAAAGGATGTCCAAGGAGAGTTGCCGGAAAATTCCAATGTGTTGTTAGAATTGAAAAAAATAGAATTGGAAGAAAAGCGATTAGAACGAGAACGAGAATTGGAAGAAAAGCGATTAGAACGAGAATTGGAAGAAAAGCGATTAGAACGAGAAGAACGAAGAGAACAAAGGGAGGCCTAAAGAGAACAAAGGGAGGCCGAAAGAGAACTCAGAGAAAAAGAGATGAATATGCAAAGAGAAATTGAAATAGAGAGAATAAGAACAAAAGCAGAAACTGAAAAAAGAAAATCAGAAGCATCATTAAACGAAAATGCATCTATAGTTCCAAAGTTTTCCGAAAGAGACGTGGAACAATTTTTCTTGTGTTTTGAGAGGGTTGCTGAAACGGCAAACTGGCCAAAAGAAAATTGGACCTTCCTGATGCAGACAGTTTTAACTGGCAAAGAACAAAAGGCGTATGCAGCCTTACCTAATGGCGATGCCAAATATTATGAAAAGGCAAAACAAGTAATCCTTGAAGCATATGAGTTGGTGCCAGAAGCCTGCCGACAGAAATTCCGTTCATGGCAAAGAATGAAAGAGCAAAATCATTTACAATTTGCCAAAGATAAAGAAGTCTTACTTGATAAGTAGACGAAAGCCGAAAACGCCGATACGTTTGAGAAACTACGAAATGTCATCCTCATCGAAGAATTTAAGAACTGTTTGAGCCCACAAATCAAAGTATATTTAGATGAAAGAATGCCACAAAACATAACCGAAGCAGCAAGAATCGCCGATCAATACGAATTGACGCATAAAAAGCCACGGTCGTATTACCATTATGAAAAGCCAAGAAACTATTACACAAGAAGTGCAGAAAAATATCATGAAGACAAAAGACAGGAAAAATATTATGAAGACAACAGACAATATGACAATAAAAACAAACAGCTAGAAGATATGAGAAAACGAGAAACGCCAAGATGGAAAATAGAATGTGAACACTGTAAGAGAAAGGGACATGCAAAAACAGAATGTTGGCAATTGCATGGACGACCAGAAAAGTACGATAGAAAGCCCGTAACGCTTGTTCGTGAAACGAACTGTGTACCGCTTGTTCGTGAAACGAACTGCCATCTTGAGACTGAGCAGGAAAAATCCTTTCCTACTAGTTTTTATGGTGTTCAGGTCAATGAGCATGATAGGTATACTTCAGTCGACGAAAGTGAACAATTAATTGAAGAAGGGAAGCAAGCTTTCACGAAAGACGGTCTAGTTGGTAATGATAAAGATGATTTATATCCAGTTACAGTATGGCGAGATACCGGAGCATTTCAATCATTAATAGTGAAAGACATAGTTCCAGTGTCACATGCTACATACACGGGATTATGTGTTCCACTCCGCGGCGTCGAACTTTCGACAACAAACACGATGGGATGGGTCTCGGAGCTCAATTCCAACATTTTGAAATTTTTTTCTTATGAAAAAATCCTAAGTATTTTCGACCACCGTAGTGAAAAATTTTCGAAAAAATTTTTTGGAAGCATTTCAACCTGACACCTTGAAAGAAGTTTGTTTCACATGATTCTGAACAACTTTGGTCTTTTCACCCAATTTGGTCAGTTGAGTCGTTGGGGGGGGGGGAAGGTTCTTCACCGAAATTTCACCGACCCAACTTTTGACGACAAACACGATGGGATGGGTCTCGGAGCTCAATTCCAACATTTTGAAAATTTATTTTTTTTCATGAAGAAATCCTAAGTATTTTCGACCACCGTAGTGAAAAATTTTTGAAAACATTTTTTGTGCGAAATTCAACCTGACACCTTGATAGAGGTTTGTTTCACATGATTCTGAACAACCCAAGCAACACAAAACGTGTAGGGAACGTGGCCACCACGTTCCGAACGTGGCCGGGGATTCATCACGTGTTGACAACGTGTGTGACACGTTGTCAAAATACGCAATTTTTTGGTGAATTCGTGACGTGATGGCCACGTGTGTGACACGTTGTCAAAACACGCAATTTTTTGGTGAATTCATGACGTGATGGCCACGTGTATGACACCTTGTCAAAACACGCAATTTTTTAGTGAATTCGTGACGTGATGGCCACGTGTGTGACACGTTGTCAAAACACACCATTTTTGGTGAATTCGCAACACGTCTCGCACGTGTCGTGCACTTTCTATTAACACAATTTTTTGAGAAAGTGCCCAGCAAACATATGACGTCATTGTGTCGTCCTATATTGATGTCACGTACCATGAGACGTCTATATGACCAGAGCGGGATGTCACTGACCTCACATCAAAGACGTCAGAATGACCGCCCATGTACATCCGTATGACCAAACACATGATCAACGAGCCACAATTGCGATGAATTAAGAAATTATGACGTTCCCGCTATGATGAATCATTTCCACTTTAATTGCACCAGCTTTGAGACTAATTTTTTTCATTTCCAATCTCTTTCATCTCGCTCATTCCATCACTTTGTCTCTCCTCCACGCTTCTCTTGATACTTTTTCTCTGTCATAATTTCTCTTCTTTTTTCCTCCTCTTATCTTTCTCCTCATTTTTCTTCTCTCTCAGTATTTCTCGTCTTTTCTTTCTTTCTCTCTCTCTCTCTCTCTTGATTTCTCTTCATTTTCTTCCTTCTCTTCTCTGTCTCCTTATTTCTCACCTTTATCTTCCTCTTATTCTTCTCTTTCCTCATCACTCCTTTTTCTACTTCTATTTCTTATTCCTTGATAAATTCTCTTCAATTCTCATCTTTATCTTCCTCCTTCATTTCTTTTCTCGCCTCACGTCTCTGAATCTAGCTTTCCTTCATCTCTCTCTCTCTCATGATTTGTTTTTGAATTGATGTTTATCTTCGAAAGTAAGATTCATCATTAATTTCTACCCATGCATCTCTTATATTTATAGGATTCATACTTGGCATCTGAAGAATCACAATTTTGCGACTGCATTTGGAATATATTATAATTACAGCATTTTGATATTATCATACAATAAGGCTTTTTATGGCTTTGCTAATTCGATGCATGGACTGAGTCGTCTTTCGATGGTTTACGCAGCGTTAAGATAAAGCGGTCATTGCATGCCCATCGCATTTCATTTCCGAATAGAGGAGAACTGCGCACAGATTATTTCCCCACTCCCGCCTAAGCGACTGACCTTCAATCGACGCGTCACAATTGATAATCACATGACAGCGAGAAAGGAAACGTGCAAACGGTCTTCATTTCATTCCTGGCTACTCTGCGCATCGAACGTGATTCATATCTGGCATTACGGCTTTAGTGAAACGTCTACGACTTAGACCAAATTTTCTTGAACGACGCCTTGATCAACGTCTTTTATTTGGACATTTAGAGGAACTCAAATCCGCGAACCACATTCGACCTCCACAATCAATTTACAGATCATTTATTTTGTATTTTCTAGTCACCGAAGCTTTTGTCGCTATCATCTTACAAAATATATTGTGATTTGGTTCACCTCATTTAGTGACTTGACTTTATCTCCTACATTCGTCGCTGAAAACCAGGGCTTTGAGTGTCATCTCGTTGGAGACAAGACAATAGTTTGATGCATTCTGACAACCAAATGTTTTTGGATGATTAACATCATCAATTGCCAGAGCTGAAGGTGAGATATGTTTATGCTCCTTTCATTGCCTAATTTGAATTGAATTAACTGCATTATGCTGTATATTAGTTATATTTTCACGAAATCATTTGATTTAAATTTTGAAGCTTCATGAAATCGCAAAAATAAAAGAAATATGATTTTGTTGTCAATAAAACGATAGCGTCATCTGATATCAATTAATTTGTTGCGAATTTCTTCGCTCTTGAATTCTATCCGAGTAAGATAGCTTCCTCAAGCTTAAGATAATTTATCATAATTAGAAGCTGACATTCTCCGAATGTTTTGTAATCTTGGAATGTGATAAATGACATTGATCACCAGTTGCGGGAATAATTTAATAATTATTGCTGAGACTACTGTTATATATACGTGCGTGTACACAATTCTTAATATTTTTGGACTTTTATGCATGCAGTATGTTATGATTATGTGTGCATCTGTTTGTCGAAAATCTATTTTTCATTTCCTACAAATGGTCACATGAGTGTAATTTGAACCGGTCGGCAGTATGTGGATTAGTTGTGCCATGTAAGTCATCATGCAAATTGAGTACAAATCCATGTGTCTATGAATTGTACCATCATCTGTTTAAAATTCTGTTTCATTATCTAAGTAAAAGACTTTCTGAATTTTTCTGTAAATGTTTTAATGATGTGATTTTTTTTTAAAATATACTATGAATGTTAATGAATTGTGCCATTCGAAAGATGTTTTGCAAACCTGTTTTTTTGCTTACAAAACAAAATCTTCATTGTCTATTTCAGAGAAAGAATCGCTGCCCCACAGCCACAAGATGATCAATACTGAAAGTATGAATGGATTTAACCAAATCAATTCAACAAGTTCGTCCATATGGCGAGGGAGAATCTTTTGATCACTGTGTAGGCCTGGACTTGTTTCTGAGAGGTGAGTGATTTCTTGCACATTTTTGTCACTGTCTCCGAATGTTATGGTTTTGCATTGATGCTATAATAAGCTGCAAATCCTTGGAACATTTCGCGGCAGTATGACGTAGAACAGCAATGTTTTTTTTACTTTTTATGTAAATGTGAAATGTTTGCAGGGCCAAGAATTGGTGATCGTGAATAAAGCTATAATTGTAAACTGTAATTAGTAGTTTTTTAATGCGAATTAGAAAGTGACAAGGTTGATGAGAAGTGTAGCATTCATTTTTGATTGAGGATAAATGTTTAACAAGTAGGCTATATTCACTAATTTGATAATTTCGATAGAAATGAGAGGTACTAGTACATTGAATAATTTCATAATTGACCTAGAATGGGGTAGAAATAAGAAATAGTAATAAAATGTAAGCCAGTAGGGGGCTAGTGCTAAATTTGACTAACGTGGCTTTTTGACGTGATCCGCATGTGGGGAAAACTTTTTGAACGTGATAACTGAACATGGTATGCACTTTCCCACCACGTGTTTAGAACGTGCTCTGACGCGACACTTTCGACGTGTCGGACACGTTCATGAGACACGTGCGCCGCACGTGTAGAACACTTTCATGGTTGCTTGGGAACTTTGGTCTTTTCACCCAATTTGGTCAGTTGAGTCGTTGGGGGGGGGGAAGGTTCTTCACCAAAACTTCACCGACCCAACTTTTGACGACAAACACGATGGGATGGGTCTCGGAGCTCAATTCCAACATTTTGAAAATTTATTTTTTTTTCATGAAAAAATCCTAAGTATTTTCGACCACCGTAGTGAAAAATTTTCGAAAAATTTTTTGGGCGCATTTCAACCTGACACCTTGATAGAAGTTTGTTTCACATGATTCTGAACAACTTTGGTCTTTTCAACCAATCGACCAATTTGGTCAGTTGAGTCGTTGGGGGGGGGGCGGTTTTTCATGAACATCTCTCCTACTGCCACGGTTTCCTCCTCACGGACCTATTCCTCCCAACGCATCCTTGGCCATCTCCCTTCCTGCCAGGGTGTGGGCGTGTCAGCCTGATGACTCATGGTTTCGCATTTTGGGCTTGAATTTGCCACGGGGTTACTACTGTCGAGTGATGGGAGCTCCAAGTAAGTTCAAAGTTGTAGACAACTTGAAGCCTGGAAGGAGCTTTTGAAATTCATTAATGCACTCTTGGTCCAGAGGTGATGAATTTGGTGGAGTAAATATGAGACACTTCGACTCGTTGATTTCTAAGCCAATTCTCTTAAACGATGGGATGATAACTTTCAAATCATCGATCACAGTTTTGGGGTCTCCACCTATTGTCCCATATTCAAGGTACCACACAGACAACTCAGACAACACCCACCTTGCGAATGACATTGTCAATCCCAATAGCAAAAAGAGCAGGACCACCAGGGTCTCCCTGCTGTATTCCAGTCGAAAAAAGTATGGTCGCATTCCCATAAGTCAAGAATGATTCCTGTGAATAGGCTTGCCATAGCGGATTGTATAAACCTGGAAGTCTTGATTTAGCAGTTTCAAGAAGAATGTTTCTGTTGAGTGTATTAAAAGCATTCCAAATATCCAAAAGTACCATCACCTTGTTGTCACTTGCCGTTTCTATGTAACGACGTACGGCATGAACACCAGCTTCACATCCGTTCCTCACTCCAAAACCTAGTTGTTGTGGCCTCAACCCCTCACTAAAGTGATGGCCTGCTTTTCTAAGACCCACTTTAGTAGCAAGTCGTCGAAAGACATTGCCAATTGCTATAGGTCTTATTCCACCATCTTTCTTAGTCAAAGCAATAAGACGAGCACCATAAAAGAGAGGAGCTATCTCTTAGGCCACTCTACTTTCTAGAATGAAGTTCACGAAATGTGTCAGTTCTTGCTTGAGCTTTCCACCAGCTGCACCTTCTTTTTTTGAGACAAGGTCAAGTAAGTGGCGGGGTCTGAAACCGTCCATACTGCTAAGTACATGGAATAATCAATTAGAAGACTCGTGTGGTTGCAAACTTTCACTCTATTGAAACCACTGCTTCAATTCCAACATAACATATACTTCACAATTAAATGGTATATACAAACAAAATGTCTAGTTCGCATTTCATATGGTAGCGTTACTCTATGGTCACGTAACACATACCACCAGATGATCTGCTTGGAATTGACATCAAGGCAGCAGAAACATCTTCTAAACTGACAATGACGGGATTAGAATTGGAAGCAGGAGGTGCGGGCATGTTCAGGTTAATGGGTGAAGATGGATGTTTTGACCGAAGGGCTTCGAGAGAGCTGGTGTCATAAAGGGCCACATCAGAGTCAGAGGACAGTATTCGAACTGCTAAACAATTAAAAGATGGAAACAGACCTAAATACTATTGCATCCAATATCAGGAATTATCAGCAGGCCTAGTTCAAAATCATTGGAACGTCACACACTACATTAAGGAACTGTGGTTGCAATCCCGGAATGTCCTTTTGCTGCGCGAAAGTACAAGTTTCAGATGTTTTGGAGAATGCAACTATTATTTAAATTTTATTTCGAAGCTTTACCTAGGGCAATTTCATCAAGTTCATCTTATCTCAAGTTATCTTCAAGTTCGTCTTATATCTTGATGGAAAACTGATCTAGGAATCCAATCAGTCATATTGCTAATTGCTACAAATCAATGTAAACTTACTGTTATATTTTGCGCCCAAATTCAATAATTCAACCATCTTTTGATAATCTGAGCGCATTTTCTTTCCTGATGCATCTCTCCACTTTTTCCAAACATCTGTTAAAACAGAGCACCTTTTTTCTTTTTCAAAAAATGGAGTGAGCTCATTCTCCCCAAGCTCTTTTCCATTATGCACAACTCTTGCCTTTGTATAAGTAGAACCCAACTTGTTCTGAATCTTGAAAAACTTCCTAAAGGAAAATTGAAAAACACCAATGTCTCCATTTGAAGAAAATATTCCGTGTTAAGAGATTCATTCATTACATGCAATATACTGTAACTTGTTTAGATAGGAATTCATCAAATGAAATAACGATATTAGAGCCTCCACGCGATTTAGAGCCTACTTGGTAAATCGCTGGATGCGATAATTACATACAAACATATACCAAAATCACATACAATTTGAAACTAACATCTGGTACGAGATTCTCGTATGTTTACAGATATCTGATATTTTTCATACGACATCTCACTTACTTTCGTATGTGATAGGTATGTACCGATACGAACTATTCTATCTGTGATTGGCTGTTTTACACTGAAATACGAGTTGTTGGTATGTCAGGGTTCCCGCGCAAATTTTCAGTAGAAAAAAAGGACATACTTTAGAATGAAACATGAATGCAATAAAATTTAGCAATAATGGTAGATAAACATAAATGTTTGAGATTGTGATGCAATCATTCGATACATGAAATAGTTTGATCAATAAAAACATCTGTATATATATATATATATATATATATATATATATAATATATATATATATATATATATATATATATATATATATATATTAGAATATGAAAATCTAACATTGAGAAAAATACATGTAATAAACCAGCAAAGATGCAAATGTCAATTCTGTAGTTGTTTTTTTATATCAGATATTTGACCACTAATTTCCGCCAATCTGTTGCCTGTACATATTTGCACATCCGACTTCAGTGTTTCGAGTTCTTGCAACTTATTCTCTAATTTCTTCCTCTTTGCACGTGAATCCATCAGCTCGTCTTAACTTTTTCGTTTGTTTTCAAGAGCGAATCGGTACCTAAAATTTGAATGAGTAAAATTAACATAATGACATCTTCTTTAAGTCGATCATATATGATATTTACCGTTGTCGAGATTGCTTGACATGTTTCATCATTTCTCCATCAACTTCTACCTTTAAAGTCCCCCCTGCATTCTTTACAGCATAGTAAATCGCTCTCTGCGCTTCAACTGTGGAGCCTCTTAGGTTCGGACACAACAGGTCTTTGTTTACTGAAAAACCCGATTCAACACCGGCATTGCCGTGAAATATAATCAGAACCAATTTCACGATCGTCCATAGCTCACTGAAATCCTTCCTACAACCTACTTCACAATAATACAAATCATCAAGCCTTTCACTGAACGTGAACGCCTTACATTTTGATAAAAAAGATTCACTTGAAATCAATTCACCAAACTGATGCATTGAGTTATCAGCAGCATCTGCTGTGATGTGCAGTTGTTCATGAAGCAATGCAAGTAAAGATTTCATTCGAGAAAGCGCTACATCATTTGATTTCGCGATTACCAATGGAGACAATGATGAGACACATAACGACAATGGATATCTCAAGGAGGACTTTTCCTTCATCTTAGTGCAGAGAGTAATTATAAACTTCTGACAATTGAGACGGAACTTTAGTTGATTCAATGGTGATAAGTTCTTTACTCTACTTCTAGCATCAAAAACCTATATCAATTCGTTCTGTCGGTTTCAAACTGTTCTGGACATCAACTTCAAGCAATTTTTCTGAAGATACTGAATGAAGTGTATTGTCAGAGACTACGATGGACATTAAACACCGCAAAACATGGGCCAACTCCTCAAAAAGGAGTGGTGATAAGGGCCGCTGAGCCTGGAATTTTATCAGAAACGGCTCTAGTATTCCGCATACGTATTTGGAGAACTCAAGCTTGGCCAAACATAAATCGGTGGATGACTGTGAAGTCAAAGAACATTCCATTAGTGAGTAACTATCGTTTTTTGGCCTTCTGGAAGCTGGTTGTTGTTTCATATAATGCAAATATGTTCTCAGTTTTTCAATAATTGCTATCAAACGGATGATGACTGGTCCATTTTCCAACCATCGATGCCCACAGAAAGGCAATGGAAAATGAACGCTACTCGAGTCATCTGCATCCTCAATTCCGTTAGCAAATAAAAAATCCGCTCGGCGAGCAGGTGACTTCTGAAAATAGTCTGAACAACATTTCAAAAACTTTTTTAAATCCCAATCTGTGGCTTCATGAGCTGTTTTGAAAGCTCCATGTAAAACGTGTAGATTACAACTTCCGAATTGTAATAACTTTGGAGATAAAGGATCGCAATTTGTTTTGTAATTGTCCAGTTCCTTTGCCACAGCCCAATTTACATTAGGACCGTCCATGCTCAACTGTATCAAATTATGAGAGACGTCAAGACCTTCATGCACCGACATTAAGCCGCTCATGATGTCTTCCGCAATTGAGTGACCGAGAAAAACAGAACCAAGGCATCGATAACACACCTGATGTTTTGACTCATCGAAAAAACTTATGTGAACATCAGACTGATTTTTGTTGGATACCTTATTGAAAGCTTCATCAAAACTAGTGGCAAATATAATGGGTTTTGGTTTTACAAGCATATCAATCAATCGTGACTTGAAGTAAGGATATAAACCGAATGATATGATGTAGGATGCCTTATCTCTACCTAAAGAAAATGAAGATGCAATTTGACTGTCTGCAAACATCCTACGAAATAATTCATTCAGATCAACCGTGCTGTTAAATGACTGATGATGCATCACTAAATGTAAACACCATACAATTTCGGCTTTTGTTACAGAATCTGAAAATCTTTGATCAAACTTGAAACTGTTCACAATGCTCTGCTCACGTGTTACTCCAGTGGGCGTAACGCACGCTTATCGAATAGACGGAAAATTAGTAGTAGGGAAAAGTGGGTGCGGAGAGCCATCAATGATGTTAGTAATTACACATAGATAATTCGAGTAGGGTTTGTTAAATCAGTTTTTTGCAACGTTTCCGGAACTTCATTTCTAGGAAAACATGGCAGTATGAACATCATGGTCATGTAAAGAAAACCAGTGGTAAAGAATAGGAAGAACTATGTATTAAAAACGCAAATGCGAAGTCTTATCTTTAGTCACGATACCTAACAGTGTAACCTTCCAGAATTCTCTTGTAGGCCTATATAACGAGATGTAATTCATGAGAGACATAGTACAGCAGACAAAAACATTCAAATTCTAATTAGCATGTGAAAATGCCACGACTTAATCACTAGCTTTAGGTAGGCTATGTTAATCGTAGTGATGCAACAGGCCTACTCCTACATTACAATTCAATCAACACAACATTGGCTCATTATTTGGCATAGGCCTACCACATATTCAAATAGAACAAATGTGAAAGTTAAGAATGAATAAATAATTAAACGGAAGTAACTTCCATGACCAATAAAATAAAAAGTTCCAGAGCCTGCTGAAACCCAACCCCCTACCCCTTTTATTTTATATTGGATATTTTGGCGAATCTCGTCACCCAACAAATTTCGTCCGAAATAGACGGAAATCCGTCTATAGACGGAAAATTACGCTCACTGTGTTACTCTTATTGGTTCAGTTTCTTGAACTGTTGATGTACTTGACCTATCTACTGAGGATTGGAATGACTCAGGTTCAGGATTCCTGGAAGAAACGTCTACACCCGAAGATGCTTGTGAAAATGAATCATTGAAATAAGCTGATATCGCTACATTCGAAATAGAATTTTCGGCAGATTTGTGCTTAATAGTTCTGATGTGGGCGTCGAGAGCTTTTACACCCATACTGGCGACTGAGAAGTTGGTCTGACAAAACTTGCACTTCACGGAGTACACGTCTTTACCAGGTGAAACCCATTTTGCATACAATGGAAATCGATATTGGTTCATCCATACCTCAGAAAATTTCGATTTTCTCTATGGCATCGCACATGAAATGATAACAGTAAAATGGTTGCATGGTACATATAGCAGTCGTTAATAAAATGGTATGAGCAATGACAAGAGATCGTAATAAGAAGAGTATTCCGTCAATTACTAGATAGAACAATAGGCCTATCATAGAGCTAGTCACCCTATTGAAAATTTCTATACATGTTTGCTTGTTAAGCCTTTATTTCTTAGTTTCTGACCGACTTTGCTTCATTTTCGGCAAATTTCTGTGCTTCACAAGTGATTTTAAACCTCATTATATCCTTATTATCATTGTCAAAAGTAAATCAATCCGCATCGTTTAAATTGATGTCCTGCAAATCGTCTTAATTATCGTAGGCGTACTGTTGATAATGTTTCATCGTTCTGATTGCATCGGAAGGTTGATGTGGAGAGGTTGTGTTCGGACCAAGCCTGCACACGATGAAGCTGCTAGCTGTTGCGCGGTGCCGCGGTAGAGTGTCAACCTAGATAGTTGGAGGTTGGTGGTTCAAATCCTCCTCTTGGTATCAATTTTTCAACGCTTTAAGACTTTGTTTTATTTGACGATTTGTTACATCTGTGAAATCATCGTTAAGGTCTATTTTCATATATAAGATACATTTGTTATACATTAACTAGATGACCGTCGTATAGACTAATTTATATGGTCACACATGATAAAATCCTGCATTATACCGCTTCCTTGCTCCGCGCCTGAACAAAACAGACAATACATGTTTGTATAAAATTCCAAAACTTTGATTTGAATACATTGATGTATATTCAGAACTACATTAAATGGTAAAATTGAATATTTGTAGTGTCATCAGAAAGGTAGTTTGAAAAAAGGTGATGTTCATTTATGGGATCTGTTTCAATGCATGGTACCTGACATTGTTAAATAAATTTTGATTATGAAAATGTAGGATCCATAGTCGACAAGTGTCGTACTAGCAAAATCGTAGGGTACCATATATTGACACGAATCAAAAATTCTACCAAGGTAGTTCAATTAAACAAATAACAGTTAACACAGAAACGAGTGAAATACTTGTCTTTGGTGGAAGCAGAAGTGTATTTTGAGATTTCCAACTGTCATTATTCATTCATCGAGTCTTAACATAGTAACAATTTCGTCGTCGGAACATGAGAACCATAAGCGGGAATTTTACTCCTATCATATAGATTCTGTGTCAATTCTTTGATGAAGCCAAAATATTTTTCAGAGCAATTGTCACCGACATTTAATCTATTTGTGAATCCGGAGTTGATAAATCCGAAATTCCCGCGAGTGATGACAGAAACAGTATGAAACATACCTCAGATGTGATGAATTTTCACGATGATATGTCTGAAATAAATGTTCATTTCAATATTTAGAAGCACGGATGACGTAATGGCAAATCAAAGGTATATCATCAGAAAATGTAATGCAGAAAATCGACTGATATATGGAAGTTTATGTTAAGGTTGCGGTAATTTTAAACTTAAAATGTTACTGAAAGCAGAAACGTAAACAACTTCAATTTTTCATCCTGAACATCAAAATTTTCCATCAAAATTTACCTGAAAAGTCTGAAAAAAGGACAAATAAGGACAGCAAAGGACGCTTTTCAAAATAAGGACAAATAAGGACAAGAAAGGACCGCGGGAACCCTGTATGTTTTATATACGAGACGCGATGCAAATTTATCCTCAGTCGTATGCGCCTCTGGTATGAAGAGCTTTAAGTCACATAGCATGTACATGTATATATATATATATATATATATATATATATATATGATAAAGAAAAACAAATTGTCTTTTCTCAACCAGACATGTTTCAGTGTTCATTACACCATCATCAGCGGACAAATCGTTAAAATAAAGTAAAATTCGCCTTATATATGAAATCACTAAAGCATGGAAATTGAATAAAATTAACAATTGCTAGTCAGACAATCCGAGGTAGAGAGGGTGAGATCTGTTCCGTTCGTTGGACAGGCATTTCACATCTTGCTTGATTAAAATAGATTCCAGAATAAAGGGCAACTTGTACCGACCTATGACTTTAAAGTTCGTTTTCTCAGGACTGTGTTCATGCATAGAAATTTCTGTCAAGACAGGGTAACCTTTAAGATGCTCAGCGATGCGAGTATCAAGATGGCGTTTTGTAGCGCCGATGTACCGCATATTGCAACGGTCACAAAAGTATTTGTAAACAACATTCGATTTCAGACCGCTGGCAATCTTATCTTTGTTAGGAAAATAATCACTCATTTTGGAGGTTTTGAAAACCGGTTTGATGGTAGTGTTCGATAAATAGTGATTCAAGTCTTTGATTCTGTTTTTAAACTCTTTACTGCCTTCAGCAATGAACGGAACGGACCAATATAAAATGGCTTTCTTATCATCATTTTTCACAATCGATTGCTGGCTTTGAAAAATCTTCTGTTCTACTTTTGATTTTGTTTCATTTATAAGAGGATCTGGGAAGCCGTTTTGTTTAAATTCCCCAGGCTTCCCAGATCCTCTTATAAATGAAACAAAATCAATAGTAGAACAGAAGATTTTTCAAAGCCAGCAATCGATTGTGAAAAATGATGATAAGAAAGCCATTTTATATTGGTCCGTTCCGTTCATTGCTGAAGGCAGTAAAGAGTTTAAAAACAGAATCAAAGACTTGAATCACTATTTATCGAACACTACCATCAAACCGGTTTTCAAAACCTCCAAAATGAGTGATTATTTTCCTAACAAAGATAAGATTGCCAGCGGTCTGAAATCGAATGTTGTTTACAAATACTTTTGTGACCGTTGCAATATGCGGTACATCGGCGCTACAAAACGCCATCTTGATACTCGCATCGCTGAGCATCTTAAAGGTTACCCTGTCTTGACAGAAATTTCTATGCATGAACACAGTCCTGAGAAAACGAACTTTAAAGTCATAGGTCGGTACAAGTTGCCCTTTATTCTGGAATCTATTTTAATCAAGCAAGATGTGAAATGCCTGTCCAACGAACGGAACGGATCTCACCCTCTCTACCTCGGATTGTCTGACTAGCAATTGTTAATTTTATTCAATTTCCATGCTTTAGTGATTTCATATATAAGGCGAATTTTACTTTATTTTAACGATTTGTCCGCTGATGATGGTGTAATGAACACTGAAACATGTCCGGTTGAGAAAAGACAATTTGTTTTTCTTTATCATGAAATCAACACTGGGTTCACTATGCGTCAAAATATATATATATATATATATATATATATATATATATATATATATATATATATATATTGATGATGAATTTCGCCATTGGCCGGTTGAATAAATAAATGAAAAGAAAGACAAGGCCAATAAATAAGATCTTATTATGACAATATTTCGACTGTCTCTTTTACAAGTCTGATGGTAATATATATATATATATATATATATATATATATATATATCAAATCTCAACAGATGTAACCACCACGAGACATGGTTCGGCCTTTTGGGCCTCATCAGTCGTGGGTAGGTTTGAACCAGCGACGTTGGAGCTAGAGGACGTGCAAGCATACCCTCTAACCACAAGGCCACCGGACCATCTGTTGAGATTACACCATCTGTGGTGGTTACATCTGTTGAGATTTGATAAATTTATCAATTGCCAGGTTACTTGTCTAAATATATATATATATATATATATATACATGTATATATATACTCATTGACAAAATTTTTGAAACATTTACTTCTTTAACTTCTTTCTTTTTGCCTGGCATATATACATGTATGTATGATGCCTTGATAATTTAGTCACAATCTCCACCAAGTCGCTAGCACAGAAAAACAACGCATGTAGCAGATTCAACTTTAATAGCGCGTGTGCCTCCCTCTAGCTCCAATAATTCAGTAATCCGAGATGGCATGGATTCACAAAGTTTCTGAATGAAGGATGTTTCAAGCAGAAGTCACTGCTCTGTCAGTCTTTCAGAGAGAATCTTCAGGGACACTGGTGGAAGTAAAAAGCGGTCTCTCACTCGCCGCCCAAGCTCGTCCCATACTTGTTCAATGGGTGACAAGTCAGGTGAGCGTACAGGCCAGTCAAGGGTTTGAATGTTCAATCTCCTAACAGTGGCAATGACAGCCGAGGAGCGATGTGGTCTTGCGTTGTCGTCTTGGAAGACGAGATCCTCCACCCTGACCACTGGGGCAACAACAGGAAGCACAATTTCATTGAGATACCTCTCTCCAGCCTTAGGTGATGACTTCTGTCGTTCGTCCGCCATGCCAAATGCCACCCCACAGCATAACACTTCCACCACCATATCTGTCGTGTTCTTTAATACAGCATGGGGCAAAGTGTTCACCTGGAAGACGATGCATTCTGACACGACCGTCATTGAAATCCAGAGTGAATCTCGATTCATCGGTACACAAGACTTTCTGCCAGTAATAGTCATTCCATGAGCGATGGGCATCACACCAAGCAACTCGTCTTCTGCGGTGCTCAAAACTCAATGGAATTAGGACAGCTTGTTGTCGCGATTGAATTCCAGCTTCTAGCAATCTTCCGTGAGCCGTTCGAACGCTACAGTCTATATTTGAGGCACTCTTCCAGTGTACGACTAGCTTTGGGACTGACACAAATATATTCCTCTTTGCAACTGCACCTAAAACTGACGTGCGTCTGTCCTTCCTGCAGACTTTCTTGGTCGACCAGATCCCTTCTTCTTTTTAACATCTCCTTCTGCTTTCCATCGACACCACCACCTCCAAACAGCGACTCTCGATAGTTGCAGCTCTTTGGCAACACTCGCACAACTTCTACCACAACGAATCATTCCAATAGCCATACCTCTGGTAAACTGATTGTGTGCCATTTTATTTTACAAAAGCTGGATTTCAGTTCACGTTTATGTTCAATTTGCAAAAGCAATTGTGACAGCAGTTGTATCGATATCAAAATTTGAAAATTGACCCACCATAGATCTTTCTCCATTCTCTAATGTGTTGAATGGTAATACATAGAAAGCGAGATATTGCATCATACCTGAGAAAAAAATGAAACAAACTTCAATTCAAGCCAATGATAGTTTGTTTCATTAATTATGTCAATGAGTATATATAAATACATATATATATACCACTGTCAAATAACTTTTTTCAATAATACCAGTTGTGAATATTTCTTTTTGATAGGGTGGTATTCTATAGATCAGAGACATTGTGAATTCTAAGCTTTACGAGTTTGTCATCGTTGTTACTTGTCCAGCAATTTTGACATGAATTAACATCAATTCATTCAAACGATAGCTTAAGTGAAATCATGTTGACTTATTCATCTCAAACAAAACTATTTTAGCGTTCAGGAATTATAATGTGTTTTTATTTCGGATTGATAATATGCTTAATTTCAAAATTACATAATGCATAATTGTTCATAGTGGAATACTTATTCATTATTCATGAAATGCCTTAGACTTACGTGTATTAAAATCGAATTCAGTATTGAAATTCAGTGTATGATTCTTGAATGTCATTATCTCACTACCTACAGAACAGTAGTAACATTAGTGTGATCTTTATTGACAGAAGGCCTTAAATCAACATACTTTGGACATCATTGATGCTTTCTTTTAACATTGTGCTGGTATGGCTTTAGTATGTAAAGCAAACCACATTTGAAATAACATACGAAAAGCATACAATTATATACCAAAGGAATACAGAAATTCATAGAATTTCAAGAATTCATAGAATACTTTGCTTCTAACACATCCACCATGAAAATGACTTGACAGCTGTGAATCTACCCCATCCATCGAAATACTTGCGGATTTCGACTACCACCAATGCTAGCGAAGCATTGGACTAATTAGTCTGTCACTCTTAATGGAACTTAATGGGACTTGAAATTGATCACGTTTGAAGCCAGTTTTAGGTTACAATAATCATTCAGCAGAGCATTTTTACATGATGAGCAAAAGTCCTTCGCTGACGTCTTTTTGTTCACAGCGATTTAGATTCACTTTAATTTCAACTTTAATTCAAAATTTTTTGATGGGTAAAAAATGATCCAACGTCAAGTCACTTCAACCTCACTAAGTGCATCATTGGCACCAATTCTAAGTCTAACATATTACTTTTCGTTGAGGGCTTTTGAATCTACGGCACAAATCCATTTTTTTAAAATTTGGAGTCAAATTTAAAATATCATCGTGAACGATGAAATAAATAGTCTAAATAAAATTTACGTATGTATCACAGTGCATATCACTTGCAACAATTGATGATATGTTGGCAGCATGCAACATTTGCTAATGAATTGTAATTTTTCGAATAAAAGCAAATTACTGTTACTTGGGCCCCACGTCACATTTTAACGTCGCATTTTTTCTCAGTATCTGTGGTGTTAAGGGAGTCGGCCAATTAAGTTAAGGACGATGGTGCGACCAAGCGACGAAGCGATTTCGATAGAAGCCATGCTTAATTAACTCTTTATATAGTCTTAATTAGTAGACCTAAGAAGACTTGGCAAGCCTGTATCCATGAAGATCTGGAGTCTCTGGAGGTGTCGGAAGACATTGCTCTAGATCGTCCGAGATGGAAACGGGTCATCGCATCTACGTCCAGCCCCGGAACCGGGAAGAAGAGATGCAAAACGAGGAAGTAAGAAGTAAGTAATAATTAGCACCAAACACTAACTAAAATGTCAATCCCTAGCACTTGATGCGTTTCATGCTCAATTGATGCCTTGCAATTTCGAGATCATATTCAAACTTAAAGAGGGAATCTGAAAGTTTACTTGCCTTATGCTGGAGATATTAAACGTCGATGCTGTCGTGGTATGAAATTTGATGATTCTTTTTTCTTCCTGCGTCAGATGAGGGATGTCTTTTTTCTTTAACAGCAGAAATAATTTGACCATTTTATCATTCCATTCAATAAAAGCGACGCTGACCTTTCTTGCCTAAAATTCGAATACATTGGTATTATTATTTCTTTCATCCTTCAATCAGTAATTTTCTATAGACTAATAATAAGATGTATTAGCATTTTGATGTGGAAAATGCGGCTATGATTCAAACATCCGCTCCTTCAAACCGGTTCCTTTTATCTTTCTTTACCTCCTGCTTCGTGACAAATTAAGGACAATATGGTTTCGCTCACTATAACAATAATAATATCTTCATTTGAAGTCAACAAAACACAAGGTTATTCGGTTGACGCACTTACAAACATTGCTTCGCAACATTGCAAAAAGTGACTCTGCAAATAATCTCAAACAATCTCAATCACAGTCTATACCTACATATAAGACGTCCTTGTCTACACGCAGCATTCGCACTCAAACATGCGCAAGAAAAAGGAAAGTTCATAACTTGGAGTAGGGAAACCGGGAGCCAGAGATTACATGTTTCGCCATGTGTCGCCATGGAAGTCCGGAGAAGGAAGATAAGGAGGTCGGCAGCAGATGACACTGAAAGCGGGCAAAGACGGGAAATCCGACGTAATGCCCAAGCGATCAGTCAAGTCAACGTAGCACCATACTGTTTTCGGATAAACGCATGTACACTGTATATCAATACAATTAAATAAGGGTAAGGACCGTTATCACGTGGGGACTGACGCTGAGTGATAGAAATGAGGAAGTGCAGAAGCCTGGAGATATAAGTCCGCGAAGCAAGAAAAAGAAAAATAGACGAAGTAGGCTCAAAGCAAGCGAAACATGAGTGAGCGCCATAACAGGACGAGAGGGAAAAACCGACCCATCTCGCTGCCTGCAGTCGGCAAAGTATATCCTGTGCGAACGTAAATGTCGGACCGTGTCCGGGCCGACAACAGCAAAGTGCGACTCTTCAGCCATCTTGAGCAGTTTCAATTCAAATGAAGTTTCTATCGTAATTTATATTATCTGTGTTATAATATGAACTGCGAAAGATGTTTTAATATGAAATATATAGAAATGTTTTTATAACCACGCATTTTTATGAATGTCGGCACAAGTGCGTCATAATTCGGTCAATCGACTTTTGGCAGAACTTCGGTAACATGAAAAACGTAGCTGACTTCGGAACATAGCGATTAATCGCACTGTGACGGGAATCCTGTATTGGGTACTATATTTAGAAGTCCGCATAAGGCGCTCAGGTAGAAATGCCATCATTTTCCGATGTTTCACGAGTATGTATGTACTGTATGTACGATTTCTGCGGATTTGTATTAGTAAGATTAATAACTCGGCTTCAAGTATTATTTTGTTGACCTTTTAGGGTCTCCTTGAAATGTGAATTTCCGCCGGGACCACGTTCTTCCCTTCTCAACCCTGTTTGTCAACAAGTCGCAAACTGAAAATAAGTCACAGGTTCGAATGTTTCACTACATGGTTGGTTTGGATGTGTAAGTAAACCATCTTGCGGTACGTTGTTATTTATTTCAGCTAAAGGATAAATCATTTTAAATTAAATATCAAATTCATCGGACTTTCTGCTTTAACGGCATGTTGTCCACCCTGGGAAAATGTGCTGTCGATTAACTCGTGCTGTTGTAAATTATTGGAATGATGAGATATAAAAATAGTTCAGATTAATTATCACCTTCTTTCATCTTACAATAAATTAATGCTCATTTCTGTGTCATATACTTCTCTATTATCTGTCGCCATAGAGCTCTACATGGTCTATGTTTTACATCATTGTTCGCAGTTTATCTGCGTTTTACTACCTTAATTCGCTTATTATGTATTTTTGTTGGTTTCAGACATCAAAATTTAGGAGCAGAATATCCTAATGAGCCTCATCTACGATAGTTTTGAATACCACTGGATACGATTGTTATTATCCATTGCATTCAAGATTTAAACTTGTTTGAGGTACAATCAACCTGAATCCCGATGTCTACGTTTACAAACTGACCTTCAGTGGACTCAATCTAGGTAAGTTTCATCATCTGAGTAGTTGTTATTGATTATTACATACGGTTAGGTAAAGAAAGGCAAGCCAACGCAGATCTCGCGGACTGGATTCGGCCACCACAAATCGACCCGCTACATACGGTCAATACACTACGGGCCGAAGTCGACCAGCCGAACTTGGACCGACTTAGGGGCGTCCGGACACGTCTCGTTCGGGCCGAAATTGTTTGCCGACTTCGGCCCAGACTTTTGCCGACTTTCCGTTTGCACAGGGATATAACATTCGGGTTCTACCTAATGAGCCCTGTAGAGGCACGTGCAACAAGGTGCACTCCTTTTTCCTGAACTGATCGTTTCTTTTTGATAAAAAAAGGAGCAAATCCTCACATAGAAACATCTCGACTGAAACATAGGTTGAAGGTCAATGATTTTCTGTCATTGAGCACATATTCAAGAGGAGCATACGGATTGATTCAAGTTTCCTTGATCTATTCAATGTTTCAGCTGAAATATTCAATTCTTTTTTCTATTAAAACTGAAGTAGCAAAAAATGCATGAAATACGAAACCACCTTCATACACAGAAATTTTCCGCCTACTCTTTAACCTTCAGAGACCTGAGGAGGTCCATAGAACCCCGCAGTCTTACTTAGACTTACTTACCCCGTAGCCATGTTTTTCTGATTTCCTTTTTTGATTGATGAGATATCAACCACTCGTGCAAATCATCATTTTTGACAATGATAGTGCATGTGATATTTCATTTGAATTTCCAGAAGTCCGTTGGATGGCCAAATGGATCCTCTGAACCCTTTCAGGTCTAGAATGTGAACATTATTTTTCAGAGATCATTTAGCCTACCATCATATGAAAAATGATCTCGTGAATGTCTGTGATGGCGCCTTATGTGTGAAATTCTCCCATTTATTGTAGGTATCATATGCTCATGTAAGTGCAGTGAAGACCGCAAATTGAAGTATGTCGTTCACGCACATTATCGCTTGTGACCAAGGTTGGACAAAAACTTGTATTAGGTATAGGCTACAAGCTCTGGGTCAAAATACAGAGCTTTTTGATTTGTAGTAGGGGAGATTGGGCAAGTTGGGTAATTTCAGAATAAAAGGGTATATCTTCAGTAACATTCAAAGACAGTCAATGTAAGTACTGTTTCTTTATTAAATGATTTCAGAATTTTTTTAAAAAAGTCAAACATAGCTTCTCACATGATGAAACATGCGCAAAATTTAATTATATTGTTTTCTACCCAACTTGCCCCATTGGGGCAAGTTGAGTTTTCGCATGGGGCAAGTTGAGTAATTAGCCATTCTGATAGAAACTTTATAAAAATTCTTGCTAATCGTTCGTGATTATTATGTAATTATTTATTTATTATTAAAGATTACTAAGGCTGATACTTATTCAATTTTGATTAAAAACATTGATTTAATTAGATTTGATAAAATTATTTTAAAAAAAGCTATTTTGAATATTTTAATTTGATATTAAAATCCCGCTGCAAATCTAATTAAAAAATGCAATTCTTCCATTCCATGATTTATAAACTGAACATAAAACTGAACAGCTTTATTAAGCCTTCATACTAGCCAATAAACAATTGTGGCATGCATCCGTTCCAAAACAGCTTTCATATGCCCATAAAGAGCAACGAGAACATCTAAACCAATCCTCATGGGATTCTTCCCATGGAGACTGACATGAGCAACAAAAGCAAGTGTTAGTTCCAGAGCTCCGGATTTCAGTATGTCTCACTTTCTTGCTTGTTGATCCTGAAGATCCTGAACCCACCGAGATTGTTGTCGAATCACGAGTAAGCCAGGATGAAACAATTTTCCTTCTCTTCTTCTTTGCTTCCGTCCTCGCTGCTTTTGGCAAAGGGCGAACATGCTCAGGGGTCACAAATTGTTCAGAATCGGTCGCAGGTGCAGCTGTTGAAGCAACGTGGTTTGGTATCGCAATGGAGGTAGAATCAGGTCGTGAAAGTGATGAGGAAAGAACTGTAGCAGCAGCTGACGAAGCATTAGGATCTATTTCCGTTGTAGGAGATGAAGGGACTGTGGCTGGAGCCGAAGAAGCAGCCGATGTAACCGGTGAGAACGAGGGAGTGGGATTGATGATTTCGATACAGGGTCTCTCGGTGGTGAATGACGGTGCAAATTCCTCAAAATCGAAGATCTGGGAATTCAAGGAATAAATCCCACTGCATTCGAAACCTTTGAGAGCATTTTCAGGGGTTGCGACTTTCATGTATGCGCTGGTGAACCTCCCAGCAACTTGACGTTATTGTCCTCCCAGGATTCGTTGACATCCAGTCGTCGCACGCGTGTCTGTAAGCAATTTTCAAAGGGCCGTAGAGAGTCCTGTCAAGGGGCTGTAGCTTGTGGGACGTGTGAGGAGGAAACGTCAATATTTCGATACCATTGTTTTTCGCAAAATTGATAACATCAATTGATAGATGACTGGGATGATTGTCAAAAAGTAAGAGCACTTTGTTTTCTGGACCGCTGTTGGTAGAGCGCTGAAAGTGACCCATCCCCTTCAGAAATAATTCTTCCGTCATCCATCCAGATGGGTTGTATTCAGCAACTGAACCAGGAAAAGCATCATTCATCAAATTGGGGTTCGGACGGACGCGAGGGAAAATAAACATAGGCGGGATATATTGTCCACTGGCATTCATACACCATACCGCTGTGATGTTTTGTCCTCTCTCCTGACTGACAATTCTTCCGACTTGTTTATTTCCTTTCGTTGCAAAAACCTTGGTAGGCGTTTGAGTCGTTGATAGTCCAGTTTCATCGACATTATAGGTGCGAGACGGATCGAATTCATTTACTTGTGGTATTTCTCGAAGAATGCAATATAAGTTCTCAACCACCGTAGGATTAAATGCTGCCGCACGCGCCAGACTAGTAGCCTCGGGTATTCTTAGTGACAAGGAGTTGTGACGATATACGAAACCATCAAGCCAGTCGACTCCTGCAAATTTGTTCAGATGCCAAGTTTGCAATTGCCAATTCGTAACAAAGCTTGCGAATGTCTTTCGTCCCAAGACCGTAGAATCGCCGACTAATTTCTTGGACATATTCGACCAGCTGCTGTTCCAAATCACTTGATAAAACAGAACGAAATCAACCACCATGTTCGGGAAGACTAGCTTTACTGGACAATCTCCGCAGTGTCTCATAGGGAATATTAAATTCGGCGGCCGTTCGTGCAACCGAATTTCCATCCTTCACTACTTTGATAGCTTGCGAGAGATTGTCCCTTGAATATTTAGTGATTTTCTTCTTAATGTAGTTCGTGACCATTGTCAAACTTGTTGGAAGTTGTAGTTCTACTGTAGCACTGAATAACAAACTGTGAATACCTCACTCACACATTTAAAAATTTTTTAATTTAAAAATTAACGCGATGATTTATGAAGCAGGTGGCGAAATTTAGAGTAAATTTGAAACAGGCAGCCTAGATATCTAATGGTAAAATAGACATCGAATGAGCGAGTCGAGTGTTTGACAATGATGACAATAATTGTTTCAACAAAACTGGTATGGAAATTAACGACGGGGCAAGTTGACCAGTTGTACTCAACTTGCCCCAAGACACCATACCCAACTTGCCCCATGAGGATATATTTCACAAATTTATCTGTTAAGCTAAATCAACTACAAACTCATCTTCTGTCATTTAATATAATAAAAATATCTTGCAAAATTATAACTATAGGCACTGAAAGCCTATATGAAATGAAATATGCCTTAATGAAAGCGCTAAGTGTAGATTACACATTATTCATCATAACACTAAAAATTTCAAATATATGCTAAAAACAATCATATTAGATTTATTCAAATGCAAAACAGCATCACGCCATGAAATTCTTATTTTATTGATATGATAATCAATAAATGTTCAACTTCGCTACATTTAATTCATCTCTGTGTGAGTAAGAGCCAAATACCAAACTTGCCCCATTCTCCCCTATTTATTGGGTATATTCAATACAAGTTTTGGGCCAAAACTTGGGGTCAAAACCCAAAACCCAAGCCCAAGTTTGAATGAATGATTAGAATCAAATAAACGAAATGCATTCTTCGTATTTTGTGCTGATATAAAGATTCTTCTATATGAGCCGAAATTCCTATTGGGCCCATGAGAAGTGTGGTTTTAGTGGGAAACGATTTATTATTACAATAATTGTAATTAGTAGCCTAAGTACATGTATTGCGCCATAAAGTTTTCTTTTAATATAGCCTACACTGATATACTGACTAATTGAAGATCTTTGATTGAAATATGATTGAATCACGCGTTGCTCATAGCAAAGCAAATGCTTTCATTTTATCACTCGGAAATATAAACAAACTTGATGAATATTATAGCTGCGCATTAAGTGCATGGTTAAACACATTTAGGATACGAAATCGGAATAAATTTATTTTTGGATAAATGTCGGCTATCACAGAAAGTTAAGGGTGCGAAGATAACTGCAAAGATACGAAATGCATGAAATATATAAATATTCAATGTGCACAAATGCAACAAAATACATGTGAGCTTACAGCAGATACAATAAGTATGAACTTTCAATGCGCGGTATTGTCAACCCCAGAATGAAATAGCTAATAATCACAAGTATTTCATTTTTGAAATATTCTGTGAATCCAGTGGAAATTTGATAAAATATCAGAACTTTATGCTCTTATCCTGTAGTTCTCGTACGATTCAAATCAAAACATTAATTTTTGTAGCTTGATCTGTATATATTCAGCATTCATAGAAAAGTTTTGTATCACTTACCCAAGGTCGACCCAAAACCCAAGTTTGACCCAGAATCCAAGGTCCCACCTTGTTGTGACTATGATTGTCAACTCAGCCTAAATCATTGCCCAATATGAAAGCTGTCATTATTTCATCGTTCTTCGCTAAATCTAGACTGCTGACCAAGTTTTCACGGCCGCTAATCCATGTCTATTTTGAAAGTCAAATAAGCGTACTATAAATAGGTTCCGCTCCGGTAGGTATATCTGCGATGGGAAGTTCATACTCCAATCTACAAACATGTGGCAAGTGGTTTGCATTTTGAAGCAGACATCAAATTCGGCGTTTTGATATTCACCTCCAAACACAAACTTGTGCTCGTTCTGTAACCTACCGAAGGAATACTGGCAGCTAGGAATTATCATCAAACTTACCTTTATGTCATTTGCATCTGTCATGTCAACCGCCCAATTCCAATAAGCAGTGGATTCCAGATGGCGTTGCCACGTACAGCTTCTGTTGAATTTCAGCAATATCTTCCTAACACAATCAGCAGATTTGCAATTATCAACTTCAGACTTTGTTATGTCGACTGGTGGATGAGTATATGAATCTGTAATTTAAGAGATATTTAAGAGTATTTAGTATTTAGAGCATGCAACATCTGCAATTTTGGCTATAGGTACCTAATACTCGTACAGAGATGTGCAGTGGGTTTGTCGGCTGTGTATATTCATCACTCTTAGTTCAGGCAATGCACAGCGAATTACACCTTACTCTGCCCTATTTGGCAAATCAAAAATCTAGGAAAGTGTAGTTAGCGGAGCACCCTGAATTTTTGCAGTTGAGTTCCCAACTCCTTTCGAAATTCTATGACCGATATTGGTCCCCAGTTTTAAACAAGTTTGCTCCAATGAAAATGCAGATGCTGGTCTCAACAGCCAATCAAAATGATAAGCTGCAACTTTGTCTCACCTGCTTTGTTTACCTTTGACATAGATCTCGACAATATAGCATCATCATGGATTTTTGAGGGCGTGTAAGCGCCTGAAAATGTCCTACATTGTTGCCCGCAAAAATCTATGTTAATATTATTGTGCTTAATTGAAACGAACTGAGCAGCAATGTAGGAAAAAAGCGGGCAGCAATGCAATGAATGAAGATATATTACCATGTAGATACACGCTGATTAAGATTTTAAAAATGTCTTTCACATGCATGGATAGAGCATAGACTTCTAAATTTCTCTGGACAGATAGGTGAGGAAAATTTGAAATCATTTTCTACATGTTCAGGCCAACCAACAGTTGTGTTACAGAAGATCGAATCTTGTAGCTAATCGAAGTGATCAATGACTAGCTTCTGGTTGTCAACCGAAATCATAACAAAGAAATTTGAATTTGCAGTTACATCGAGTTAAGTAGTAGAAAGCATTGTATCCCAACTAAACATTCCGTCTTGTGTAACTTTCACTTCCATGAATCTGACTTCAATACCACCACAAGGGACATAAATCATAATTGCAAACAAAGAGGAAAAATGAAGACGTGTAATCTAAAGGAGTGTCAACAAATTTCCTGTCTGTCTAGATGCTGCTCCAAACAACTCCAAAGCCGCGATCCGATATAGCTATATTTTCAAGTGCATGCCGTGGCAATGGAAACACATTCGGAAGATTTTTTGGAAGAGATCAAATGACTTCTTACGACAATTTTGTCTAGTCTACAAAGAAACCATTCTATCTGGGTTTGTGACATTTCAAATCTATCATGGACTAAATGGGGCGATCATGAGTTGAAATATTCCCTTCACTATTGTCACATCATTTACTGTCGAAAAGTCTGCGAATGTTCTTATCTATCACAGAGAAGAAATCCAGATCAACAAGCACATATCATCTATCACGAGTTTGTCAAAGTTTTCCATCTGATGACATCTGTATAATATCCGGATGATAGTCAGTAATAGAAATTCGAGATCGGATTCAATTATTTTATTCTTGGGAAAGACTGACAAAGTTGCTGTTGCAGCCGAAGTCAACGGACGGAAGATTTCCGCTAGATTCACCCAAATCATTGACCATGGTAAGGGACAGTTTCGAGAGGAAAAGAGAAGCCGCCGATTCCTTCATTATGAATGTCTTGAAAGCAAAGGGAACAGAAGCGGGATCAGGACGGACAAGTGAACTATACGGGGATTCTTCTTTGCATTTACTTTCATGAAAACGATGATGATGATGGACACAAAAAGCATTTCCAACCTGAGTAACCACTTCTGAGGAGGTCTTAAAAGATGTTGAACGATCCGACCTGTGATAGAGAATCTTCTGAGGCTAATGACCGATACTCGGAAAAGAACAGTCGGATTATCTTGAGAAGTGTTTTGGCTGGATGGGTCAAATGAGTGGAGCAAATTATTTTATCTCCATGCGTCACCTACAGAGTGTGACAAGAAAATAAAAAAACAGTTTCTTTATTGAAGTTTTCTGGATTCAGTCTGAGAAATGTAAATGATAAAATATCATGCAGTCAACCACAGATGATCAGAATGTTTTCATGCAAAGGCTGATTTCAATATGAATGCTAATAATCGAGATAATGTTATTGGTGACTGTTTACTCTCACTCTTGAAATGTAAAAATCTGATTTTTGTCGTGAATGCACTGTCACCAATAGCGATCTAGCAATGTTCGAAATCAATGATTTCCCTGAAACTGCAAAACCTTTGAATGGAATTAATCATGTGGTCTTTTCTTCTTCTCTCCCAAAGTAATCCCTTTAACTAAACATGTTTTACTGGAGGGTGTTCTGTGAAATCAAATTGAATGGTAATGGAAAAGTTTTTGCTTCAAAAAATGAAAGGCCAGTGCTCAGAATATCGATAAATATTTGATGATTCTTGATGGTTTTTCCAATTACTTCTTCGTAAAATCTCGTTGTGCATACGGACGATCAGGCTTCCGAAATTTCAGTGAAATTTTTCAACAACTTTTCAATAAATGTGTTCACAAATCTCAGATGCCTCAGTTCTGAGAAAGTTGTGTGAAGAAATATCGCAAAATAAGCAATAAACGCACATACTGTGCTTGACATGCATTGTGCAGGCAAAAATTTGATAATCCTTAATGTCAGTCTATTTGCAAGGTATTCTAATTTAGGATTTCTGGCCTGATCATGTAGAAAGCCAATTTCAACCTATCTGTCCAGAGAAATTTAGAAGTCTATGGATAGAGAAATCATCTTTACGGGCATGGATATCTATATACTATCTACTCATGGACTCCTAGATATATAAAACCTGGACTGAGAGGTCGATTGACCAATTGTACGATACAAGGCTGACGTCAGTGCACATGCTTCGACTCTCGGTAATTAAAGACAACCGTCTCAAGGCATAAAAACTGATTGTCTCAAAGTCAAGCATGTATCCTTTTTTTCAGCATTATGAATAGAAAAGCAAGTTAAAATGATAATCACAGAGCAGTTAGACGCACAAGCACAATTAAAAAGGATATAATCATCGATATTCATCTCTTGTTGACACTGAAAACACAATTAATGCCAACTTCACTGAAGTCCTTTCGATACTTTTTGGTTCTAAAACAGTCGATGTCATTCGATGCGCTTTCTCAAGAACCGTGCATGATTCGTGTTCATAAGGCTGTGAAACATCATCGAATTTTGGAGAACATTCATTTGGGAAATAGCCGGTCATAGGAAGACATAAGAAGGTCTTCCTTTTATGAAAATTGTTGCAAATCTCTTTATACCATGGACAGGACAAAAAAATATATATATCTCGTATATTGGCTGACCAGTCACTGAGTTTATTATGTGAGTCTGCAGACTGCCTCCACAAATGTCAACGTAAAATTTTCGATTCACGCATTATCTACTGACACACCAACAACATTCAAGATCTTTCTAAGTGTCATCATGGTTTCCTCAAAGCATTACTTGAGTTTTTCTGCTGTCAACTGATAAATTGGAAACAAAGAAATGACATCAATATACTTCCCTTTGATTTTGCCATAAAGCATTGAATGGTAGTTGCAGCAGCATGTCCCTCAGTCAATCCATGTACCTCATTACCTCTGTACTCTATCCACTTGGACAAATATATTTCATCAATCATCAATAAAACATTACAGTCGAAGTCATTAAGCTGAGAAGTACGAAATTTGAGGTCAGTGTCGATTTCTAGATTCAGTCCCGCTGTCAATCGAAAATCGTAAGCTTTCTGAGGGTGCACACAGATGGAAGACACAATAGCTGTTGATGATGCAGAAAATTATAGACCGCTGCGCTCGCGGCATGAATTTGGCACACCATTATCATCATTTCGGGAGAGTTTGATCGTGCAAATTTATTTCGAATCAGCAATTGTTAAAAAAGTCAAGCAAGCTATGTCTGTCCAATTTCAGCAGAAGCCGCATCACTTCTCCATCTTTGAAGTAGATTTATGTTCTCTTCAACATGATTCATGAAAATGTCAGTCTCCTCCGAGTCTGCAAGAAATTTTGTCCTTGCCATCAAATTTGACACTTGTGAAAACAAAGAAATCTTGGAATTGGTTGCAATGTCACAATAGTTAGACTTTGGTATCAATTTGTTATCGATGATGATAGAAACAGGCACTGAATTATCAAATTGGCCTTTAAGTGTGGAATGTAATTATCTGTATCAATATAAAATAGGTAGATCGAATTATCAATAGTTTTGACAGAAATCCCAAAGGTACACAATTGTCACAAGAATGTCATTTCGATGTCATCCAAATTAGTTTCTTCATCACTCGATAAAATAGCTTCCGATTTACACTCAAGAATAGCAGCAGAACGTTCAAGCCTTTTGGTTGAGGTAGCGGATATTATTCTCGCAGTTGTGGATTTTAAGGAAAGATATGCAAGAGCATTAGGGATGACACTAGGGTTCGCAGTTGTTTTTGTTTTCTTTCTTTTTAATTTCTGGTGCAAGCTCTTCGATCGTCGTTTGTTCGAATCGTGTCGTTCCTCGAAATCTCAATCGACGAAATGCAACGAATACATTGAGTGCTTAGTCACTCTAATTTTTTTTCTTGGGTTCCGAGAGATCCATTTATTGAGTCTTTATGTGTCATTTATTGGGTATTGATGAAAAGTGATGCAATCGTCATTTCTTTGCGAATCGTAGCCAGTGCGACAACCATGCGCGGAGCACTTATTTTGTATCTTAAGCATCTCTACCAGAAGTGTGAGATGCTGTATCCTTTAATCGACGTCAGCCTTGAAGCGTACATTACTGAAAGCAGTTTCATGCTACCTTTCAGTCCAGGTGTTATATATCTAGGAGTCCATGATCTACTAGATAGATTACTATATAGATATCCATGTTACGGGATACATTGTTGCCTTCCTTTTTCCACATTACGCACTTCCTCAATTACGCACAATACCAACTATTATGTCCTATTATATAATAATACCTTAATCTTCGCGTTTTACCATCAATAGAAGTAGAACCGTCTCATAAAAACGCATAGGTGCTTAAGCCATAGACTTCTAAATTTCTCTGGACAGATAGGTTGAAATTTGCCTCATACATGTTCAGGCCAGCAATCCTAAATTAGACTACTGCAAATATACTTTCATCAAGCGTTATCAAATTTTGGAGAACGTATTACCAGAACAATGCAGGTAAAGCACGGTATGTGTCTGTATTTATGTACATTGGGAGTAAGGACGCATGAGAATGTAGTGTTATGCGTTGAATTCATGTGCTAGACCTCCGCGTTATTTGCTAATTTTTGCGATTTTTCTTCTAATAAGTCTCAGAAATGAGGCATCTCAGATGTCATGAACAAATTTCTTGCGCATGCTGTTGAAATATTTCATAGACATTTCTGAAATCTGATTCATGTACGTATGTATCTCCAAAGGACCCTAATCAAATGCTGTGCTGTGTATCTATAACTGATTGTTAGATATCATGTATATTGATACATGAGGAGGAATCAATTTGGGAGAAGGAGGAAATTAATCATTGTTGTTCTTCTTCAGTCTTGATTTATTTTGATGGCCAAACTCTACTTTCCGGTTCAGTTGCGGCTTTTCTAAGTCAATGATGGTCCTCCTCATGTATCAATATACATGATATCTAACAATCAGTTATAGATACACAGCATTTGATTAGGGTCCTTTGGAGGCACTGTGCTATGTTTCATAGTGCATGCCGCCACTCAGATTCCTATGGAATCATACTACGGTAGAGTAATAGACCTACCTATAATTTTTGAAATTTGTATTCATCTATATATATTCATTTATATCCAGATGTGTTATAGCGTTGATAAGGGCGTGTGAGCCGAAACATTTTTGGTATAAAAATTAAATAAGATCATTACATCGCAATTCGGTTTTATTACTTCCTACAGATTGTAGACGAGTCAAAGTTATAATGAAGAACCAATACTGGATAAATAATGTCTCGTGGCACAATCTGGCAAATATTGCCTCTTATTCAAAAGTATTCACAACAGGAATCACATTTTTTACACTTCAGAAGTGAAAGGTAACTAGCACCCCCGGATAACTAGCATCATTACAATTGTTAGGATTCATATTGAAATCTTGATCTTGAAGTCTTGATCTAGTGTTAGTCTTCCGTCCGCAGACTTCGACTTTACCAGCAACTTTGTCAGCCTTTCCCAAGTATTACATAACTGAATCCGATTTCGAATTTCTATTACTGACTCATCATCCAGATATTATACAAAAGTCATCAGATTGATTACTTTGGAAAACTTGTGATACATGATATGTGCTTGTTTGGAATGGATTTCTCTCTACGTTGGTGTTACACTATCATTGCATTTAGGTTGACAACCAGCAGCGGCATATTTGTTTCGTATTTTGCATTAGATTGAATCGCACAAGAGACACATCAAATAGTCATTGATCACTTCGATTAGCTACAAGATCCGATCTTCTGTAACCGAAATGTTGGCTGGCCTAAACATATAGAAAATGATTTCAAATTTTGCTCACCTATCTGTCCAGAAAAATTTAGAAGTCTATGCTTTATCCATGCATGTGAAAGACATTTTTAAAATCTTAATCTGCGTATATCTACATGGTAATATATCGTCATTCATTGCATTGCTGCCCGCGAGTCGAGGAGCAAATTGATGCCAGATTAGCCGACAAACGAACACGAAATTATATATACACAGTAGAAGATCAGCGTCGGAGACCAACCAGAACGTACAACCGTCGTCTCCAAATCAGTATGAGTAAGGAAGATTGGACATTAGAAACTTTTCCTACATCAAAATTAGTATTATAAAAACCTAGGAAAAGAAATCAGGAAGAATTTACTGTACCGTTGCGGACCACATGATCATTGCCTATAGGCTTAAATGCTCTTAACTGATGCGCTATAAAATCGGAATCTTACCACTCACCTTCAGTCTTGAAAGCTACATTTATCAAGAAATGTAAAAGCCAGAAAATAAGGAGTCCCAGAACGAGCATATCTATATGCACAGATTCGATTGCTTTTTGAAATTCAGGTTGCAAAGATATTTTATATGAGCTTACCAAAACACATTAACAACATGCGCGTGTCTTGTTATCTATTTGTCCCTTGTTCGTCCAATAGCCGTCGACAGAACTGCAGTCCTCTGTTTACGTAACAATGGCGTAACTATTTAGTAAATAAAATTTAGGTAATACGCAGGGACGCCGGCACGACTTTAGGGCAGGTGCTGCATCGATCTAAAGGAGGGCACTTTTATATATTGCATCCTTTTATTCCGGAATCCAATGCTTCACGTTTTAATCAGTCTAAATAGGGTTTTGTATAGTCCCATCCAAAGATCTGTTAACTTTAGATTGATATATGTATATATATACTATTTCATCAGGCACGCGGGAGCAGTTTCAAAGTTGAGGGGGCAAAAGGAAACGCATGCTTGTTTAGTAATTGTTGTCGAAACCTTTCTATGAAGCGTTTTTTGGAAGAATGTTAGTTGATGTCAAAGAGTAGGCCTGATGTATCCATTATGAATCTTTATTTTCACTTTAATGAATTTATTAATACAAAACCACAGTACAATAGCCTGCTTCGACGTTCATTAAACTAATTCAAAATTTTATTATCCTTATGAAATTGGAAAATTCAAGCATGTGCAAACACAAAGTTTACCTCATACTTAAACTCGATATAAATTCCACCTTTTCTTTTTATTCCTGAAAGTTTTGAGTGTTGTAGAAGAATGATGTTATGTTATTATACTACACTCAATAAAAGTTTTTTGCATAGAAAAGCAAGTAAATTCTTAACAAACTTTTTATATGTCAACTACATCAAAAGTATATTGCCTCTCGAGTTCTCAAAATGAATTGCTTCATCATCTCTTGAATGTCAAGGGAGTAGAGAATGTCTTAATTGATAAGAAGCAGGGCGATATGTGTAAGGCGTTGTTGGGTCATCCGAGAGCGTATCCACGTCTTCAGGCGACGTAAAGAGGAATAGGATCGTTCAGCATCAGCTACGGATATTGGCAAGCACAATACCAACTGTAGCAATTTTTCTGCCTCGCAGATTAATTGTCCATAATTAAGGATCCAATTTTTCAAGGGGGATTGGAAGGTCTTCGACACTTTGTACACCTTTCAATTTTATGTCTCCAAGTGTGTACAGATGACGTTGAAGCTTTATTAAATCAAAATTTGATGATTGCAAATCAAGTTCTTGCAGATTTTGAGTTACCTTTCCATGCACCGCATCCAAAAGAACCAAGAGCAAGTAAAAAAAATTCTTAATTTAATGGTATTTTCGTAGTGTTTACTTCCTTTGTGCACGTTTATGCTCTGCTGACAAAATACACCCATACTGTTTCGACTATTTACGATGTGCCTGAGAACACTTTAAAATATCAGTAATAGCCTAATATGTAGCTTTATGCGATTCTTCTTATAAGAAATGAACGGAAACATTTTGTACTTTTCTAACTTACTAAAAACTCTGTGCATCATTCTATCTCATGGTTGCACACAAAATTCCACGCGGGAATTGTGAATTGTTTACATTCTTAATGTAATAGTGTTATTAAACTACATAAGATTGATAGAATTTTTCAAAGTACCTGTTCTCGTTTAACTGTTTGCACAGCTCCTGGTTGTTGAAATCGTCTCTCAATTTCATTGATCACCACATCCAAAGCTTCCTTGTATTGCCGTCTCCATTCTCTCTCGTACGATAGGTTTTCCTTTTCTCTAAATTCATTGAAGCCCATCTTCTGGGAACTTTGGCAATTCTTCCTGATGGACGCTTTAATTCCTAAAGACGTTGTTGAATCTTCGCATTCCTTTATCTTATTGTCAATATTTGAATCGCTTCGACGACTGGCACGGATATCAACTAACTTTTTCGATCCTTCTAATGCTGAGTTGTTAGTAGCTTGCTTTGATTGCAGCGCTCTTGCGAATTCCTCACAAGGTGTAAAAATATCCACACACATCGTGACTCCGAAATATATTTTCGAATTTAAAGCTCGTTTATTTAATCTTTCAATTCTTTAGCGTTATCATTATTGATGATGACATCTTCAGACAAACTTTGTAAAACTTTCAGTAACTGATGATACGCTGTTAGAACTCTCCTTGCCGCACTAGCTCTAATGCACCATTTTGTTGGGCATAAGGTGATAAAAGTTATGACAAGTTCCTCTGTACCAAACAAACTTTCGAAAGCATGCTTTTGTTTGCCAGATTCCTTGATAACGTTTGTTACATCCTTTATGAATAACAATGCTTCTGTTATTAACTTGATATCACGCCCAACTTCTTGAAGCACTAAGTCGAGAGAATGATTGAGGCAGTGAACGAATATAGCATCAGGACATAGTATATTTAACCTGGCCTGAACACCTTTGGACTTTCCTGCCATGTTTGAAGCACCACGAAATTATAACTCTTCAATTTCTTAGTTTTCAAATCTAATCTTAGGAGTATATCTAAAAAAATTGTATAATGTTTCTCCGGTGGTGTCTTGGCAATTGTAGAAACCGAGAAATCTTGTTTGAGTCTCTGAATTTGGTTGGATTTCGGTTGTACCGTCAGCCACTATAGAGAAAAAGTCAGCTTTGCTAACTTCGCTCATGATAACTATGCTCTTACAAGTAAAGCATATGACATGGTGAAGTTCTTTAATGTAATGCAGCCAATTCCATTTCTCAAACCATTCTGATCGACACGATCGTTTCGAGTTTGAACATTGAGATATTGGAAAATGAAAGCATTCATCTGGTTGATTTGGCTCATTCGGTGAATCGTTTAATGCAGTATGTGCCTTAGTGCTTGACGTGCCTTCTTGAATATCAATACATGTACTTGTTGGTATTTCTTCTTTAGATTTTTCCACTATCTGATTCAGATTCAATGAACTTGGAGAAAAGGAAAGGAGTAAAGTTTGTTTCAGCGTCTTCCTAGGGGGCTCTTTCATATTCTATAAGGAAATATCATAAATTCTCTGGTTGTATGGAAAAGTATGAATAACTTAGGCAAGCTGTTAGAGAGAAACTATACACCTTTCAGGCAAAAATCCAAATGAAAATCATGCGTTTTGAGAAATCATGTAATTTATTTTATATTCTTACTTTTTAATTTGAACACCTAATATTTTTCGAAGAATCTGAATCTGGGGCCTATTTCAATTCAAGTTCCCGAACTTTACTACCTTACGCTTATGTACCTAATGTCATGCTCCCTTAAGGTGGCTAAGCTCAGAAATCCGATACTCTGTAATAATAAATGAATAAAACGCCATCGACAATGAAAACAGTAGAACGTCGTGGACGGACATGCGCTATCATGACAACGGTACCTACACGATGGTGACTTCTAGTTGTTGACAGTTGGAAGGCACCGGCAGCTTATCTGTGAACTTCGTAAATATTCACGGCCATTATCATTTCTCTTTAGATATTAAAGCATTCTGACAAAATAACTTACAATAAATCGCCATGCGGCAGGAATTTACAACTGTTGCATGTTTCAGTGATTTGACTCTTTCAAATATCTAGCAATTGGCACCCAGCCGAGCGGCTGAAATTTCCATCAGCAAACAGCTGTTGTCTATTCTTGTCCGTAAACAAAGCGAAAAGTCGGATTTCTATGGATAAACGAATTACAACTTCAAAGCAGCACCTCTGAAGCATCTATTCAAACAAACAATTCATTGTCTCTGGCTGCCACGTGGAATAGATATCTTACCTAACACATCATGAAAAGAGCGAAAAATCTTAAAGTACTTGCATCTTAGCCTCTTTCAATCTTATGTTAGGTGGGAAAACTTAAGGTAAAGAGTAAGGAAGCTCTAGACCTACCTAATCAGCCACCTAACCTCTATATGGTCTTTATATGGTAGGCTACAAGGTAGGTTTCTTTGTGAATGCGACAATTAAGAATATGCAGACCGTTTCAAAAATAAATGCACAAAGAAAATGCATTCTCGATTGAAGTTCTCGAGTTGAAGTTGTGGTTCAATTTTGATAAACCATATACCATATAAAACTTATGTTTCACAGATAATTTCGGCAAATATTTCAGTTTCTCAAGTGGTTAGTTGTGGTCAGTCGAGACCACACATGAAAGCAATGTATGACGCAATTTACATATAATACATCAACTAGAGGTAAAAAAAAGTGTCCTACATCTCGTTTCATGGCCTTTTGTATGTGGGATTTCATAAACATCGATAATTTAACTCTAAGCGTATCTTAAAACGCTTCTTTAGCTGCAGTTTATTCTTTCTTACAAATTTGGCCAATGGACTGTCTGTCATCGAGAACTTTATGCCACCCATCTTTAGAATCAGCGACGATCTTTCGATGTTTATCACCCATTTTGAGATCAACAACCGTTTTTGTTTGTATGTACCTTAAAATGCTTCTTTAACTACAGTTTATTCTCTCTTACAGATGTGGCCAATGCACTGCCGGTCATCGAGAATTTCATGCCACCCATCTTGCGAACCAACGACGATCTTTCGATCTTTATCACCAATTTTGAGATCAACATCCGTTTTTGTTTATATACTTGAATCTTATTGTTTCCAGTACATATCCTGCAGTAAATGGAACGTCATTCGTCTCCAGATTCGAGGCTTATTTTTAATGGTGTATTTCATTACGTTAGGTAAAATATCTATCTGACCTCGTGACAGACAGAGGAATTGAATTGTTTTATATGAGAGGGAGAGAGATAGCTTTATTACCCATATAACAAACAAGTATATGTGGTTTACAATCGTAATGACATCACCGTACAATTCAAGACAGTCATCGCCAGAAATTGTAATACTAAACATCGTCGAAAAGTGTTTACTGGCTGTCACGTGGAGCAGATAGCCTATCTTACCTAACACATCATGAAAAGAGCGAAAAATCTTAAAGTACTTGCATCTTAGCCTCTTTCAATCTTATGTTAGGTGGGAAAACTTAAGGTAAAGAGTAAGGAAGCTCTAGACCTACCTAATCAGCTACCTAACCTCTATATGGTCTTTATATGGTAGGCTACAAGGTAGGTTTCCTTGTGATATAGAAAAACAATGCGGCAATTAAGAATATGCAGACCGTTTCAAAACTAAATGCACAAAGAAAATGCATTCTCGAATGAAGGATATATATAGGAGGGATATTTGGTTAAATACATTAAGGGAGCTCGCCAGGTACCTTAAGATTGAAACATGCTTATCCACCTTAAGGGACCATGACGTTAGGTACCTAGCCTTTAGGTAGCAAGGTTGCGAACTTTCATTGAAGTAGCCCATGAAATGTAGCTTTCATTGAAGATTTCATTTTCTGCAAATTGAGTGTCGGAAACGAAAATCTACGAATATCACGAACACAAATGTAAGCGAATGACGCATATAAGTTTCTCTTGATGCTGAGTCACCACCTCAGATACTTTAGGGGACCTATAGCGTCATCCTAATGAACCTAGCCTTAACTTAAAGCGCTCACGTCATTTCTAAGAATCTTAAGGTTAGGTACCTCAAATTGAAATAGGCCCCTGAACAGCCTCAACTTTAAATAAATCAAAGTAGGCTACTTTGTGGAAGATTAAATATTTGAAACAAAATTAAACGCATTGTGTTTTTGAAAACGTATACCTTTGAATAAGTTAACATATGTTGATCCTACCTTAAGCTACTTCCAAGATGAGATGTGCCACCACAGGTCATCCGATCGAGGTAGGGGAGGAATACTAAATTGCCTGATTAAACACACAATAAGTGGTGGCCCCAGCCGTCTATAAGGGTTGTTCTACTTCTGTTGGCTAGATCGGTGGTACACTAAGCCCATGAGTTATTCTTCCTTCGACTGTTTCGTTAGCGGAGCTCTTCCGCGTTCCCACTAAAGAGGAACACCCAGACAAAAGTCCGGGGCCGAGGTTTCTCAGGTCGAAGTTAGTCGTTACTGCTTCCAGGAACGACGCAGCGACCGGGCTTCTGGAGCCGGTGAAGGGGTTACCCTACCGTATTGTACCGCCAACCTTGAATGTGAAAACATCGATTTCATCGTTTTGTGATGAGTTTTACTTACCATGAATTCATATCGAAAAGTAGTAAACCGCTTAGAGTTGTTGTAGGATGAAGAAATTAGTGTAGTCAGCACGATAGAAATATGTGCTATCCTGTAATGCTTAATTAAGTTATGCAGCTGCACCAACAATTAAGAAATATTCCCAACGAAGTGAATAACAGATACAATGCGCGACAGCAAGTTGGAAACTTAGCATAAATCTACGGACACGTACATTTTTCAACACCTAAAAATTGCTTACTATTAGGAAATATCGACAAATTTATAATCATCTGAAAGAGAATTTTCGAATCTATCATTTGAATGTTATTGAATTAATTGTTTTTGAAATTGGTGGTTCCTAGAGGCCCAAATGTTCTTTGACTTGTTTTGACAAGCGCACAAATCAATTTGAAACATTCTCCTTGTGATATTCAAAACCGTCACAAAATAGGCTTTCAGAAAATATATAGTTTGACAGTGTTTTCTCGAAGTTTATAGGCAATATTTTGAAAGTAGTATAGATAGATAATGTGGCGATTTTTTCACTTTCAGAATATTTCTTTGAAGGGCCTTAAATTTACCCAACAAAAGCAGAAAACACTAGTTTTGAGGTAAGTAAATGCCACCAGTTAGTTAACAGCGTTATTTCTGTTATCATCGCAACACATTCTGAAAATGAAAGAATCGCCACATTTTCTATCTATACTACTTTCAAAATATTGCCTATAAACTTCGAGAAAACACTTTTAAACTATATATTTTCTGAAAGCCAATCTTGTGACGGTTTTGAATATCACAAGGAGAATGTTTCAAATTGATTTATGCGCTTGTCAAAACAAGTCAAAGAAAATTTGGGGCTTTCGGGTTTATGGGCCTCTAGGAACCACCAATTTCAAAAACAATTAATTCAACAACATTCAAATGATAGATCCGAAAATTCTCTTTCAGATGATTATAAATTTGTCGATATTTCCTAATAGCAAAAAAATTTAGAAGGTGTTGAAAAATGTACGTGTCCGTAGATTTATGCCAAGTTTCCAACTTGCTGTCGCGCATTGTACATAATGTGAGCATTTCAACTGGCAAGCCATTCCACATGTGGGTGGACGGTGCATGGGTAGCTCGGATTTGAAAGCACTTGGTCAACCTTCTTGCATCGCACAGTTGATGAGCAGAACATCTGTTAGTTAAAGAGCATCATGAAGAATAAGTAATATCGTAGCTGATGATCGGCAGCTGAGCTGCCTTAGCATAAACAAACCTTTGGCAGAGGTCGCTACATTCCTTGGTTTTACATCTTATGTTGATAAACTACAAATCAGTTACATAAGCCGCTGTTAACGGAAATGATGTAGCGGCGCGAGTGAGGTCGTTGCATCCTCCGACTTTTGTATTTATTCAGTGTAGAAAAACATTGCCGAAATATTGCTTAATCAAAAGATGATAATCTACATAAAAACATGTTTCACCCCAAATATTTTGGAGGGGCAAAAAAAATACCCTGCCCCATCAAAATATTTTTGAGGGGGGAAGCTGCCCCCTGCCCTCCTTGTCCCCCTTGCCCCCGTGCTCCCGCGTCCATGTATTCCATGCTCATCGGACAACAACTCTTACCGGTTTGCATGAGTACAGGTGCGCAAATCAAATGAACAAAAATCACGCTGTTGTCAATTCTAGCCGAAGCATAGCCTATTAATACAACAAGCTAAATTCTGTAAATCTACTGCACCGCATGTAAATGTATGTGACACCCTTTTACTGCAATACAAATAAAGCGTCAGATTCTATGTATTCAAATGGATCCTATGTCTATCGACACCTCTTCTTGAAAATGACATGCAATTATCCAGTGGATAATACAAGAGAACTTCTAATTGCTTTTCCAGTAGGCTATATATACCGATATATCAAGCGTCAACTGTAAAACTTGTTGTAAAACAATTGCATCTCATAAACAACTACAGAGGTACTCCCATAGAACACATACTGAGGCATTTCTAATCATCAGTACAAGAAAATGCTGCTTGGCTCGAAGAAAATCGACAACACACAGAATACATTTTTACGATAAAAATTGAAATATTGACGATTTTTACTTAAAATCGCTCTTGTTCAGGGCAAGAAGAATTCTAAGGTAGGTGTTCTGAGTGCGATTTTTCAAACTGGACTTAGTTAAGCTCCAGACGAGATAGTTTGCTCACATACCAAATGAATCTGCGATTTTGTTTGTTGGCAATTTTGTTATCAGTTTGCACGAAAAGTAGGCTATCGTAGCTAACTTTATAATTTACTAATAAACGTAAATTATGTACACCATAATAATTATACCTCCGGGATGGTAATTTGTGGCCACAACGCGCTTCAATCCCACAACATCGCGTGTATCGGATGTGATCGGTCGTGTATTTGCGTCTCTGCGGTGAAATTGATTTTTCGAGCTGTTTCGTGCTTCGTTGGTTCCCTATCGTGGGCATTTTTATATCGGTGTGTTCCTCTTGGCTTGGTCTATCTGGTTGTGCTGGTTGTTACCGTTGATCTGCCGTGGTTTGGCTGTAATTGACGTTTTCCTGGTTTGTTTCGACATTTGAGTGACTATATTGTTCACAGCGCGTCATTTGCTACAATCTGATTGGCTTTCTCGCTGATTCGGATCAAGCTTTCTTGTCTGCGTTCTATAATTAGCAGCAGTGCCTCGAGTAGCTGAAATCTGAAGGTTGTTTGTATTGTGTATTGCGGGACTGGTATTGTCAGTCGTCAACAATCAGCTGTTATTGTTGATCTGTTAGAAAGCTACCTTGTTCGAGGAAACGTCAATTATTGATTTTTGATCACGTGACTTTGACGTTGCTTCTTGGGATTCCTCTGCTCTTTGATAATGCCTGTTGACGTATTCTATTGAGTTTCATATCGCTATGCCAGAGACGCGCAAAGCAAGTTTCGATGAATCAAGGATCAGAGATATCATAAATGAAGAAGTTCAGAATACGATCAAAAAAGAATTATCAGGTGTAGTTAAAAGACTGGAGGACAGTTTGGATGGTTTCAAGTCAGAATTCAAGACGGACCTTGCTGCGTTTAAGAAAGAAATTAGAGATGAACTCAAAGACTTTAAGAATGAAGTTCATGGAATGGTAACCAGAGAGGTTAATAAAAAAGTTGAGGTACTCCATGATAATTTGGAAAAGCAGAAAAATGAATTACAAAATGTTTGGCAATGCCTTTCAAGTAGAAATGAGGAGCAATTACAGGAGATGAGGAGGAACGTAGCGTGTAATTTCGTAATATCAGGATTACCAGTAACAGAAGATGAAACGGTGGTCGACTTGTCAGGAAGCGTGAACTCCGTATTGAGTGAAATTGGTAGCAGAATCGATTTTGTTTCAGCTGAGAGAATAGGGAGAACTGGAGGCCCTCGACCAAAGTTGATCAAAGTTGTAACATAAACATAGAGACGATAGGAATCTTGTTCTGAAGAACTCCAGAAAGCTTCGCAACTTTTCTTTGAACAGGGTTTTTATAAATCCGGATAGATGCTATGCCGATTGCAAAGAGGATGAAAGACTCCGCAATACAGTAAAGTCGTTGCGATCTGCTTATCCAGCCAGATAAACAGGTTATTATTCAGAAAGGGAAAGTTATTGTAGATGGCATTATTTTTGAAGGAAATTCGCATAATTCCTTGCATTATTGACAACGGCGGGTAAGCCCTGAATATAATATCATAGAAGAGAAAAGATCTCCAGAAAGAAAACATACAGGCAATTTACACTATAAATTCAAGGTCAATCAAAAATAAAATGGATGTTTCAATTATTCATAAATAAGCAATTTCCAGATGTACTTTGCATAACAGAAACGTGGTTGGATGAAAATATTGACGATCAGTTCTTACAATTGAATAACTATGACACTCATAGAATAGATCGTCAAAGCTCAAGGAAAGGTGGAGGCTGTGTTGCTTCGTCAAGAAAAACTTTAAGTCATCTACGCTTAAGCAGAACCTCCGTATTCCTGACATTGAAATTCTCTCACTGAAAATTTCTCATAAATCCTTTGATGCCATAAACGCTACTGTGTACCTTCCTCATGGAGGTTCTTTGAGTGGGACAGACGTCATGATGCATGTAATCTTCTGATTTCAGTATTAGATTATGAACTTCTAAGATTTCCGAAGTGTAATGTGTATCTGGTTGATGACTCTAATTGTGCAGACATAGCGATTTTTGATACAAATTTTTCCTTAGATAACCTAGTCTTTCAGAATACTCGCAAGGACACAGTGCTTGATATACCGAATTATTTGTTTTATCTTTCAGACTAAAGTACTACTGTCCTATTTTGCAAGCGTTGAATATTATTTTTTATGTTTTAAGAACGATTGATAAAGTCAGAGGGATATGAATTGTTTAATAGAATTTATGTGATATTTTTATTTCTATCAAACAGTTTCCAGCTTGAGCATACATTATGCGTTCCATATAGCATTTATATCACTAGGGTGCGCTTCCATTGAATAGGGCAGGTAGCATTGTAATTCATTAGGCATCTACATATGTAGACCTTCTTTTCCTAAAAAATCGATGTGATTCCGTCATTACTTTTCAACAACCGAAATTAAATAATATTTTTACTTTCCACTACTGTAAACTTCAAATTGGAATGGTGTGAATTCAAAAAGGAAAGGAATTTATTTATAATGTGAATATTGTCCAAAATATTTTTTTCATTTTATACTTTATTATCTCATTTACAGGCAAAGAAACAATTGAGACTACCGTAAACTGGGGTGAGTTCGGCCACTTTGAAACACTTCATTCAAAATATTAATTGCTCAGTTTCTTATGCAGCCGAAATGAATATAGATTTGATACTGTCTTATCCATGCCCATGATATTCTATACCAATTAATTTGTATATGTCGTTCTTGTTTGATATAGATATCTTTATTTGCCCGGTCGAACTCACCCCATAGAGTGGGGTGTGTTCGCCCATTTGATGAAATCGCAAACGAATTTTTTATTATGACTGATGAAATTCTTTAGAACTGCATTATACTCATTTTGGTTCATGTTTATAGTGCATATAACTACAATTAATCCCTACATAATTTAACATTTTCATTCGACATTTGATCTTATTTTTGACACATTAATTTAACTTTGATTCTTCTTGCATTCAATACTGAATAGATAGATTGGAAGAAACGTTTATCATTCAATGAAAAACAGTTTTGTAGTCCAAAATACCCATTCTATAATCTAAAACAAAAACGAACGAATCATTGAACACAAGACAAGTAGACACTATCAACGAACGTTTGTAGAAACAAAATTATCAAGGAATGTGTAACGACCACGATTAATAGTGAGCAAAGTTAAAGTTTGAACAATTTGACTGTTGTCAACAGGCATCTCGTCTACGATGTTTGGAAAAACAAAGTAGTTATCATGTCGCCGAAGGAAAGAAAACTTTGTAGTGGAATCATTCACTTTTGACAAGACTTTTCCGATGTAATGGTAGGCAGTACCAGTGGGCCTACCATCAGAAATAAACCGAATCAAAGCAAATGAATCAACTTCAAAACTTGGAAGCCCCAAAGGTTCCGTAGGCAAGGAATGTGCTTCATGCGTTTCATCAGTCACAATCACATTGTCTCCATCTTGATCTTCTTCATTGTCAGAGTTCTCCATCATGATATCGTTCACAGTGACACTTTTGCCTGGCCGCACTTTGAGCTTTCTCTTTCTTCTTGGTTGGTCACCAGTTGGGCCTGGGGGCGTCGAGAGCTCTTTCAAACGATCTAACACAACTCCTGAAACAGCTTCACGCACTTCACTTTGTTGATCACTTGAAAGAGTGCGGGAAATTCGTGAGATAACTTCATATTTGTTGACCGGGTAAATTCCACACTTTCGAAACCCACTTACTATGTTATCTTGAATGGTTGGTGATAGTCTCACCAAAAGTCGATCGAGGAGGCGTGGAAACCAAATTTTGGGCATCACACTGCATTTACGTCCTTCTTTCGATTTCCATTCAGTGAGCACAGCTCGCCAATATCTCTTCATAGGGCCAAAAACACATACATCCAACGGCTGACACAAATGGGTTGCGTTTGGAGGCAAACAAACGAATGCGATATCGTTCTCCAAGCACTTCTCAATCACATCACGAGAAAAATGTGAAGCAAGATTGTCACCGATGATGACTTTGTGGCCAGCTAAATTCCTTGTGAATGGTAGAATCACGCTCTCAAACCAATCACTAAAGCACACACCATCAAACCAACCAGATCGGGAGCGGTTATAGCGAACGTTTCTGGGCCCTCCCTGTATCCATTGGTCGTGTAGATGTTCGGCTTTGTAAACTACATAAGGATTCAGCATCTTACCATTAGCAGTGCAGGCAAACATGATGGACGTTGAAGATTTTGTTGAATTAATTATCCGTTCAGGATATTTCACACCACGGCGAAATATACATTTCACACTTCGAGGGTCGTCTGATAAGTTAGTCTCATCAAAATTGATGATATTCGATGGAGGAACATCACCCAACTCCTGTTGCAGATTTTCGAAGTATGCATTCATTGTATCAATTGACAATTCAGCTCTTTTCTGTGAAATGTTCTGGCACAATCGTTGTCTCAAAACAGAACGATTCCGAAGAAGAAAACCTCTACACCAGTCATCACCAGGCATACCATCGTTGAAGACTGGAATAACCCTGTTTTTACACTTCAAGTAGCCTTTCGCTAATATTCGAACGTCAAAAGGTTTCACGGGAAATCCCCAGTCAGCCATTGTAGCGATGTTTTGCGATATGATACGTTCTTCATCTGGAGAAAGAACGCATTGGCCTCCACTTCTTCGGGGATGACGACCCTTTAACTGATCTCTCAAGGTCGATCGTGGTACACTGAAGGATGCAGTAGCTTTGCGAATAGACATTCCATTCTTGACGGCTTTGATAGCCTCATCAAGGGAATCATCAGAATATTGCCGACGTCTTGAGGCACCAACAACTGGCTTGTACGTGCGCATGACTGAGAACGGATGAATGAATAGGCAGTGAAACCTAACTTTGACTCAATTTTCAAACAATCAAGTTCGATTTTTGATAAGTCATTGTATGCATAGCGTGAATGATGACTATGTAATTCGAAGCTGTGGTTTGATCGATATCATTGATATAGCTTCGTTTGTGCTGCACCAGTTATAAGTGCTATTGTTAATATTTCAATTTGAATATCATCATAGCACGCAGTACGACATTCTCTACAAAATTGCTATGTCTGCAAGCGACTTTCAAAGTCAAACTGTTATTGATAAGCACAAAATAGACGATGGGCGAACTCGCCCCACTAAGGTGGGCGAACTCACCCCAAGTACAAAAAATGGCCCACCTCATGAATTACAGAGAAACAACAAATCTGATGCTAATTATATTCAAGATTAAACTTCTCTCTCACGTATCACTACATTTAAAAGTTGATGAAGTATTTCCAATAGAACAGCTGGCAGGAAGTACGACCAAGGCAGAAAAATGCAAAAATGTTATGTATTTAGTTCCACCGCTATTTTTTTTATAAACTGACCTTCTAAAGACACTATATTTACAAAAAAACATGTTCGTGCACTAGCAAGTTGGCGCCAAAGAAGAAAAGGACAAATTGATATTCCAGCAACGTAAAAAATAAAACAATATGCTATCTGTGAAAGTGGGCGAACTCACCCCACATTGGCCGAACTCACCCCAGTTTACGGTATAAAAAAGACAAAAACTTCTCGGTAAAATTCACGCCCTCTTCAATGTTATTAGGTGTTGGAATGAGCGAGAAAGATGAAAGTCACGAAATTCATTGGTATTCATAGAAATTGATGGAAAGTAGCAATGTATCAAAAATGATTTCTTCAGAAACTCAAAAAATGCACTATCAAAATACACTTAGATAAAAGTGCTATCATAGATAGTAGATTGATCCTCGTAGGCGACAATGCACTAGCGCAGTGCCGCCAAGGTCTCCTACGTAATGGTATTATATACACCTTTTTGCACCGATTTTGATCACCGAAGCCAGGCTTTTCCATTGATATAAATGTCGCTTCTATCGCTTGTCTTTATGTTGCTGAGACTATCTCTTCATGACACTGTGAGCGGACACTAATTTTCCATTGAATTTTGTGATGCTGTGTACTTCTTCAATTGAATGTTGGCAGAGTATTGAGATTTTGTCTCAAATAATTTCATGTATTCTTCAATCAGGGATATCCCTGTCCTCAATACTTTCTTCTCTGCTTGTTTCGTTAATGTATTTGTAGGCCTACTCACACAATTCACATTTGATTTCATTTGATTTCATGCAAATTTTCCTTTTGATTTTATCATTTCTCGAACAGATGTAACGATTAAAGTTGGGACACGGTTCATGGAAAGGATTTGATGAAGATGTGAGTTGACACATTAATTTTCTTGAATATTCTTCCTTTATTTTGAGGTTTGACTTTTGAAAGATGGCCACTTCTTTCATTAGGTCATGTACTTTTCACTTCTTTCATCTTTGATTACTATAACGTTCTATAAAGCGAAGAATGAGAAGAGAATTGAAGGGAAGAAGCAAAAGAAAAAGAAGAAGAGGAACTGAACTTGTAAGGCGCTGAATACGCGACGCTGTGTGCTTTGTACAAAACTGAAAGAAGTGAATTAGCCAACTCTTTCAAGTTTCTTTACGGGTAGGCTAGTTGTCAAACTTGAAATATGAAAGATCATAGAAGTTTAAGGATGCACAGAGTGTTGTGATTCTTAACAGTGAACATAATGCTGCAAAAGTAGATGGTGACCCATTAGTAAATGTCATCTGGCAAGTTCAATTTGCCTAGATTTTGGTAGACCCGTGCAGCCCTTACTGCGTCGGAGGGCTTAGAGAAACCTAAAGTGATTAATCAACCTCTGTCGCTTCTCTCCGGAATGAATCGTCGCAATCGGTTTCAGATTTTTATTTATTTGGTAATAAAAATATTAATTAACTGTGAGTAAGCAAATTGAAGCGCTAATTGAAACTCTAATAATTGAAATCTCTTATATCCGACTTGCAAAATATTTTAGGCCCCTACTGAAAAAAGAAGATGAGCGATTCTCAATTTTAATTTCCTCCTGTTGGTTGAGAAGGTCCCAAGCAAAAAATAACGTTTCTCACCAGTCGATATCATCTTTGGAAACTAACCAAGCATCGACTATAGTGATGCAGACTTATCTGCTGAAAAAACGTTGACTGAATGCTTGTGCGGTGTATCAATTGCTTCTGTTAAAATATGCATGTAGGTTAAAAGTTTCTAATTCTATATTGAAAAATACCAGTGAAAAATATCAGCAAAATTTCCAATTCATCTTTTTAATGTTATTATGAAAACTTTATGGAACTGTTGAAATTGAATTATATCATATTTGAATATATTTTTGACATTTGAATGAAAATGACAAGTTAAATGTGATTGCAAAAATGTTAAACAGGCATTTTACTGTCATGACTTAATTACATTTTTATGGATTGCCCTCGAGGAAATTACAGAACTTTGTTTATATGCTTGGATTTCTATTTATTTGATCAGTCAATTTAAACGTGTGAATTGTAAAATGCATTCTCTTAGTGGTCGAATCTGAACGTAAAAAATCTGATGAACGTTGTGAATTCATCAGAATATGACATTTCTGATAATGAGGAGGAAAACCATTGTTTCAACCTTTGAATTTAAAGATACCAATGATACGAAACGTTGTCTGTAATTGAACAGGCACTAAAAATGCCCTGACCTCACTACAATCAAAATTAGGCCGCTATTAGTGCCGCGACGCAAAATTAGTGCTTACCACAGCCTGAAAATTGCAGTACCTTTTATAAAGATGATATAATGACATCATGCACTAAAATATCGATTGTTTTAGTGCTTATTTAGTTCATTTCTGCACCTTTTTCGGACATTCAGATTATGCAGTTCATATTCAGATATCTTCATTTGATAGTCAGACTTTTTCAATTCATATTCAGATATCTTCATTTGATAGTCATATGATTTCGATGGGTTCATGAGATGTTTATTCAGTTCAGATGACAAATGCTCAGGCACTTGCATTCATATTCAAATTTCTTCGCTTCAGAACTAGACAAACCACTAAACATAAGCACACTAGGTAACATGCCACGCTCAATCACGCGTAATTCACGCGTGAACCACGCGTAATTACACATAGCCCCAAACATCCGTGGCTATGCGGGATATTGCTGCAATGTAAGTTATATAAGTTAGTACAGTTGGCAGTCCTGTTATATAGACATTGCGTCTCATGTGTCTGCATGTATCAGAGGCTAAATAATGTGATAGGACCTCAATTTTATGCTCAGGGAAGACAGAACATGCTTAGCGGTTCATCTTAGTGGTTCAAGCGGCAGCGCAGACAACCGTGGACGACGCGCAAACTATAAACGCTCGCCCGCGCGTATTCATAAACAGATGTTTTAACAGTATCAGATCAAGTGATTTCTGATTCTTAGTGCAGCGCGCATGCACGCAAGTAGAAGAATAGAATGTCCTTAACCACGGATGTTTGGGGTGTTCCGTAGTTACGCGTGAATTACGCGTGGCATGTGACCTAGTGCAGTATGAATAAATTTAAGGTGAATCACATTTGACGATCAAGGCTGACTTAAAGTTCAGCGTGGACTTTGCAATACATCCTCCGTCATTGTTCGAGAGAGAATAGTTGATTTGGTTGACGATGGTGATGACTGAGAGTCTTTGGCAGCAACTCTGAATATAAAGAGAAAAACCGTCGACTCCTGGATCAATAGTGACCGATCACAAGATGAACAGAGAGGAAGAAAGAAGCCTCGGAAGTCAAATGTTCAGCAAGTTGATGAAATTTGTCTTGAGCTATGATCGGCAATATCATTTCATTTTCTATAGTGAAAATATACCATTTTTTAGTGAAGTATTAGGCCTACACCACAAATAGATTTAGTCATACGAGGATTCTTGTTTATCAAAACTTAGGGCCCATGGCCTATACACTAGACATCGCAAATTTTGATTTAGACTTCATACACTCGAATAACAAATATGTCTACATTATGCAGTTGATTAGGCCAACAGTATCTAAAGTACGAAAAAAGGCCAAAAATAGTTAGATTGCCGTCAAGACTTCAAAAACATCAAGACAGTGTTATTAATGAGTTGCTTGACAATTTGTGTGACAGACTGACAGACAGTAACCTGTTGCTTTTCGCTACATGAATCAACCAGTGCGGAAGGACATGGGTACACTCTCAAAATGAATAACGTTATTTCACTAACGCTTTAGTTGCGCACCGATAACGGCTGATTCGACGGGTTTTCTTGTGTAATAACGGCATATATTGAGCTATGTATCAATTAGTTATTAAGAGCTAACGCTAATCTAACACATGTTTTAGTGTTATTATACGTAATATAACATCGGATTCAGCGTTAGATATCTGTTACTTATGCATCAATAACGGTTTTTATAGATAAGAACTGGCGTTAGTTTTCAAATAATAACGCTTGAAATGCCAGCTGAAACGCACAACTCTGCCGTTAGAATACCGTCATAATAGCGTTATCATCCATGGTTTCACCTAACGGCAAAATTCCTCTACAAACCCGTTAGAAAATAATGAGGTTACAAAAAGAATCAGACTGCATAAAATTAGGAATATTCTTAGGAATTACAAAAATGTATCAATTCATGAAACAAATCTACAAAAATCTGAAATAGGCTATACATCTGAAAATGTATCAATTCATAAAACAAATCTACAAAAACCTGAAATTGGCTATACATCTGAAAATAAATCAATTCATAAAACAAATCTACAAAAAAATGAAATATATCTTCTGAAACCTGCTATAACATAGAAATGCATGAAGACCAGTCATATACAAATCCAGAACATACAACTATTTTAAATTTCCCATTAACGATGAAAGACTTTGGGAACGCTTATTTTTCAAAGGGAAAGATGTTTTCAGAATTTGTTCTTGTAGTAGGCCAAGCATTTGACCAAATGAGGAAGGATAAGTCAAATCGAGGAGGTAATAAACACAAATGATCGCGCTGCATACAACAGCTACGGTGAACTCCACGGGTGCTGATTCAAAAATGACGGTCGGATTACGGAAGACAATCATCAGCTGTTTGCGGTCCATAACTATTTGTGGTCCATATCGGCTTCCAGATATTTTCTTCCTTTCATATACTTCATCCTGAAATGGGGAGACTATACTAAGTGTTCCATAATAGTTGCTCGGGTAATCATGAATTATTTGATATTTCCTACGCAGTCATATTTCGTAGATTTACTGTTTACACAAATCTTGGTTATGCAGAAAATGTTAATATAGTTATCGGATGATGGCAACAATGTGTACTAGATAGGGAAAAGAGAAAAGCGCATGAATGCAACAATATCACAAATGAATCTTCCTATTTATCCACAATTTTAACCATGATTTTTGTGGGCTTTATTCGTGGGAAATTTTTAGACAACTCATAGCACATAGTTGATTGTGGTATACGGGCGATTCATAATAAACGTGGCTATGAAGTCCGTAAAGCAAAAGGCACTCCCAAGTAGTTTAATCCGCATTAGTAAAATAAAAGGATTATGTACAAGCTAAAAATATATACAGGCGGACGAGCTTTCGCTGCGCAGCAGCATCCTCGGGTCCAGCAAGGAGTAGGCCTAAACCGCGATGGTGCGGTGGCATAATATAGGTTGAGAGATCGGCTACCACTGGGTGAGCTCCTCTCTCCTATTGAGAGACGGACACTGTTGTTGAATGTATTTGGCTTCGGCGATTCTTGCCTCTACAGGACTCTGAAATTTGTTCAAGAATTCTATGGTAAAGTGATGAATAGTCAAACTGTTTTCGTGTTCATGTCTCGCGTGGTCTGACAGCGCGCTATTGTTGTTATTGGTAACTAAGCAACATTTATTATTGTATCTCTGATAAAAAGGACGGGCAGTTTGACCAATGTAAAATTTATGGCAAAGAATACAAGTAAATTTATACACTGTGAACTTATCACTGCAGCTTTGCTGATCTGGTAATTTGTAGCAGATATCACAATTCTGATGTTTATTGTCTCTATTTACATGTTGATTAATACACTGCTTTAAGTACCTGCCATGTTTGTTAACTAATTTTATGGGAAGATCGTATTTTTTTTACTAAAGCCGTCAACTTTCTGTTGCATGTATCATTGAGGAAATTACATTTCCAAATAACGAAATTTTTTAAGTCTGGCTTATTTTGTAATTTTCTTTTGTTGTCATACTAGTTTTTTTGTAACCATTTTGATAAAGTTGATTGTTGAATTTTATAGTGGCTGCATTCATTTTTTACGAATACAGAAATGTCCAAAAAATTCAATTTGGTTTCGCTATTAGGAACATCTAAAGTAAACTGAATGCTCCCATTGATGGAATTAAAAACATTTCTGATCATCTTAAATATTTCCATGTCATGATCAAACGGACCCATGATTACATCGTCAATATAACGCTTGAAAATGAGTGGTTCAATTTTATGGTCCTGCTTCAATTTGTAAAGAACTTCCGTCTCAATATCGTTCATAAAAATAATCGCGAAAAGAGGAGCAGAATGTGCATCCATGGGACAGCCCTGCGTTTGAATATAAAATTTACCATTGTACTCAATTTCGTAATTGTACATGTACGTTGCAGTTACGACCTACAAATGACAAGTTCACAATCTATGTTCAAATTGCGTGGACGTTCTGTTTCTCAGTTAATCATAAGTTCCTTTAATTCAGTTATTCACAGGCTTATTTGTTGCAATGGAAATTTATTAGGTAACTGATGATTATCTCATAGGAGAACGCCTACAAAAATTCGAACGATGACCTTGCCATATACATGTACATATATTCGTTTAATACATTACGATCTCGCGTGAAAATGCCCATATCTAAAATGGCAATATTCCTACACTGTCCTTTCCTGTTCAGAAATCATGTTTGAATATAATAAGAGAGAAAAGTATCCCTATGCGTTGATACGAGCACGGACTACGGATATGTGGATAAGACAATCAATCTGACTGAGATTAAATCAAAATGTCCTGATATAAATGTCCAATTTTAAGGTCTTTTGTTTTATTGTCCGTGTTCAAGCCAAAGCGAAAGGTTTTTATCATCGTTGTGTTGTCACTAAACCAATTTTAGATAGATGAAGATTGCGACTACACAATTCAAAAGTCTTTGTCATTCAGTAACTCATCCGAAACGTTTAGCCTTGGTTCACAGTCCAAGAGACGATAGTGCAGGCCCCACTGCGGTATTTTCACTTTCACATAGAAGTTTTATAACCTATTTCGAACACGAATACTTACTATCGCTTCAATGGTTGATTATTGCTTGACATCATTGATTATTGATCGCTCATTCTTGAGAATAAAAAAATGACATAAATTAGAAGAAAAATTATTAATAGACTTATTTATAAAAAGGATTAACTTTTCTTATTGTATATTATTATTTATATCTATAAACTTTATTAAACTTCATCTTTATTTACTGAGTTAAAAGCTAAAAAGTGTTAAACTCACTCAATAAGGATACCAAGTTTGCGACCGATATCCCTGAAAATAACTACTTGAACTATTAAAAATTTCACTATGGGTTAAGCAAAATTAATTTTTGCCATTATCAGAATGAAATCGTGTCAAGTTGTACCCGTCCTTTACTAAAGATAGTTGGGTCTCCAGTTATGTAAATAGAAACTTCACTCTCAACACCTTTGACAGCATCGATAAAAGAAGTACAGCTCTAACTCTCTTGGCATCGAAGTTGGAAACAAAACCAAATCTCGTCTCAAGTGTGATGGTCGCTCTGATAGAGATTTCGTTATTAACAAACGCTCGCGTAAATCAAAAACTATTTTAATGAAAATAAAGTTGTTCTAAATATTGATTTTATTAGTGATAGTTTTTCCCGCAAAATTAATTAACGTATTCGTAAATATAAACTTGACGTTAAATTCGCAAATTAAAGTAAGATAAAATTATGTTACTTATTTCGAAACAAGAATAATAATAATACACGCTAACTAATTGTTTTCTTTGTAGTAACTTCTTAATCATAATAATCGCAATATTAGTTGTTGTTTATCCGCTTATTCGTCATTTTAGTTCTAATAGTTACATAGATGATCTTCACGCCCTTTTCGTTTGAGATTTGATGAACATCGCAAAGTAGCCACCCCAGTGCACGGTGCGTCTGAATGAGGTTTTGGATTAAAAAAATATATCATCGCCGAAACCAATTTTTTTGAGCTTAGTGACCCTCTAGGAATGGGAAATGAGCAAAAAGAAAATCTTTTAAAGTACAGATTTTTATTTACGGCCCATTTTCAAAATGGCAGCCATTTTTTCGTCAAAATCGCATGTCTAGTGCATTTATTAGGACTTAAGGCATGTTACGTCACATGAATTAGCATTTTCTGATCACAAAAGAGTAATTCATGCAATAGTGAAAATCCTAGAAGGGTGCCATGCAGTTAAACTACTGTTTATAAGTAGTATGTCGTGTCTTGAACAGTATTTCTTAACTTCGGAATATAATGTCGATCAAAATATGCATTATTTGCTACTTTCGTTTGAAGGTGAATTTATCCCGGTAAGACAAAACAAAAAGTCGCAAATTTTACTGGAAATACACTGCACAAAGCTCGTGTTCAGGGTTGAGTAGCTTTCTATGTTCTAGCAAAACAAACATTCGCATAAATTCAAATATTAGCTTGCACATTTCTATGGTACATATGACACAGCATCTTGTTCATGTTGCAATGTATTTGAATGGGTACTGAGAGCTGTGAATTGAATTTTACAACATCCTAGCTTAAATCAGACGTGAAGTGTCGAAATTCATTAGTACACCAGTAAGATGGCTGTGGCAGGTGATGAAACTGCGATAGACGCCGTTGAAAGAAGTCACAATGAAAATAGAAAACGCGTTTGCGCCGTTTGCTATCGCAAGGGCTCTCGGAAGCTTTCTGCTACGGATGTCAGGAGTATTCAGGACTTCGTCATTGATGGCTACGATCGAGAAAATCCTAACTTTCCGGAGTCCTTGTGCAATGGATGTTATTTGCTACTTTCCAAAATGCGGAACGGACATAAAGTGAGCTTACCCTGTCTGATAATTGTGATCCTCATCGGCCGATTATCCTTCGTTCATCATCTACGTGTTATTGCCGATTTTGTTGTGTTGCTCGAGCTGACAAACAGGACGCCGAAGGATGAAGAAATGTCCTGGTCGTCCATCGAACAAGGAATCCATTCCAGCAGCATCGAGTTTCAAGGTATGTGGTCTTTGCTTCTCGAAACCTTATCGAGGATGTTCTCATTCAAGAGAATCTTGACTATCATAGCGCCAAAAGATATCCAACACTGACAATCTGTTGAACTCCCCCAGCAAAGTGACAAAACAACGAGTTGCTAGCCGAATCATCGACGACGTGGGAACATCTCTTGCAACATTAAGTGGTAAGACCAAGAATACAATGACTTTGAAATCGCCTACTCAGTTGTCGGCTGTCGATCTTTCTCACATTCAAACTGATTTGAGTTTCAGTGATAGGCAAATGTCTAAGTTTAGTAAGGATGTTCGTTATGCCACCGAGTCTCGAACTGTTATTGAACCCGGGCTAAAGTCCAAACTATCCAGAGCCGCCCACGAGTTCGATGACCTGTTTGCTGTGGAGGAATTGGATTTCCTCTGCCTTGCTAAAGATGAAGTGAGCGATAGATGCTCGACATCTGCAGTTTTCTGCAAAGATGTCGATGAACTAATTGATCGAATTGTGACCAAGAGGAACTTGAGTAGAGATGATTTGCTCATTCGCATTGGTATTGATGGACGTGGGGGCGTTTCTCAAGATCGGTCTATCAGTCTTTGAATTAGATGAGCAAGGTCCGACTTCTCAATCCCACCGTTGCCTGTCTTCAGGATTAAGTTACATGTTCAAAGACTCTGGTGTCAAGCGTTGTATGATAGTAGCATTAATACCAGATGTTCAGGAAAATTACAACAATGTCAAATTGTTGTGGATCAAAGCAGGATTTGATGCTATGCGGCACCAATTTTCCATTGCATGTGATTTGAAATTGTGCAACATGCTTTTAGGGTTCATGCCACATGGAAGCAAGCAGGGCTGTGGAGCCGATGCGTTATCTCATCGGCTCCGGCTCCGGCTCCACGACACTGATGTGAAAGGCTCCGGCTCGGCTCCGGCTTCAAATTCAGGTTCTATCTATGCTGGTTATCCTGGATCCGTTGAACGGGTTTTTGGATAACGGTGTGGCCTTTAGAGGCTTGCTACAATCATCAAATTAGTTTTCATTAACAAGCAACGACTTAAGTTAATAACAAAAATGATAATAGCCTAATATAATGACAAATAACATACTTGTCATATATTTTTGCATGAATTGACTATCTCTGAAAGATAAAATAAAGTTATAGCCAGGATTGGTTAAATTAGATAAAGATCTCCCGCACTGGCTAAATATAAATTGGCCTAGCCTGCAACCAGTCTACTACGAGGCTACATTAAATAAGACCACATGAGTGATGATGATATACCTAATTAGCCGTCACAGGGGCCGAATAGTAGTATAAGTTTTTTTACAAAGCTTGAATATGAAACTGGATAGCGTATGCCTCTAAATAGCTTATAGGGCCTGTATCTACTCGAACATGAAAGGGTATCGGCTATATAGCCAAATATACCTTATCAATAAAGATATCAAATGCTTTATTGAATATTAAAGTGTATATAGGCTAGCTTAGGTTGTTATTGTTATTTGCTATTGCCTTTATTCAATAGTCTGTTAGTCCATGAATAATATGATCGGTGGGTAGCCCACGACTCATCATCTGTAGAAATTGCAATTTAGATAGCCTCATTGCAGTGTAGGCTAGAAATGTACAATTGAAAATTATACTTAAAAAAATTAAAAATATCTAATTTAGGACAAGTTTTGTTATTCTATGCAGCATACTTAATAAGTTAAGGCCTAGCTTGCATTATATTAATTTCGTATTTTTCATTATGGCGTAAAGTTGCACTAAATAATTCATCAATGATTCTTGTATATTATTATATTCAATTTATGTATAACACATTGCCACTATTCCTCTGATGATGGTTAGGCTGATGAAACTGAACTCGGAGTATCACACAGTATGTTGCAGCGTGCTATGCATAATAAAAATTTGACTGCGAGCACCGAGCAGAAATCCCATCTACTTTGCTAGCTTTCGAATGCGAGTGCGGTTTAATGTCACAGACACAGACAATAGAAAAGGGAGGTCAAAAGGCGCCTTTATTGAGAGCGTCTCAGTCTTTTTTTATTGTTTACATATAAGTCAGCATGATATCAGCATAAGGTGTTGACAGACGGAAAAATAATAATGAAACTTCTTGAAATCTGGGGGAATGACATTTGGTGAAATATTATTACACGATACGGCTCTTGTGCAGTCCTCCCCCCCCCCCATTTTTTCTCTGGTCAAAAGATGCAGCACCATTGGATGTCCGTTTCAGCATCACCGGTTTGAGTGAAGCATTCCGTGCTGTTGTAAAAATCTACGTGGGTAATTGCGATGTCATGCTGGTCGCAAACTTCGTCAGCAAGTCAACATTGTAATTTGCCTTCGGGTTTTTCGCATTGAAATATACCCTTTGAATTTTGAAGTCAAAGGAAATTCATTGTGAATGGGATACCTTTAAAATAATAGGGCGCTACTAGAAGTGGCTGGGTCGCTTATTGCTATAGCCATGTGAGGACTTGTAGTCAGGTCATTCGTGTGAGTGTGAAGAGTTATCCCTCCAATCAAAATTGATCAAATTGAATAACCGATTGTTTTGAAAAATGTAGGTGGGGTGGCTGCACAAGAGCCTACAATACAATCTAAGGAAATTGGCATTGTCACAGATACCAGTAGCTTCTGCCAGTAGCCATACCGATAGATGATAGCCTACATAGTAACGTATTAGATTTAAGACATTGCGCAAGAAATGTAGCTATATTATCTTTGCTGACTGAACTGGAAATGTGTACATAAATGACTGGCGACTTGTCTCTAGGAATCTACAATCATCTAGTTAGCATGCATATAACAAGTCTTCAAATTAATGGATTTTGGAGAATACGTTGTCAATATGGAAATTAGTCTTACGAAACATATGCAATAAAAAAATATTACACATGTGTGTAAATATATAATAAATATAATACAAAAGAAGGCGGCAACTGCAAAGAAAGATATCGTGGAGGAAAGATCATTGGTATTCTTAAAAGACATATCTTTAGATTTCAAATGATTTAATTTTTTTATGATGCCAATTAATAACATTCAAAATTCTAGATTTATATCAAAACTCAAACTATCGGAGCCGGAGCCGGAGCCTTTGTGATAAATCGGCTCCGGCTCCGGATCCGACCAAAACCATCGGCTCCTTAAGGCTCCGGCTCCGGCTCGGCTCCGGCTCCACAGCCCTGGAAGCAAGCATCCATGTAGCTGGTGCACTGCGGAAAAAGGCAGACTAGGAGTTATAGGTGCTCCGCGGACAATGACTTCTCTGAGTGATCAGTTCTGGAATTATTTTGAGTCCGGTAGGGACAAACGAAATGCAATGAAATTTAATAAATGTCATTCATGCGTCCATAGTGCACACATCAGATTCTTCCACTCCCATTATTGAAAGCATCCCCCTCCAGAGCTTCATCTTCTGTCTGGACCCACAGCTACACTTTTTTCTGGTCTCGGGAAGGAATGGAGTAGTGCAGAATTGTGGCTACGAAAATGCAATGTTGTGCGTAAGGCAATGCACGGAGGCAGCTTCACTGGAAACAGTGCCAGGAGTCTCTTGCGCAATGTCGATTTACTTGAGGCAATGTGTCCAAATAATCGCAGTGTCTTTTAATTTGTGAGGGCCTTTCGTTGCTTCAATGATGTTGTGACTTCTGGCTTTGGAGCTTCCCTGCAGCCACAATTCAGGAGATACATCAGTGAGTTTCAGGCGGCATATGAACAGCTGCTTCTGAATGTGACTCACAAGATCCATGCTATCATATTCCATGTACCAGAATTCTGTGAGCACACACGAAGAGGACTCGGCCAATACAGTGAGCAATGTATTGAGTCCCTACATCACAGTTTTGCAGACACATGGAAAAACTTCAAAGTTTTTGAAAGTCATCCCCAGTTTTCTGATCGATTGTTGCGATCTGTTTGTGTTTATAATTCCAGACACATTTGATGAATTAATTTTTATGATGCTTGTCCTGCTGGTGTTTTCTGAATGAATACATGTTTATTTCCAGTAAAATTTGCGACTTTTTGTTTTGTCTTACCGGGATAAATTCACCTTCAAACGAAAGTAGCAAATAATGCATATTTTGATCGACATTATATTCCGAAGTTAAGAAATACTGTTCAAGACACGACATACTACTTATAAACAGTAGTTTAACTGCATGGCACCCTTCTAGGATTTTCACTATTGCATGAATTACTCTTTTGTGATCAGAAAATGCTAATTCATGTGACGTAACATGCCTTAAGTCCTAATAAATGCACTAGACATGCGATTTTGACGAAAAAATGGCTGCCATTTTGAAAATGGGCCGTAAATAAAAATCTGTACTTTAAAATATTTTCTTTTTGCTCATTTCCCATTCCTAGAGGGTCACTAAGCTCAAAAAATTGGTTTCGGCGATGATATATTTTTTTAATCCAAAACCTCATTCATTGAGTGGGTGGTTCAATGTGCCCCATGCGTGGGGCACATTGAACCACTTTGGTAGAAATTTTAAAATTAAAATTGTGAGGAGATTAAATGTCACAAAAACGTCCAACAACTCAGAGATTACTAGGGATACCCTCAACCTTTCATCCGAGTTTGATTTTGGTTCATTTGATTTAGTATATTCAAACTGTTGAGAAAAGATCAAAAACATGTTCAATGTGCCCCACCCGCCCCTATCAAGAATGGAGATGCAGCAAGTCCCCTGACTGATCACTGTTTGAAATGTACCGCGAAATGTATTGAAGATTGACGTCAGTATATTGCTAACTTTGGATTGCCCTGTCAAAGCCAGTATCAACTAATCACAACTATAATTCGAAAATTGATTTGTACATGTACTTCGTTATGACTGCATGGCATAATGTTATTAAATATAAATACACATGTCAACAGATTCTCATCGAAGTTCGCAACCACAAATTGAATGCTGTAACAAATACGCGAGTGACTCACAACCAAAAGCAGTTTAACTTGAATTAATAATGGCAGCTATTCGATGTAAGCAATCAAGCAGATTTTTAATGTCATAATCACACATTTTCACTAAACGTTGACGTATCTCGATGAACAATGCGATGAATACTCATTTGACTGTTCATCTCATGCGGGCTTCATCTCTTCATCAACACGATTTCATGTTTAAAAATTGTGATTTATTAAGTGGGTTTTACTTCTCTAGAGGCACATTAGGTAATGAGTAGACGTGTTATATACTGTCATCAATTCATCATGAAAAATGCTAATTATCATGTCATTGTAATAACATCAGGATAAGCTTAACGATGTAAAATGTGGAACGCCTTTATTTCTGAACAAATATTGCCAGTGATGGACCTATGCGTACAATAATAGAATTACTAAATCCTGTACAAATTATAACTAACAACCGATGGAGAGAAAGAAATAGTTATAGATCAGCTTACCTATTAACAACCTGATTGTTCGAGTCACAGCAATGACTTACATTTTGCATAAATTAGTCAATTCCGTTTCTTAGATTGTGTCATTCGCTTTCAAGGGATAATAAAATCGATTGCCATGTATCCCGATTCCATCGATGTAGAAGTCAAATGACAAATCATGAAATATACGAATGAAACTTTGAAAATGTGGAAACAATTTATTGTTAAATGATTCTGAAGAAAAATGAGAAAACACTGCGCACTCGGAAGTCGTAATATATGTGTAATTTGTTGGGAGATTTATTGAAGGAAGCCAATCTAAGAGATCCTCGAAATCGGTGATATCATCCTTGGGAATTCGAATTATCAAGTTTCCATTCTTGTGTTCTCTCCTTCCATGCGAGCTGTTGCCGTTGATTCTTCTTTTGTTAAGTGAAGGATGAAGTGTATTTGATGAAGATGCCGAGGTATAGTATGATGGAAAGTTGTTGAAAACACTGGGAACTGCCGAAGATTTGAGTTGCAATAGTTTCAATTCTTTTCTTGGACGCTTAGATGATCTTGAATTGTTGACCTGTCTTGATCAAATCATTTTCGAGAAAATACAGAACAAATTCGCGAAGACAAGGTTGGAACGAAAACGCTTCTTTGGCCAAAATTATCGACATCCTCTCGTTCAATTGCTCTTATCCATTTGTCGCGAAGAGTTTGGTCATGAGAAAATGCAAAAAACGATTTATGCACATTCGTTGAGTTATCTGATGTGCTTTATGTGCACTTGCTGTTTACTATCGTAGACTGGCTGCACTCCGTGTGCCGGCACACGCATAAATGACATGCTTTGAGACAAGCTAACCAACTTGATGCTATAGCAACGTATCGATCAATCAGATGACGCTAGCCTCACATATTTGCATGCAGATTCGGCAGATCACTGTGAGGAGGGAATCGAAGGACAAAGGCAGTATTATGACTGCGTATGCACACACTGTTGTGCTGTCCTGTATGAAACTTCCCGTCAACAGCAGCGCATTGAAATGCGCTTTGCGCTATCGAACAATGAAATCTATCAGTCTTCACTCTATAGTATAGACTGTGGGATATTCGTGAAAATTTAGGAGTTGCATATCCCGGTGCTCTAGACATCCGACAATGGTTAGAAATAGAAGGTTGGAAGAAGCTCTATTCCTCTTTCAAAAGGAATTACCCTAATTCACGGTCGTTCGGAGAAAGCGAAAATAGACAGATAAACGGCTACTGAAAACAACGCAACAATGTGTTCTGAGCAGGGTTTTTAACTTTCGAAAGAATTTTTTCCTTTAATTTGCTTTCTCGTTGCGTTAGAGTACTAGCAACATTTTCTGCGCTGCAGCGAAGAATGTGCAACAGATTAATGCACCGATTAAAATCAGGCTGTGTTAATGTAGGATTGTATACACATCTAATACATAAACATGCGTTTTTCTTTTTGTCAGGATGTTCTGTGAATTTCCATGTAATTCTATCTACATTTTGAATCACTCAAAAAGAAAATACAAGGAACGGAGACAGAACTGTTGACCCATATCTGCCGCTATATGTAGACATGTATTGATATCTTAACTTACCACATGCTGTCGGAAATGTGGTCCTGAAATCTGGTATGAGGAATTCTGTAATCCTTTTTGTAAGAGGTTGCCTTTTTGTCTTTCATCTGTGCCACTTGCAAAGAAGCAGAATGTGCTGACTATGCTCCTCGAGCGCAGCAGGAGTCTTTCTGTTGTAAATCACAGCAGTGTTTAAGTTATATAGATCATACGAATTGGAGTGGACGAGATTTGATAATATTGGTCCGGCTATAGCTACTGTCGGCATATAGGGAGAACAAGCCGATACTTCCCAATTTTCTAATCATCATGTCGGCGCAGCCGTCACCTAGCCGATGGGTACCGACAACTCCTGAGTAGTATAGGGTATAGTATCCGGCGCAGTCCGATGCTCAAGTGAGCGTCAGAACAAGTAAGTAAAAAATAAAAAAAAATAAAAAAATAGGTACCCCTGAAATTTATAAAAAAATACAAAAAAATAGGGTCCCCTGAAATTTATAAAAAAAAACAGCCAAAAATAGGGACCCCTGAAATTTATAAAAAAAACAGCCAAAAATAGATACAAAAAATACGACACAGTCCGATGCTCAAGTGAGCATCAGATACAACGTACCATGAACAAAAATATTCATTTAAAAATGGAAGATGAAAAAACAAAAGAACCATCAGCCCCCTTATATCCTTCATTATCATATGACATAAAACCTTCGGTTCCCAATGATAGAGTCAGGTACATGAAAGATAAGGAAGCCCAATTATTACTTAAACTAGAACATTATAATAAATTAAGAAAGAGATGGACCATAGCTAAGAATGTGACACAAGGCGTTGGTGTATGTTTAACAATTTCTTTAGGCGCTCTCACTATTGTCATTTCGTCTGGCGTTCTTACAATTCCTGTTGTCGCTACTGCTTTAACAGGCACAGGTGTCTTCACAACGTCACTTGCAACAGTGATAGATAAATCTGTAATGTCTAAGAAACGAAAATCCTTAACTAAGAAACATGCACATGTCAAAGAAGTATATGATAAACTACATTACTACTTCCAGAGAGTGTGTGATGACAATGTTATTACGTTAGATGAGATTGAAAAATTTGACCAAATAGCTAGAGAAGCAACTAAAATTCCTGTTAAACCTCAAGACAAAGTAAACAATGAAGCTTTTTTAGAAGAAATAAGAACTTTAGTAAAAACGTTAGAACATCAGTAAAGTCGACTCTTCAAGTCTCAGCACCTTTGGTGCAGTGTTTTTGCTGTGTCTCTATGCTACCACAAAATTCAAATATTATCTTATAAAATAATGCAGAGCAATAAGACAAAAATAAAACAACTAGAAGAATTAATAAAACAGAAAAATATTATGAAGAAAAAATATAGAGAATATCGAATGCTACAAGCTGGCGTTCAATCCGATATGAAAGACAAAATCCAATTAGTTGAACAAGTTAAATCTGATATTAAGAAAGAACTTGCAGTTCATGATATTAAGAAAGAACTTGTAGTTCATGATAAACAAATTGATATAGCGGATTCAGTGCCGAAAACCATCATAGATGATTATGGTTTGTTAGAAGCAAACATAGACAAGAAATTACCCAAATCTATGCTCTTTGAACATTCTACTTCATTTATAGATGGAAAGCCATCTCTTAGATTTTCCTTAGGTGAAAAAGACTTATCTATAAATCCTAAAGAAAGTTTAATTTTTGCACCAGACAAAACAGCTTTCAGTTTAGACAGAAATTTCGTGGATTTATTAAGAGGAGCGAAGTTAGATACCTATCACCCTGATGATCTACTGAAATACAAAACTATGTTAGATAAGGTTGGAACTGTAAAAACTCTTAAGCGTTATAAACAATTAGAACACTTATTATCAACATCAATGCCAACAGCTGGTTATTCAACACCGACTGGTTATTCAACATCAACCAGTGTTCCAACATCAACCAGTGTTCCAACACCGTCTAGTTACCCAAAAACAGGAACAGGTCTAAAAGAGACAACGGTTTTCCTCCCCGATGATCCACAAGAATTAATAAACAGATTAGAGATTTTATTAGCTGCGACAAAAGAAGGACATAACTCTAGTTTTAACGAAATACATGCAATCTTAAAAAGACTAATGGAAAAGAAAATTATTAGTGAAAAAGACTACAAAAGCTTAGCTAAATTATTTAGTTAAAAAAAATGTCTTCGGCGTGTGCGGCAGAACTAGAAAAAATTAATAAGCATTTAGAAAATTTAACCGAGATTTTAACCTCATCAAAATTTAGTACGACATTAAAATTTATAACAACTATTTCATCCCATACCTGTCATTTAGATCCTATTATTCACTTAGAACAAGACAAACATTATGAAGTAGCACTAACTAGTTTTTCAACATTTAACACTATACAAAATATTATCAAAGATGTAAATGACCGATTTAAATATTCTAATGATCAAGGTAAAACTTGGAAAGAATTAACTTTTCTTCCTGGATCTTATGAAGTTGAATCGATTTCCAATGAAATAAAAAGACATTTAGGCATTCAATTTAAAGACAAGAAACAATTACATTTCGCAGTTGAACCAGCAGTAAATAAATTTTCTCTTACTTTAGATGAAGATCATCAAGTAGATTTTAATATTGACAAATCTTTATCAAGACTTTTAGGATTTAAAAAGCAACTCTATACACAAGGTTTTCATATAAGTGAAAATATACCTAAAGTAACTGAAATAAATTCAATCAACGTTCAATGTGATATTATAGAAGGTGGTTATGTTAATGGAAAGCTGTCAAATAATATCTTCAGTTATCCAGCATTTACAGTTCCGATTGGTTACAGTTTGAATGTAATCCCAAAATCATTAATATATTTCCCTGTTACAAGAAAAACAATTAATTCAATTACAATTAGAATAACAGATGAGAAAGGAAAGGAAATAAATTTTGGAGGCGAAGAAATTATGATAGATCTTTTGGTTCGGGAGGTATGATTAAAAAATATTGACTTAAAAAATGAGTGAAAGCAGTTGTGAAAAATATCCACTAAACAAGAAAGTGAAATTCAATCATCATCATAACTTGTCAAATAAAGTTTTATCAGTTATTTGTGGAAGATCAGGTTGTGGAAAAACATATCTATTATTTAAAATTCTCACGACACCCAAATTTTTGGATTATAACAATCTTATCATTTATACAACAACAGCAGAACAACCTATTTATCAATTTTTGAAACATGGTTTTGAAAATAATCTTAAAAAATCAGCTATAGCTTCACTGTTTGAAGAATATGAAAAATCGGAGTATGAAGAAGAAATAAGTTCCTGGTGTGAAGAAGCAGCGAAAAATAAACAACTAGTAGAACCCAATAGAAATAGGCACATAACGATACAATTAATAGATGATAGTGGTAATATGCAAGATCCTAGTAAACTAAATAAAACGAAAAAACATTGTGTGGTGTTTGATGATTGTGTTAATGACAGAAATCAGGCAGTGCAGAGAAATTATTTTACAAGAGGTAGACATAACAACTGTAGTGTCTTTTATTTGACACAAAGTATGTATTCATTAGATGGAAGTGTTATTAGAAAGAATGCTAATATTTTTATGCTTTTCGAAATCAACCAAAGAAACCTAAGTGATTTGTTAAGAGACTTATGTATAAGAGATAAAGATGAATTTAAACAATCGTGTAACAATGCTTGGGCAAACGACTATGGTTTTATCACAGTCAATATTGATAAAAAAGTACATGATAGAGTTATCGAACATTTGTTTGCAGAGTAAAACTCTGAATAGAACATTTGTTCTCTGACTAGTGTATTATAATTCCTCTTCGCAGTCTTCCCAGTCTTCACTATCAGTGTCTTCAATTATATTATCGTCTTGAACATCTTCTCCGCTATAGGGGAGCATAATACCATTTGCATTAGGCGCTTGACGTTTAAGAATATTTATTTTACCAGTGAATCTTTTTTCTTCAGTGTTATTATTTTTATCAGGAATACTAATACCATTTTCTAAAGATCTTTTCCATGGTTTATTAACAATTGTTGTCAATGTTTCCCCATGGAATAATTGAATGAAATCTTCTACTTTTACTTTAGTTTTTGTATAACCCTTAAATGTTTTCTTTTCACTAAGTCTCCCTTGTTCATCTACAGTAATACAATATTTTATTTTGGGAGCGATAAACATTGCAAAAATAATTCCCCCATTTCCATAATCATTTTTCCCTTGGCATAATTCCCCACCAACATATCTAGCCGCATCTAATTTATTGAAGAGCTCATTAGAAATGTATATACTATCGGTATCGCTATAATATATGTGTTTTTCTTTAAAACCATTAATTTCTAAAATAAAATTATTCATAATTCTTCTAGAGTGAGAAAGAATAAAAGAACCTAAGTGTGATGGCATGAATGATGTCGCAGCGTAGCTGCTCAGACCGTTGGTCGTCATAGCATAGCTATTCAGACCGTTGGCCGGCTTTTCAGTGACTGTAATATTAGCTTTAAGAAACTCATCGTCTGCCATTTCTACTTTCACTAAGAATTGTTCATCATTTACTTTTTCAAAATCTTTTACTTCTTGAGTGAAATTTTTTCTCAATGTATTTTCATTCCATAAATGATATTTAGTGGTTATGTCTTTTTGTACGGTTTTTCCATATAGTGAATTCATTAATAATTTAATTAACTCATTGCCTACAGTGTTTCCTTCTATTTTATATTTTTTTCTTAAATTGAAGAGCTTTTCAATGTATTTGCGAAATGGTGAAATGTGATAATTTTCTTCATAAATTATACCATCTGTAATAGATAATATTTTCCCGCCGCATCTAACAATTTCCTGTATGTCTACAGAAGTTAATACATCATAACATGTTCCATTCCTAAACCTTATTATTTCTTGGTTACAATTGTTTTCATTCTTTACCTTATCTTTCGCAGGAACTGGTTGAAAAAACATCTCATCAGGATAATGAAACACAACTGTGAATATTCCAGTTTTAGGACGAAATGATTGAGTGTTAAATTGATATAATACTGCTTGTTCTTCTTCTTGTCTAAATTTTCTAGCAGATTCAGCTTTAGGGTATTCTGAATGTTCGTCATACATAGCTGATGGATATAAAGATGTTGCATCAAAAGCCATTAAGAATTCATTTTGTTGTCCGAGTAGTTTATGTTTAATTTCTTTACAGAGAGCATCCTTGTCTTCCAACTGATTATACTCTTTCATTACATCTATTAAATTATTATGGCCAGGGAATAATGGTAGCAAGATGTTACAAAATGGAGATTCGTAATGTCTTATATTTGCTGACACTCTTCCACCTTTAACAGATTTTCTAACATAGTTCCTAGTCCATAAATCAGTATGCGAATGAATATTTATGTTGTCTTTTTGTACACTCTTCATCCAACCGTTAAATGTTAAAGCAGAGGATGTTAAATTAGTAGTCATATCTTCACCAACTAATTCTTTCATAACATTATTATACTTGTAGATACAAAATGCTAATGAAAGAACATCGTTAATTAAATACGGTTTCCACTCATGTTCTTTTTCTAGATAATTTTCATGTGTAATTTCACCAATTTCATAATTTAATTTACACATATTGGTAGGGGTTTTAAAATTCTCACACCATTTGGAAAGACTTGTTTTCACGTGTTGATAGCTACATTTCATTACAATAGTTTGTAAAGGTTTGCTTGGTTTTATGTTACGTTTTGTAGAGTCACCTAGTTGCTTAGATCTAGAGGAGCGTTGGATATACTTACTAACACTTTCAGTTGTATAAGGATTTTGTAAAGAAGCAGTGAGTATTCCTCTTGATGTTTTAAGCGGTGGTTTAGTTAATTTAAAATTAGATTTTATCGGAAAATATGCATCGAATCCTGATGAATTATGTGCTATTAAAGTTACGTTCGAATGATTAAAAGATCCAAGGTTTTTGAAAAATTGATGTATTGGACAGACGTCCTCTGGGTTTCCCCCGGACGGGCATTCATCATGTTTCCTAATAAAGATTTTCACACAACGTTGAAGTTTGTTAAGTTCTTGCTCAGTTAAGTTATTATATTCACTTACCTGTTTCTTAAGTTCTTTAATCTCATGTTCATCCTTGCTCCTTTTTATTTTAATCATATCGCGTAACAATCGTGTGTCTATTTCTTCCAATCTTTGCTTCGGTAAGCAACACATGAATTTATTGAAATTGATAGTACCTAAAGCATAAGGAATAGGATGAGCTGTTGCACAACGAGGATCTGGATAAGTTTCGAGATCCCATATATATGTTGAACCATAGTCAATTGGTTTCTTTGTTATGGTCTTATACGGAAGTGTTGTTAGATTTTCATCAGTGACAGTTTTATATATTGGTTTGAAATTATTTTCAATTTCTCTAATAGCTTCTGTTTTGTAGAACTTATTTATTAAACAATAATGACCTATTGATGAACCTTCGTGAAAATAATTGTAATAAACATAACTATAAGGTGTTGTAATACCTCTGGGATTTAAATGACGATTAGTAGCACTATAATACTGTACACATTCTCCAAAGTATTTATTGAATTGGGAAAATTTACAGTTTGCCATTACTCCTGTTCTAGATGTAGCTTTCTCTCTATATAAAAAGTCATTAAACATCTCAAACATAATGTTAGCTTGTTCTTGATTGAACCCACGTAAGGTGATGTAACATTTTATAAAGCAGAAATCTTCAGAAGGAATATAACAATATTGCCCGATGTATTCTTTAATTCTATATTTCATATTAATACCAGCGCCTCTATGTGATCTTTGCACGAGTTTCATACCAAAATCTTCGTATTTGATACTACCTGTAAAAATCCATTCACTAGCATCGGATTTCTCTTCTAGATTAAGAAACCATGTTTCAAATGAATTTTTATTATAAAACGTAGCGTAAAAGTTTTCTATTGTGCTTCCATCTTCTTTTTTTATTACACCCAATAAATTTAAAACTTTCCCATTGCGTAAAAGGTTACGTATATCATTTACTACATTAGTAAAAAGTTCATTTTCATACGTGATAACGTTCGGATTAAACAGATTCAATAGATCATCACCAAGGCTATCATCATCATCAGAGAATATGTCGGGAATTGGTGTGGTTGATGTTTCCTTTGTTCTACGCTTCTGTTTTTTAGTATTACGTCTAATACTACGCCTAATATGTTTCTGTTTTTTACTACGTTTACCACGATTGCGTTTACGACGTTTACTACGTTTAATTTGTTCATCAAACTCCTCAATTTGTTTCTTTATTAACTCGTCAAGCGTATGCGTTGATTTGTTACTCATTTTACAATTCGTATTTTTTTAAAGAAAAAATTATGTTTTTATTTACATAGAACCTCGGTTCTGTTTTACATTAGAACCGAGGTTCCTTACATATACACAGGAATATTTAGTTGATGTAATGTTTCTAAATCGTAAACTGTTAATCGTTCTTTATTAACCAACCACCATAAATTATTGTACGCTAAGAATACTCTGAAACTTCGTAGACACAGTGGAAAGTCTTTTGTTTTAGCGTAACTTCTTATACCATGTTTTATTTTATAATCTTGCACGAATTGCATATATTTTCGATGATATTGACTTTTAACTGATTGTTTTGAATTTACAGGATGACAATAATCTTTTAAAACTGGAACGTGTTCTATTTTGTACTCCATATTTTAAAAAGAAAAAAAATTTACATATCATTAAACTAATTTACATATTATTAAACTCATTTAATATTGGTTTTATGTCACTCAATGTACTTTTAGCATCAGTGACTAGAGGTTTCACATTTTTTAGTACATCACGAAAATCATTAATGCCTGTTCTAATAACGGCTAGTGCGTCTCTATTCTCTAATCGTTCAGGGGTTTTAATTTTTAACACATTATTCAGATAATGATCAAAATAGAAATAAAATGTCTCTGGTATGATTGTTAGTGGTTCAAGTGCTTCGTTTTCTAGAAAAATTGTTATTTCTTCTATATTATGCGGCGACAAGTTCTTAGCACTTGCATAGAGACTAATGTCAAAATCTGTTGCATTACTATAAAAATCATGCTCAGTATCCAATAGTATATTTAGATCACTATCATACACTTGCATTTGATTCATAATAGTATCAACCCGTATTATACCGTACTTAACATGTACATATTTAGCTAAGGGTAAAGTTAGTCTATAATTTTTCTTGATATCCTCAAAGAATGCTACATTATTTTGAGTAGTTGTATAAAAGGTTTCCACATTTTCTCTAATCTTATTATCCACGTCGCAGGCTTTATGAGCTAATACTACAATTTGTATATGATGGTGACGACCTTTTGTAAATATTTCTGATATGTTCTTTTGCTTCACTAAACTAGCTACATCATCTAACACTAGTAAAGACTTTTGCTCGTATGTCCCGGCAAAAGTACTCATATCTTCTAACACACATAAATCTTTTTCACCGTAAACATTTGAATATCCTTGCCATTCATCTTTCTGCAGACAAAACACATGTACATTAGCTTCGTTAGGATAATGTTGTTTTATATACTTTCTAAGAAACGTAGTCTTTCCACTCGCTGTTTTGCCATATATTATAAAATGTAAGTTCTCTTGTTCAGTGCGTCCTTTAGGTTTCTCGTCGTTATGCCTAACTTCTCTCCAACCTTTAAAGTTTTTGGTTTGATTTTTATAAAATGTAATTTTCGTTTGTTCTGCTGTTTGTAAGAACCCTAACCAGTTTATGAAACAATAAATAAGATAGATAAGAACACATATAACAATAATTTTCAAACAATGAAATTTCAGAAACCCAAAGAGTCTTCCTAGATCTGAATTTTCTGAAAATAAAGATTGCGAATCATTATTTTGTTCACGTTGTTTGATGATCGTGGGAGGTCGATTGGGTATTTCGGAATACAATTTTTCATAATTCATTTTTTAATTTTTTATATGAAAATTTGTCTCAAACTCTCTCAACTAGTCCGACACTCACTTGAGCACCTGTAATAGTCCGGTGCTCACTTGAGTGTTTATACCTCTGTAGGACTTCCGGACTACTACGGACTATTGAGTCCGGGGCTCAAATGAAGAAAAAACACTCAAGTGAGCACCGGACTATTACGGAAGCTCAAGTGAGCATCGGACTACTACAGATATAAAATTAATTAAATCATGCAAATTGCTGCATGACGTGAGTAGTTTCTTTCTAATAAAACTTTATTACACTTGTTACATCTCACTTGTGTTTTTAAACATTCTTTACATCGGTATTTACTATCATAAAATTCTGTTTTGGGCTTAACCCATTTATGCGCAATGTTTAAAATTTTAAACAAAAATTCTAGTGAAGTTTTTTCACAATAAGTTCCTAAATTTGCAATATATCGCATATTTTTTTGCATAATCATCAATTTCATACTGCTATTGTTTAAGTTTCATTCTTTTTTGAATTGATGTTTCGCTTTTTCTATTCGTATCTTCGAGGTGAATTGAACGCACTTTTCGTACAAAGGAATATTTGAACAATATGAAGAGAACAAGGTAATATTTTGATCTGACGAACATTTTTGCTGAATGATATTGCTATATTTAGAATAAAACTGCTAGTTAGTTTGATTTTATCAAGTCAAAAGCTATTAAGAAATACAAACCTCTGATTTTTTTAAGGAAAATTATGTAATGTTTAAAAATTTAAACATCGCGCATATGCGATATCATTTTGATTATGACATGATTCTGTATGTCAACTTAGAGATCAAATTGTAGTGAATTTTGTTATCTATTAGTGCACTGACACCGTCCAAAACAATCATTAAGTTGTTTTATCAAGTTTTTGGCGTATAGATGGAAAAAATAATTTTGCTAGCTGGGTTCGAACCCTCGTCTCTAGACGCTTTGAAGCAGTCACGTTAGCAAGTCGGCTACTGCACATATTGATAAGCACTCTGTTTTTAAGTTTAAATATAAGCAGACAACCTACTTCTTAATTTCAAGAGTAATTTCAATAAAAACAAAGATAATAAAAAGAGTTAAAAAATTATATTTTTTTCAGACAAATGACAGCACAAGAGGCACTTGACCGAGTATTGGGTTCCGATGACGAAGAAGATTGCGAGGCGGTGGTTATGCTTCCACCTAATGATGGTCAAAATTCCGAGGAAGAAAGTGGGGATGAGGATGAAGGAAATATCAATCATCTTCATCGTAATCAGCTATTATCAGAGGTTGAACTGGTTACATCAGAAGATCACCAAGACAAGGCGGATGCGAATACGCAAAGTGGTAAGAAAAGAAAAATCTCGTGTCAGTGGACAAAGAAAGACAGTAACAATCGCATGGTAGTGAATAACGAAATGATAGAAGAGAATCAGAACGAATTAAATGAATGTGAAAAGCCAGTGGATTTCTTCAGGTTGTTTTTTGATTCAAAGCTAATAGAATCCATTCTCATTGAAACTGAAAGGTATACCAATGAGAGTTTCACAGCAGATCAAATATATGCGGTTTTGGGCATTTTGATTATATCTGGTGTTTTGGGTTATCCACGACGAAGATTGTATTGGTCAAAAAGTGATTTGCTGAGAAACAAGATTATATCTGAAAGCATGTCACAAAAAGAATTTGAAAAGTTGTTTTCTAGGTTGCATTTTTGTAACAATGATGATGCAAAATATCACCCTGAGGATAAATTCTTTAAAGTAAATATTCTATTGAAATCATTAAACGAAAATTTCTTGAAATACGGCCCTGCAACAGAATATTTCAGTGTGGATGAATGCATTGTCCCTTATTTTGGTCGACACTCGTCAAAACAATTTATCAGAGGAAAGCCGATTCGTTTCGGATTCAAGGCCTGGGTGATCGCGAGCCAACGAGGTTACGTCTATCAATTCTCTCCGTACCCTGGAGCTGCTGAAAAGCCTACACCAGAGCACGACTTGGGACCATCAGCAAACGTTGTCATCTATTTGATGAAAGTTATCCAGAAAAGGTTTATGGATACTCAACTTCATGTCACGATGGACAATTATTTTACATCCATTTCTCTTCTTCGTTATCTCAATGAATTGAACATCAAGGCGACAGGAACGATCCGGCGTCCAAGAATTCCAAATGCTCCATCCAACATGAGTGAATTAGATGGCAAAGAAAGAGGAAGTTGCGATTCGTGGTAAGTGCATGTTTGTGAAATCAAATATAAGTTTGACAACATTTCTGAATTCATAAATTTCATTCACAGGTTTGACAAGTGTTCTGGTGTTCATCTGACTAGTTGGAAAGACAACAAGGTCGTGCACGTTGCATCGACTGCCGCAGGTAGCGAGCCCATGGGGACAGCGCGCCGATTCTTTCGAAAGGAACGCGCTTTGAAGACAATCTCATGTCCCGAATCTATAAAATTGTATAACAAGACGATGGGCGGCGTTGATAGAAATGATCAAGACGTCGGATATTACCGCATTTCGATTCGCGGCAAAAAATGGTATTACCCAATATTTTTGCATTTGATTGATGTTGCCGTAGTCAATGCATGGCTACTTCATCGAATGTTGTGTGCGAATCTCAACGAACGGCCAATGGATTTGTTACAATTCCGAATCCAGCTGTCCGAATCTCTGCTAGCAGAAGCGATATCGGCACGATCCAGTTCTAGAAGTGTCAGACGATCCGTCATGGATGAATTGCGATATGACGGGCTCAACCATCTTGTTGTTCCCGCAAAACTAAATCGTTGCGGTATCTGTGGCAATAACGCCAGTTTTCAGTGCGAAAAATGTGGCCGAAACTTACATCCCAAGTGTTTCAAAATGTATCACACACGCTGAAACGTGTTTTTTGTCCTGATAAAAAATGAAGTCTAAGGATGAAATTATACGTTTTGATATTGAATTTGCGCAATGTTTAAATTTTTAAACATCCGATATCTATGGGAAAAACACTTTATTTGTGTAAACTAATGCCAAATATGAAATCTACGCGCTGAATTACCCTAGGAAACAAATTTTCACTACGGTAATACAATTTTTTGACATCTTGCGCATAAATGGGTTAACTATTTGACAATTAGTGCATTTTCGTGTACTAATAGCACATGAATTAGAATGATTCAAGAAACCTTGACTAGTAAAAAACTTATTACAATTCAAACATTGTCTATCTTTTACTTTTGGTTGTGATGGTGATTGACATGTTTTTTGGTGACGCATAAAGTTCTTAGATGTTACACTTTTTCCGCAATCACTACATGTTCTCATATGTTTATTTAATGATGAATTGTTGGATAACATATTTTTAAATAAAAAAAATGATGTTAACAAATGTTGGCGGGTGTGCTTACACACCGAATAATCAAGAATCAGAAATAGAACTAGACAACTATATCATGAAAACTGGAGACATTTTAACAGGTCCGTTACATCTTTCTATTCTTCCACAACAAAGTACTGAGTTAGCAAATAAAGAATATGTTGATAAACAGTTCGATAGAATTATGTCACTGGTAAAGCAGAATGATGAAAGACTGCAAGAAAAGCTAACAGACCTAAGTAGCAAACATGGAAATCTAGAAGCAGATATAACAAAACTTCATAAAAAAATAACAGAACATTCAAAACTTGTGATACTGTTATCACTAAATTTAAAGGCTGCCATTGCAAAGAATACAAATCAAAATAAACAGCTGAAAGAAGAGTTAGAAAAAGTAAGTGAAAAGAATCGGAAATTATTACAGCGCTTACAGCAACTGCAATCCACATTCCAAAAAAGTGTTGATGAATTAAGTAGCCGTATCACACAACAAGTAAAGCAAATGAACAGAATGATAAATGAAGTTAAAGGACTTAAACAAAAGATTAGTGAATTGAAGACCCTTAAAACGAATTTCGATAATATTAAAGTTCAATTGGCCGCTCTTAAAACAGAAGTAAAGAAAAGTAAGAAAAAAATAGAAGTAAATGAAAAAGAAATTAAAGTTCATCACACGCTGCTTGACGCAATAGATAAAGTGCAACAGGCAATTAATAAAGTTACCGCGAAGTTGTTGGCCATTCACAAACGTAAATCTTAATCAGACCAAAAGTCAAAATTTAAGCTTAAAAAATGCCTATAATTTATAAACACAATCTTAAACATTTTGCTTCAAATAATAAAATTGCTCATGAACCACGTATGAATCCTGTGTACCATTATGATAGTATAGAAACTGTTGGAACACAAAAGTTCCTAGGCACTGCAGGTGCCGTCCAAACAGAAGGAGCTGGCATCTTTTCTGGTATCGGTAGTATCGTTAACTTGATTAAAAATAATAAAGATTTGATTTCATCTGCTGCTAAAGGAGCAGCTGCTATAGGTAGTACAGCTAGTGCAATATCGAATGCTGTTAAGTCACAAAACGAATTAAAGCAACTAGAAGCTATTCGCAAACTTAGGAATGATGCAAAAGAAATGCAAAAAGACAAAAGGCTCTCAGAGGAAACAAAAAACAAAATTGCTAAATTAGCGAAGATGGAAAGTAAACATGATGAAAAAACAATTGAAGAAATGAGAGGAAATGGATTAGCAAAATTCTAGTACCACACTGATTTTTTCTAATAAAAAAATATAATGTCAACTTTTATCGAAAGCAAATTTAGATTAGATGATCCCCCGTTCATTACTTACAATCAAAAAAAGAATGACTATATAAGAATTGCTATGAACCCCGGTTCTTCCAGTAGAGTGAATACAGGAGGCGATTTAATTTTTGAAGTTGACAATCAACAAAGTTATTTATATTTACCCGATTCATTTTTACACTGTGAATATTCTCTATATTCTGATGCTGATTTTACAACACCATTACCGGCTACGGATAATATTACATTAGAAAACAATTTCTTCCCAAGATTATTCACACAAATGCGTTTAGATGTTGCAACACAAAATATAGAAACCATAAGTGATTCACCTGGCATTATTGATTCAATGCTTCGATTTGTAACAATAGGTGAAAATACTAAAATGCATGAAATCGAAGGATGGTTTCCTGATAACCATACCGGCACACTTAAAGATGATTTAACTCACACTGGAACAGATTCGCCAGGTATTGCGAAAGATGTAGAAAACATAGTGAAACAGTTAAACAGTACACAAAATAGCTCATATCAGAAAAGACGCAATTTTAATAATAAAAGTAAACAAACTGTTGATTGGTCATTGTCTCCATTATTCGGGTATTTAGATTACAATAAAATATCATGTCACTTGAAATTCAAACTCATAGTTCATCGCACTGTAAATAATGAATCAATATTTTATGGAAAGGCTGGGAAGAAAGCATACCTAAAAATTGATAGACTTGAATGGTGGATTAAGCACATTACTCCTAGTTTAGAGGTTGAAACAACTATTACGAAACGATTAAATACGGGCAAACCAATTCCAGTAAGTTTTATGAAGCGTACTGCAAGCTCTGTCACGTTTACTGAACAAAGATTTAACTGGCATTTCACAAGGACATCAAATACTCCAAGATATTTTTTACTCACTTTTCAAAAGAATGAAACGCCTAGTTTTGATAAGAACAATAATCTTTTCCATATTAATTCAATTCGAAGTTTACAAATTTCATTAAATCAAACACGTTATCCTATTGATCCATTGAGATTTGATAACGCAAATAATCAATTCATGGAAGGATATGATGCTTATAGAAATTTGTGCCGGGAATTTGGAGTAGAAGCACAATTAAATCCTGTAGATTGGAAGAATTTATATCCTGTTTTCTGTTTTGATTTAAGTGCACAATCTGAAGATATTATCAAGACCGGTTGTGATGTGACAATTAATATTGAAAAGGCAAATTCCACAACATCATTGATGGCTTATGGTTTATTGCTAGAAGACGCCGAATATTCTATTGAAATTCTTAATGGAAAGATGGTTAGGATCGGCTAAAGCCAGAGGAGCTTCGCTCCGATTGGTTAGAAAAACCCAAGACTTCGTCGATAGGCTAAAGCCAGAGGAGCTTCGCTCCGATTGGTTAGAAAAACCCAAGACTATAAATTTTTTATTAAAAAATGGCGCAAGTGAATAATAAAACGGTTGAATTAAAACTACGTAACATCATTGACAAAAATACCCCTAAAGCTATTACGATTAACAAAAAGAAGTATTACATAAGTAAACCAATGATAGAGAATATCAAATTACAAGAAGAAAAGAATGGCGGAATTCTCCCATTAATTCCGCTAATCATAGGTGGTATAGCAGCAGCAGGAAGTGTTGCAGGTGGGACAGCTGGTATTGTCCAGGCAGTAAATAAAAATAAAGCAGAGAAGGCAGCATTAGAAGAGCAAAAACGTCATAATAGGGAGTTAGAGAAAGCTGCTAGAGGTGACGGAATAGTAGATAATTTCATTAGCAAATTAAATTTAGTTGATGAAGGGAAACGAGTTCTTAAAAATGTCCTACACAATATTGATGATTTAATTGAAATAAAAGAAACAAAAGACGGATCTGGCATATATCTAAATCCTAGTATGGTGCGATAAGATTTAATCTTTAAAAATGTCTCTGGATAAACTTAAATTTTCTAATTTGGATTTATTAAATTTTAGTCTAAACCAAAACCGCTGCTATAACGGTGGTGCCAAGAACAAAGTTCCACACCACTTCGGTGGTGATATACAAAAAGCATTAGAAAACTTTCCTGGCTTTATTTGGGCAAAGTATAAAGGTGAAAAACATATTCCAAATCATAATTTTACTGGCCCCGGCACAAGATTAGATTTAAGATTAAACGATGATGACACGCCTAGAGAAAATAGTAAACCAATAAATAGAGTAGACGCCGCCGCTTATAAACATGATTTAGCTTATCGAAATCATGACCTAAGTTCTCGACATGAAGCAGATAAGAAAATGATACAAGAATTAGATAGTATTCAAAATCCTACATTTAGAGAAAAAATTGAAAGAATATTTGTTAAGAAAGCTTTACAAGCAAAAATGCTTTTTGGCCAGGGGATAGATGAAACTTTAGTTCCGTCAACTTCGTTGAATGAAATGTCGAATGACCCAAGCCGCTATGCGTCCGAAATTCACAAGGAATACAGAAAGCCGAAATATCTATTGAAGGTAAAAGTATTTAATAAAGATGATATTTGGAGTGCAGATCTAATTAATATGCCTAATGAAAGAGGGTTTAAGTACGCATTGACCGTTATAGATTTATATACACGATACGCTTGGGTAAAGCCTTTAAAAAACAAAAGTGGTCTGTCAGTTAAATATGCGTTTGAAGAAATCTTTAAAGAAAGTTTTAGAAAGCCAAGGAAATTGTTTGTTGATAAAGGGTCGGAATTTTATAACCGAAATGTAAAGCCACTATTTGAAACTGTTTATTCCACAGAAAATGCAGGAAAGGCTGTAGTAATAGAGCGCTTTAATAGAACGCTAAAAAGTAAGATCTTTAAGAAATTTACTGAGCAAGGAAATCAGAAATGGTTGAAGATATTACCAGGAGTTGTAGAAGAGTATAACAATAAGATTCATTCAGGTATTGAAGAAACTCCAAAGAATGCTTCTGACGACCCTGATTTAATACGAAAGAAAATATTCGAAAATAATTATTCGAATGAGAGTAATCCGAATTTACAGAAACGTAAGCCGAAATTTAAAATTGGGGATAGGGTACGAATATTTAAATATAAGAACAAATTTGAAAAAGGCTTCGTCGGATACTGGACGAAAGAGATATTTGAAATTTGTAAAATAAATCAAACTCTTCCGATTACTTATGAAATTATAGATTTAGATAATGAGGATATCAAAGGTAGATTCTATGAAAACGAATTACAGAAAACCGAGCTTTGACCTTTATCGTTTAACCTTTATCGTTTAACCTTTATCGTTTAACTCTAACATTATATCTAGAAATGGTACTCCTTTTTGTAATTTGTACAAAACGTATAAACATAATTGACCACAGTAAGTAGTTCCTGGTTTTTGAATTTGAAATGTATTATAAATACCATTTCCAAGTATTTCTCTTACTTCATTCGTAGGTGGAAGTCCGTATCAGTCAAAATAATAGTTCTGCTGATGATTTTTAACGCCTGCTGACCAATGTACGCCGTTTTGGTCTGAAGTGTGAAGATTCGTTATGAAATTTACAGTTGGAACTTTGTTCCGGGAACTGAAGGTTCCTGTTGGCTTATTTTTGATCAATTGTAATTCGTCTCTCATTAAAACATGAAAGTTCTTTATTCCTAATTGATTAGCAATTTTCTTTAGGTCGAAATTTGTCGTAGTCTGTGTTCCATAATGCTTTAAGAAGTCATTTATGTTATTCATTTTACATGATATGTCATATGATAATGAAGGATATAAGGGAGCTGATGGTTCTTTTGTTTTTTCATCTTCCATTTTTAAATGAATATTTTTTGTTCATGGTACGTTGTATCTGATGCTCACTTGAGCATCGGACTGTGTCGTATTTTTTGTATCTATTTTTGGCTGTTTTTTTATAAATTTCAGGGGGGCCCTATTTTTGGCTGTTTTTTTTATAAATTTCAGGGGACCCTATTTTTTTGTATTTTTTTATAAATTTCAGGGGTACCTATTTTTTTTATTTTTTTTTATTTTTTACTTACTTGTTCTGACGCTCACTTGAGCATCGGACTGCGCCGGATACTATACCCTATACTACTCTCCTGTGTCGGCATTCACTCGGTGCGCCGATACGGTTGACAGCCGACACTGCCCGACTAATTGACGAGGCATCGCCGACGATTTTTTTTCACCGGGAACATCATGAATGCGTTCATGTCGTTATATTCTTAAACGAAAAAAAATAACATGTCTAGGCCTATATATATGTAGAAACTTTCAACAACGATGACAATTAAAACTTCAAAACATCACTAAAGCCAATTTGATAACGTTATTAAACATTTGAAAACCTATTATTTCATAACGCTATTTTAATTATCATTAGCGTTATTATTTGATAACGTTATTTGTAAATTCTAAAATCCGTTAGGATAATTTGGCGTTAGGTATATTAATCTAACACCATTCCGTCATGTACTAACGTTATTCTTCTAGCATCTAACGGATACTACCGTTGCGCAGCCGTTATTATACCGTTACTTTTGTGAGTGTGTGGAACAAACGAAAATTTTTTAATGAATAGATTCAGTTTCTTGCGGAGATTAAGTTCCCGTGGTCCAAAAAATTATTTGAGCAGATTGAAAAGTCAACATTTTGCAAATTGATATACCACCGACATGACGCTTCTATAGCCTAAGTAGAATGAAACAAGTTTGATATCAAAAGGAATGAATATTTGCCAATAAGCATCCTAACTAAGCGGAAATTAAGCTGATTATCAAGGAAATTTCATGATCCGTATTATAATGGAAGTCTTCATGAAAAAGTCGCGATATTATTCGTGCTTTCTTGGCTGAAATTTTAAGTTTTTAATTCAATTTTAATCGGCATGATTTTATGATTCACTAAATTCATGTTTCATTTCTTGAATCTGAATAGTGATGTGGACCCATTCACATCTTTCAAAGTTAATTGAAATCATTACAAGCTAGAAGCCGTAAAGATTTTGCATGGTTGCGATTTATTGCCAAACCAATTTCAAATACCGTGGTATCCATCATCAGTGGCGATAATACTCGTACAACAAACGGACAGGGTTATATACAATTTTGGACTCGATCATCCCTCTGATCGACACGATCAAACACATAATAGATATCATCCCTCAAAATTCTATGCCCATCAGTAACGATGCTCTAAGACAATTACTGCAGATGGCCTGTACTCAAGTGCCTTTCCGTTTTAACAGTAAGCATTAAATTCAAATCGAATGTCTCAGCATGGGCTCATGCCTCGCTCCCCTGATGGCTGAATTTGCCATGAATATGGTAGAAAAAAGCATTGCTACTCCAAAATTGTACATTAGATATATGGACGATTCATTTGCAATATTTGAAACTGAAAACGAAGCAAGAACCTTTTTACGGAATTTAAACTCTCAACACCCATCCCTTCAATTTACAATGGAATATCCAACTCAGGGCAAAATTAATTTCTTGGATGACAGTATACATTGAAGACAATGCAATCAAAACGCAATGGTTCATAAAACCAACTGATTCCCTTCAACATACCCACCAAGAGTCTTATGGGTACAAAACTAATGCTATACGGCGCTCTGAGATCACAAAAACTCACAAGTGACACCAACAAAAAAAGAAGAAATGAAATCCAAAGTAAAAGAAATCTTTTTGTCAAATGGCTACAAATCATCATTTATAGATAAAGTATTTTCAACAACTAACATGAACCAAAGAGATAATGAAACAAGAAAAGAAGGACATTTTTTGGAAATTACCATACACTGCTTGCTCAGTCGCTGAAATTAAACAACGTACTCACAAAATCAATAAAATTTTGAAAAACAGAAAAATTATAGTAGCCTTCAATACTTGGAAAAGTCAAAACTTAATCCGCAACAAAGAATATCCCATTAAGTTCGAAGAGTCCTCCTCAGTTGTGTACGAATACTTTTGTGAACGATGCCCCGGGCGTTACATCGGAGAAACTTGACAATTGCAAAAAAGAATTCGAGAGCATATTACAGCGAAACCAGCATCAGAAATTTCTATGCATATCCATCCACATCTTACGGGCACCTTATAAAACCCGTCGACTGTTTCCGCTATCTGGGACTCACGATTGATCGTACTTTGGGATTTACGGCGAACATTTCGAAAACAGTGTCTTCATGCTTCGGTATCCTCACACAAATTCGAACGATTAGAGGATCTATCAGTCAAACTGATGCAGCCTATCTGGTTTCCGATCTGGTGTTTCCCTTGCTTGACTATTGCTGCTGCTCTGTCCGGCCTCTCCAATACTTTGACACAACGCCTTCAAGCAGTTCTCAATGCATCGGTGCGCCTCGTATTTAATCTGCCTCGTTTTTCTCATGTTTCTCCATACTTCAAATAGTTGAACTGGCTATCTGCCCGCTGCCGCATCGCCTTTCGCTTGGTGGTCCTTGTCTACAAGTGCATGCACCATCAAGCACCGTCTCACTTGTGTGATCGACTTACTTCTGTGAAAGAGCTTCCTGGCCGCTCTCGTCTCCGTTCTAGATCAAAAAATCAGCTACAGGGCGCGAAGTTTCGATTGTCCTCCGTCTCAAAGGCACATTTCTCTTCTCGGGGTCCCCAGTTCTGGAACAGGTTGCCTACAAGTACCACGTCATCGGCATCTCTGCGCAATTTCAAAGTACTTGTCAAAGACTTTTTATTGGATAAGTTCACTTAAGACGTTTGCAGTGTCGATCTTATGTAACGATGTCTCTGTTTTATTGATAATTTCTTTTATTTTTTGTAAAAAGACCTTGAAGCTCCAGCAGCATTATGTCCTTCACTCGTAATAAAATTCGTGATCATCATCATCATCCACCTAATGATAAAAATTTTAAAAATTTTACAAAAACAAAACACACAAGAATAGCAGAATCAGTCATCATAAAATCACGCCAAAAGCTCATGAACAATCAAACATCATCCGAACTTTTACATTTATTTTAATTGGTGGCCAATTCCATTTCTATGTTTGCTGACAGATATTTCTCTGTCAATGTGTGGCTCATTCTATTTCTATGCCCACTGACGATTTTAATTTGTACTCTTGCCTTGCGACTGTCCGGGTCTCTTTTTAAAATGTGTTCACCATCGAGTCCAAAATTGTATATAACCCTGTCCGCTACTGATGATGGATACCACGGTATTTGAAACCGGTATGGCAATTAATTGAAATCATTAACTTTGATTATGTTATTTTGCTCTACCAGTGGCGGGTTGCCTGCGATATGATAACACGCTTCAGAAAATGCTCTTGAGGTTGAGCATGAAAGTAATAGGAGCCCATCGAATTGCTAATTTAAAACCCTCAACGGTACACATAATTTTACTTACGTAGAAGTACAAACGTGTACAATTTGTACACAGCATTGTTATGTTTGATTTTATCAATAAATTTCTTTTAGGTAAGTGCATATTAAATTTTTATGCAACATAGGAAGTTCCTTGTCTTAATACACTTTACTTAATTGATCATGATTGCTGTGTTTAAATTAATTCAATAAAAAATATGTTGGTCATATAATGTATCTTCTCATCATACTCTTTCGCATTTCACGATCACGGAAGTTGTCAAATTGAATAATGCAAAAGAAGAACTTGAAACGTTGGTAGCCGATTACTCCCCTTCTGCTTAGCTATCTTTTGAGGACCAGATATCTTGCAATTATGTCATATTATCCCTGTCGACACCGGTTCGTATTATCAAAGATGACACCGTAATCATGCCAAAAATTCAGAGAAATCAAAATCTGACACGTGTGACGGATCGGGTTTCTACTTTCTCTCTGTAAATTCAAGTCGGATGCATGTTAGTGCAATGTAGAACATGCCTTATCATGTCTTCGTCGTGCAACAAGAGAAACGCATCATTTTCATTCGTCTGAAAGGTTCGCGCCCTCGCGGCCGCTTACTCAAAAATGCTCTTATTACGTGTGGAGGAAGTGCTTGATGAGAATAGGTCACACCTCCAGCTTCTGGTTCTATAACCGAATTATCATCATCTGTGATATCATCTTTGCTGGATATTTCTTCAAATGCCTCTAGATCTCCCTCGTCGTCTATACGTCGTGGTCATTGTCACCCGATCGTCGAGCGAGTACTTGGTGACCGTCGTACGTAGGGGTATCAGCCGGCATATCGTCGTGATGTATACGTCAAATCATCGTCGTCTAATCCCAATTTAAATTTGGACCAACCCCAATGAAAGTCGTACGGCGCCCTCGATGCATCGCGTCGGCGCTGTCGAGAATGTGTTTTGTTCGCTCGCGAACAAAATGAAGAGTGACTAAAGAAATGAAGCACTCATTCAAGCTATCCAATCAGACGGTGAAAGACAGATCATCACGTGCGTGATCGAGTTGCGGAGAGGTGCTGAAAACAGATATTTATAATGCCCACATTTCTAGTTGACGATATTATCCTGCTTTCAAACGATGAATACGTCAATTCTAAATGGAGACAATTTGTACACGTTTGTACAGGAAAGGATTATCTAGCTTTTGTGGCTTATTAAAACACTCGGTATCAATGAAAACAACAGATTGGCAAACCTTGCCAAATCCTAAGGCTGGCATGTAAAACAAAGATTCAAATTTAATTACATCGAACAGAAATGAAGTTTGAAAATTTAATGTGTACATTTTGTCTACGTTTGTACGGTTGAGGGTTAACAAACATTGAATCTCCAAGGCTGTCATGACACTGAGAATCTGTGAAATACCATCATTCCTTCCGCATTGCAATCATGATCACTCAATTCCGAGGCAATTTCTTCAAAACTGCAAGAATTTGCATATCTCACACTTGGCAACAATTACCAACTGCACCCCCTTGAGTTCATTTAATAAAATCGAAAGTGTATACACATTGGGGGATTTGCGGAGTTACCGGAATTTAAAGATTGAAGAATGTGAATCTTTGTTTCCTGGATTGACTATTTAGCGTCTGACTCCTTTTTTGCCAGCCTTTAACCACATCGAAATGGTCTGGAGCAAGGTTAAGAGCTTCGTCAAGGCTTACATGAGAGTGCCAAATGTAACCCTTCCAGAGCTCGGTAAGCAAAGGCTGCATTACGTAGAAGGGAGAATTGATGCAGCAATGGATGAAATTCAAGACTGCATCAACTACAGTCAACGCATTCAAGATCTTTATTATTCCTTGGCATTGAGTAAGCAAGATATACCTGCATAGCTTGAAAAATTATTAGTTATTAAAGTTGCTTTTCAATGACAGATTATGTTGAAAACTTATAGAATGCAGTTATTTTTTCTATGAGTTTTTACTTATTCTACATACAAGGGATCCGTCAAAAAATATTGTGCCTTAAGTTACCTGAATTACAAAGGGAAAAGTGCCTAAGATTTTTCAAAAATATTCAAGCGGTCTCTCTATGCTGATAATTATTATCCCATCTCTATGAATGTGAATCTTAAGGCTAAATATAGAATTTGATTGATGATTGAAAAAGAATGAAGTAACTTCGATTAACTCTATAATACCGTAAGCTTATAAATATCAGGAAATGATGAAAAACAGCAATTTTTAACTTAAATCACATGATCTGACCTGAATAGACATTTCCGAAACCCATCGAAATTATCAAGTGAAGATATCTGAATTAAATCCGAAACAGGTGCAGTGTTCTCAATTACTGCCTCATATTAAACCAGGCCTTACTGATCAAATGTCAAAATAATATAATATAATGTGGTAGGCCTTGAACAATAGATCTGGCTATAATTCGCAGCTATGTAAGCCACAGTGGCTACCAACCACTTTCATGCTTTCTTTCCTTTGATTTCTTCAACAAACTTTCGCCACAGATTGCCCTGCCGAAGTAAAAGGGCGATGACATCTGAAAATGTACTGAATATTCAATCCTACACAGACTGGCCGTACTAATAGATTTTGTTGCGTCTCTAAACTATTCAGACCTTTAGGATTGACTCTAGATTCACATAGCATCTACCACTGTCATTGTCTGACTCTACCAACGGTTACAAATGACAATTTTGAAAGCCAGTGATTCAACACAATTTTATTCACACCATTCAGAGAAGAACATCAGAAGATATATAAAACCTGGAAACATGTACAGCATTCATGCATGGAAATACTCTCAAACACCATAGAAAATCATCAAATTGTTAGCAAAATATAAATCAGAAATGCTTTATCAGAAGATTAACAACTTTATGATTACTGTGCATTATGAAAACAGACAGTTTGACAGCCTGAAAAAATTTGATTCCAGACCGGGAAAGTTCCCTCCTGAGGAAACATCAGTATTGAAACATAATTTGTCATTTTCTTCAGCTTAAAAAGGCACCAAGTCATCCTCGAAATGCACGTCACGCTCAGTTCCCATTTTCCACTGGATATGATCATGCGCTGAATACTATACGTCGCATCCAAGGTTCATTGAAACAAATTCGCTTTCAAATTCTCTGACCTCATGAAAGAGCAAACAGTTCTCATATTGAATTGAAATTCACGGGTCACTTGTGCAATTATGAATGTAGTCCTTGACATGCAAATTTTGATGAGATTCGCTGCATAAAAATGTATGAAATGCGGTGAGATAAAAATCACATAGGAGGCACAAAATGGCGATAGTTTGAATCATAATTTCACCAATATGCAGCAAAATTTACATAAATTCACTGAAAAATTGTAAGAGAATTTCGCGAAAGTTGAAGATTGCAAGCTTTTCACGATGATATCACAACAAGCTTTCTAACTCCAAATTGTGGGTGGATTATCGCGTTATCTCTACAAGAAATTGCAATCCTCGCAGGTTTTCTTAAACGTTCATTTCACATGGCATCATTGGTTGTTTTTCAGATGAATCTGCAGCCCGCCCCTGCAAATAAGAATTTAGCTGCCGTTTACACACGAAATAAACTTACGCATTTTTGCATAACAATGATGACATGCCTATTTTATACTGATACCTTCCCTGGAAAAGTTAGAGAAGCAAATAGCTATTTTCTTGAGAGAGGAGGTATCAATTTTTCCTCCCCCAGCTATGTTGTACAGCCCGAGCGCAGCGAGCACATAATTCAATGTCTTTTTTCTTATGCATCGTTGGAAAAGTTGACTTTCCAATACAGAAAGTGTCTGGAAAAGTGTCACTTTTCCTTACTCTTTTTACTTTTCCATACACTTTATCATGTTTTTGAATTCCCTTTTTAAAACACATCCATTTGTATTAGAGAATCACACTGCTCATAATTTATGTAGAACACTTTCAAAACAACACTATATTGCGTTTACATGAGTTTGTAATGAATCAAAATCGGCAAAACAAAGTCTAAAAATTGAGCACAACATTGTGACAGTTAGAAAAGGTAATAATTTTCGACGAATCACTGGTCGCAACAACCGAGTTGCTTGACGTTGATTTGTCTAAATCACCAGAAGGACCCATTTTGCTTGATTATGGCTAATTATCGATATATTTGAGAGCTGTTTGTTCGTTTCTCCAATTAAAGTGCTTCTTAAATTGGAAAAGTAGCACTTTTCCAATTTCAGGAAAATAATCTGTCTATCTGCTTCGAAGCGAGCATAGAAGTGGATAATAGTGCACTAGAATGGAAGTTTGATATCTTGCCTATGTACAACGAGCATCCAACGAAAAGATTTACCATTGGTTCCCAACGTATTCACAGAAAAAGTAGTCGCTGCACTTATTTTGAACAGCAAGACAAATAGTGCGGAATTTACTGGTTCCACATTTTTCGAATGAGGAAAATTCTGAATGAAATATCTCTCGATCTTCACATTCGACAAAACTTGCAAAATATTGAAAATTCATTCAGTGTTATCATATCCTCCTATCTCTGTAACAGGCCTTTGAAGCCATAGAAGTAGATAATAGTACACTAGAATGGAAGTTTGATATCTTACCTATGTACAATGATGGCACATGGAAAAATCTATGGTTTGTAGATCTGCTTCGATCTAATACATTACATCATAGTCAAACTATTTGCCAAGTTGGTTGTGGAAGCTGTTGACAGCAAATTGCAGGATTTTCATGAAAAGAATTTTAAGTGAGATGGTGGCATTGTTTTATGTGAAATAGCCTACTATTCCATGGATTAATATACTGCGTCTATTTGTAGCAGTCACTGACAACTATTTTGCAATTTTTCAACACTGGAATATGAATTGAAATTTGGTTCACAGAGTCATATCGAAAGTAGTCGGTGTACGGGTTGTAAGAACATCTCAAGAATTCAAAGATAAAAAATTCTAATTATTGGATAATTTCTCCTTCTGGCGGTCAAGAAACCTAGCAGTTTTCTGCAATAAACACATCGTAGCTTCTTTAGCGACAGTCATTTATCAGATACATGAAATGTCGCTGGAACTTTTCAATTAATCACTAAATGACATATGTAATATAATGTGATGATATTTTGGAGGCTCATATTCGAAAGCATGCAAAGGTGTTGAAAATTGTTCAGTTATATTGAACAGGGGGATCCTTCAAAGCAAAATGAATTCTATAAGATTTCTTGGCCTCTGATTTCAAGCTGGAGCAATGCATGCTCTGTAAATCGACATTACAAGTTTCATGTGTCTGATTATACTCTTGATTGATTATAGGAGCGATATTTCAAAATGATGAACGTACAGAACGTTGTAAAAGATTTCCTTCTTTGTCATCCTGTCGCTGCACTATTTTGTAAATTCACTATTGCTTTTGTGTACATGATCTTTGGACAAGGGGAACAATCCAGATCACAAATTGACTTGATGATTGAAAATGCCAACCAGAAAACAAGAAAGCCAGATCACAAAATTTCCTTTTTGCCCGAACTAATTTCCCCCGGAGTGTGCCATAATTTTCATGCAATTTCCATTCTAGGACTTTCTATGGTATTGTTAATTTCTATGCATGGGACTGAAAAGTTGATTTTTCTTGAGTTTGCATCGAAGAGATATCTTTTCACTCCCCCACACAAAATGAAAAAGAATTAGCTAGTATTAAGAGATGATGAGAATGACAATTTGAAGCTGCTTTGAGTCATTTACACGCAATCGAGGCCATTTTTCCTTTCAGGGGATGACTTCTTACGCATGTCGTTTAATTATAATTTCCCGGTAGCCTCATACGCAAGAGTGCTATTCAAAAATTGCAGTACATGCTTTATATACATAGAAATTGACAACAGTAAAATCTCTAGAAAGGAGGTCAAGCTTCATGCAATACACAATAGTGGCACATGAATCGCAAACATTTTCACCTAGATACACTTGTCAACGGCTGTATCCACAGAATTAGACAGCTCGTCTCTTTTTCCGTTTGACTAGAAGGGAGGCATCGGAACATGTAACGTTATTGAAATGGCACAATCTCCTGACTAAATACCGTAGCAATCGAACAATGAGCAGCCAGTTCAACATCAAACACGCCAAATTGTGCAAAGTTTCAGTGACTGCTATCAACCGGATCACACAGCAAAGAGACACAGACGATGTCAAGTTCTACAGAGAAGTTAGTGAACGTTTTTTCGTGCGCCTGCTAACTTTTTTTTAAAATGATCGGAGGGCCCAACATTATCGAGAAAACTTTTGCGCAATGATCTGAATTCTTCGAATCTGAAGGAATCGTGGCGATCGGAGCATTTTAGAGGAATTCAGAGCAATCCGCAAGCGACGCACGACTATTTTTCCTATCTCTGTAAGGTATTAAAAATTTCTTTTTGCCCACTTATTAAGTTCCTGCATGTGCCTTCTGTTTGAATCAGTTTGCACTTCTAGCAAAGTGATACGATTAAACAATCTAATTCTGTGGCTGTAGCATTGGATTAGTATCAGTCACATGTGAAAATTTAAGCTTTAATTGGTTCTTCATGCCCCAACTTAGTTCTCCTGAATGTGCCGCGACCTTGAGTCAATTTCCATTCTAGTCAACTTCAGATAAACAATCTATTTCTATGTTTATATACCAGTAATCATTATCAAATGCAGCTCTTTGCGAGCATAATGTTAACAGAGCAATTAAATATTGAGCTACATTGTCAGCTGAAAAATGGTCATTGATCAGAACAGGCTGTCATTTCATCCACTGACAGGAATCATCAGTAGGCCTAGTTGACATCTCCCGACGTTGAAGCAACTTATTATTTAAACTCGTAGTCATAGCCGCAGTTAATTTGAGTTGCGTCACAGCGATTTTAAGATATCTCAACAGCATGCGAATTAACCTGATATACTAATTATGAATCTCAAATTGACTGTGGCATTAACTGGGAAAATTATATCGATTTTGAGAGATGTGGGCTGTTTTACCCGCATCTGTGCAGTGACTTTTTTAGGATGCATGACTCGCAACTTTACTAACGTATCACTAGAGGCAGCATATTTTACCATATTAAAAGTTTGTTACGAAACTGCATGCAAGCACGTATAAAAGCATTGCCGATCCCTTTCAATTGACTGCGAGTTTATAGTCACAGAATTGCAGTCGACCTAATTATATACACGACTTCGATGTGAATAACCACAAATTGTTTTCATACGATACAACATTACTTATTTGCAAAACTTCATCATTAGCTATCTCACTAATAGCGACGCGTCAACGACACACCGATCGCCCAAAATATATCAATGACAGTCATATGGAAACGAAACAAATTTGTGAAGTCATTTTCATCAAGATGTTGTGCAAACATGTATTTCTTCTTCGTTGTGTCAATTAAGATTCGAAAAAATTTCGTAAAAATAGTGGGTTTTATTGTAGTCATAGTAATAGCAGCAGAAATCAAGAAACTGTGCTGATTGAACTTATTGGCAAAATATCACAAAATAGCATTCCTCGGCTATTTAAGGGCTAATTGGCTATTTCGCTGAAATTTAAGGGCGATTCCCGGGTAACCCGGCCGCCACCCTGATTCAAATGAAAATCATGGTTTCATGGTTTATGAAATTTGCAATTGGCTGTCTTTGAATGTGTCACGTTCAAGAAAACACATTGGTTTTACTACATCCTTTCCCTTCGAAAATGTAGAAAAAATGCATTCTGGTGTTGAATGTCAACAAAAGTTTGGTATGGAAAAACCCAGTCCAATCCGCTTCAAACGGAACTTAAATAGATGAAAAACGCTGCATTCTCCCATCGTACTTTATGTTGTCCTATGTAATATTCTACTCTGCAATACATAGCATAGCAGATACAGCCCTTAACAGCATAAACGATTTGGAACCAAGCAGGCTTTCTGAAAGTGATATAATTATTGATGGGTTTTATCGGAATCTACAGGTTCAACGTAAAACAATTGATAATCTCTCCCTTTATTAGAGTATTCGAACATTAAGAAAGATAATAAAAAGCATGGAGCCTACATGTACCATTGAGCGACGCGTCATCTTTCTTGATAACATTGGATCCTCCCCTTTAATCAGTGTTGCCACAGCGGCCAACTGGAAAGAATTCCGCCGCGACGGTCCAGGTGTGCCGATTCCTAGACCTATGCATGAATCGCTTTGTTAAAGATAGATAAAGCAATTTTGGGGATCGATTTACAGTCACACGCACGTACATCACACAATTTAGCCTATGTAAATAATGATGCATACTAAATTGAGTAACCTGATTTTTCTTTTGTTTCCCATGCCCTCCATCATAGGTACCTTATCATCATCTTAATGGATTCCAAAGCAGTGAGTTTAATGCGCATCACATATGCTTCAATTGCAACTCTACCCATTCACTGATCAAGTAATTCAATTTGAAAAAATAACACAAAACAGATGCTGAGTTACGGAGGCCTACTGATGGGACCATTCCATTAATAAGAGAGACTAGACAACATTAAGAAGTTTTGATTTTAGAAGTAATTTCAGAGAGATTGAAAATCTAATGGTTAAATCGCTAAATCATGACGAGGTGTGAAGCGAGTATCTGAGATTGAAACGTTCCAATACTGTAGGAACACCATGCAAGTTGACACGGACAAGAAGCTGAAAATCCGCATCTGCGTTTGCTGCCTGTAGGATAATTAAACTTGCGCCGAATGATCAAAAAATAGGACCGGAATTCTCAAATTCCAAGAATTCCGCCACCACCTCAAGATTTCCGCCGATTCCGCCAATTCCGCCGCTGTGGCAACACTGCCTTTAATGTGCGCATTAAAGAACTACAGCCTGGAAACAATCCCGTGTATATCAAATATAAACAACCTTGCCTTCTCAACGACATCCTACCTTTTGACATTTCTATCCTAGCCTCGAACAAGAATAACATCAACTTTATTCTTAAAGAAGCTAAGTACGAGAATTCTCCCAAAATAAGTTGCGTTTCTTTTTATAGGAGACCCCTTCCCATATTCCGATTGTCATTATTCAACTTGCGTTGAAGAGCTTAAAAGATCGGCATTCGACTGCTGCGAATTGCATGTTACAATTATAGAAACATAACCAATGCATCACATGCACAAGCAAAACGTAGAAAGATAGTTTTAACTTACTAAAACGTACTAAGATAATTGAAAAGGGGTCTCCTACAAAAACGTAACTTATTTTGTGACACTCCTCGTAAATATACGGATAATTAAATCTTATCAATTTACCCTCAATCCCCTTCACCGAACTGAGTAAAAACACCTCCTTTACTGTGCTTGCTGCGCCATTGATGAAAGATTTACCTTGAATTTCCTTGATTTCCAATGTTGACTTCGACTTCTGCCTTTAGTGTCGAAGCTCGTCCGTTCTCTTACCTAACCTAAAGGATTTGATTAAATGCACAGGTTTGCAACAATTGGTACACCAAATTTCTTGACCCGAGTGATTTCCAATTCCTTTGATAAACATCAATTTAACTGTCAATTTGAAAGAAATGCAATTTGCAATTATCACAAATATTATCCTAGCTTCGGAATGTTTGAACATCTTTCACGTACCGTATAACCACATATTCTCGAACATAACCCGCGGGATATGTGATTGGTTCATAATTTATGTGCGGGCTATATTTGAGTGTTATTGAATGAATAAATTCACGAATTGATTCGAATTATTGATTAATGCGGATATAACCTACATTAGGCGGAATACGAAAGGGAAGACCTCGACGAGAAAGATGAACTGGAGACACAAGATTTGGCTAGAAGTGAAACCAGAGGCACATCTTAGGTGACTTAATCGTCTTTTGATGCTTTTGTAAAAGAAAAATGGTCAGAAATAGATAGATCTGACTGCTTTCTTTGTGAATCACCTTTCTGTCAGAGTATCAAGCAAATAGTGAACAATATAAATGTTGAAGTGAGGAACAGATGTAGTTCATCTGAACATGATGACTTACGGTGTCAACTTCATCCATTGCTATAACATCATCTCGTTTATCACTTCGAGTTCCTGACCTGTAAAATAAATGAATGAAAATGGATAGATGTGAAGTGTTTTTCAAGGCGGTTAAATACGGGTGAAAAGCCATGTAAAAATGTCATTACATGCAAAAAAATTTTGTTTATCAGGAAGAAATGAGACATTGACAGGCACCGAAGATTGGAATAATCCACATTAGTTATAGGTAGTATTCAATTGACTGTATGATATATTAATACGCAGCATGCAAAAGCTTTCATCAGTATAAAAAGCTGAACTAGCTAATTAATATAAACACTAGAGGAAGAGAGAATGATTCTTGATGTCTAAGTAACAGCATACTAGTAGTACGTGAATAACATCGACAGACACACAAACTTGCGGGTGGTCTCCGTGGCACACTGGTTAAGTGCCTAGCTTAGCGATCCCTTGGTCAAGAGGTCGAGCCCCGAAGTGGCATCAGAAGTCGGCAGGAAAGGCATCCGGGTTAAAGGTACTACAGCGCTCCAGAGAAGTCTGACCATGTCAGCACCGTCCAAGCCCCCAGTATGAGCAGTAGTGACGTTAAGGCTTCACATTCATCATAAGCAATAATTGCTCAAACCTCATGAATTTAAGCAATTCAAAGATTTTTGTACAAGAGTGTCGTCCAAGTGCCGTCGAGAGCATGTGTCATGTCGCGAGAGGCAGTTTAGATACTCGTTGACTTGAATGATGAATTGAATCACATAGTTGACACCCAGCATGGAATACGTATATAATATTGCACTGATATCAGGAGAATACCCACTCAGATGATCCGAATTGAAATATCTATTGCTCCGAAGCGAAGCTGAGGATATTTCTATGAGGATAATCTGTCGGTGGGTGTTCTCCAGATATCTGTGCAATATTATATTAACCGACCATAGACCAAACTAAGCCAAACCCATGACCAAACCAACCACATGTCTGTGAGGTATTTCTCCTAGGAGAAATACCCGCTCAGAATCTCCGATTGAAAGCAATAGGATTACCATAGCACAGGTTAGTGTGCTCTATCAAAGAGACGATGATGTGAGGTAATAGCTAGGCAATCATGCGGCTGTTTCAAATTTGTGAAGAAAATCTTGAAACGATATAAGTTTCAAGCAGCTTCAATGAAATCGGTGCGTAACCTTCAACTGACTATTTCGATTGTTCTCACACAGCCTGCCAAGTCTTGTTCAAAATCATGAGATGACAAAACACATTTGCACAATACGGTTCGGTTTTCTGCTGGAAATTGATTAAAAATGATTCTATAACCTGACGATTGCAATTGCATCACATATGATCATAGATTGGCCTACATTTAATTATATACCATATTTGAGAGCTGCACATTAGGGACTGGCCACAAGATGGTCCGAGAAAAGCTGTTTACGAACTCTATTATGAATCAATCGCATCTTTCTAAAAATTTAAAAATGTCTTTATGATGATAGATGACTATTCGAATGGCAAGTCGAAAACATGGCACGGGTATAGGGGTATGAATTTATGACTTTATTGCAGATTCGAGCGATTATACGAGATCCAGGCGGTAAATTCTCGCACGTGGCTGGGGATTTGCAAGTCCAGCAATTAAATATTGTAGCATTACATGAAGTACAATTCGGCGATGTGCCATTCTCTAGCTTCCATAAGTCCTCCAGAGACGCATCGGACACCTTGACCAACACACTAAGTATTGACAGTTACCTGTTGACAGTGTAATCCCGTCTCGTTGAGCGACAGCAGCTTGAACACGTTTGATCTTCACTACCGTTGTAATCCCGTCTCGTTAAGCGACAGCAGCTTGAGCACGTTTGATCTTCACTACAGTGATGTTGACTTTCGTGATATCGAATTGCCGACCCAGTAAACATATCCCTTTCTTTTGTGTGTTTCCCCTTTAGCGTGGCAGAGTCTGTTGCATCCCAATCTAGGTCTTGCAGCGGTGGAACTTTGATTACATTCGAATCTATCAATACAGATGACATCTGAAAATAAATGTGAGTATAGCACAGTTGAATCTGATGAGCAATTCTTGTTTAACGTAAATGTTACAAACCGTCTTTCTTTGAATAAGAGACGACCTCGAATAAGAGACGCATGTACAAAAAATAAACTGCTATAGACATATTACATGCAGGCTATTGTAATGTGGTAGCTGCATCCGCCTGAGCGATTATTAGGCCTACTTATCTTAGTAAAATAAGTCAGTCTACTAGTAAATACAAGTATCATGACCAATATCGTATAATATATAAGGCTTCTTGTTGTTGTACATGCAGTACATGTAGGCCTACTTAAGGTTACTTCATCTACCATTTAAGGAGGCATTATACGGTAGCTACCTTTGCATTTGGAGTCATGTACCGTTCGGTAACTTTTGCTGTAAATGCTACTTGATTATCGGTATTTTCGTTTCGTTAAATTCAGATCTAGTCTACATGTATAGTGGCCAACATGTACTGGTATATGAATGTATTAGATGAGGCTACAAGATATGCTACTACAAACCATAAAACTCCTTTCATTTCCAAAATATCTGAATTATGATAAAGTGTATATATGTAAGAAACATTACTGGCGAAATTTGCCCATGACATAGGCCTAAGTGAGGAATGCAAAGGTTACCTAAGAGAATAGTAGCAAAAAACTAAGACATCTTTTTCTAATGAAAGAATGAAAACTTGAACATTTGATAAATAAGAGACGCCCCTGAATAAGAAACGCATCAATCAGGGATCTGAAAAAAATAAGAGACGCCCTTGAATAAGAGACGCCCCTGAATAAGAGACGCATCAATCAGGGATCTGAAAAAAATAAGAGACGCGTCTCTTATTCAAAGAAATACGGTATGATGGGATAGTCATTTGGTCATTCCTGGATAGCATGATAAATAAAGTTAAATGAAGCTGGCTTTCTCAGACAAGTCCGACTTTCGAGCGTCTAATGGAACAAATAACAAGTTTCATCATAATAGTAATTCATTAATTCAAATGATTGCACTACAAACGATTCCCTACTACCTGACTGTATACGTTAAGCATTGTTCCATGAAGATGTTGTGTATTCGATAATCAAGCATTTCGAATAGTTGAGTGAAGATATCAAATCATAAATTCCAACACTAAGTATTTGGTGTATCTTCGCAGTTTCCAAGCCTTATAAATCCATCAACTCATGGACAACGTATATGTACTAAATCATTTTCAAATGGGATGTTCATGTGAAAATATTCGACAGCAAATCTTAGGTTCTTCCTACACTTGTCCCCACATTAGCGACCATCCCTACAACGGCCGCTTTCTCATACTCCGGTGAATTTTCCAATGCATTGGCTCCTCAGCAGCGACTCATTCCCTACAATGACCGAGTTCGGACTGCTGTTACCATATGTAGACCAATAACTTTATGAAAATCGCCAAGTGAGTGAAGCAGGTTAATCACAAACCTTTCTAAAGCCACTACTTCAGTAAAATTTTCCTTTGTTTGTATGTGAAATGAGAATTGAGATAATGAAACAGAGAATGTCAACATACCGTGAAATGAATGAATTAATGCGTGTCGCTATCAAAGAACAAAGACTGGCAAACGAAAATTACATTCTGCCAATTACTGCTGTTAGAAAGTGCCACACAGAACTTCTAGCCTGGTACATATACAGGGTCCGGCAAAATGATCTGACACATTTGTAGGTTTAGTAAAAGGCAAATGAAGTAAAGAAACTAAAAGGTGTTTTTATTTTTGAAAAGTACATATAATGCCATTCTTTTATTAAATGCCATTTTGTTTTGCTTCTTTAAGCTGTTGTTTTTTGTTTCTTTTTTAACTGCAGCCATGAATTGGACTGGTGAGCACCGCGCTTTCATTGTGGAAACGTTTATCAAAGCAAGCGAATCTGTAACTGTAACACAGCGAGCCTTCCGTTTGCACCTCAAACTTGGTAGTAGACATGATCGCACCCAGCTCAAAGCACGACCTTGTTATGGGTTACCATCTTTAGAGCTACTGGATCTGCATTGAAACGGACATCAACTGGCCGACCTCGCACCGCCACAATTCCAGAAAATGTGGCAGCAGTAAGAGCTTCAGCTCAACAGTCCACACGCCGTTCAGCATTTAAACGCGCCCAAGCTCTTAGGCTTTCCTAAAGATGTTTGCGAAGAATTCTTCACAATGATCTTCAAATGCATCCATACAAAATGATGTTAGCACAAGAACTCAGCGAAAGAGACACTGAAACTCGCAGAGCATTGTGTTTAGAAATTCAACATGTCCCCGATGCAGCCGTTGTGTAGTTCAGTGAGGCACACTTTCACCTGTGTGGCGCAGTGAATAAACAAAACTTCAGATACTGAGCCGTGAACAACCCTCGTGAGTTGTATGAACGTCCTTTGCATTGTCCTCGAGTGGCTGTACGGTGTGCTGTGGCAGAATTCGGTATATAGAGTGCTCCACGATATGGACAATGTCAGCAGGATGGGACAACAACCCACACTTCTCGACGTGCAATGGGGGAGATGTTCCCTGGTCATTTGATCTCATTGTGTGGTGACATCGGTTGGCCAGCCCGTTCAGCTGATTTAAATCCCTGCAATTTTTTTCTCTGGGGATACCTTCAGTCAAAGTTGTACATTAATCGCCCGCAATCAGTTGAACAACTTAAAGATGCAATTCGTCAAGAAATTACTGCCATTCCACATGAAATAACCCGACGAGTTATAAACAACTTTCGTGAACGCCTTCGACAGTGTGAGGACAATAAGGGATCCCATTTGACTGATAAATTTTTAAAACGCAATGAAACAGAATGGCATTATATGTACTTTTCAAAAATAAAAGCACTTTTTAGTTTCTTTACTTCCTTTGCCCTTTATTAGACCTACAAATGTGTCAGATCATTTTGCCGGATATATTGATATATTTTCATAATCTTCAACTAACATTTTCACGGTTTTCATATCCAACATTGCATACCTATACCGGTAGCTATGCTCACCTTGCAAATTGCAGCAGTTCAAATTTAAAGGAAGGATCTCAAAAATTCTTCTTTTTGGTAAAAGAAAATGTAGATAGTCATGCATAACCACTTTCCATCCGGATGCAACGTCGGTGCTCGAAATGCATGTTGGTTACATCTACGCTAAAATAATCATCCACCCCTATAGCATGTATTCACATGTAGGTAGGTGATGGACGATTATGGCAGTCATTCAATAGACGAATTCAATCATGTGGACACGACTGTCTATTTTTTCAAGTAGCTAACTCATCATTTTCAGTAAAGAAACATTTCTATCCAAATAATTAGATTGTCCAAACCAAAGTGAGCGTGATACACGTAAAATAGTAAAGTAAGTAAAATACAGGATAGTAAAGCAAGCAATAAGTAAAATATAATACTAATTACAATTACAATACTACTGTAATAATATTCATAAGTATTAAGTTAAATATAATGTTTAAACACTTCAGTTCAAATGTGTTGGTTTACAAGAAGTGCAAACTAATACAAAACGTAACTTTCCTCTCAATGTTAAAACTTTGACAAACGTGAGATGTAATGATAAGGCAGAAAACGTTTACAATCTCATAATAAATTGGAATAATATAAGATTATTAAGCAATAGCTTAGGTGAATGCTGAAAATATTGGACTGCAGACTGATTAGCCTGCTGATCATGAGTAACTTCCTGTGCGAGGATACGCATCGCAGTCGTACATGTAGGAGGGATGCAGAACAAGCAAAATCTGGAATCATAGGTCTACTAGAACCGATTGGAAAGCATAAAAATGAACTCATAACAATAAAAAGAAGATACATTTTTGATGGCTAGACACCGACAATTTAGGTGAATACCCAAAATATATTTTCCACCTGAATTCCGTAAAATTTTTCAGAACTAGTCTTTACTAAACTTTGTCAGATGATGAAAAATGGATGCCAGTAGGCCTACACCCGAAGGATTTTCGCTCATGTGCTGTGGCGTTAAAGTTCTCTCTATACGTTAATGCAGACGTTGAGAGATAGTTCACAGTTTGTCGGACCATCTTGACAGATAGACGGCAAATCGGTCTACTGAGTAAACAAAAAAATATGGAGAAAACCGTCACAACAACTTAGTTTTATAATCACAAAAATGAGGGTTCTGCTGACTGAGCTAGGACCAGATTTCCGCTTCTTCAATAGTCAATAAAATAATCGGAAATATACTCTATGACATTAAAAGCGATCCACTTGATATAGAAAATCTCAATGGAAGTGGACGACTTTTATTTCATACTGCACTGACCAGGATGTCTATGCATCAAATTTGTCATGCTAATATAAAGCAGCTGTCCATTGTCGATATCTTTGGCATAGTTGATGCATTTCAAATTCGACCTTTTATCACTATCAAGCAATTCTTTCTGACTAAATTTTGAAGCAAAAATGTCGCAATCAGAGTTTGTAAAAGGAATGGCTGTTGGAATGCTACGATGTGGAAAGAGTTGTAGGTTTGTTGGACGGAAGTTGGGTGTGTCACACTCCACTGTGAGCAGGTGGTGGAGTCGATGGAACAATGATGGGAATGTTAAAAGAAGGAAAGGATCAGGGAGACCGAGATTGACAAACAACGCTACCGATAGGAAGTTGGTTATCTCAGCAAAGCGCAATCGCTTTAAGAGTGTTCCTCGACTGGCCATCAGCTGGAAAGCTGCAGCAGGAATTGCATGCAGTATACGAACAGCATATCGCCGTCTAGCAGAAGCGGGCCTGAGGTCATACCGACCTGCTGTAAGAATTCCTCTAAGTAAGTAATGCGAGAATTTCACACAATGACATTGTTTCACTGCCAATTTTTTTCTCCGCAGGTCTCGAACACAAGCGAAAGCGTGTGGAATGGTGTGAGCAGCATCTGTCGCGGAGCACAGAGGAATGGAGTCAAGTGAAGTGGAATCCCGTTTCAATTTGGATTTTCATGATGAAATTGAGAATAAAACGATGAAAACGAGAATAAATTGACGCATATAAAGAATGGTCGTCGTGGCACAGTGGTTAAGTGCTTGGCCTAGCGATCTTTCGTTCCAGAGGTCGAGCCCCGAAAGTGTCATTGGAAGTTGTTAGGAAGGGCATTCGGTCTAAAGGATCACAACGCCCCAGATTAAAGTCTGACTGCGTCCCCAGTATGGAGGAGCAGTGACGTTAAATCATCATTTCTTTTCACTTGGCCATTAAAATTAAACTATGATAAAGGAAGCTGAATTTTCGACTTCAAAGCAATGGTGGATTAGTCTGTAGAATTAATGGAACACTGGAAAATTAGTCTGTGACAAGCAATGCAGCTGATGCACCGTCTAAGCCCCCATGGAGGAGAAGTGATACTAAACCATCATTTTTTCATATAAAGATGGAATTGCTTTATACTTTGACTTACATCACAGAATACACGTATATACATTATGCCCTATCAATAGCATTTGAATTTTATCTGTTGGTGAAATATGCACAGTTGTTGTTGTCTGATTTGAACTGCTGCTTTAGCTTGAAAATAGTTGCTCGAACCACAATTATATTGACAACTGATGACTTCTTGTTTAAAATTTTACACACATTGCAACGGTGTCTGTTTGCAAATTAGTCAACGAAAGTATATATTAAAAAATGAAAAAATACAGTTGCTGTGGGAGAGTCTATTTATTTGAAGGATTTATAATTTGCCGAAATTGACAATCTGGATCCAAAAAATTGTTCACCCAAAAATACCTAAATCGTTAAAAATATCCACCTAAGGTGACCATACAACATACCAAGGGCACGACGCATAAATCGCCACATGTACATGAGAGCTTGAATATATCACACAGCGCACGTAAATCATCGTATACAGCACGCCAATAATACTAGCTTTTTCCTACTAAACACACAAGAAACCAGGTAGCTCTATTTGAAGATGTCAAATAGTACTTTGTCTTGATTTTTAAGTAAGGCCTAAAAAATGATGGTTCAACATCACTGCTCCCTCTTACTGGGAGCATGGATGGTGCTGACATAGTCAGATTTTAATATGCAGCGCTGTGATCTGTTACTCCGGATGCCCTTCCTGACGACTTCCAATGACACCTTCGGGGCTCGACCTCTGGACCAAAAGATCGCTAGGCCAAGCACTTAACCACTGTGTCATGGAGACCTTTGGCCTTGACAAGCAGAATCCCAAACCGGACGATTTAGCGTCCCGAAAAGGTCCTTACAGGACACCGGGACTGTTAGCCGGGACATATGGTCACCTAAACATAGATGTATGAAAACCTAGACAGGGTTGGAATGATATTCGCTTTATGGGATGGGAATCCACTATCTTCCCAGTAACAACACACGGCAGTGACTGAAATTTCATTCCCACCAACTGTAACATCGCGAGATTTCCTTGCGTAGCAGCATCGGTGAGTGGCATACCTCTGTATTCCTGCGCAATAATTCCAAAATGTCGAAATCATCATCATCTGATCCGTATGGGTTTATCAACACCTCTGCAACCTGAAAGAACAGTTGATGAGCGCAGATGTTTATCTTAAGTGATAACGTGACTCACTTTCAGCCATCCAAAGTAGAAAACAAACTGCAAAATTGTGAACATTGGCACATATAAATCTATAGAATGGTTTTGAATTTTTTTCTCTGGATCCAAATATTGTCGCCCAAAGAGGCACGCGAGGAAATACAGATAGACGCTGATCGTAGCTGCCTGCAAAGGAATGATGACCATTAATGGCGGTATACACGACGGTAGAATGAGCTTATCATATAGTTGAATTTAGTCACATCGTGTTCTCTAGTCACTATTTCTGAAGGCTAGACCTAGGCCTATGTTAGTACTATGCATATATCGTATACCATGAGGCTATTTCATTTTAATTGACGGATGCATCAAAGATTTACACACACTGGTCTTCATGAAATATGCATTTATACACGCACTACGCAAGTACCTAGGAAACAAAATAACTAAAGACCAATCGACCTGGTTGAATCAATTATTGAGGTTAGCAGGCTTACGAGGATTCAGACCCCTTCAAGTTTAATGAAAATATAAAACGTCAAGCCTTTTTTCGTACTTCGAACGTTGACGAGTGATTTATTCAATGAGATTGCCGGGAATTCGCATTCAAAAGGGCCTACCATGGATGAAATACATACCGTATTTCTTTGAATATGAGACGCCCTTGAATAAGAGACGCATGTACAAAAAATAGACTGCTATAGACATATGACATGCAGGCTATTGTAATGTGGTAGCTACATCCGCCTGAGCGATTATTGGGCCTACTTATCTTAGTAAAATAAGTCAGTCTGCTAGTAAATACAAGTATCATGACCAATATTGTATAATATATAAGGCTTCTTGTTGTTGTACATACGTACATGCAGGCCTACTTAAGGTTACTTCATCTACCAGTGAAGGAGGCATTATACGGTAGCTTCCTTTGCATTTGGAGTCATGTAACGGTCGGTAACTTTTGCTGTAAATACTACTTGATTGTCGGTATTTTCGTTTCGGTAAATTCAGATCTAGTCTACATGTATAGTGGCTAACATGTACTCGTATATGAATGTATTAGATGAGGCTACAAGATATGCTACTACAAACCATAAAACTCCTTTCATTTCCAAAGTATCTGAATTATGATAAAGCGTATGTATGTAAGAAAAATTACTGGTGAAATTTGCCCATGACATAGGCCTAAGTGAGGAATGCAAAGGTTACCTATGAGAATAGTAGCAAAAAACTAAGACATCTTTTTCTAATGAAAGAATGAAAACTTGAACATTTGATAAATAGACGCCCTTGAATAAGAGACGCATCAATCAGGGATCTGAAAAAAATAAGAGACACGTCTCTTATTCAAAGAAATACGGTAGGCCTTATTATCCTGTTGTGAACGCTGGCATCTTTAGATTGCGCTCTACAATGAATAGGCCTATATACTAGTAATATATATCTTCCTCGCAGGCATATTCACACAATGGAGACGTTTTTAGGATAAATAACATGAACAGATTACATTAGATTAACACCGTTCGGTAGGATCACGCTTAAGTTTGATCTCTAAGAGCCGTGTGATGTGCTACGTTTGACGTCAACTTATGCTTCGCATTGTCATTGCGGGAAAATAGCGACAACGAATTTCCCGATAGTTCGGCTTGTGTTATTTCGCGATGTCAGAAGTGAGAACATCCTGATTGCCGGCTTCCACGTCTATCAGAAAAACCAATGTTAGCTAGAAACTTGACATATTAAGCTCAAGAGCAATAACTGAACTGCTGACAACGTTGTGGACACGGGTCCCACCCCAGTATATGACAAATTCATTCCTTTCAGAAATTTCATGAATGGCAACGTTGTTGATGCGCGCATCAGATATAAGAATGAATGTAAAACAATTACTTGAATACTTATATACTCGCTGTTCGTCTGATTCATGAAAGCATTCAAACAAAAACATTACATTGACCAGAAATGAACATGTGGTTATGATTACAATCCCGTAAAATGCAGTCATCATCAAAACGCTCTAGGAAATCGTGCTCTATCAATTTTCCAGATTTTCTTGACTCCAGCCCCGAATACCCATCTGAGATAAGGCGGGCCTGGGGATAACAACTAGAAGATAACTGCGTTGTTACCAGCATGACAAGCAAAGCTGCATGTTTTGTTCATAATAATCATCAGAGTTTCAATAATATTGACACAATACCATACCGAAAAAAAACATAGATTAAGTTGCAAATGTACAATACTTTGGGTCCCGCTCCCATTTCTACTTTAAACTTCTACTGTTTCATACACTGTTTAGTACAAGCAATTTTGTGAGAGCATTTTCAATGCTTCTTTTGAGCATCAATCATGCTGTTTATACTCAAATGAAGCGAATGTGATCTGAGACATGAAAAGCCACAACATTTTTCAGTCGCAAAGTGAATTTGGATTGCTTTGCCTTCCTTCTTTAATCATTTCATCCATCCTTAGCTCTTTCTTCGAGCGCATCTCATTCATTGGCCAGTACTGCAAGACTGCATCTTCTATTTGAAGCCCCTGTGCCTGGGATGAGAACACATTTTCACCTAGAACCACACCCTCATAACCAGGTTCCTACCGACCTCCTCTTCCGTTATGTTTCAACCCTTTCCTTATTGCGCTTGTTCTCCTTCTTCCAGTTTAATTTTGAAATTTCTAGGACTTTTCCAGGATTTCCAGGACCGGTAAGAACCCTGTATAATCAATGAAGTCTTATGGTGAAAGTATAACTAAGAAATGTGGGGGGACGGGCCCATAAGTTCTGGAATGGGAACATTCTCTGAGCCAAAACGTTGACAAAACTTCATTTGATAAGATTTGAATGATATTCAGGTGCATCAACCGGATCGCTAAACGTCAAAATGCTTGAGAAACTATGATGCAGATGAAGCTTGATTTCCAATTTGCAAATGGTTTTTGGAAATTCCAGAATGAGAGCAGAATAAGATACGAGCGCCAACACGAACTGGCACATATCAAGAAAACACGAATGAAAAATAGCCTTACCTGTGTATATGCCAACGGAATATTGATGTAATCATATGTAAAGATCGAGCCGAGTTTGCCACGAAGCGTGTTGATTTCCTGTAAGCAGAAAACAGAATATATTAATGATCATCACTACTAGCTAAACACGAAAGCGTAATAAAAGTTGAAGGCGAAGTGCCCATGAAATACGTTAGCCAGAATTGCAACCGGATCAAGAGGTGAGAGCCCGGTGCACTATGTGTACATTTTAATGCACACTGTAAGACAGAGGTTCCCAAACCTTTTATGTAGAGATCCATCAAACTTTCAAAGAACAAGGGGGCCCGTCTAATCTTACATCGAATAACATTCAATAAGGATGCAAATTACAAGAATCAATGGAAAAGGGAATATAAATAAGAGATTGCAACAAATCGTGCAACTTTATCAAAGTGATTTGAAGCTCTCTGCAGGCATCCTTTCATTCAATCTCAAATATTTTAATTTCAGGAGCCGAGTTCTGGATGAGTCAAAAAAGATGAAATATAGTCAAATTTGTTGATTATCTAACCTGATCTTCATTGACTAATAGTCCGGGAGCTAGCGTGAAGTTGTGCAGGGAACGAGGTAGTACATAAAACTTTCACATAACATAGTACACCTCTAACCTACTGCAAAACTTCGCGTCTGCCGGATCAGATCATTTGCTTTTCAGAAATAGAGAGGATAACACAATCCTATGTATTTCCAATGGTAAAATTGTGACATTTAAGGTGTTGACTCCATTTTTTCGAGTTTTTGCTCATAAAAGTTACACAAATTGGTATTTTGTTGAACTGGTTATTATAGAAATCATCTACAGATCATGATCTTTCAAATGAGTTATCATTTTGTGACAGAGGATGAAGTAAAGTGTACAAACAGACACTTTTCGTTGGTGTAACTGCAAATTTTAACATAGAAATTTCAGGAAAAATGGTTGATATACTTTAACGAAAAGTGCCTGTTTGTACACTTTACTTCATCCTCTGTCACTGAATGATAACTCATTTGAAAGATCATGATCTGTAGATGATTTCTATAATAACCAGTTCAACAAAATACCAATTTGTGTAACTTTTATGAGCAAAAACTCGAAAAAATGGAGTCAACACCTCAGATGTCACAATTTTACCACTGGAAATACATAGGATTGTGTTATCCTCTCTATTTCTGAAAAGCAAATGATCTGATCCGGCAGACGCGAAGTTTTGCAGTAGGTTAGAGGTGTACTATGCTATGTGAAAGTTTTATGTACTACCTCGTTCCCTGCACAACTTCACGCTAGCTCCCGGACTATAAGAGTTTGATTGATTGATCCAGTTATCATCCCGCTTGCGTGTGGGTACTTACTGTATGTTGATTAGGAATAATAAATAATGCGACAGTAAACTTCACAACAGACAAGAACAAAACACGAAGCAGCATCGAACGAACCTGAAGCAGCTGCTCAGCATACAAATCACTTTGAATCAATCCGGCGGAGAGAGCTTCTTGAACCAAATCATTGCACCAAACAAAGGGAAGAAAATATTTATTCTCCACAGGAACAGAATTCCAGAGTTTCATTTCATCCTCTGTCATGAGTTTCTCCTTCACTAGATTCTAAAATGAAATTGAAATGAATAGTTGTGATAAATAATGATAACAATCAGACAAACAAGTGTAAAAGCTATGCTTTACTTATTTATTTGCTATCCGGTTTATCGTTCTTGGTTCATACAACAACAGCAACTTGGTTCAACAGCGAAAAGTAATCAAAAGACAGTAAACCACGGTGTCCGCGCAAAGTTGAATGAAAATTTCCAGGTGTTTTCCAGGGAAATTTGCCAAAAATCAGGGGTCAAATTTGAACGAAAATGTTCAGACTCTGCAAGGAAATTTTACTCAAATACATTGCGTCAAATTTAAAAGAAAAATTCTGGGAAAAATCTACCCAAATTTCTGTGCTATGGAGCTTGCATACCATAAAATTAATATTATTGACAAAAAAATTTGAAAGTTGGCGTGAAATTGGCTGAATTTTTAAGGCGCAGGTGATTCCAAATAAAAAATACCAATATATGCATCAGACGGCTACATTATATTCCTAGAAAAAAATGAAAAGTTCGACAACTGTTCATAGTTAACCATACCACGCAGTTCGGTCTCATTCATGTTGTATACGTTATGATAGGGGACTCCAGTCACTGTAATGTTCTAAAAACAAAAAATTGTATGAGAATGAAGGCTATAATTGTAACATATAAGTAGAGATATGAAAAATAAAATCTGGAAAAATAGAAAACACTTCAACCGTAGAGTAAATATGACCTCAACAACTTGCAATTAGTATTTTATGAAGTTTATTTCCAGTTTAATTTCCATGAGTTTTCCAGGATTTCCAGGGTAAAATTCATTTTCCAGGTGTTTTCCAGGTTTTCAAGGTTTTCCAGGGAGCGCTGACACCCTGGTAAACAGGCCTTGGTTGCTTGAACAGCAGTAGTATAAACAGTAGTATAGACAGCAGTAGAGAAAACTCTTCAACAATACAATAAATGTAATTGCATGTACATTGAGACCACACGAAATTTCCTGAATAAATTCAATCTCCAATGCATTGATTATCATGCAGCTTTTTCGTCAGTGGACTGCAGATGGCCTATAAAACGATGCTGGATGCTTCAAAATGGTGTTGGTTCACTTTATCGACAGGTAGATGATATTCGCTCGACAGTATGATGGATCCATAGATAGTTAAAGACATCAATTAACTCAATAATTCATAGACATGAAGCTATGACAACGGCTACGACATAGACATTGACATGATATCTACGTGTCGATGAGGTGAGCCACAATCTTCAAAATAAAGCCTATAATACTGCTAACCTGCCGCACGTCCCTGATAGCTAGGAACAAAACAATTAACTCACTTCTTCATCCGGATATCTCTTCTTCACTCGAGAAGCAACTCGACGGAAGCTAGCAGCAAAACTTAGATTCACGTATCGCATGATAGTTCTCTTGATCAATTTTGCTTTCTGTGACTTCGTCATTGTGTTATCTACTTCACTTCCCACCACTTCAATATCTCCTTGTGGTCTGTCGGAATTCTCAAGGTCATCATCGGAGGCAGTTGAAGGCCCTCCATCGACATGACACTTGAATCGCTTCTTGAAATCATCATCATCATCTTCATCGCATACTATAACTGCATTCAATAGAAGGGCAAGACTGTCAGGATACGGAAGTGTCCAAATTTGTTCCCACCAACGTTTGGCGACCATTTGAACAAAGAAACCGAGAACAAATGCAACCGGAATCAAATTCTCAAATTTCGAACAGTAAATGCAAAATTTTTCAAATTGCCTGAAAATGAAGAGAAGGGAAAACTTTATCAATAAATTGAATGGAAACTGAAGACTGGAGACAAATAAACGAACGTTAATCTTCTTAATCAACCACTTGGTCATGATGCGACAAACAACCAAGCTTTTTGTTCTAAGGTATGTTACAAATTAGGTAGAGAGCTTTCACTCAAGTAATTACACGCGAATATTTAATCAAATCCATCTTAGACTCATTCCATTTGAGTTTTCCACCACTGAGTTAATACGCAAACAATCTCCTGTCCCCACAGAGATCTCATGACTAGATGGGACATGCACACTGAAGATAATACAACGTCGAGGTCATGTGTTTCAATGAGGAAGTGTCTTCCGGGAGCTGGCAATGCGTTAGATAATATTTATTGCACTCACTCACTGCACGCTCTTCCTCCATTTTCCTGTATTATGAGTGCTGGACGTCGGCAAACGAACAGTCCGGTCTAATGGCGGTTCTCCACGTATTTTGATCTTGAACGTTATTCGCCCAAGGTTCATCGTACCTCTGCTTCGGTCGTGCCCATGATTTGCACGCTTCTACATCAACAGTCATTGCTGGAGTCACCACCATAACTCACTCATACGAAAACTCGGTGCCGCCAGCGTGGCCTTGTGAAGAAGGTGCGAGCTCGTCTCCATCGTGGACTTCGGTTCGATTCCTAGGCCGGACGAGTGCAGTCGGGGAATCAAGGGCGCTGGTGTCTTTTATTGACTTAATAGTTGTCATTCTCTTCAGAAATTTAAGACGACTCGTCAACAATTTTCTCATAAGTTATCGGAAAGAAAGCGCAGATATAATGATTACAATCAATAAGCCTTAGCACTTAAAAACAATAGGCAACTACTACATAAATGCAATTGTCTGAAATCACTAAGCTTGGAATGCACATATACAGTGTACATGTACAAAATTTGGGCAAAAACGTGGCCTCTGAAACCCAAGCTTTTATAAAAATGCTGCACCTTATTTAGTTGTCACGTCTTTTGTTATGGGTATTCTTACTCCTACTAATAACAACCGAGGAGTCTGCAGGCTTCATTGGTCTTTTTCTTATATAATGACAATTATTACACCTGCATGTATTAAACATCATACACGTTATAATATGCATGTATTAAGCAGACCATGAAGATCACCTCTCCTTTGTATCAAAGGGCTTATGATTACCTTCGCATAGATTTTCATTCAAAAGAAGTCTACGTAAAGGATGCACAAATTATTATCTTGAATTCCGAATGGTGATGAGTACTGCTGGGAGATCATCCGCATGCTTCAATGAATTGTAAAATATCGCAATTCCGTTTATCATATGCATCACATCTCTAGTACTAACCATAAACTGCGTAATACAGCTTTTATGATTCAGAATCAGACAATATCAGTGCAAGCTCCAAAATGTGCGTAAAATCAACCATTCAAGCTGCATCTATTTCTGAAAACTTGACCGTCGAAGCAGTACAACTCAAGTTCGTTCATTCGTGAAGATGCTATTTTAGTAGATTAGTAAAACTCTCTACCTAAAATAGACGACAGCATGCAAATATATATTTGTAACATGAAATTGCCGAACGTCGCATCTGATCTGTGTAGAGGTCAATCACTGCAGTACAACTGTGAGAGGAAAATGCTATTCACCTAAGACAGTTGGCACAGCATTCTGAACGTTAAGCGCATGCTCCATCACGTTTAACCTGAGCATTGTACACAGGTATACATGCAGAGTCATGTATATAAGCACAAAACAGAAAGCATTCTCAATAAATGTCGACAAGTTGTAATAGGTTCCAAGTAAGTGATTGTTATGAATTGCGGATCTGTTTTCATCTTGTCACATAATTCATTAGTTTCTTTCTTCAAACTTAAGATAATGAAGTTAACTACCTTGATGAGATAATTTCAAGACAATTCATTTGCATGGTAATGCTGTAGGTGGTGTGGAAACCTAGTAAAGCCGGTCTGGTCCCGGAAATAAATTTTGAAGACCGACAGACCACATATTGCAATTTTTGCTTGTCGACTGTTAATGACAATCACTCTAGTATTAATTCTTATGTCAATCAAAAGAATTACAACATTGCAAGAAAATGTCAATGCAATTATTTGAGAGTATTAAATCCGACAATATTTCAATAAATATTTGCCATTTCCTGTCCTGATAAGATTACAGCATCAAGGCTGGGCAAAAACTTGTATTGGGTAAACAAGCTTTTAAAATTTTTTACAATACAGTTGACACAAAAACGATTAGAAGTCAGTCATTTCGATCTTTCTATTAAGCTTGGGTTCCAAAGATCTGATTTGACGAGATTCGGACAATGTAGTATCTACAGGATCTCTACATTTGTCAATAATTTGTACATCAAAATAATCGATAGAACCGGTGTGACCTTGATGTTTCTGCAACAAGTGGTTAGAAAGGGCACTGACTTTGTTGTCGGCGTTAATGCTGTTACGATGCTCAGCATAACGCAAATATAAAGGGCGGCTACTTTTGCCGATGTAAAATTCTGTACATAATTTGCAGGTAAATTTATAAACGACAAAACGGTCATTGCACCTATAATTACTATTCAGCACGTTACAGAGATGACAGTTTTTATGCTTCTCATTTTTACTTTTATTATTTAGGGCACTGGAGAGAGACTTCTTTGGTTTACTGATTAGGTTAGCTTTTATATCATATTTGTCCATAAGCTTGTGGATTTGATAGAAGACCAAGCTTAATAGAAAGATCGAAATGACTGACTTCCAATCGTTTTTGTGTCAACTGTATTGTAAAAGTTTGTATATAAGCCTATTTTGTTCGTGTGCGCATGCCCATACTTTTGTGAATTGCTCTTGTGCCTTGACAAACGACGAACATCCGAAACGTCGGCAATAAACATACAATATCGAGAAATTTTGGCCCTATTTTCGTTATTCTGGAGGTATCAATCTCATTTTCAAATAAAAAATACATGTAAGCTTACAGCAAATACAATATGTACGAACTTTCAATGCGCGATCTTGTCAATCCCAAAATGAAATAGCTGGCAATCACAAGTGTTTCATTTTTGAATGTTGATAAAAAATCATCATGTTGTTCTACTAAGATTGAAATCAAGGCATGAATTTCTAGAACCTGATTTGTATACATGCATCATAGTCCCAAGTGTTGTCTCGCTTGCCCAAGGTTCAACCTTGACACGATCCACTTCTACTTCGTCCATTCGTTTCAAGTGATCACTTACATGAAAGATGATGTACTTTTGTACATGTAGATGCTTTCTACGCCTATCAGACTATCAAAAATACCTTTTGGCTTGAATTGATATGTAAAGTCAATAACTCAAGAAAATCATGACCGATCAACTTACTCTCTGTGAGGCGAAGGTAATGCGTACCGATAGATAAGACTGAGAAATACATACAGAACTCCAAACACGAGTAAATCCGGCAAGATCAATTTGTACACACTTCCACGCCATTTTAGTAGCAAACGGATGAAGGTCCAAACTTTCACAGTTTTCACTCGCTTTGAGTATGTTACTGTCATTCAGTAGGACTGACCTGGAAATGCAATCTCTTCGTCATTCATACATCAACAATTAAATGGCGGTACTTAAGGAACATCTCCACCTCCACGTTTTCAAATAGGTCTAAAATCTGTAAAAGTGAATTAATTGTCACAAAACTTTAAGCACACGTAAGTGAGGATATTTTCTACATGCATGCCAAAATTTGTGCAAATCGAGCAATTACTTTTTGAATTAGAGGCGATAACGTGAAGTGTCAGCAATGTCAGTATCTTGAGGACTTCGTGTGACCTCATCGGCTCAGCACACTACATTTCGCTAATTTCGCTACAACTCGTGAAGGGATAATGACCAGACCACATCACTAACAGCAACATATTTATCCTACAAAAGCTGTAGTTGAGCAGTGGTCATGGGAAGATTTCAAATAGCAGTTAATGTGACGAAGAGCGAGAGAGCAACGCACACACGAGTAACAATAATGCGTCGAACACACGAAGTCAGATCCAGCTGCAGACATTGCTACACTTCAAATTATCGTCTCTAATGAAAGAAGTACTTGTCCGATTTGCGTAAATTTTTGTAAATGGATAAAAATACACTCAAGTACGTGTACCGGAAGTTTTGAGCCGATTGATACGTTCTTGCAGATTTTAGACAATCTTGAAAACGTGGGGGAGATAACCCAAAAGTACCAAAACGGTCAACATAAGGTCCTCTTAGCACTTTGCGCCCATGATTAAATAATATGAAGTGAAAGAAGTCAGTGTTATAAATAAAAACTTTCTCATATAGATATTTATTTTCATGCTTTACGCTTGTCAGACAATAAAACGGTGATGATGGGCGATAAGTCAATTGCTAATAGAGAATTGAAGAAGGAGTCATGAAGGATCTCGCGGAATCCTGGGATTGAGATGAATTGAAGTGTACTCTTTTCTGCTGAGAAGCACTACAGTAGAGGCTTTTGAAAGCTGAAATTGCCTCATTGAAGCAAGAAGTCAATTTCCAATGACGCAACGGCTTCTATGATGACAGAGAGCAAACGTCACATCCTGTCATGTCCTGTTTTGCCCCCTTCATGTTTCCTTTATGAGTTGGCCAGTTTCTTCGCCTAATATTAGCTGCAGCTTAACGCTGTCACAAGCAGCCGATATCTCAGGATTACTCGCAACGAGTAATCAACCATAGTCTCTGGATGAACGTTTCTTTGGTTTAATGCGTCGAATGAGAATTGAACCAAAGTTTCGAAGCATTTAAGAGACGACTCAAATGAATATCTGTCGGGGCAGATGGAATGTCAATTGATAGACATAATTGATTGTGGCATATGGGAGGTAGTTGGTCATAGCAGTTTATAGTGAAAACTCTCTCCCATCGTTTTATCCACTTCTTATTCAAAATAAAAGTATAAGATAAAACGATATTCCAGGGATGCGGAGTCCTATCATTTTGATAGGACTCCGACTCCGGGTGTCAAGTTATATATAAGCTTAGTTTTTTGAAAAATTAACTGGTAGCCTACATCACAGATCATTATAGGCCTACCTGAATCGATATTTAGTAATCATTGCATTTTCGATGAAAGTTGATCAAATGTCGCTTTAAGTTTCTCCAGTCTCTACCAGGCAGGAAAATGACCCATCCTTCTCCAAAAAATATGAGTACACTTTCGATTTTAATATGCACTTTAGAGGAGTCATCACACACGATTAACGTGAGGGTAAGAGGTAATGTTCTCAAACAAACCAGTATTTCATTTTTGTCTCTGATGTGACCTTTGGTGCGCAGGTGTGATCGAGGCTAGGAAGGCTTGTCTTCTCTACTAAATCACCGAGTGAAAAGACAATCCCTTTTTCACTATCACGCTTCATTCCCTCAACTATTATAAGCTTTGCATGCACTGCTGTCTATGTACTTTTGTTTGACGGAGAAAGTTGACATCAAGACAATGACAGCTATGCACGAGAAGAAATGATTTGCTTGTATTATATTATTTCGGGTCTAGTTATAGGCCGGAGTCTGGAGTCCTATCATTTGATAGGACTCCGACTCCAGCAAAAATGACAGGATTCCGGGACTCCGACTACACATCCCTGATATATACACAGGCAGACGTTTCGTCACAGCCTCAGTGCCGGTAGAAAACAAGATGTGACTGAAGCACAAATGTTCAGAAAGGGCACTGTTATTTACCAGCTTTTAAACCACTTGTATGTTCTAGCTTGACAGATGCACATTTGTTGGCAGAGCCCACAAGTAGATTGATAACCTACGTGACGATCATTACACGCATGGTTATCATTAAGACTATTGCAAAAGTCACAACGTTTATGCTTACGAAAACTACTATTATTAAGGTATTGGCCAAAAGTTTTGTCAGGTTCGCTAACTAAGGCTACTGGTAGATCATACTAATTAATAAGGGAATTATTTTTTTCTATTACAGCTATCGCTTATTTAATCAGCAGTCATTTTTACTGTCCTCTCCTCATTTTTATTTTTAGTAGATTTGGTTTCCCCTTTTGATTAAAATCACGTTGATCGAATCCGTTCTTGCAAGGGCGATTTGTTTTTCAAAGATTTGTTTTTTATTTCGGGATTGGAGCACCGATTCTCTAGAAGTTCCTCTGTACTTCTTTGTATTATTTTTAAATATTCCTTGACATGCCGTGAGATTCAGCTGTCGTTTTCCAACGATATATGAGTGATTAGGTTTCGAATACTACTGACAACTAATAATAATTTTCTATGAAGATTGACAAGTCTAGAAAGTTCAGGGCCGAGCCCGGGTAAGGAATTTCTATTGCAACTGGAATTGCCACTTTTCACTAAACTACTATAATTACTAGACAATCTGCGGCCCGGCACGGAGGTTGCCCGCACCTGTCGCAAGCCTATGGGAGACGAACATCTCCTTATCAATCTCTAGCTCGCTACCATAGCTGGCAGACTAACCAATACATGTGTGAATCTATGTCTATGGGTGCAACCCACCTCCACCGAACTTCAGCACGACTAACACGTGGCGGACCACATGAACTGGTGAAGAACAGATAGCTAAGGTGGATTCTACTGGTGCCCTTTCGTGGTTTCAACGGGCAGTAGACAATTCTGAACCGATTGTGAACAAATGTGAGGATCTGCGCAGATACTCAACACAAGCGAGGTGCTCGTCCCACACCCCCTGCTACAATCACAAAGCCGAGACAAAGGAGCCGATAATTAAAAAATGAAAATTTTAATCATAAATAGAGGCCTTCAAAGCCTAGATACGCTTTGGACACGGCAATGGAGAGACTTTAAAACCACTCAACATCGGAGTTTCGTGTGTGATTGACTTTTTGCGTGGTCATATTCTTTAGCGAACCAAGAGTCCTATTTGCTACAGAGACAGTCCTAGGAATTCTACATATTAAGAATAGAGTATTTATAGGCATGACTTAGTCCCATTATGAGTCTGTGCTCATATTCTCATGTTGAAATAAAACAAAAATACATTATATTATTATTATCATCAAAAAGATATTATCTTGTACTCGTACATATAATTCCATCACCAATGTGTGATTTAATCCACTCATACAAGAAGTGACAATTTACGTCAGTACATCGTCATTCAAAGAAAAAACACATTTGATGAAGACAATTTATTTACAGGTGACAAATACATTCCTTCACTGTGATGTAAGTCACTTCCTTTAGTCTCTACTTTCCAGTTGCTTGATTCTTGTGAAGATTTTGTCTGAAATAGCGAATAAAGGAAAACAAAAAAAATTAAAAATGACATTGTAAAAATATACATGTATGTATGATGCCTTGATAATTTAGTCACAATCTCCAGCAAGTCGCTAGCACAGAAAAACAACGCATGTAGCAGATTCAACTTTAATAGCGCGTGAGCCCCCCTCTAGCTCCAATACATTCAGTAATCCGAGATGGCATGGATTCACAAAGTTTCTGAATGAAGGATGTTTCAAGGAGAAGCCACTGCTCTGTCAGTCTTTCAGAGAGAATCTTCAGGGACACTGGTGGAAGTGAGTAGCGGTCTCTCACTCGCCGCCCAAGCTCGTCCCATACTTGTTCAATGGGTGACAAGTCAGGTGAGCGTGCAGGCCAGTCAAGGGTTTGAATGCTCAATCTCCTAACAGTGGCAATGACAGCCGAGGAGCGATGTAGTCTTGCGTTGTCGTCTTGGAAGACGAGATCCTCCACCCTGACCAGTGGGGCAACAACAGGAAGCACAATTTCATTGAGATACCTCTCTCCAGTCAACGTGCCTTTGATGATGACTGCTGTCGTTCATCCGCCATGCCAAATGCCATCCCACAGCATAACACTTCCACCACCATATCTGTCGTGTTCTTTAATACAGCATGGGGCAAAGCGTTCACCTAGAAGACGATGCATTCTGACACGACAGTCATCGAAATCCAGAGTGAATCTCGATCCACAAGACTTTCTGCCAGTGATGGTCATTCCATGAGCGATGGGCATCACACCAAGCAACTCGTCTTCTGCGGTGCTCAAAACTCAATGGAATTAGGACAGCTGGTCGTCGCGATTGAATTCCAGCTTCTCGCAATCTTCGGTAAGCCGTTCGAACGCTACAGTCTATATTTGAGGCACTCTTCCAGTGTACGACTAGCTTTGGGACTGACACAAATCTATTCCTCTTTGCAGCTAAAACTGGACGTGCGTCTGTCCTTCCTGCAGACTTTCTTGGTCGACCAGATCCCTTCTTCTTTTTAACATCTCCTTCTGCTTTCCATCGACACTACCACCTCCAAACAACGACTCTCGATAGTTGCAGCTCTTCGGCAACACTCGCACAACTTCTACCACAACGAATCATTCCAATAGCCATACCTCTGGTAAACTGATCGTGTGCCATTTTATTCTACAAAAGCTGGATTTCAGTTCACGTTTATGTTCAATTTGTAAAAGCAATTGTGACAGTTGTATCGATATCAAAATTTGAAATTTGACCACCATAGATCTTTCTCCATTCTCTAATGTGTTGAATGGTAATACATAGAAAGCGAGATATTGCATCATACCTGAGAAAAAAATGAAACAAACTTCAATTCAAGCCAATGATAGTCTGCTTCATTAATTATGTCAATGAGTATATTAAGATGTGCGTTATGCGAAAAACTTTAGCGGAAATTTTCCTGGGAAGTTGATACTCCGGAAATACTAGAAATGCTTTCAATCTTACATGCATGCTGTAACTCGTTTATTAGAACAGCTTCCGTTTCCTTACAAATGTTGCTAGGAATTTCATTAAGGAGGCTCTCTGGTGTGCACTGAATCAACCCTTTGGACCATCGTCATTTTCTTAATCTTATCTCGTCATATATAACGCCTAAAGACGAGAGTATCTCGGCATTTCCTTAATTTCATTTCAGTTCGTCTTGTATCAATGTAGGCAGTACAGTAATCACTTCAGATGGCTTTCAGCGCAGCAATAACAATATTTTCTGACAGTAACTGACCCGCATCGATTTCACCTCCGTCCGTGTGAATAGCTGAGTTCGACTCCACGTTAAGAAATTGCGACCTTGCAGTGATGACGACAACCAATCACATTGTAGAGCTGAGTGCTACAAGGTTCCTTTCTTCATGCGAAGGAGCATCATTTGAGAGGAAACCAAGAGCATTCAATCCACAATTCCAAAACCAACCGGTATTGACAATTCCAATGATGAAATAGGCGGTATCGATCTAGCAGACCAGGTAATTCATGTACACTCGTGCATCCGAAAAAGTCATGTTTCGTTTAAAAAAGTCGGACTGAACATTATATGAGGTTACTATACAATGCTTTCATTCGGTCTCGCTTCCGAAAAGATGGGAAGCGCACGATTCTGGACTTCCTCAAGAGAACTGCCATTTTCCTAACTGAGTTGTAATGGACCCCAAAAGTACAACAACGGCGAAGTTCGCATCATAGTGAAACGGAGTCGAGCAGTGCATGTCATGGACAGAATAGCAACCAGTACTGCAAAACAGCATCCAACAAAGCGATGCCGAGTTTGCCAGCGACTTGGTATTGGAAAGGAGACGCGTTACAACCGCAGACATTGTCCAGGCAATCCTGGTCTCTGTATCGGACAATGTTTCGAGACTTACCACACTCAATCATAATTATACTGATATGAATGATGTTTATCATAATGGAAATGATGCCAGACTCTCATATTTTCACATTAAGTCAATAATTGCCATAAACTTTCAGACAAAGAAAGGTGCAAAAAATCAGATTTTTAGGCAGTGCAAGTGTCATACTTGATTGCGCTTAGGGTGGAAAGGGTTAATCAGCGGATATAGGCTATTATTCATCAATCTTCATCATGACATGAGTTTTTTGGAAAGAATCAAATGTTTTTTTCTATAAGCATGTCAACTTATGAAGGCAGCAATCACTTTCATAATAGAGGACAAAGACGAACTGTATGCGCTACCATGCCGATGAAAACTAAGATTTACTGACACAGAATTACTAGAAACATGAAAATACCAACATATTTACAAAGCAGAATTTTGAAATGCTGTTATTAGGCGAGGCCGGAGGCAAACACGTTAAGCCATCAGCCACGAAATGACTTCCAACACTTGATTTTCCATCAGAGCTGGCATACAGAAGCAGCCATCAACCAAAAGCATTCGTGCGGCTATTAGAAACATGAAATTAATGCGATCAGCGGTAGAATTGACATCTACGAAGATTTCGTCATTCATCAATGCATTGTTTGTTGCACATGTGCATATTGAGGAATACCGCATCATTCTCCGTGTAATTGAAAAGTTTCTTCTTCTAACACCTTGCATTATCTGTCATGAGAAATGAACATATCATCAAAATGACAAAAATTAAGGCTCATGGCGTATCGTGATGTGGCCTGCGAACGATGGCTTATTGCTTGTTCCGAGAGCTTCCGGCCCTAGAAACTCGTCATTTGATTCTCACAAAAAAGCTAGTATTACCATAGCAATAACCATGCGCGAATCAAGTTTACTCCTATATTCTGCGCCAATTCTGAATATCGCTACCAATACGGTTGGAAGCACAGAATTAGACCGGTCGTCTCTTCTTCCGTTTGACTAGAAGGGAAACATTGGAGCATGTAACGTAAATGAAATGGCACAATCTGCTGACATAATACCATAGCAATCATAGAAATAAACTGTTTATCTGAAGTTCGCTAGAATGGAAATTGACTCAAGGTCGCGGCACATTCGGGGGAACTAAGTTGGGGCATGAAGAACCAATGAAAAGCTTCGATTTACTCATGTGACTGATTCTAACCCAATGATACAGACGTTGGCAGATGCATCTAAGTGAAAATGCGTGCGATTTATGTGCCGTTATTGTGCATTGCATGAAGCTTAATTTCCATTCTAGAGGTTTTATTGTTGTCAATTTCTATGATAGCAATCGAACAATGAGCAGCCAGTTCAACATTAAACACGCCAAATTGTGCAAAGTTTCAGTGACTGTTATCAACCGGATCACACAGCAAAGAGACACGAACGATGTCGAGTTCTACAGAGAAGTTTGTGAACGTTTTTTCATGCGCCTGCTAACTTTTTTAAAAATGATCAGAGGGCCGAACATTATCGAGAACACTTTTGCGCAATGATCTGAATTCTTCAAATCTGAAGGAGTCGTGGCGATCGGAGCATTTTGAAGGAATTCAGAGCAATCCGCAAGCGACGCACGACTATTTTTCCTATCTCTGTAAGGTATTAAAAATTTCTTTTTGCTCACTTATTAAGTTCTGCATGTGTCATCTGTTTGAATCAGTTTGCACTTCTAGCAAAGTGATACAATTAAACAATCTAATTCTGTGGTTGGAAGATAGAGACAATGCAAAATACAGCACATGATGCAAACTTTGAGATATCTATAGAGACATTCCGACTGAATCTCCCAAAACGAACACTACCATTGGCAAGGATGTACATGAAAAAGTTAGTTTCGCATGTTCTGGTTAATCATTAATTAATTAACAGAAAGATTAAATGATTAAAAGATTGAATAAGAAATCATTTCATCAATGCGTCAAATTTTACAAAATATGATGTTAATACAGTTGTTTTACCATCATCAATCTTTGTCGATCAGAAAAGGATACATTGAATAGCTGAGGCTTTCCAACTGCAAAAGAACAAAGCAACCATTCAATCATTACTTCAACGTGAATAATTCAATCATGAATGACTTGTGGCATCGGGTCATTCACAAATCACGTGATAGCACACAGGGAGAGTGAAGGTAACCATCAAGCACAGAGTAAGTATATTAGTAGAGTAGCAAATAATGGACTAGAGTGATTCATATTTCCAGGTGAGGGGTTCTGTTCTTATGCAAAAATACTTTTATCATTTTACTGATTCTTTAGAGTTAATGAATGAATTTTCTATTAAGTTGAACAATCGATTATTCTTTATAGAGTGGAAGCTTTCCCAAGTCAGATACAAGACTTTTCTGTTCTACCGCGAGACCTTTCGGCCTACATCGTAGGCCATTCTCAAGTGACTGCACTGTATTGTTGAATCAACGATTAACACTTACATGGTAGCAAACAAAAGAAAAGAGCGAGCTGTTAACATCTAATGAACAACACAATACTAACTAACAACATAGGAGGAATGTCGATGAAAAACCAAGCTCAAAGGTCATTCAACCAGGAACGAATAGGACTGAATAGGACGACTGATTGAATCCATGTTTTGATACGATGAACTGAGGATATTTAGAAGCATTTTATTTGTTCATGTCATCGATCGAATCTCAACAGAGATTGTCAGAGAGAAGTCAGAGATAGGTTTAATTATGTGGTCGAAGCAATATTATTAGTCAGCAGCATTTTGCTTGGATCCTCTTTCACAAAGAATCATCGCAAGCTTTATGGGAGGGGATCCATTGACGAGATCAATAATCATCATAGAATGGGAAGGTGTGTGTTCATCACGCTATTTATGAATGACCCCAAGCATTCATGCAGATATCTCCACCTACCTTTTCAATAAGGCCGCTCAGATTCTTCTGCGTCTTTTGTCGGCCTTCCTCAGTTTGAAGGCTGAAACGGACAAAAATGAAGCACATAACAACGATTATTGTACTAAATATCACCGATCCTACTTTCACCTCACCTTCGAAATCCTTTTCCACCTTGTTGTCGAGTTCTTCCAAGCTTAGGGTGAGCAGTTTGCAATTCAAGATCCATTTCGAAATGAAATTTCATCAACTCTTCTTGCTGTTCACGCACAGCATCCAACTTCTCAAAAGGACATTCGTTACCTGTTGAGTCAGTGGAAAGTGAGCTGATTTAGAGTTTTAAAGTTATGGATGATTGGTACATGTTACATCCTAAGACACATAGAAAGCGTTCTTCTGAATTGAAAATGTCGATGTCCTTCGTCCTCTAGAAGAAGGGATCTCAACTGAAATCAACGGCGGGCGACAAGTTCTGTATTTTTTATTGCAATTTCGCAACCTTGCAGTGACTTTGAGAGTAAGGTGTGGATGGACGAAGTTCCATGAACTTGCACCTTTCCTGACATCCAAAGCTTCCACCTTGAAAATGAAAGGCCATGTGTATTCTGCTTGTGTCTGTAGCGCGATGATGTACGGGAGAGAGACCTGGGCTGTGAAAAATGATCAGATCATGAAGATTGAAAGAACAGAAAAGGCAATGGTGAGAAGAATGTGCGGTGTGAGGCTGGCCGATGGACAGAGAAGTGAAGACCTAAGAAAGAGGATGAACTTGGAATGTAGTTCCGATGTTCTGCGAGGAAGAAGACGACCAGTTCGAGAAGACTATTCCGAGAAGAGGAGAGGATGACAGAACGAAAAGATCTTTGCAGTTGGAGGTCGAAGGCAGAAAGCCGAGAGGACCAAGGAAAACATGGTCACAAGTCGTGACGCTCTGGACCTGAATCCAGCAGTGGTAGACAGGAGTGAAGGCGCGCCATCAGAAGACAGCAACCTTCTGACCCTGTTCAACGTGGACAAGGAAGAAAGAAGGAAGTAAGTAAAGTTTCATTGAACTACTATTGTATTAGCGAAAAAACCGGCCGTAGGCCGGGAACGTTTTTGAAGGATGATTAATATATGTACAAGCCGTCGGCCGGACAACTTGGAAAAATAAACAATTATTAGAAGGCCGTTTTTTAAAAATCCAATTCATGAAACAAGTACTATTTCTTGTACTTCAGCAATCTGAAGCAATTTTCACATTGAAATTCGTGCTCAATAGAAGCTCCTTAATCTAAAGAAAAACTGCAGGTTATTCACAAGGCATTTATAGTAGTTGCTGTAATAGAAATGAGAAGTGAAGAAGAAATTGGCCGATGTTTTAGGCGTTCAAGCACTAGTCACCAGAAATACTAAATAAAGAAACCGGCCGGCCGCCTCGGAAAAATAAATAATTGGCCGGTTTTTTTCGACATAGTCCGGCAGCCAGAACGAGTTTCTGCAGGGAACGAGGCCGAAGATGAGACTTTCAGACAATGATGTACACCCTATGCCAACTACGAATCGGCACGTCTGCCGAGTTCTAGTGAGTTCCTCTTCTTGTCAGACAGGATCAAAGAAAAACACATGTAAATCCAATCGGACGCAGATTGCAGTTTTTGGCTAAAATGAAACTTTCTATGTTTTCTCTGATTAAACAAAAAGTACTGAGCCTAGAGTGATAATTTTTGACATAGAATGTCTTCACGTCATTTTCTATTATGTACATGTGCTATTATAATGCATCTGATCGACAATGTATGTGATACTGTGGTTGAATGTGGATAAAGTAGCTCAAAATGTTTGTGTCTGCCGACATAAAGAGGCTCGCCATATCTAAATGTGTTTAGCTAGTGTTTCCTCCCGGGAATCTCAATCCCGGGAATTTCCCGGGAAATAGCACAATTTCGGGATTCCCGTTTCCCGGGAAATTTACGCGGGATCCCGGGAAATTGTTATTCATTGAAAAACTATGCAATCAACATTTTTAGCTTACGATTGTGGGGTCAGACTCAATGCATGAGCTCCGCTAACGTAATCATTAGATTGAATAGCCGAGTGTACGCAGAGCATAGAAGTATTCTATGTTCTATTTCTATGACGCAGAGTTATCGATACATCAGCGAAGCCAGCGATGGGGCAGGGAACCCAATGAAGCTAAATCGCAGCACTATTCACAACTGTTCATAGTGTGTATGCAGTGTGTGACAGGATGAAACAAACATCGTTTAGTGCAGATTAATTCTGATTGGTTCAGCTCAAAAGCGTTGCAGGGAAAATATCCGATTACTTACTTGGAAGTTCTGTTTTTCATTATCTTACCGAGTTCACGTAGATTATACGTACATGGCTTCAAAATCTCCAGCGTGGCAATATTTTGATGAAAGTGGAAATATCTATCAATCAATCCTTTCCATCAAACCCACGTCTGTGTCTTTAGAAAGAGCATTTTCGGTTTCTGGAAATTTTGCGCTCAAAATAAGAAATCGTATGGGAGACCGATTGCTCTCATCGTTAATTATTTTGAACAACCATTTAACAAAAAAATAAAACTTTTTTAGAACTGAACTTTTTACAGCATTTTGAGCATTGAACACCTTGATTGTCACTTCTACGACTTTTTATGTTGTTAAGAAAATACACGTACATGTCGCTTTTCAAAAGCTTCACTTTTATATTCTAAAACATGTACTTCATTGTACTGTAAAACGTTTAATGTTGCAGGGGCATGATCAGTGTGTTGTATATAGTAGTCTATTTATATATATATATATATATATATATATATATATATATATATATATATATAATTCCAACAAAAGTACGACACGGAATTATCAAAGAAAAACTCAATTTCAAATGAAATGCCCGACCGGTTTCTACCTGTCACCAGGCTGTCACCAAGCTGGTGACAGGCAGAAACCGGTCGGGCATTTCAGTTGAAATTGAGTTTTTCTTTGATAATTCCGTGTCGTACTTTTGTTGGAATTATTTACGGACCATTTTTGAGTTTTCTCTCTTTGTTAACTCATTATATATATATATATATATATATATATATATACAGTGGAACCTGTGAAAGGCGGTCACCGAAGGGATGCAAAAAAAGTGACCGCCTTTCACAGGTGACCGCCATTCACAGGTCTGCCTGTCAAAGTTCCCCTATTTTGATGAAAAATGGATTCTTTTCTTTGAAAATTAGATTGTGGCTATATTTTTACTTAGACACTATTCTGTAGACGCTCAAATATCAATAAAATTAATTCGGATACAGCCTTAGATTTCAGAATTACAGGCTAGTGATACACACAGTACTGTATTCCATGTAGGCCCTATACATTAATTCCGTAATGAATCATGAAATCACCAATTACCTATTGGCCACATGAAACTTTAGCAATAAAATTACGGCAAAGAAGGAATCGATTACCGGTACTCGAGTTAGATACTCACAAGGGTCATTTATCGCAAAAAACACATTAGAATTACGGTGAAGAAGAAAAATTCACTCATGTTGTTCACTAGTGTTGGTAGTTTCCTTCGTGAAAAAATCTGTGATCGCCATCTGTTTCTGCACTCGTCCTTTTCTTTGAATTAGAAGTTCCTCCACTTTCACTAGTGATGTCAGCATGTTCTCGTCTCCTCGGTCAGTGGCGAAAGCCATCAGCTTTTCGACCATTTCCTGCGCTTCGGAAGTGCTCGGAAGGTGATGAGGAATTTCTTCGTCTTCGCTCTCCTCAGATGATAGATCAGTAGTGCCTTCTTGAAGAATTTCATCAGCGGAACGTTCCCAATTTGTTGATGAATCACAAGTAGAAACCGCTTTGTCCACGTCAGCTGCGTCAGAAACAGGGACACCGAATATTTCCGCCGATAATTTCTCAAGATCTGGGCTGTCTTCTTCAGAGGATAGCGGAGGATCCTCTGGAGCATTTTCAAAATTCGTGAAACCACAAGATTTGAAGCACTTCATTATAGTCTCGGGAAGCACATCTCTCCAACTTGCAGACAGCCAATTAATTGCCTGAAGAATGTTCGCGGTCCGAAGGATAGCCGCTCCAGTTGATGTCGTATCGGTATCAAGCTTGTGAAGGATGTAAGAAAGTTGTCGTTTCCTGAATTTCAGTTTCAATGTCTGAATTATACCGGCGTCCATAGGCTGCAATTTTGCGGTCGTTCCGGGGGGAAAGAATTGCAACTTGATATTGCTCAGAGATAAATGCGGATGAACCGGCGCGTTATCCAGGAAAAGAATAACTTCACGGTTTTCGGCCACCATTTTTTTGTTCAAGGAAATAAGCCATTCTTTCATTAATTCGGTCGTCATCCAGGCTTTTTTATTGTAGCGATAGCTGACCGGCAGCTTCTTTACATCCAAGCGGCCGAAGCAGCGAGGTTTAGCCGACTTTCCAATTACCGTGAGCTTTTCGCGTTCGCCAACCATGTTAGAACATACGACGACAGTAATGCGGTCTTTGGAGCGCTTTCCACCTGTACACTTTTGATTTTTCAAAACGAAGGATTTCTTGCAGCCACTGTCCCTGAAAAATATTCCTGTTTCATCCATGTTCAGTATATTTCGTGGAGAAAAACTTTCTATCAATCCAGGAAGCTTCTCCATCCACTGCTCCGAAATTGCTTCGTTTACGGCTCCAGCTTCTCCACATACACTTCGAAAAACAATCTTGTTTCTGGCCTTGAAAGATTCCAGCCATCCATTGCTAGCTTTGAAAGTTGGATAGCCAAGTTCAGAGGCAAATTTTAGCGCCTTCTCTTTTAACATTGGCCCAGTAACAACAACATGTTGGGAAGAAACATCAGAGAACCATTTAAAGAGTAAACGATTTATGTCTTCGAATTCGGTTGACCTGTTCTTTTGCTTCCGATTGGTATCAAAATTGTTGTCATAATCCTCTTCGTATGCAGCTCTTTTTTTCAAGATGTTTTGGATCTGGGTTCTGCCAACGTTCATCTTCTCAGCAATTCTTCTACTGGTCATGCCTTTGTTGCTCAGCCGTATTACCATCATCTTCTTATCGAGCGTTAAATGAGTAGGCTTCTTTGGTGCCATTATCGTCTTCAAAATATCGGATGATGCCAGCCTAATACAAACGGCAAATGAAACTCAGATATTCAAGTGACTCTCAAAGCACAAATCTAAATTAGAATTACCCTGTCTTGAGCCGTCGAACCTCCTAAGCTAACCAATCAAATTGAGAATCTAATTATAGCTACATGGGACTTCCCAAGAAGCTAAAAACAACACACTGACTATTGAACTTGAGCGTGTACACTGCCTAAAATATCTTTTTGGACACTTCATTCTGAGCGAGTTTCTTAATTGACGTAAAATCTATAATTAGAAGCCGTTTCAGCTACCAATGACCTGCGAGGCCTTGTCTATTGTGTACGGCGCCGTAATGAGCGCCTTGCGGAAGAATTAGGGGAGTGGCTACTCGAAGCTACTCTGCATTCGGAATCGAAGTGTTCAAAAAGATATTTTGCACAGTGTATCTTGGCCGTGATTCGCAGGTTAGAAGTCCCCAAGGGAATCATTTTGCATGGCCGCTGACCGCAGTTCGCAGGTGACCGCTATTCACAGGTTTGGGTCCTATACAAACCAATGGAGAAAATCAAGGGAAACATAAATGGTGACCGCCTTTGCGCGGTGACCGCCATTCGCAGGTGACCGCCAACTCAGGTTCCACTGTATATATATATATATAATATATATATATATAATATATATATATATATATATAAACCTAACCAGACTCATACCAGACTGAATAAAGATTTGTTGTATGGCAATTCAAGCATGAATGACAGTTATCATGCACTGAAACTTGGTACATGTATTTGAAGTTGAGAAATCAGATATCAGGTCATATCACTGTAAGTGCAAGTTCAGATGTGCCTCAGTGGTGTGCTTAATATACCACATACATTAGTACAATGTATAACCGAAAACCATGTATATAATCCCTGTCATATGTTGGTAACTTAATTTTTCGGTTTACGTCCATTTTCCATGCTTCGGACACTGTTGGACAGTTAATGCAACATTATTGCAATTTAGTCATTTGGATTTTCATTTGTTTTCATTGGATTAGTCATTTGGGAAATGGATTTTCGGGAGATATGGAAACCCTATGCTTAGCTTGATAAATAGGGGTGCATGAACATGAAAGGAAATGACCTGAAGACATCCCATGCCAAAAATTATGACTCTAGGCTCAGTACTTTTCGTTTAATCAGAGAAAACATAGAAAATTTCATTTTAGCAAAAACTGCAATCTGCGTCACATTGGATTTACATGTGTTTTTCTTTGATCCGGTCTGACAAGAAGAGAAACTCACTAGAACTCGGCAGACGTGCCGATTCGTAGTAGGCATAGGGTGTACATCATTCTGTGAAAGTCTCATTTTCGGCCTCATTCCCTGCAGAAACTCGCTCTGGTTGCCGGACTAACAGTACAGTACTTACATTTTAGTAACTTAGTCAAATATTTCACAAAAATTTAGTAATGATCACATGCACACGCTCATATTCATTCCCATGTCGAGTTCCTTCTTAAAATCCGAACAGCTATTCACAAATGAAGTGTTCAAGGATTGGTTAACAAGCTGTAACATTGAAATAATTTTGAAATCAGTCTTTGAAGATGAGATATTTAATTCCATCTTCATCTGAACTTCATTCTATAACTTTCTTGCAAGCGGTGCTTACCGTTAACTTAACATACTCTTTGGTCAAATACCGAATATGTAATCTTTAATGTGAAATTCGCATTCGTCATTCATACTTCGATTTCACATTGAATTGGCTTCCATTATTTCATCAAATGTTTCAAATAACAAAATCAATAATGAAATTCAGTAAAAAAGATATCTTTCTACTGAAGACAACGCAAACTTGCAGTCACTCTCTCCGAGATCTTCTCCAGAAGCGCACGCGGAGTTCAAGCATCCACATAACTGTAGCAGTCACTGACATAACATGCATGATGCTTAGAACGCCCATTGTCTCTCGAAAGGCATTTTGTCAGCATGGAGTCAGTTTCCCCATACCACTACCTCACCAATGCTATACTGATGCCTCTAAGAAGTGAATGAACAGATTTCTGATATATACACATCAATAACCTTAGAAGGTCTGACATCTTCCTTTTCTTCATTTCTATTGATATAATTTTTAAATTTTTCATTTATAGAGAGAGAGAGAGAGAGAGAAGGCATCACTCCCACTGACAAGGAAGCTTGATAAATGACGAATTGACGGCGCGTGAAAATTGGCAAAGTCGTATGACCTCCTCAATGGACATTCAAACCCAGTTTTATAACCATCAGGAAGATTGCTAACAGAAGAGAATTGTCAAGAACGGATTCAGGCGTTCAACAGGGTTCTGCCCTGCCATACTCGCAACTCTCACCAAGATAGGGTTAGCAACCTCTGGTGAGAGCACTGTTGCTTACTGAGGCGGACAGACTCGAACCCTGCACCCTCTGCCCTTCTGTACTGAAGCGGGGCGTTAACCAACTGAGCTATCTTACCATCAGTTACAGACACTGATGTAGATAATTCATCTGAAGTCAATTTTCGACGAGTGCATTTTTTCATACAAAAATGAAACAAATGACAAGCAAAACATTCGTCATTCTTGTCCTATTTAATTTGTTGTCAGTTAATATACAACGCTGTAGTCAAATCCAATCATGCAAATCCGATTCTAACCACAGAATTAGATTCATCTGCGCGCGCGGAGCAGATAAGCAAAATATTTAATTCTGTGATTCCAAAAGCTGAATTTCAGTTTTCAAATTTGAATGATCACTGGAATGCAGGCGCAAGTGGTTTCTCTTATCCATGACATGCAGCAAGCTTCTATGTGAGAATTGCAGTCACTGTTTTGCAACACGACTATCGAGTTTCGCTGAAAAAGTGTCTGCTTGTCGAATGCACGGCGAAGGGTTCGAATCCACGGCCCGATGTTCTTGAATCAAGAAATCACCGACCACAATGCTCCAGATTAACTGTTTGCAATTTTCGATTCAATTGATGTTGCAACATGGAAATCCTAAAATCAGCTATCGGGCTATTTTCAAGAAAATTCCTTGGGTAGTAGTTTAAATTGTAATTAATGCAAGCAAATTGTCACAACTTGTTTTTATTTGAAATTTCGGTCTAAACTGCGTACAAGAAATCAGACTTCAATGAAGGATTACACGCCCTGGATGCACTGAAAAGGAGATTTGCATAATCATTCGACTTCTCTCTTCAAAAAATGAAAGGCTTCGTCATTGAAGCGAAATTGGCTGGTAACATGACTTCCGCGCAAGTCAGACAATTTATAAATATATCTACCTATTTGTTTCTTTTGAGTTCTTTGATACGAATAACCTTTTTAGCTGAAACCACATCGATGACAGTCTCCTCGCTAATGTGCTTTGAGGTCAAACTAAGTTATTATTATTATTATCATAACAAAATGAAAACACGTTACACTGTAAACTCTAGGGCATGAAATTTCGCTTGAATTAGGCACGAAATCTAGGCATCAATTCTAACCAACACAAGGCACGAGTAGGCACGAAGTTCATAGTGCCGAGTTCGTGTCCATTGATTTTTCCCTCGATTTCATTGGATAAACAAATATATTGAGTTCTCGAGGCACTAGAAAGTCACTAACTGGGCGCTAACTGGCACGAAAGTTTTGATTCGTGCCTAAGTTAGTCCCCTACTGTTTACAGTGTATTCCAATCTTAACAAAATCTCACCAGCGATAAAGCTCACAAATACTAGTTAGAAAATTCGGACATCAAATCAATGTCAATTTCAGCTATAGGCCTACCTACATATTTATCGACAGCATAATACATGTGCTTGAATCATGTTAAATAAAGCAAAAGTGGTAGTTCCAGAAGAAATTTTTCATTGTATATTTACAAGAAACAAGCTACTGGTACTTCAAAAAACATATCTCCTCTAAATTCATAACCCCAAATAAAAGAATATTTTTCTGAGATGGTCATCCGCGCAGCTTCCGCGCAGCTTCCGCGCACGAGCAGCTCAAACCCCTCATCCGCGCAGCTTCCGCGCACGAGCAGCTCAAACCCCTCATCCGCGCAGCTTCCGCGCACGAGCAGCTCAAACCCCTCATCCGCGCAGCTTCCGCGCACAAGCAGCTCAAACCCCTCATCCGCGCAGCTTCCGCGCACGAGCAGCTCAAACCCCTCATCCGCGCAGCTTCCGCGCACGAGCAGCTCAAACCCCTCATCCGCGCAGCTTCCGCGCACGAGCAGCTCAAACCCCTCATCCGCGCAGCTTCCGCGCACGAGCAGCTCAAACCCCTCATCCGCGCAGCTTCCGCGCACGAGCAGCTCAAACCCCTCATCCGCGCAGCTTCCGCGCACGAGCAGCTCAAACCCCTCATCCGCGCAGCTTCCGCGCACAAGCAGCTCAAACCCCTCATCCGCGCAGCTTCCGCGCACAAGCAGCTCAAACCCCTCATCCGCGCAGCTGCGCGCGAACGCGCAACGGTGGCAACGCTGAGTAATTCCACCAACCACACTTCACATATAATTTCTCAAAAATAGTCCGACGGCTGGTTTCAAGGAATCCATCTTACAGCATAATTCAATTAGTAAAATCGAAAAATACATCTGGAGAATTTTGGTCAGTATTTTCTTGATTCAAGAGCAACGAGAAAGGCAGTCAAAAGTGATTCAATTACATTTCAAGTAAGTAAGTGCCTTATGGTCCCTACCCCCTTTACCTTCATTGAATTTATTTGAACCAACAAAAGTTTTCGCTGATTTGCAGAATTTACGATAATCTGCACAGGTTCATCAGCTGCATTGGTAGTCACAGACTAATTTTCCGCTGTTCTATTAATTCTACAGACTAATCCACCATTGCTTTGAAGTCGAAAATTCAGTTTCCTTTATCATAGTTTAATTTTAATGACCAAGTGAAAAGAAATGATGGTTTAACGTTACTACTGCCCCGAACTGGGGTCTTGGACGGTGCTGACCAGCGTTGTGATCCTTTACCCCGGATGCCCTTCCTGACAACTTCCAATCACACTTTGAGGGTTCGACCTCTGGACCGACAGATCGCTAGGCCAAGCACATAACCTCTAAGCCAAGGAGAACACTGTAGTTAAGCAGATGGCATTGAAAAATGCACTTACTGACTTAATCATATTCGGAGCTGTTTCGCCATTCTTAGTGTGATTATTATACAATAGGATATCGTGCCTCGAACTGGCAATTCTAACTCTAGAACTCGAATTCTTTAGAACTCTCTGAAATTCTAATGCATTATTCTGAAATGCACAGTTGTCGAATATGAATGATACAAATGAATGTGAATGCAGCATAAACATCTTACCATTGTATTTGTTTCTTGTATGGTGATCACTACTCATTAAACATCGGACGTTCGACGCAATTCCTTCATCACATCCTCGAATTGATAAGTGAGACTTATTTACTGATTCCCAGTGATTCCATCTCGCTGGATCCTTTTGGAGTTCTTCAATTGGAGGCCGTAGAGATTCATGCAATGATGGATTGGGTTGCAAAATCGCCGAGAGTCAGGCAGATTCTATTCGCCATCACGTTTTGTAATTACAGGGCACCGGAGATTAATTCCACTGAATGCGAGGCTACAACAGCTCGTGCAAGACACACCTGGAAGAATTTCAACCACGTATTGCCTGTCCTTGCCAGCAGGAGTATCTCGTTGAAGCGCAGGTGTCAGGTATACGATGTGTAGATCAAGAGTTCTTTACTGCATTCGCCGGAGACGTGGCTCCTTACTCGCCTAGTGAGAAATGAGAGCGCAATGGTCGGATAGCTATGGTCTTGTAAAGGATACTGAACTGGAAGTGACTAAAGGTGTCAGAGGAAACCATCAGAGGTAGCCAAAGAAATAGTTGGTGGCACAACATGAAGAAAGATCTGCAGATTCTGTGTCTGAGTCCTCAAACACCGCAAGACCAACCAGACAAACAAAACAAACTCAAATAAGCGGGAAAAGAGAACGAAGAGTAAAGCAAATCCGCAACGACATCGAGGACTTTCACTGCATTCCGCGACAACAATGTTGAACAATTTATCTCCAGGAGATAATTTTCAGCGGATTAAATGGCATCCGGAATCCAAAAGAGGTCAATGTTAGTTACATATGAAGTTGTGATGATGGCTGCTCTTGTTGAGTTCGTATGACACCAAAAGTGGCTTTGCGATGTCTTTAATAGTTCGGTTCTGCTACGTTCGGCCTATCTTCCAGATCTACACCTACAGCATTAGGGACAACACACAACCTTCTGATACAACGACTCATATCGGCTTTGAGAATTCCCCTCACCTCTTTGTCCTTGACTACATAGATAACGACATTCACAGCAGAGTCTATCAATTTAATGGCATAACTAAGTACCCTAACAACTGGACATACCTCGGCTACTTTGGCGCAAACTATCACGGAGACAGCAGACACAGTTTCTAAGACAATGAAACATGTACTGACAGCCAACAATGATTTAAAAGCGTGTTCGTAATGGGATGATTGTCGGCTGGCCTCATTCGCTTCACGCAACAATTTTCGCAAACGGATACTGCTCAGTGCGGTGAAAATAGCAACCATACAAATTGGCACCATGTCTATCATCAGTAAACTGACGACAACGGCAAAACTCACTGAATCTTTCTGTAAAATCTGTAACACCAACCCAACTTGATATAGTGAACGCTGATCATCAACGTAACATACGACAGGTCTCACTACAAATATTGTGGGTAACGAACAAAGAAATGAAAACACAATAATAACGATATTCACTAAATTGATCACCCATCTATGGAGCAAAACATAACCGTCACCCCTTGTACTCATTGGCCATAAGATGGCCAGAAATCTTTGAAATGATATATTTACAACACAGTAATTTCTTGAGACTTGAGCGGCGAGGAAAAGGTAAGCGCAGATCGTGAGAGCACTTTTTACATAAGGGCTTTGTGATGGGTCACTGAAAACGATGTTTTGTATCGATTGAATGGTGATCATAAATATGCTTAATGCCACTTCATTTGAAGCAAGATAAATTGTCTGCATCTTGAAACTTCTCCGTATGACTGAGTTTTCAGTGCGAATTTTTCGTAGTAAACTAAGGGCAAAAACATTGAGCAAAACAGAAATAGATGCGATTATCCATAGAGCCTGTGAACTAGGCAAGGGAGCATCACCGGCAGTGCTTGTATCGTTGGAGCAGGTAGGGTGTGCCATCGTTGTCAGTCTTGAAAGATCTCAGAGAAATGGATAATGGGATATGAGCACTCAGATATATGATACATTCCTCTGTATCTATCCTTCTTACAAAAATCCTGTTATTTCATTTGGGAACGAGTTCATCAAATGAACGGTTTTAAGAGCAGCTAAAATCAAATGTCTTTGATTTCGATGCTCGATTCCTTCTGATGTCTCATGCTATCTCCGGTAGAAAACGTCATTAATGAGGCTTTAGTTGCTGACAATATGACATAATAAGAGTGTGATGATTAGAATGAAAAAAATAGCTTTTTCTGGTAAATGATGCAGGAAAACCACACTTTACAATAAGAATGTTTATTATCGACGCGTTTCGGTCGACAGCACTGCGACCATTATCAAGACAAACTGGATGTGAAACATGATTGTATTGACACTGTAACATACAAAAATTCAAAATTCAAGGTCGCATATAGAAGTGAAAAACAGACGCACATGAGGGCATTGAGATAAGAGAGAACGAAACATAGAAATAGAATTAGCCAGAAAATCATAATAAGCATCACAATAAGAGTGTACTGTTCAGACTATTCTTATTCTTTTGCAACGACTGGGACAATCACCAAATCGTAAAAAGGTGTTCATTTGATCTTAGCAGCATTGTATAGTTTTTTTTAATCAAAGAAATAAGCCTTGCTGCTGTTTTACTTAAAATTCTATTTTCTCTCCTCTTAAGCTTTCGCTACTACCGGCCTTGTCAAAAGTATAAGTGGTTGGACATATTAACATAGCAAAATACAAAAATTTATAAAAGTCAGCGATGGATAGAAAAGTCTAGGAAGGTACATAGTATCAAATAATTAAATTGTCCGGGGCACGGCTCTCTTCGTGGGAATTAATGGTCGGCTTTCTTTGTTGAATTATTATACTTTCAAGAAATCGGAGATTGATGGGATCTTTGTGATGTCCGATCACTCTTACGTTTGTTCTCCAGTTATTATTTTGTTCCAATTGACAATGTATTGAATGTCTATGTACTGACGAACTTTGTTGTGTTAAATGTTCCTTGTTTCGGATTTGAAGTTAGCGTATCGTACTGCCAATAGAGATTTGATTGCAATTGAGGCATTTAATTTCATACACTACATTTTGTCGGTTGCAAGCACGTTGGTCATTGATAGGGCAGTTCTTTAGAGTACAAACATTGACATTGTTTTTGTTTTGATTTTGAAGGAAATGTCTCATTGTAAATGATTGATGGGCTATTCTGATATTGAAGTTTTCTTTCTTGAATATGTTAATTATTTTGTTGTTCAATGTGTCGGATATGTAAGGCAATTGGAGGTAATGTGTTTTATTTTTGACTGCTTTCGTTCTGTTTTCGTTTGTGTTTCATCTACTTTGTTGCGGCAAATTGTGAATACCCGTTTTTCTTCAAAATGTTTTTAAAATCCGAGTGAATCCGAGTATAAGGTTCATGTAAAGCAAAAATAAATCGAAAGCCAAAAAATTAGATGAAAAGAACAACGACTGAATGAAAAGCAAGCCTACTTCCAATTCTTCACTTAAACGATGATCATCATGGCGAAATCTTGCTGCAGTGATGACTCGATCAACTTTCAGCAATCACGCTATGTGGCAGAACGGCAAAAATTTCGTATTTTCCTGTTTTATTTCCTCCTAAGTCTCCACGTCTTTTCCAAGTTGCGCTTGGGACACTTCTACAAAGCAATTTTATAATGGATTATAATTTAATCCAAAAAGCCTTGCTGCTGTTTATATGGCATTTATTGCCCAAATTTTCGCCTACTCAGGCCCCTTCAGGGGTGAAAAGGAGGATATTCTACAAAAAAGGAGAATGTACAAGTCGAGATATTAGCTCATGAAAGCGACAATACCAACATTCGTCTTCGTGAAGCACTGTTGATAAAGAAATTCCAACCCACCATGATTCAGGTGAAGAGAATGAACAATATCGCCAATTCCTTTTCACAAAGTAATGGAAATATCTTAGTAATGGGGGGCCGTGAAGAGTGAATACAGAGCGATTAGCGTGGCTTACGGGAGATGAGAGAGCTCCCATTGTTAAGTCTTGATGTATGAGGCGAAGTTTGTGTAAGGGCGGATTGCATATTTATCACACAGCGATTACATCTTTATGGGATTCGAGGATGAACAGGATCTGTTTACTTGTGGGAATCGAAAAGGCAAACATTGATGTACAGGATTTGTTTACATGTGCGGATCGCAAAAGCATACTGTATTTATTGATGGGATAAATTTAATGACAGGATCAGTTTACATGTGGGAAACGCAACAATTGAATGATGTCTGATTTATCTTTCTGACGTATCTTTCAAGACATATCATTACCTATTCAGTATTTTGTCAGCCACTATGTGTGGGACCCCGCTCGTCTGGGTTTGAGTGGTCAGGTTAGGGGTCGAAACACAACTAGACGAGTACCTGCTGATGACTGACGGACTGCAGTATTATGTTTTATATCCCTTAATCGGCAGCTGAAGTAGTGGTCGATGTACGAGTATTGTAATTCAAATGAAGAAATGTGGAATTACATGAAGTACTATAGACGGATGAAGAAACTGGCGATAACAAATTCAAGTGAAGAAATAGTATTTTCCATGTGTAGTCTTAGGTATAGTGTGTATAATTTCATTGCTTTCGGTGTAGTAGTGTCATTGTAGTTCTATTGTTTACCTCCATTATCCACTTTGTGTAGTGTCAGATATATTTCACTTGTAATCGGTGTAGTAGCATCGTTGTATTTCCATATTTTACCTCCACTTTTCCTATTTTTATTCATCGGTTTCCTGTTGTTTTATAATATCCATTTTTAATTTCCTTAACCTATGGTGACAATTGTCTTATTCTATTTCCACTATCAGCATCTGTAGTCGGTACAGTATATTAGACGTCTGTTTTGAACGTGTATACGGTAGTGTTTGGAATCTATGGTATTAGTATATTAACAGCAAGAATGAGTAGTATTACAAGTCTTAAGATTTCCATTTTTACCAGATATTGGGCCAAAGCTGATGAATTTTAATTCGTTGCCACGAGAAAGCTACATTGAGTTCTTTTAAGAACTGATTAATCCAATGGTTACAGTAGCATTGCCTTTGTACACTTGCGGATTGGAGAACGCCATCAGTCCTCATTAGGACTACTTTAACTAATAATTTAAATTAGTAAGCATTATATTCTATTATAAATGGCTACTGGGATGACTTTCATCATCGTATGAGAATTTCAATATTTCTATGACATTGACTTTCTATGTATGAATCCTTTCCCAAAATAACCTTCTATATCTGTATACTGTATATACCATTTCAACATAGCATCTTATAGATTTCAAATTTTAAGTGTTTGTAGAATATTCTCCTTTTCACCCCTGAAGCGGCCTGAGTACGCGAAAGTTTGAGTAATAAATGCCATATAAACAACAGCAAGGTTTTTGGATTAAATTATAAACAACATGCTGTTCAAGCGGAATTAAAAAATTATAAAATTTTGTATATTTATCATGGATTGTTTGGCTTTACATCGAACACAGACATGATACAAACGCCTTTATGGTAATATATACGGTACCATTCATGCGCTACATTCATTCACTTCTATTGCGTCAGTCGAAGCAGTAGCGAACCTTGCGCAGCAAATTCTTAGGAATGCTCTAATGCACTTTCGGTCAAGAAAATTGATTTTCTAACTTGCTTAAACCAATCACATTTATTTAATGTGAATTTATGTGTATTTAACTTGTTTGAACCAATCCACATCTCATTTATTTGTCGCCATTCAACCTAGTACAGTATGATATGTGTCTTACCTCGTTCTAAATTTCGCTATGCTCTGGACACTGAAGTATGGAAAGAGAAGTTCATAGTAAGGGAAAAGTGAAATTCTTAAAGCTGCATTTGAAAGTCAATTCGACGGCTATATTAAGTATGATGCTATAGGGTTGAAGATGACAAATGGATTTCAGATGCTGACACATGCTGTTTGAATTACTTCTATAACAGTCCACAGACAGTTGCTATACAACCGAACTTATAACCATCTATAGAACACGTCTTTGTCAATAAGTCCTGTGAACAGGTACATGTACTAGAATTGGAGCTGGCCCGGATTTCACGGTCGGCGTCGTCCGCCTTTGCATAATATTGCTTTAAATCTGTCAAAAAGGATTACATATAATTTTTTGTTCAAATAAACCAAACAACTGCGGAGACACGTCGCTCATCAATTTGTGTGATTGGATCTGTCAAATAGCGTCTACATAAGGTAATTGATGCAATGAGTAGGTAACTTAAGCCTGATTCGATCAATGTTGATGCATCACTTGGTCCTTCGAATCAGAGTTAAAAAGACATTTCGGCAGCCGGCATAACTAACATGTCAGACCTCTTCCAGGTCTGCGCGGTACTACGATGAAACATGATTGAAAGTATCTGTGAAAACGCACTACAGCCTAATTCACGAATAGTTCATATTCCTGTATAATAAAAGGCTGCATTTCCATTTCCATTCTAGGCTCAATATTGAATTGTATGTGTATTTCAAGGTCTGCAACATGTTGTGATATATCTTTGTAACACAAAGTCTTCTGCTCGATGGAAGATGAATTTATCATTTAGCATGAAACGACCCTTGATGAACGATATAATCGCCATGTGTAAATGAGGAGATGCAACAGCTGCGAAATATTCCAGATAGACTAATCGTACAGGCAAGTGCCTAAAATCATACAAGAGGCTAATAATTTTATTTGCTCAGTAAGAATGACATGTCGTATAGCCTGTGGTAATTAAATTTTTAATTAAATCTCTGGCTTCTATGTAATTTTTTAATGCAATTCGAGAATATGTTATGCATGTCGTGTTGATTAAAAAATGTTATATTTATGTAATTTTTGACTTTAAGTAGTATTGAGTTCACTAGAACCACTATAAATTCAAATTTTTATCGATGAAGCTCTAAATTTATATAGGATGGTTATTAACATAGAGATTGAAACGAAGGCCGAGTAGGTAATCATCCATTGGTTTACCAGCGTGTGATTGTACGTACACATGTTGTACATTGCGTTTATAACCTTCATAAGGCTGATCGATACACCTACACTGCATGAATACAGTGTATCGGCTTGCTATGCAAACCACTTCTTTTGACATAGTAATGTAGTCAGTTTATACGTTTGGCATCTTTTTCACACTCAATCTATGGTCACCTCCGAATCATTCTAGTTTTAGGAATATGTCACTAACAGTAAATTACATCACATCAATTACAATCAAAGTATGAACACAATATTTGCACAATCAGCGGTTTAATTTGCTTGAAAAAAGATGTCCTCTTGGTTACTTGAAAAATAAAAAAATGCCACAAATAATTTCTTCATTATAATTTCCACGAGATCGTTCGTCCAGTTCTCATCATGGTGGATGCAATGGAAGTGAACAGGAGCCTCTGACACACACTGCTATTGACCGTCAACACGATATGCATGTCATTTGTATAGCAGCGGTGTTTTAACGACTAAAACTTAAAACACAATTCATTTCACACTTCCTCGCTTTTCCACCAGTTCGTTTTGTCCTACTACAAAGGCTTGCGATGTTCTCCTAGCCTGCAAATACTCAGATGACAAAGCCAGGAGATAACCTCCACAGCCAATTTGAGTTGAATTAGCATGCTGGTATTTTACGCACATGCGGTGCCAACAGGATCAGTAATCAATCAGTTTGTGCTGAATGGCAACGAGTTTATAGCTCCATGTGCTCAACTGTCACTGTGTAGTCAGTACTATTTTTCTTTAATACTAATTTGAGGCATTTCATTTTGATTTTCAGAAGCTTCTCCATAGCATGTACCCCGCCAGTAGAATGTGACTTTGTATCGAAGCACAGAAATGTTTAGAGGACACTAAACATTGTTAAGGCACACTAACAATGGCACTAACAATGTTAGCCACACCGGTCTGACCAGTACTATCTAATGCGACTAATACCGGTCTATCGGCGATGATTCAAATATCTCGCAGGTGTCATCGAGATACATGAAATGTGACACTCAAGATAATCGTAAGATAAAATAGCAAAATAGCCGAATTATTACGTCATGAATTCACAATATTTCCAACACCAAGACTATCTCAATTTCGGAAAGCCGCAGCCAACGGCCGACATCTTTTCCTAACTGGCAGATGATCACCAACAACAGAGGGGTGATGAATTATTTTGAGACATCAACCGAAGGACTTGGCTGAGATTGTAAATAGAATTGCTGATTTTCGAATCCCCTTAAGCTGGACCACATGATTATTCCCGAGCGAAGCGGAAATTTAATATTCAGTTACATTTTTCTAAACAAAAATGATGGTGTATAATGATGCTTCGTGAAAGTGGAAACTGGGAAGTGCCTATCGATGCATTCATCAAATCATTTTTAGCATGATAGCCTAAAAATCTACATCTCGCTTCAAATTTGACCATAATACCTGCTCATCATGCATTATAGCTATGATGCGATGATGATTTATCTTGACATGTGCAGGATGTTTAAGTTAAATAGGATATGCTGTCAAGTAGGCTATTTATCTTGGAATTAGATAACACAGCGATTCCAATACCTTGGATTTTGTTCAGATGCAGAAACCTGAAGATAGAAGCCTACCTACTGCATTCGATACATAGATCGGTAATACCGAATTATGAAAACAGTTTGTCTTCTTTTGATTAACATCTAGAAATACTTTGATATAGGACTAATTCATTGCAGTCTAAAATATAGCGCAGAAACCCCGGAAAAGGCAAAATATCAGCGCAATTAACGCAGCGGTGGTCACTATGGCTACCACACGTTGGCATGGGCGAGACGGAACTATCTGGTCGGGACTCACGCACGTGTAATGAGCTGCAGACTCAATCAAATGCAGCTGATGTCTCTTTAGAATTTAGAAGTGTTGTCGTGACATCCTCGACAACAGCAGCTACAGATTGTTTCATAAAAAATGGATCACCCTTAAACATCGCCTTAACTTCAACTTTGTCTAACTCCGCCAAACTTGAACGAATTTCTCTGAAATTTGGAAGATATGTCAGTTGTGCTTACTAAATATCATTGTTGGAAATTTCAAGCATGAATATTGAGTTGTTTTCCTGTTATAGATAGAAAAGTAGTAGATAATTTTATCTTCATTTAGCAATGTTACACAAAATCATACCTCACTCTTATAAAATTACATTTGTTTCCTTTGTTATGTAATATGTTGTTCTACAAGCCAAAAGCTATCAAGGAAAACAAAAATAAAGAAAATTGGTCAATCAGAGCCAGTATAGCACCATTATTCATCAACAATAATGTAACTGCTACATGTGATTAACTGGACTTCATGTTCCATAGCTTCCTGACTTCGTTGCGGTGGTGTTGGCAGCACTCCTGATTGCTTTCAGCTAGAAATCTATCTCTTACCGGTTGAAAACAATACAAACCACAAATGAACAATAGCGAGATCGCATTCACAAAAGGCAAAGTGTCAGCCTTGCTAGAACCAGGGTTTTCTTTGCGAGCTACAAGCAAGCGACTAAATGTCCCTTACACAAATGTGCATCGATGGCATAATGATGATTTTCGACTCTGTCGTAAAGAGGGCTCTGGCCGTCCACGCAAAACGTGTCACAGGAGTAGTAGAGTCAACTTATGCAAGTCTCAATTAGGGCTTAGGACATTATCTTGGCCAGCTCGTTCTCCTGATCTGAATCCCATAGAAAATGTATGGAGTATTCTAAAACGTAACGTTCGTCGTTCACTGCTACCTACAGATGGCGTATCACAACTTGCGTCACTGTTAAAAAGAGAGTGGAGAAAGTTAGATCAGTCAAAAATCAACGATATCATCGAATCAATGCCTAGACGAATTGGTAATGTCATTGACAATAAGGGTAGGGCCACAAAATATTAGCTTCTTAAGAACCGTTACTGTATCATAGCTTATCAGATTATATAAGGACATTTAAATATATTAGGGACATGAAATAACATGAAAAATGCTTTCTGTATCATACTTATGTTTTATTTAGTCAAATTTTAGGATGATCCACTTTTTATGAAACGGACTGTATATTCGCGTGAGGCCGCGTCAAAGCGGAGCTGAAGGAGACGCAGATGTGTTCAAGGTTGAAGAAGAAATTACGGTGTAGTGAAAAGTCTTCGATACATGGTTGATGTAACAGCTGACGCAGGAGGGGCAATCGAAGCAGTCAAGAATTGGGTCTGAGTCGACTGAGGATGGCCCGACGGATTTCCGGAGTCTAATGAATGCTCAAAAGAAGAATGAGTGAAGCAGTGAAATCGAAATTTTGAGTGAGTAAGCTAACGAGATTCACTGGTGAACGAGTGAACGGGATATTCCAGCTGCTACCACTGAACTGAACTAGGAATTTACGCTCATGAACTGAAGAATGAGTTGATATGTCCCGACCACAGAATTAGATTCATCTGCGCGCGCTTCGGTTTCCTAGAAAGGAAGAATTGTATGTAACCTTAATATCGAAATGGCACATCACATCACTCAACTTGCTCCTTCTCGAATGGATAATTTGTGTATCGCTTGCTATATTGGAAATGGCAAACAATAAGCTGTCAGCAAAGGACACCAGAGCCAGTGAGAGATGCGTGCGTGCTGTGCTATCACTTCGCACACACCAAAACACACATCGATGCCTGGCTTCGATTCAATGTATGCACTATACAGTGAGCAATGCCGAGGAGAGGATGTGAAATCATCAAGTGAACTAATTTTCGTACGCCTGCTACTTTCTTTAATAATGATCGGAAGGGTCAACATTATGGAGAAAACTTGTGGGCAATGATCTGAATTCTTCGAATCTGAAGGAATTTTGGCAATCGAAGCACTTTGCTGGAACTCACATTAATCCGCAAGCGACGCACGACTTTTTTTCCTATCTCTGTAAGGTATTAGGAATTCCTTCTTGCCCACCTAATAGGTTCCACAATGTGCCGTCCATTTCATATTAATCACACTTCTAGCAAACCGAAGCAGATAAACAAAATATTTAATTCTGTGGTCCCGACTCTTCTAATTCCTGCCTATTTATTGATATTGATACATTGACAGCGCTTTTCCTTTTATCTACAATACTACAAAGGTTTGCAGTTCAACATCTCAATTCAAAATATTATACTCTAATGCTTGAAAGGTCGCATTTATGATCTGTAGGTATTATAACTCAATATACTGAAAGTTACTTTTTCAAAGCCATCAAATTTCATAAAGAAAAGTGCATAATTGTATGGATTTAACATTTCTGATCACTATCTCAGTTGTCTTTGTCTGACACGTAGCATAGAATACATTCAAATTGAGTCATTTCATTTTTATCAGGCGAAAAACAAGGAAAATCCCTCGATGAAAATTAGGCCACTTAAATCAATCATTTTTATCTTGGAAAACATTACAACTTCATAATGTTTATAGATCAGTTGCTGACTCGCATATTTTTCGAATTGACGAGAAAGGTATAATAATTAATCTGATTACTTCCGCGGCCAATATAACATTATGTCAATAGATTGACATTTTACAAAATAATGAAGGTGTGGTGAAAATGCGAGAGTAGAAGACATTGATAATGGCTTTAAATACTTTTTAAATACCAAGTTTCATTGTTTCCTCGGGTATTCAACACACTAATTACATTTCGTTTCAGTTAGTATATGCATGCATCTCAAATTTACTCCACGCATGACTGATATTGAATGAAGGGATTCGTTTATGCTTAGAGATATGACCTAAAACCTGCTGATGATTCCTGACATTTGATGAAATGCCAGATATTCAGGCATGTTCCCATTCTTCAACTTAGGATGCAGCTATTGAGAAGCTGCTTAAAAAAATTAAAGAATTTATGTAGTTAGCCTACACATCAATATTCAACATCGATAGACGGCATGCAGAAATGGTTTATTCATTCTCAGGCGTTTTATCCGTCTGCAACTCGACAAGCACATTGCCAACAACCAAGGCGGTTTTCAGCCTGCCGCACCCGTCCTAAACGTGTCTTCCAGCAAAAAGGCCGCTCCGTTTACGCAGAGCTGTGGAATCGGCTTTTCCAACAGCTGCACCTTAACAGCCTTTCATACACATGCCATTTTACAATGTGAACGAACAGAATGAACTGAAAAAATGCTTCGCTTGATTGAGAGGCCTGACGCTTCTCGGTGATACCTTAGGAGAAGACAGCCGAGATGGCGTGGACAGGTGGGGACAATAAAGAATATCAGTCAGTGGAACGCTTCCTAAGGTTTGCTAGTGAATGGTCCCTGACTATTTAGATGTAATGGAGCGATAGCATCATTGAAGACTTTCGAACGCTCTGACTTCGTGAAGTGGAGAACCGCAATGCAAGCAAACAGTCGAACCAAACATGGATGGAACAATCGACATTAAATGGTAAAAGAGCAAATAAACAAAATCATTCCTATGTTAGTAGTGACGGTTCTGCGAAAAAGGAATCTAGACTTTGACGTTGATTAATTTCCAGAGATCTAAGCTGCTTTCTTGTCCGCTCAACTGTGGCCGTGTTAAAAACTGTGGATGTAGTTTTGAAAACAAAGTTGTCACACCTGATAAGAATGCCATTAATTGATCCTTCCGTTGAAATCATCACTACAGTACGATATGATATATATATAGACACCGAGGCAGTTGAAGAAAGGTATCCAGGTAGCTGGAATACTAATTTTGTTGGGTGGAAAGTGTCAAGAACCTAAATTGATGTTGTTCTTATTGAAATTGTTTTACAATTAACTTAATCACTACACGATGATCATCTTCATGCAATGTACATTTCAATTCAATTACTTGACTCTTCCCAACCAACAAAGATATTCAAGCGAACCAAGGTTTCAAGGTTGATCAGAGAATCTAAATAGATGTTGATGAGCTGTATCCTCAGTTGAAAACTTGGAGAAGATAGAATAGATACCACAGGTCTGTTCCCATTTTCAGCTGAGGACACAACTCGATATTTAAATATTCTTTCTATGTTGTGTCGGCAAAAAGCAGTATTTACTAATTATTACAGGCGCACTAGCTTCGGCGATATGTCAGTAGTGTGTTCAAAGTAGTATTTAATGAATACCCGTCGAAATTTCACTTGATATGCTAATAGCGTTTTTCAATCAGAGAATCAATTATCAAAAAACTAAGTAATTCAATTCAAAAATGTCTGAGAATTTCACACAGACAGTGAATAAAATAGAACACATCATGCGAGTGGTGAGGACATTTATGGTTCAAGGCCACAGTGCGGCCAAAATAAATGTACCAGCGGGATGAGAAAATCAACATCAAGTTTGAGAAAGTTGAATGCAGAATTTTTACCAGCAAGTAGCTTTCCTGAGTTAAAATCATCAAGCAGTTGAAGGAGACCTTCTTCCATTTGTCGGACATCATCAATATCCGTTAAAAAGGAATGCTCTTTACATGGCCGTCGAATCTCTTGTCGAGCTGCAAAGAGTAGGCATCGCATACATTTCATACTGATACTTTCAACAGTAGTGTAACTTACCTCGACTAGGACTGGAAAAGTATCGTTCATTTCGTGAGGTCATATGCCCACAAATTCTGAAAGAAAAAATGACAATAAGGGAGTTAAGTAAAAGTTGAATTATTCAGTGACCGTGTTCAAAATAATGCTAGGATTCCTGAATTCATGACCTTTCTCGGGGGTTTCAAGGGTTTTCCAGGGTAGCAGCAACATTTTCCCGGGGTTTCAATTTAGCTCTACATAAGTATTATAGATATAATATATTATATTATGTCAATTATATTATATTATATATTATCATATGTATATATATATATATATATATATATATACAAAAAACCTATTGAATCAATAAGTAATCTAAATATTTGCTCACACTTATTTTTCGATATGCCGGGATGTTGATCTGTTCTTTGTGAGTTCGACAGCGTTCTCTTAAGGTATTTCCTGTTTCAACAATATAAAATTCATTGCAACCAACACAAGTGATGAAAAAAACACGGCATATCGAAAAATAAGTGTGAGCAAACATTTAGATGAATGCAGTCATGGAAGCTTTACCATCTTCCCTTTTTATAAAATGTATAATACCATTGATATTTTTCGTAAAACTAAAGAGAGATATTTCATTGACTTATTCCATCCTAAATTGAATGCCAAATAGCAGATTTCTAAATTTCTATGAAAACTTTGTACATCAAGATTTTTTGAATATTTTATATCACTTGATTTATTGATTTTTTTTTTGATTGTTCCATATATATTATCTCTTTATAAGAATCTAAAGTCAACTATCTAATAAATTCTCTATTTGCCATGGTGATGAGAGACTTGCATGCCTATTTTATCAAACTGGAGATCACCTACTGCACAGTTAGGCAAGTATAATTGTTGCTATACCCAGACGTGTGTTGTCATTGTGGTTGTAATTACAATTACTGCAATTAGCAATTGCAATCAATGGAAATTTTAGTCATGTCATTGAGAAGTAATTGCAATTACTTTGCAGTCACCACAGCATCATATTCATTCCGCAATAAAATTACTTGGATCGCCGTGTCGATAATGCGTTGCCATACTCAGATTCGCACCGGGTGTACAACAATCGGTATTTTTTCAAATAAATTTATGGCGAAGCATATTTATAAAATTCAAATTAATTGCCGGTATTGTGATATTCTTCCCCCTTATCTTAATTGCTGAACTGAAAATGTAAATCAGAAAACTACTATTGCCTATCCCCTCGGAAAAAAGAGAGGCATATAAATTCTTCTAGAAGACAAAGCTGACATCTTCAAATCAATTTAAATCTTAGCAGAGATGTAATTGCAGTCATTGTAAAGTCTCCAAGAAGCCACACGTCTCAATACCACAATCCTGTATCTTCAGTTTGAACCGTAGTAGAGATGTAAGGCAAAAAATACTTGGGGGAGAATTAAAAGGTCGTATTTTAATGCCTCAATATGGACAGTAGTTATTCAAGCTTCACCTCAGTGAATTGAGCAAAACAGTTTTACAATTCCCGAATCAGGACTACACATATACGAATACCAACAACCCATTTCCATCATTGATTAATTTAGATGAGAACAATTCAGTGTTGCTGACACAGGAGGTGATTAATCCGACAGAAATGCGATCGAAAATAAATATTCGAAAAAGCAAAGATTCAACCAACTGAAGTAGTGTTAAAATTACGGCAAAATTCGTTAGAAGTTACGAAACAGACATCGTCATTTTTGTGAAAGAATATTGCAATATCCTGAGATCAACTGCCGACCATACATTAAGTGCTTGACTTCAGTCAATACCAATGACATTTTGTTGCCGTGTAGCACACTTTAATCATTGAAGTTACCGCTTGCAATAACATTAAATGCGATGATTTTTTTCATTTTTATATTTTATTCAACTAGGCCCATTTGCTGTGTAATTACTCAGGGATTACTTAAAATTTCCAGTGGTGATTAAGTCCCTTAGACACACAGAGCATTCGATGAAAATGTAGTTGAGAATAGAGTTTTTTATTATTCTGTGCTTAGCTAGAAGTTATGAAGCGACCCTGATGCAACATAGTTATGAAAAACGTTGTTGACCAATAACTTTCTTTATAAATGACCGATGCACGGTTAATGCACTGTCACAGTTACTTCATTTCTTCCACTAGCTATCTTGATGATAGCTAACCAATCCATTAGATGTTAGATTGAAAGGTATAGCATATGATAAACACTCCAAAAAACGTTTGATCATGAATATTTTGCAAGTCAAGTTTCCACTCACTGCCAGCAGCACGCTCATTGGTTGAGAGCGTCAGCTGATTTACGCACGCACCAATAGGGAATCAGATGTCATCAAAACAGACCTCGGAAACCTCATGCAGTATGACATCTTTGGGAGGCTGTTACTCAGAGAGCACATGACGGATTCACGATGACTTTTAATATGTTGATAAGTAGAATCTAAACTGCGTGTATGCCAATTTGCAGGGTACCACGAATTTTGTCTGGGTTAAAGCCTAGTTTTCTTGGACTATATTGGGCATATCTTATTATTAACGCGTCATATGCATGAAATTTCGATGAGATTATTACTTTCACGTTTAAATGCGATGAATTTCAGCACGTTATTGTGCAATGCACTGAATATATATGAACTTATAATGAATGTGATGCAAAAATGTATAAACACTTTTCTAGGATGTGACGACGTTTCTGCACCAGCTAGTTAAGGCTCAGATCGTCAGACGTCATTCGGTCATCATGGACCGCTAGACATTGTCCAATTTCCATTAGCATAAATTAAATACATGAATGGTAAGCCTACTGTTACTCCGGATAAGCAAGCAGCGTTGCCACCTGGCTTCGAGGCCCCATCCGCGCACGCAGTGTATCGATGTAGGGCAGTATGAATGAAGGTCTAAACTCAAGCTCATGATATACTAGGAAATTGTATCCATGAGTACTTACTTTTAAATACATATTCATTGTTCCTGGAGACTATCTACTAAGCAGTGGATTGTTAATCTGCTTCATGGAAAATGTTTGCGAAAGGAAACTTCGAAAGTTGCTTCTAGCCTGGTCTAGGTTTTATGAATATTCAGTATTCTTGACCGCTATATACAGGGTGAGTCAAAAAAAACGTTATTTGAAGTTTGTGAAAAATCTATCTGAATTGTCATTCTGATTTCTTTCTCAAGTTGACTGATTGAATTTCTATGGTTTTATTTTCCATATCCAAGCACCAAATCAATGCTCTAAGTTCAAAAAATTCGAATTCATATCATCGAACGAATGGCTTCTGTACATAGTTTATACAAGTGTATGTACAAGTATTCATTTAGTGCTTCATTCATGCCAAACTATGATGGAAAGGAAGGCAAGGCTTGTTGCATGGGCGGTTACATTCAACAATGTGTCCGAAGCAAGGAGAAAATACATGGATGAATTTCATGAGGAAGCCCCACCTCCACCGACAGTCCATCGTTGGATGAAGAAATTCCTTACGTATGGGGATATGAATAAGCGTGAAAATGGAAGTGGTCGTCCAGTGACGGCTACAGGTGACGATATCTTTACCTCCATCAAGCCGATAATTGAAGATGACCCGAACGTTTCTACGCGTCGCATAAGCAACACGCTTGGAGTCTCGCAAAGTAGCGTCGTTCGCTGTCTTCATAAGAAAAAATATCATCCCTATAAGCCAACCTTCGTCCAGGAACTCTCAGATGACGATCACGACCGACGTCTCGAATTCTGTCAATGGATCCTCAATTCCTCACTTCAGCATCCTCAATTCCATCTCCGAATAGTTTTTTCCGACGAAGCTGTCTTTCATGTGAATGGAACTGTAAATAAGCACAATCTGCACTACTGGAGCACTGAGAACCCTAAAGCTTTCGTCGAAAAGCTTCATGACCGGAGATCTGTCACTGTATGGGCCATGATAGACCATACTGGAGTGCTGAACTAACGATGAACAGCGATCGGTACTGCAATGTTCTGAAACAGCATGTTATTCTCTTCTTGCGACGAAACGAAAACCAGAGCAGATTCTATCAACAGGATGGAGCCCCTCCCCACTACAGCAACGCAAGTCGAAGAATCCTCGACGAAAATCTGACGGGTCGGTGGATTGGTCGAAGAGGACCAGTTGAGTGGCCACCCGTTCTCCAGACCTTACTGTTTGCGACTTCTTCATGTGGGGAGCGTTAAGAGACCGAGTGTATGCGCGACTGCCAAGAAATACGAGAGAACTGACAGCCTGCATTCGAGAGGAAATTACTTCTTTCACATCTAACGCCTGCATGAAGGCCTATGACTCATTTGTTCGACGATGCTCTCTTTGCATTCAGCAGGAAGGTGCTCAGTTTGAGTCGCTGTTGTAACCACAGCTTGTGAGGAGCAGCTTTTTCAATGTTCATAACCGCCTGTTGTTGCATTTTATTGTAACTTATAATAGATATCCCACAAAAGGTAAATAACGTTTTTTTTACTCACCCTGTATACAATGTGCACAAATGTGCAAAAATGTCAATACCATTCTAAGTTACGTATCGTGGTTACTAAATGATAACAGCATCATACTGGAAAAATTAAATTTCATGAAGTTTTAAATCAGACTTCAATGAAGGATTGCACGCCATGGATGAACTGACAAGGAGTTTAACTCTACCTTATCATTCGACTTATCTCTTCAAAAAATGGAAGGCTTCGCTTCTGAAATTAAATTGGTTTGTAACATGACTGCCGCGCACGTGAGCCAATTTAGAAATATGTGGATCTATTTCTTTCTTTTGAGTTCATTAATACGAATAACCATTTTAGCACAACCACATCGATAACATGCTCCGGGCTAATATGTTTTCAGCTTGAAATCAATGTCACTTCCAGGTATATGCCTACTACATATTTATCGATAGCCTAATAATTGAATCCTGTTAAATGAAGTCAAAGTTGTAGTTCTAGTACAAACATTCGCAACCTGTGGTACGCGAGGGTTCATCAGATGGTACTCGAGCACCTTCCGAAGTAGGCTATATGTATCATGAAGATAATTTAATCTTTTCATGTCACAGACCAAATCTGCTGGGAAAAGTGTTGGACAGCTTCAGACAATTATATCGACGACAAAATTCGATGCAATTGATCTCTTTCATAGTCTCAAAAGACGACGATTTGTCTTGTGCATAGGTTTTATCTTGTCACATCAAACTTTGTATTAGGTTGCTTAGATATCAATACGACAGGCGATGCAATGACATCCAATGAGCGACCGACAGGACAAAACCATGCATTTTAGTTTATGCTTGAAGCTCAGCAAGCCAAAATTACGTATTATGAAAATGCTTGTTGCATAGAAATTTACATTCAACTTTGGCAAGCCAAAAATTTTCACAAATAATATCACTGGACAATTCCACGCAAATTTGTCAACATTTGGGCAATTTTCTGAAGTACCTAGGGGCATATTTCTGATTGCACAAACATCATCCTTGACACTTATATTTTCCAGAAAAACATTCAATTTACCACGGACATTTGATTACCATCACAAAATGATTAGTTAAATAAATGCTATAATAAAAAAAAAGAAAAATTGAAAAATTATGATTTTTAAAATTTGCCCTTTATTGTACTAGTATATTTCAAATTTATTCAAATATAGCAGATGTTTACTACTTATTCGAGTCACAAATCGAGAGCTTCTTCAAAAACAATCTCACTTTCTTTTATGTGGTCAAAAAATTGACATGTAGATCTGAACCTACATGTGTAACATCGTAACAGAAAAATCATATTTTTTCGTCTCACGACCATCAACCAACCTATGAAGTTTCCTAAATTTGGTTGCAAAGCAAGGTAAGTGATTCATATCACATTGTCTACTCAGATCAGTTTTATGTGCACAAATTTGCTTAATAGAGAATTTTGAAAATCGTTAAGTCGCTACGCTATGCGGGCATACTGTTAAATGGGAGCCATCAGCATCCGAACATTCACGGTATTGGCAGTAGGCATTGAAGAATTCGATGGATTCTGGTGTCGAATCGATTCAGAATGTGTCTAATATTTTACATTGGCAATATCCTTAAGTGATTTGATTTTGTTAAAATCTCTCATCATTCATTTGTACAGGGTGAGCGGAAAGTCTCTCCCTGATTTCGAAAGCCAGCAGTTTCAAAGCAAATATATTTTTAAGTCTAATTCTTCGTCTCATAATTAAGAATGTACCAAAGTTTTATATCAAAACAAGCATTTTGATCCACTACAATCTATTCAATCGCTCAAGGGTTAGAGATGCTTTCGTACAAAATTGAGCAAATGAAATACGAAAATATAAATGAATGAGCTAAAAACTTGCAAACACTGTCTAAGTTTATGCTGAAGTGAATGTCCTTTTGGATTCCATTTCTTGGAAGCAACCAGGTGTTGTAAGCTTTTGATGATTCTAATGTGTCAATGCGATAGAGAACATAGCTTACCGGCTTCAAAGCGACCAGATTGAAATGCATGTGCCTAGACTAACGACACCAATGTCGTCCAGATTTTAAATGCTTCTGTGCTATGTGTAAAACCATTGTGATCAAATATCTATTGTCAAAATAAATCGAATAGATGGATTCATATTGTCTGCTTTTGATTAATACGATTCACTCAGATGTGTGTTAGTGCTGAAAAATATGATTTGAAATCAAGAAAACAGAAGTTTATTTTCATTTCACTTCGCGATGCTATCAACCGAAGAGCACATCTTCACTGTCCTGCTAATGGCATAATTGAAATCTGTGACATCTGTCCAGAGGAAGTGGCATTCTCTGCATGATAGCAAACCACCAGCAGAAAAGACCATTCGAGAGTGCTTCAAAAAATTCAATGAGACTGAATCTGTTCACGACCGTGACAGAAGCGGTCGACCATCTCTAAATGATAGTGATGATATGATCGAGCAGCTGTTCAGTGATCATCCATCAACGTCACTTCGTTCAGCATCTAATCAATTGAGCATGCCTTACTCAGCTATCCGAGATCACTTGAAGAGGGATATAGGAATGAAGCCCTTTCACAGTACAACGGTTCAAACCCTGTACCCATCTAACAAAGCTGCCAGACTTGAAATGTGCACCGAGTTTCTTACCAGAATAGCGGAGGATAACGCCTATCTTAACAACGCAGTTTTTTCCGACGAGGCGACATTTCATCTGAATGGCCGCATCAATCGCCATAACTGCGTTATCTGGGGAAAAAACAATCCTCATGAAATTCACGAAGTTCCAATAAAATCTCCATCAGTTTGAGTTTGGGCAGGGATGTATCGCGATCGAGTCATAGGACCATTCCTATTTGAATCGACGATCGAGGCCAAGGACTACCTCGAAATGCTGCAAGAATTTGCCATTCCTGCGATGAAGAGGATGAGACGTTTTTCAGAAACCATCTTCATGCATGATGGTGCACCATGTCATTGGGCGAACACGACGAAGTCTTTCCTTTATTCTAACTTCGGTAACCGCTGGATCGGTAACAATGGTCCATTCCATTGGGCTCCACGAAGTCCATATTTGACCCCAATGGACTTTTATTTTTGGAGTCATGTTAAATCTTTGGTTCAAAAACAAGCGCCTACCAGCATCATGGGTCTCAAGTGTGCGATTCGAGAAGCGTTTAATCAACTTTTGCCATCGCATCTTGACTCTGCTTTTCAGTCGTTCGAGAAAAGACTTGATCTTTGTGTGTCAGTTGATGGAGGTCATTTTGAGCAATTGCTGTGACTAAATAGATTGTAGTGGATAAAAATGTTTGTTTTGGCATAAAACTTTGGTGCATTCTTAATTATGAGACGAAAAATTAGACTTAAAAATATATTTGCCTTGAAACTACAGGCTTTTGAAATCATGGAGAGACTTTCCGCTCACCCGGTACATCTATGTACACACGAATACGGTGACTTGATGAGTAGGTACAAATTGTGTTGACTTTTATTACAACATGGTTCCTGCGCCTTTTATAATTATGTCATGACGGTACTAGGAATTTTCAGCACATTTTTGAGAAAATTCCAAGATAAATGCTGTTGCCTAATAATACTCGAAATTGCCGCATAGGAGCTATATAAAGTGCCCAATATGACGAAAGAAAAAATGTAGCTCTAGTTTAATCATTTTCAAAATTGTTACCCAGTATCCTGAAAAACTGCGTGTACAGCTCGGTGGAAGAAATCGTTAGCATTAAAAAATAGATGAATACTACTTTTATTAATAGGCCAACGAAGTAGCATGATTGCTTATACCTGTCTAAAGTTAGTAGCATGAATTTTTTATGCTACTATTCATTGGTGGGCATCGACTGGAGCCTAAAATTCTGAAAATACTATTAACGTCTGTAGAGGATGTCAACATTGAAAATGCAACCAGAATTACTATTCTTCAAGAATTGCAAAGTGAAAAGGAAATTTTAAGAGATGAACGTTTAACAGCAAACGATTGATAAAGTAGTTATGGTATCTTATTATCGTACAGTTTTGCCCAGTTTTCTACTTTTCTTCAATCAGTTTGGATGGTACAAAATGTCAGTGCTACCAGTGGACCTATATCAACAACACAATGTGATACGTTTGCAGACGACTCCAGCGCAAGTTGTAGGCTGCTCCTTATGGTCGCTGCGTTTGCCTACATAGTCATTTGCGAAACATTCCATGACAAGTTTTCTAACACACACACACACCGAAAATCCACTATCCAAAACAAAGCCATCACGTTACGATTATCGGATTAGATCATATGAAGCTTCGACAGAAACTAGGAATATCCATGCGATTCTCCAAATCTAAGAGCCAATCTCGTCGGACACCTGCAGGTCAGGAAGTGTCGACTGAATGCATAAAGCCGCTGCTTGCGATGATTCCTAGTTTTCAGATCGTATCACAAGCCGAAGGGGCGACATTATAAACACCTTGTTCATAAAAAGACAAGCTGAAGGGAAATTCCAATGGACACCAAATGAGGATATGGATGAATTTTATGTGTTCACAATTGTGGGAGTTCTGCGAAGTCCATAGTCATCGAGAGGAAGTCGAATCGTGTATCATTTCGATTCGAATGATTTAATGACCATTGAGAACGTGTCTAGAAATATTTAGGAGCGGCTATGTTTGAAATGTGTGTTGTTCGGAAAACATGGTTACGCATTTTTCGCACATGTAACGTCGTAACATTGAATAACTTCAATTTGCGATTAAGAAGTTGCAGGATAAGACTTCCCTCATACCAGTCCTTAAAGAAGAGTGCGTGTAGATCATGTCCACGAAAGAATGAAAATATCGCCCCAATTCGCAGAAAACTAACTGAGTGCAGCATAACAAAAAACCGATGTGCATGCGCGGAACGTCGTAATTTTGTCATAAAATGTATTTTCGCGTACGATCGTTAGCTTTCTGTGCTTTTCCGACGATGTATTCTTCATTTTAACTGTAAGCTTGATTGGAATCCATTCAAAGATAATGAGAAATGGCATTACTTCTGATGAAAAACTAAGTTCCAATTCATGAAATGCGCGCGAAATAACGTCGCAACGCTAAATAATATAACGTCGTAGTTATTATACATACATATAAAAACACCTTTTCCCGTATAATTTGGTCAGGTTTTCATTAAAAGTAGTCACTTGAGAGATCATAGCTTCTGTTTTCCATTTAATTTGGTCAACGCGTCAAAATTTCCATTTAATTTGGTCGGTTGGATTTCTTTTGACTGAATGAAGTATGATGTTCCATTGAATTTGGTCTCATTTCCATTTAAAATGGTCATGCTATGCAAGAATTTGAACGATATGGATTAAAGTCAAATGTCAAAATAATTAATGCTGAGATGCAATTGAATTAACTGACAGCACCTCATCCATTCTACATCTGCAACTGAATTTCACGATAAGTCGTGGTCATTAGTGTGCACTAATGATAGACAACAATTGATGAATGCGCTCAGTGAATTAAAAGACTGGATAGGGTTGACTGAGATACTAGGTATTAGGAGACAGACCGTAAACAACATCATCAAAAAGTTCAAGGAAAAAGGGCAAATGGAAGCATTGTCGCGATGTGGACATCTTCCAATGAAAATTAATTATACAATGAAAAACGAGCTAATACGATGCGCGGAAGAAAAGCCCACCGTTACTCTTAGCGAAATGAAAGTGAGATTGAGAACTGAACAATGAACATCCAGAAATGCCAACCGTGTCGATACAGACAGACCATTAGTAGAATGTTATGGAGGAACTAAAGTTCATTAGAGACATTCAAACCATTCCAGTACAGTGGAACAGTGCAATCACGTGAGAATCTTCTCAGTGCATGATGGCGCACGGCTCTCGAATAGAGAACTTTATTTTTGTAGATGAATTTGGTTTTAACATTTGTGCAAACAGCAGGAGTAGGCCGCCATGTTTGGATCTGTGACACATTTTGTCACATTTTGATATTCGAGATTAGTCACATTTATGACATACTGATGGGGGCAAATGTCACATTTTGTCACATGTTGATGAAAACACTTGACCAAAATTTGACCTATGCCGGTTCGCAGAAGATTCCAGGCAGTTATCACTTTTGCCTTAGAGGCCGATTTTTTAAGTAGAGTATTTGACGTAATATTCATAATATATATCAAACGGGGTTATAACGGGACAAAATCGAGAAAAATCGTTAATTTATTAATTATTACTAATTATACTATTTATAGTTAGATATGGGTGGCATCAGTGGTACAGTGGCTAAGTGCTTGGTCTTGCGATTTTTCGGTCCGGAGGTCGAGCCTCGAAAGTGTCATTGGAGGAAGGGCATTCGGACTAAAAGATCACAACACTCCAGATTAAAGTCTGACTAAGTCAGCACCGTCCAAGACTTCAATATGGGGAGTAGCGACGTTAAACCACCACTTCATTCCCATGGAGAATTGCCATCGAAGGTGTACAGCATTTACCTCGAGATTTGGTGTAATAACGAAACAGAGCATGGGTAAAGCCGGGACACATTTAACTTTGTTTTAAGTGAAAAAATGCACTCAAACCTTGTAGTCTTATTACAATTGATTCTTTCTGTAGTCTCGACTTTATTTACGATTCACTACCTATAGCAAATATGATTGCATAATAAACACGTACTCGAAGATGTTTCACTATGTGAATTTACAGACCATATTATTTCACAGAAAAGAGGAAAACTTCGTCTTCAGTGAACAAATGCAACTCAGTTTTATAGCGATTACTATTACTTTTGTTATGTATTCAGATCAATGGCAAATATAAATGCATGCGTGTGCATTATAGGAAGTATACATTCACAGTGACTCCTATGATCTGGACATGACAATCAAGAAACGTATGGCCACATACAATGAATGTTACAATTGGGCCATCACATAACACGTCGAAGTCAACTTTGAAAAGTCGGACAAATAACAGCTCGATTTGCCTGGAGCAAGTACAAGTCGCAATTTGAGCAAGAAAGGGGGAAAATATCAATCTTGCATATCCCCAATACAAATTATCATCAAAGAATAAAGGAACATTAGAATAAAGACCTTCTGGAGAACATGACTTCCTTATTCGTAAATGCCCCTCTGTGACTTTGTTCATATTTTGTCAGAATATTGTTTCCATGAATTTGTCACATTTTGTCACACAAACAGCAAAAAACACACATTTTGTCACCTTTTATTTTGAGATTAAAAAAATTGTCACATAATGTCACGTTTTGTCACATCGGCCCACCCCTGAAACAGGACCAAAGGGCGTTCAATTAAAATTCGTTTTCAGATCCGAGTATTCAAGTCAAATTAGGGACTTCATCTCCCGAGCTATCGCTACATCGACATTGCTTGAATGTCCTTATGAGAGAAAGGAGTCGTTACCTGAATAAACGAGAGGAAAGTGCTTGAAATGGTATAATCATACATTCCACTATTTCTCCAAATGCCTTGATCTTGAGGACATTGATGACTGACATTTTTACTTGCTGTGCTATTGATGAATCAGCTGTGTTTATGGTTGCTGAATGAAAGTTATCATATATTGAAAATTATCACAAGTTATTACCTTTCTAAACCGGCGATGACATAAGATGCTGAATAAATTCAATTGCCTGAACTTGAATTATTTGGGACTAGCTACGACCAAATGGAATATCGTACTTCATTCAGTCCAAAGAAATACAACTGACCAAATTAAATGGAAAACGGAAGCTTTGATCTCTCAAGTAACTGATTTCAATGGAAATCTGACCAAATTAAATGGGAAAAGGTAAGCGCAAAACACTCGACCTATCAGAACTGGCGTAGCTGCTGCGAGAAATTGTCAGGACTGAGTCAAAGATGTGAAAAATTGAATATTGTTCATATAATTTGAGATTCAAAAACCACTTTCCCGATCCCTGGTGACTTTCTATATATTTTTTTACAATCATTTGGATGTATCTGTAGTCGCCTGCGAAAGAAATGATCGTAAAATTACTTTTGCATTTTTTAAGAAATATTTGAAAATTCGATTTTTTCGAAAATGTTCTGAAATCTTTACTTTTTTGAGGGCCCACAGAAATTTTCTGGCAGCGAGAAAGTCATGAATTCCGCTTGGAACATCTATGGTTGGGTATCACTTAAGCAGTCCAAGAAGAATTTTCCTCAACTTCGCTGCGAGATCGGTGATGTATGCCGTCAAAGATGTATATGATTTTTCATAAATTCTCTAAAAATAGAAAAGTACGAATAAGTCAAGGCCACACAAGTGACCTTCCCGATAGAATTTTTCCAAAATATTTTGGATTTCATCTAGACAGACCCAAATGATGAAAATATGTGAATTTCAAGAAAATCTGAGAACCTTCGCCACAGGCCATTTGACGTTTTGATGTGGAATTACACATAAGATGTACTTTACACTATTCTCAACAATGACTGCGCATGTGATAAGCATCAAAATTTTATTTACGTGCATCATAAACACGTGATAACTGGTGATATAAATTTCATAGAAAATGAAGAATTGAAAATATTGATGAATTTCGGAACTAAACATAGAATTTCGGAAAACATGAGTAAAAAGCAAATTCTAATAGATATTGAAACGGCTTTAGACCAACATGTCAAGCGTGTTAGCAAGCTTAATTGTATAAGCATTAATAAATTTGACGATTGGAAGTTGAGAATATTGAAAATTACAAGAGACCGATTGTATAAGTTGTTCTTACCGAAATCTAGCAAAAGCAAAATTAACTATTTGATGGAAGTTATTAAAGACTTGCAAAATCATTTTATAATAGCATCTGTGGATAAGGCAAGTAGTAATTATTCTTTCATATGTAAAAAATTTTACATTATAATTCTATTGAAAGAGTTGGGATTTGATCTCAGTTCCCTGTTACCCGTAGGAAATGATACTTATGTTCCTACTAAACTTAATTCAGTTGACGTTATTAGTCGTCACCAAAACGACTTGATTTTAAAATTCAATATTAAATGCCGAGAAGATAATTTAAAGCTTCCTAAACTATTTTGGCTTCCAAAACTTCATAAGTCTCCCTACAAATTTCGATTTATAGCCGGGGCCAGGAAGTGTACAACCAAACAACTGTCACTTAAAGTCAATAAAGGTCTGTCTGTCATTCGAGACCAGTTCAAAATCTACTGTAATGCAATATATAAGAACAGCGGTGTTAACTGTTTTTGGAGCATCGTGTCGACAGTTGAATTTCTTAAAAGAATAGATAATGTGAAAATACATAACCTTCGGGTATTCGATTTCTCAACCTTATATACTAATCTAGATCAAGAAGACGTTAAGTTACATATTTACAGTCTACTCGAATTAATTTTTAATGACACGAACCGCAAATATCTCTGCATAGGCCAAGAAAAAAGTTTCCTAGCAGCGAAAAAATACGGTGGTTATAATAATTTTACGAAAAATAAGTTCAAGGAGGCTATTGCTTTCATATTAGATGAAGTCTTCGTTACGTTCGCAGACTTCACCTTTCAGCAGACAAGTGGTATTCCGATGGGTGGTAATTGCAGCCCACTGCTAGCAGATTTATTCTTAGCGCATTGTGAATTTCAGTACATGCAAGCACTAATGCGTAGTAAAAAGTTCGGACTGGCAAAAATTTTATCTAATACAATGTAAATCTAACAATCTAATATAGATGATTTGTGTATCATAAACTATAGTCATTTTAATAACTTAATTTTAGATATTTACCCAAAAAGTCTTGAAGCCAGCAGAAGTGGCTATGATAACAAACAAGTGGATTATTTAGATGTAAAACTTAAAATTGGAGAGCATATGATTGAGACCTCGGTATATCATAAAATCGATGATTTTGATTTTCCAGTAACCCTGTTGACATTTCCTGATAACAACATGCCTTACAAATTAGGGATTCGTGTGTTCGCAGGGCAAGTAATACGGTATGGTAGAATATGCTCACACATTAAAGATTTCATTAATAAAACGAGTAAAACATTGCACATTCTAGAATCAAGAGGTTATGACAAGAAATTATTACGACTAGAAACAGAAAAAGCACTTCATAAGCATAGCTCCTTACTGCACAAGTTTGGACTATTTGCTGCACGACAGCTATTTGATCTGTGTTCTTCCTGAATCTCATTTCCTTTTCTATGAACACTGCCGAACAAGGAATTTTTAAAGTGTGGTAGAGGCTGCTCTCTATGTGCAGGGCCCCGCTCGGATGGGTTTGAGCGTTCAGGTTGAGGGGCCGAAACGCGAATCCTGTCCGAGTTACCTGCTGATGACCTCAGATACCCACGGGGAACGGATAATCAGTCCTTTTAATTACTTAAATTCTTTCAAAAAACATTCCAAAAAAACTATTATAATTCTTAAAAGTCACAAAAAAATGTTTTCTTTCATTTATACTCCTTTTTTAACGTTTCGTTTTAATATTTATTTCATTTAAGAGTTCATCATTTCATTTCTTGAATTTAATTTTCATATGATTTTATTTTATTTTTATCATATTTTATTCATTTGTAAGCTTTAATAAATTTAATTTTCATCTATGGGTTTAACGTCTAACTTAAAACTAAGTTATTTGAGACAACTACAGATGTTTCGCATGTTCAGTTTAATCTCCCTTTTGTTATGATTATATATAGATAAACGTTACGTGACGCTGATAGGGTCCAGATGGGAAAGGTTTAAGTGTCATCACGATGTTTAGATTAAGGTTTAGGATAGCGCCTCGAATTATCCCTCTAGTCACAATTACATAATAACGTTTATTAACGATTCTGCTTGAATTATCAAGTCATTAGGACTTCAGACCCTTGTCAGGTAAGCAGACAATTCCAGTCTTGTGAATTATTAATAACTTTTTTAATATCAAGATACTCGTAATTTGGGTTGGTATTAAGAGGTTTTCTTTGCGGTAATAATTTATTTATTTATGGCTAATTAACTATTTCTTTTTCAACTACCTAAACACGATTTTGTGATATTACCATATCTCTTTTCCTCGCAATTCAAAGATGAGAAATGTTTATGAATGAAAAATCCAAGCTTTATGAACCCGCAATACATTCAATTAAAAAATATATCAATAATCGTAAAAACCTTGAGAACATTTCATAGATCGTTTTAACAAATATAGGCAGCACTCGCTTCATATGAAAAGAAAGATATCTAAAAATTCATCAACGCGGCTATGATTGCGCTATGAATCAACAAATCTATTTAAAGAATATAACGGTGTATCTATGATTGCGTTACCAGCAAAAAATCTACATCAAAATTCATCAGTGCGGCTATGATTGCGCTATGAATCAACAAATCTAGAAGAACACAACAGTGTGTCTATGATTGCGTGATCATTTATCAGATGAATAAATCTGTAAAGAATACATCATTTCATCTATGATTGCGTTATCAGACAAATGATTATTATCAACAAAAAACACATTAAGCATAATCAATCTAACTGGAATCCGTCCATAAAAACAATCCAATGAAAAATTCTTCAAAAGTCTAAAAAATCAACTTTGGTGATTCTTCATCATCATCAGCACTATCGTACTCATATGATTGGACGTATCGCCGGGATGAGCTTCGAGCTAAGGCGATGAAGGGCTGAGTTACTGAAAAATGCAATCCATCAATATTTTTAAGTGTGATCGCACCGGATACCGCTCAGAGTTTAGGGTTGAAGACGATTTCTCTCCTTTGTTGGTACAATTGCATTTACACCAAAAATTTTTCTCAGCAGCATTTCAGTGTGGCTGAATACAAAGTAATTACAGTACAAGAATTTTGATCAGCGATATTTGTGCTTTTCAAATATCTTGCTTCAATGAGCATCTAACCGTTCTTCTTTGACTGGCTGAAAATCATAGTTGATTACCAGCTGTTTCCATTCCTCAATTAATGGTTGCATGCCATCCATTTTCGTAGCAGGAGTGAGACCTGCAAGAAACGTCAAGTTTTTCAATGTCGTTGTCTTGTCCTTATCCGACTGCAACATGCGTTTTTCTGGACGCAACAATGTCAATTTTCGCAACAATTTTGCTCTGTTTTACGTCCTCCTTTTGCTTAAACTACACACTTTAGCAGATCTATAATCAAATTTTGTAAATAATTTATTATCAAAATTTGTAAAAATAATTACTTGTGTGCACAAGCTCATGTGTTCTTTTTGCTCAAGTTTGAGATTGTTCATGTCTACGTGGAAAGCCTCCAAATTAAAAGCTTTCGCTTCATGTTTTATATATGCCATTTCGGCAGACCGCAAATTTTTCTGACAATTTTTTTGACATTCTTTGATCAAAAAGAGGATCAAACGAACAGAAGCAGAAATCGAAGAAAGTGAGGATGATAAAGGAATGTAACTAAATACCCATGAAGATACATGCCTCATTGCTTTCAGAAATTTTCTCAACGCATGCCAGTACATAGGGCAGGGACTACATATGCATGTACCGGTAATGGGAAATGAAATAAGATTTAATCTCATTGTAGACCATGCTCCACGATCATAGACATGCAATCGCATGGAATACAAGTACATGGTTCATAATGTGCATGCAATGTAGATTGCACACGTAAATTTTATCAAGTGCAAATAAACTTGCGATGAGCTACGGGGCAGTCGCGGTTATCCAATGCAAGTGCCGCTTAAATATTTGAGATCCCCGCCTAGAGAGCAACCTTAAAAAACCCTCGCTACTATTCACTACTGTCAGTTAGATCAAGATCGCCGCTGTCAAAGACGGATGAGTGAGTTGACATGGAGTGAATTCACAATAGCACATCCTCCTTATTACCCCACTCTGGGACGAATTCTAGTTTTCTCATGGAATACTTTGCCAACATATGGACGAATTGCTCAGTTTTTAATGTGAAGCAAGTTCAACAAACAGTGTTCCAGATCATTTTGAATTAAAAACTTGCCATCTTCAAGTCAATTCACTTTTCTACAAATCAAATGTGATGAATCACCAAACGACTATACAAAAATATTTGTTCGTCTTTCGTCGGCAATCACAACATAGTAAAATCAGCTGACAAAAACTGAAATTTATTTGACTTTCATAGCCAATGTAATATTTCATATAGTAATTATAACAACTTTAACACCTTCGATTCGCGGTATACTCAGACAGTATGATTAAGAGATGGCTAACAATTAATAGATTGGAAAGGTGTTCGAACAGTGAGAAAGCAATTGAAAGAGATCAACTTTCCAATGGACTAAATCCTATTTATGACAAGCAACGCTTTCTTTCTAAGATTTTTACAGCAGAAAGGATCAATTCTGGCCCTCTTTTTGCATCAAATCGCACAAGCATTGGCAAAAGAAAATTATTTTTAACATGAAAGTCTTTGCAGAAAACCATATCAACTCATGTCAAAATGTCTTTGATAACACGGTTGAATCAAAGCTCAAAATGTCATTTATCTGAAAACAGCATTCTTCACCAATTGCGAATTTCATAACTCATTGTGGATAAATTAACGAATCGCATGCAATCAGCTTAGATACATGGGAATTTTTGGAACATCCATGATGATAATCATGGACATCAACAACTAGATGATAATTCTAAACAACTGATGATAATTCTATGCCATCATAGATATCGGGTATCACCACCAAGGTCAAGTGTTGGATATCCAAAATCTGTGAATGCTATTGTGTCAATTCACTAAAAAAATGCTAGATGAGCTTATAGTAGCATTCTTTATGGATAGTATTCAGCACTGTTTTATGCATACGTTTTATGTGAACAAATGCATCGACACTGATTACATTTGATGATCTGGTATCAATTATGTCCTCCACCTTTGAAATTTATAGGGTAAGCACATAAAAGCATGTTCAACATATTCTGTAAACACATCAAATATCAACAGAAATCAAAAACGTACATTCTGTTGATTCGACGTTGCGGCGAGCAGAAGATGGCGTTTAAATATGATACAATATATCTTTGTACACATGTTCATCATGATAAATCTTAATTTCTGCAGCTGTCAACTCTTGCACTCGATCGTCGTGTTGAATCTGACATGGAAGACACAAATCAATTTCTGTGCAGATATTTGCTGGCACACAATAGGCATAGATAGACCTTATATTTATACATGCCATGGTAAAATGTCTAAGATTATTTAATCTTCTGTTTCACTCCTATTGTTCTACGTGACATGGCAAATTGACATTCCGTAGTATATCTTAGACTTTTTCTGAACAAAAATCGAGGCGTGAGTGTCAAAATTTTGTAATTGATAGTCGAAGCACTGACAGTTCCATGGAAATCTTTCCGGATTCTGATAGATGAAAGGTGATGTTTGACAATTTATATCAAAACGTCTGCTCAAAGCGACTAGTTTTTCTAATTCCGGGAATGGAGCCTGAGATTACGCCTGAAGATTTCTGATTGATCAGACGAAAGGTGCCCCGATATAAGTGCAGTTTTCAGTTTTTGGGCGGTGCTGCACGAAATTGAGAATGACGATATATATATAATGTGTACCTTGAACTAATATTCACAAAAATATCCACTCACACTTCAACAGTCTTCAACGCCGAACTAAAATCTATGCAGGGCACGTATGAAGGGGCAGACTCGGCTCTTTGACGTGCTCAATTTCAGAATTTCTAAAAATGGATCATGTGTCACCTGACACTAGATTCGGCAATCCTAATTTCAGAACTTCAAGAAATAGATAACGCCTGGGTCGCTGGCGCATCAGCCTCAAATCTGACGAGCCTGGCCATGGTTCCGGTGAGCCAGATTAAGGGATAGAAGAACGACATAAAACGGAATTCTAGCTCAGTTCAATCAAGAAAATAATGGCAGATGCGAATTTCGATTTTAATGTTGCCCTTGACTGGACCATTTCCGCGAAGGATTCTTCGCAAAGTCTCCATGGATTCTAGGTATTTCTAAAATCTGGCTTGCCGAAATCAGGGCCAGACGCGTCAGATTCGAGGTTGACGCGCCACACGATATCTTTTTCTTGAAGTTCTGAAATTAGGCTTGAATAATCTGAAATCGGAGAATTGAACATAGAAATCCGCTTATGGAAAATATCGACGATGATGGCGCTGAGTCTCTTGTTATCAACTGCAATCATAGCACTGCATCTGGTGGCAACGTCAATCATGTGGAGAAATTGAACTCTCAACTGATTTGAGATCCAGATCGACAGTTTCTCAAATCTGGTAGCCACAGGCAAGCTTACGACTGGACATGGACTCGATTCATTTAGCACAATGGAATGCTGACGATCACCATTGCGATTGGATTCATTGTCTATGTGGATTATGTCATGATGACGAGACTTACATTCCGGACATTGGGAAGATTTACGACACTGCTTACTTGTGTGACCAGCAGTTAAGCAATTGAAACACAACTGCTTCTCTTTAATGAAATTTACTCGTTCAGCATATGACTTAAAAAATGCAGTACACTCCGCAATAAGATGATTCCCATATCATAATGCACATCGTCTATTTCTCAGCTGCTTTGGTGGTTTATCAGACTTATTTTCCGTAAGAAAACTGGATTTCGATTTCGATTCCTTAACGACATTCCTCTTTTGGACATGTATTGAATTACTAGGAATTAATTTTCCATACATGGATGAAGCACTGTCAGCATTCATTTAAATGAATTCACACAGGTCAGGAAATCTAGGTTCGACTACACATTTGTGTAATTTGTGTGAAACATCAGCCCACTCTGCTTTTATGACTGGAGGTAATCTCATTACTGCACTTCGCAGAATTAAGCTACTGTTTAGGTCACTCTGGTATCACAAGGAACATGAAATTGCTTCACATTTAATCAGGCCATCACTAAAATGGACTAAGGCATTGGTATCATGAAAATTTACAACATAACCACATGTCAGACTATCATATAAGAGCTAGCGATTTCGAAATGCGAACCGAAACGTTCTTGAAGTAATCCTAGAACCCTCTGATATCATCTTTTACCTAGAACTACGCAATGTTCAATCAATTTTCTAGCTTTACCTTCGCAATAAAGAAAAAGATAATTTAATCTCACTGATTCTTTCTGCACATTCATCTCAATTACCACCTTGAAATTTGTGATAAATGCGACGCAAATTTTTGAGTCGCCGGTGAAGGGAAGCAGTTCATTCTTTGGTAAAGATGGCGCCGTTGTTAATTCAGTAGGTTTTGTTAGACTCACTGCTAATGAATATTCTTGATGATTCGAAGTAGAACGAGGTGTGGCACAGGGCACGTCGAAGTCTTCGTCGAGTATGGTGATCAGAATTAAGATCAATCACTGAATGAGGCGAAGAATTGAACAGAGTTATTGGATTCTGTCGTCGTTGTCTGAAGATGCAGCATGGTAGTGGAAGAATCAATGCATCGTTCTGTAGAGCGTGTTCCAACCTCACAGATTTGTGAAATAAGAGAGCTTTCTCTTCGGCTTCATCTGCAGCGATTTCCATCAGAAGTTCATGCTGCTCTAATACTCACTGAATCTCAATTTTCTCTTGCTCAAGTTCTGCGAGTTTGGCAGCTTCTCTTTGTTTAACCTTCAAGGCAGCCTTTCTGGCACGAGTCAACGCGATTGCTGGAGAAACAGATGCAGTTGAATTTTGAAACGTAATTGATTAGTCATTGTTGGACATCTCGACGAAGAATGGCTAAATTTGTTCCCCGAAGAATGCAGCAAGTGATGATCGATGCCGAAACAACCACTGCAGAGGGATGTCTAATGATTTGAGAATATTCTTCCTCGTACAATAGAGAACATCACAACCGAGAGTGTCATCGATGCCCATACTTCCAGCATTTCCTGTCATCAATGTGATTTTCACGTCCTCGTCGTGATCTTCTTCCTTCTTGTCTGAACATGCGGCCGCCCATTAAATTTGGATCCACAAAGGCTGCAATTGCTAACTTTTCCATATTTGTCCAAGGGATTTTATGTTCGATTACCCGTGCTTTGTGGCCAGTTGCGCCTGTTTCGAGATCCTCTACCTCAAAAACCACCGTCCCACCAGCGATTGTGAAGATACCTCCTGCTCCTTATTTTCACTGCTTTTTAAAGAACACACTAAAGCTTCCTTCACAATAACGCTAGGTATTTTGTTCTCGAAACCGATCTGACCAGCTATCTTTGTGAGTGATGTGTTATTTTTAAGGCAGGTGAATTGTGCACGAGCAAGCTTTTTCCTCATCTGGATTTAAATTTACATTCTTTAGTAGGCGGTAAGTAAGCGCTTCTTCAGACAAGTGCATATCTAACTACGAGTACTTGACGTTGCTGTACAAATGTTCGAAATCAGTTAGATATGAGTCAATCGGTACTTCAGATGAGCGACAGTGAGATTCAATTTTTCATAAGAGGAGAAAGTTCATTTATTCCTGTCCGCAAAAAGTAATCGGCCCAATCTGTCGGTGATGATTTCCAGTCCAGCATCGTTGCTGATATCAACATTATCCAGCTCTAATGCGGCATCTCTCGCTTTGCCAGACAGTGCAAAAGAGGACGGGACCTTGCTTCTTTACAAGATCAATTTTCACACTTCTCAGTCTTCCAATCTTCATAGGAACATTCGCTGCGCATCGGCGGTAAGGTCTTCAAATGCGCTTTTTTTGTACTCCTTGTTAGTTACTCTGCTTCCATTGTACATGATTAAATATTGAGAACACTGATCCCGCTTGTAGGCGCATATTTAAAACCTCAGCGATACCTGGAAGATATAGAGTGTGAGTAGCACAATGTACTTTTTGGTTATTCCTATTCCTTCACATATTCGCCACAAAAGCTCGTGCCTGACGCAATTAAGTGCTTTCTCAAAATCGATGAAAACTTTCCGTATCTGTTTACTTCAAAATACTTTTCATTAATTTGATTGACGGCCGATATTTGTGTTTTCTTGAAGCCAGCTTGTTCCTAATCAATAACATCGACGGCATAATGAAGTGGTCGACATTGCAAAATTTTCAATAGGAACCTGCTTGGATGTGTCAGCAGCGAGATAGTTCTATACTGGTGGAGTGACCTACTTGTGCATGGGAATTACAATTGTCTGACACCATCGTTTAGGCCAAGACTCGCTGTCGTAGATTTGTAAACAGAATTTGCAGGAAGCTAAAATTACGGAGAGCGTTAGAATTTTTAGGAGATCGCTTTGTATCACGTCAATCCCAGGTGATTTATCTCAATTCATGGATTTATGTGCCATTTCAACATCTTCAACTGAGGGGGGAGGAATATTTACGGACATTTCAAAGTTTACAGAAATCTTAGGAAATGTTTCTTTGAAGATTGATTTGGAAATTTTAGTATTAGAAAATTGGTATAAAACATTTCCATCTTTAGTGAGTTATCTACTTACTGCATTTGTTGCAGTTATGTAGTAGGTAGCTGATAGTCAAGTAGGCAGATGGCAGTAGCTGCTATATTGCTACTAGTCTCTCTGAAGTCAGAGAAGGCTTTTATTGAGTCAATAGTTATAGAGATTAGAGGAGCTCGCATACCAATGGAGCGCATGGAGCACCAATGTGGGAACTGTACATTACTGACCATTATGTCAGCTTGTAGTTTGTTATAAACAAACATGTTTCGATTTCTTGTCTTTACAGAAATCTCTGTTTAATTGAGCTAGAGTTAAGATAACGATCGTGGCATGAACGAGAGGTGCTACCGATGCAAAATTGATCACATAAAGTACATTGTCCTTTATAAGCTGCATTTTAGTAGTGCATAATAAGGTGTCGTTGATTATGCATTCACTTATTGCACTTTTTGTAGCGTTTGGTTTTACTTAGTTGCAAAAACTAAAGTACACTCACTGGGGAAGCTTGTGTACTAACCACATCCAACGAGATCGTAACAAAAGTTTCATCACAAGGTAATCAATTTAGTGATCAAATAAGAAGTGCTGTTCAAAAGAGCCGATGGAAAAACAACCAGTTCATTTGATTAAAAATCCTACTTTTTCAGTAGGTGTATTAGTCGTAGATGCCTCTATCAGTCGGAGAAGGGTCTCAGAGGAAAACTGCATCTACTCTATGGTCGCTTATGGACGTCTTGAAACTAGAAGGTTCACAACCCACTACAATTTATCTCTGGACTTGAGACTTTGACACTTTGGTCTAGAATTAACTAACTTGTTCGCCTGGCTCTCTATGCTCATGCATTTTGATGTGAACATACTTTATAAGTAGGCCTATTCGAATCCTTTGATAATTGATCAGTAGCGGTTACATGACTGCTTTTCTCAGTGATACGTAGTCTTTTACATATGTCAGCAGCCACTGCCACTTAATTTCGGGAATTCCCATGGGCACCCAATTTGCACCGACCGTTTACGGCAATTTTTGTGAATAGTGTAGAGTGACAAGCCTCATCAAATTTAGTCATTTGTGGAATTTCCCCAATCTCTATAAACGTTATATTTATGATATAATCATGGCGCCGTTCCCCAATAACTTTGATTAAATTTGCTAAATTCCTTAGAAAATTCAATAAAATCTAAAAATATCCACTTCACTATGGAAGTCCCAAATAAGGTTCTTAACTGATAAGTATGTAGTGTCAAGATGACCAAATTATGTACAAACACAGCAGTAGATTACTTCGAGCAATTTCCAGTGTAAATCGAGTTGAGTATCGTCCCAGGTAAAACAAAATTTTATGAAAAAACTCTCGATTCGGTGGAGAGAAATAGTACTTCATAGTACCGATTTCCTCAAACAATAAGATGCTACCAAGACTAGTAATAGATTACTCAAAATAGGTTACAGTATAAATGACATAGACAAAAAAGAAAACGGAAAACCAGACGTGCATGTAGAGAACGAAGTAATTATGCGAACCAATTTATCCCTTTTGTTAACGGTAAAATGAATCATGAAATGACTCCTCATTACTAATATGTTTTAAATATCCGCTTGGTTGATGAAAAAAAGATTAATTAAAGATTCTTTCAATAAACGTAGAATAGTAAAACACGAGAATTGTATTCATTGTAATTATTAAACATCACTTTAATTGTAATGTTTAGATTTTCAACACTATATGAGAGCAATCGTATCATCATAATTGTGATGATTTTATCGCGTCATATGTGCACGCTTTTATATTATGAGCATAGTGCATTACTCGCATGATGTAATGAGAGTCTGTCTTTTAAACGTACTTTTTCCTTCTCATTTTTCAATTACTTGATTTGCTTAAATCTTCTTTATATTATCATAGCGTGTGTCATTTGCCTTCTAATATTACAGGTTGGTCCAAACAATGCTTTGTAATTTCAATTTCAAAGACCTCTGCATAGAATTGACAGATTTCCCTACACCAATCGGCATTCAGCAAAACAGTGCACCTTTTTGTTTCTGGATTGCATTGTTTCTGCAATTGATCACGGAGGATTTAGTAAAGGATGTGTTTTTGCAAGAAAGATGGGAATGATAATATGAATTCACAGGATTATCAGACGTTTGTCACGAATTAGAAGCAGAAATCACCTCACCACAACATAGCAGTTTTTTCCGGTTCATTATTGATGATATTTGTTCTTCATGACGATATTGAGTTAAAACAACATCTCACGTCTAAGTGCGCTCTTAATTTTTCATAGAATTTCAGATGTGTTTTAAGCATTCCATTTTCATAATCTTCTCTTAATTTTTCATCGAATTTCAGATGTGTTTTAAGCATTCCATTTTGAAGGATATCAGACAATTTTCGTCGTAGCAGCTATTCAATGACGTAGCACAGCGATTTTTCTTGGAGCGTCGAACTCATCTCATCCTCGTCTCGTGCTTCTTGGAGATTGTCGCTTGTGCAGAGGAAGCTTCGATTGGTGATTGATTGCCCCTACCTTGATAAGACTCCTAAGGTTCTAAAGATGCTTTCTTGTAAGCTTGTATTGCTTTAGTAGATCTGCTCGCGTTATGTATGTTAAATAATTTCTCGCAAGTTCTCTGAATGACCATTGTTGGTCGTACATTTCTTAGCAAAGGGTATTGTGAGGACAGTTTGTGAGCGACACTGTGTTGCAGCTTGTAAAATTCTCGCAATTCCAGAAAAAAGAATGCATAAAGCAGAAGTTTGATTAATTAAAAACCAAGAGCACGCTGCATTGAAGTTTTGAGGTAATAATACTGTATGTTGACTCAATGCCCTCGTGAAGCTCAGTTCAGGTTCCGTATCTGTCTTAGTTGGATATCATGAAGCACAAATTCATCAATAGCGACAAGAAAAGAGTTGTTATGTTGCGACGCCAAATTATTGCGTCAAAGAAGTGCATTATTCTGTATATCTGCTTTTAATTGAATATGTCATTTTATCCAAGAAATTACATCAATCCGCCTCTTTGGCAAAAAGCATCATTTAGTTAACCTTGCATGACATAGAAGTTATTTAATACGGACAAAATTGTAATCTAGATGACAAAAGGGTTGTTTTTTCCTGCGAAATGCCGGTTGGTTTGCAAAAATCTACCGGTCAATAGATGTGAGAATTTTAAAGTATCAAGTTTTTAGACCACCTTGTAGAGTCAGTATAGACTGAGTGTCATTGGCTACAAAGAGTTGTCACTTGGAAAGAAATGCACAATGTGTGTGTTCGATGATCTAGAATCAGACGTGCAGTTTATCATTGGATGTAATGATATTTTCAATTCCTATAAATACCGCATGGGCAAAAGAATTCGCAAAAATCCATGATTTTCTCTAAAAAGTTGCCATGAGCTGGATAGGACTTCTTCTTAGTAGCCGCGGCTGAATGTGATCTTTTATAAAAAAAAACTATTGATGTATTACGTTGTCATTCTACTAATTTTGATTTTGAACAATTATGAGTTGAGTAAGTATGATGTGTGCAATTTACACCGGATTTGATTATTGATTACAACCTAAAAAATCTGAAATTTTACAAATATTTTCTGTGTTAGGTCTGATATTTCAAGTACCGAAAGTGCAGCAGAACTTGTCAGTGCATTCACTCCCCATGAAATGATCCCAAATACCAATAAAAACACACAATAGTTTAACTAAGATATCTAAACTTCCGATTTTATTTTTTGTAATCGAGACTTATATCTTAAGGAACCACTACAATGAGAAATTCTCAAAAAGCAAGATAAGGCAAATAGTTAAAAAAAACTTGTTTTAAATCCGTAAGCAATGTTCACCTTTTAATTAATTAATAAGAACCTTGAATTAGTTATAGGAGAACCGTCAGGTCATTCTTTTCGTGAAATGCCATTACATGAATTTATACTCATTCTCATTCTGATAACGAAGCTTTTGTGAATCCAATAGCTAAAAATGATTCTTGAGATTGTCAGCGTTTCATTTCTTGAATGACTGCCGCAATTATGTACATCAGTGACCGATCACGTTGCGCGTAATGAAGGACTGACTCCGTCATCAGTTGAAAAGATGCAATAATCGGCAGATAATTTTTTTGCAATAAAAGTTCAGCAATTTCCATGATGATATCTAAATTTTGCTTCATTTTCGTCACAATATCAGTTTTTGACAGATAGGAATCTAATTTGACCCGTCCACATTATTGCGTTTTACAGTGAACTGCAGTGTACATTGACCGTGATTTTGCTAAATGAGACTGCCACACTTTGATGATCTTCATGTTTCAATTCATGTACCCAGGGCTACCGAAAGCTGAAAATGTAGGAAAATACTGTAAGAAAGCGAATATTTACGTCAGTCATGATGCACTATCTCATAGCGGTTTGTAGAATAATTGTGTAATAAGTACCGTTGCGCTACAATTGCTTTCTTGATAGCAATAGCTATCTAACACACCAACTAACTTAGTTTGGTGATGTTAGGCGTGCCATCTGCTTACGGGTTACCGGGGGTTAAGTTCATTCACGGGAACTGTAATTTATCGAGAATAGAAAGTCACAGTTTAGGTGTGTTAATTTCTGGTGCGACTATACAATCAATAGATCAAAAAACAGGTGTGTCTACTGTACAGATTTATGGCTCAACAATAGCAGAAACAGACGAGAGCTTGTGTTGACTTAAATCAATTCTACTTCAGAGATAGGACTCAGCAGCTGAAATTGCGGAAGAGCGATTAGAATGGACCAAGTTTCGAAGGTGCTCATACCTTTTTGTGCGCAATTGAAGGATATCGTTGCCCTCATGTGACATATTGAGGTAATCCAATCCTTAGAATTCAGGTTTATGGTTGATTTACGTTTAATTTGAAAGACAGTTAAGACATGTGTGCATTATTTTTGTAAACTGGGATGTAGAAAATGAGTCAAAATGAGGGAATGAACATTCACTTTGTTGACCCGATTATTCTCACCTTAGCATTCAATCATTCAATGCATTCTTGCGCACGTTTGTGCAAGAAAACATGCATTATGCTCCTACTAAAAACAACGGAGTCATTCATAGGGCAAATTCATCGACTACTGCTGCTGCAATTGATTGACATAGAAATGATGCTAGCTAAGTCCAAGTGTACACCAGAACCCTATCCTCCCGATCCCACCTCGGCTGACGACGATTCAAGCTCGAGTCAACTGGAAAGACTGCATGTAATTTGTTGTAGAGATCATTTTTTGCTGATTTGTGTTCGAATCCTGGTCATACGAGTTGCGGTCGGGAAGATAGGGTGCTACTTAAGTGGATGCAATGGATTAATTGAGGTCATTTAAATCGATGACTTTTACTTGTTTCTACTAGCTTTTGTGTAGCCAAAAAATCAATTTTGTATAGTCTACAGAGGATGTTGAATTTCAGCATTGGGCAGATATTCAGTTCATGAGACATAATCCTCCTCGACCAATAATGAATGCAAATTTGTGCACAAAATAAATATGATGTAAAATGGTATCCAATACTTCGCTTCCGCTGTCTCTGATGAAGCAGAGGCGAAATATTCAATTAGTTACATAGAAATTAACAATACCATAGAAAGTCCTAGAATGGAAATTGCATGAAAATTATGGCACACGCCGGGGGAACTTAGTTGGGGCAAAAAGCAAATTTTGCGAGCTGGCTTTCTTGTTTTCTGGTTGGCATTTTAAAATATCAAGTCAATTTGTGATCTGGATTGTTGCCCCTTGTCTGAAGATCATGTACACAAAAGCAATAATGAATTTACGAAATACTGCGTGGACAGGATGACAAAGAAGGAAATCCTTTAAAACGTTCTGCACGTTCATCCTTTTGAAATATTGCTCCTATAATCTATCTAGAGTATAATCAGACTCTTATGCAACTTGTAATGTCGATTTACAGAGCATGCATAGGTCCAGCTTGAAATCAGAGGCCAAGAAATCTTACAGTATTCATTTTACTTTGAAGGGTTCCCCTGTTTAATATATTTGAACAATTTTCAATACCTTCGCATGCTTTCGAATATGAGCCTCCAAAATATCATCACACTATATTACATAAGTCATTTAGTGATTAATTGAAAAGTTCCAGCGACATTTCGTGTATTTGATAAATGACTGTCGCTAAAGAAGCGTTCGATGTGTTAATTCCAGAAAAGCGACAGGTTTCTTAACCGCTAGAAGGAGAAATTATCCAATAATTCGAATTTTTATCTTTGAATTCTTGAAATGTTCTTACAACAAGTACACCGACTACTTTCGATTATGACTCTGTGAACCAAATTTCAATTCGTATTCCAGTGTTGAAAAATTGGAAAATGGTTGTCGATGACTGGTACAAATAGACGCAGTATATTGATCCATGGAATAGTAGGCTATTTTACATAAAACAATGTCACCATCTCACTTAAAATTCTCTTCATGAAAATCCTGCAATTTGATGTCAACAACTTCTACAACCAACTTGGCAAATAGTTTGACTATGATACAATGTTTTTAGATCGAATATGATTTACAAACCATAGATTTTTCCATGTGCCATCATTGTACATAGGTAAGATATCAAACTTCCATTCTAGTGTACTATTATCCACTTCTATGATTAGTTATTTGCGCAACAAGTGCCAAGTATTGCATTTTTCGAGATCTGCATGTCTATGCACGAGGCCGACGGTTGAGGCCACAGTTTGTTGATCGATTATAATGCAATTAAGATGGATATCTTTGCACGAGTTGCGTAAGTATCGTCAGAATCTATGAACATCAGAATTTTATAGCTGTCAAAAAATCTACCTCTATTTGTTATGGAATTGTAGATATCAAGGGTATATCTTGAGATTTCTATGTAGAATTTGCTGTTTTAGAGGATGAAAAACTTTCTATGTGCTAATGTATTCCAATGAAGGAGTGCAAGAAAGTATGTTTATTGCCCTCCTTGGAAAAGATAGACTTTTTTACATCTTATTTATTTTGTGCGTAGATTTGCATAAATTATTAGTCGAATATGCACCTGTCCATATGGATTTCAAGCATGTTCTTAAACATTATATATGATGGTTTAACGGATGCCCTTCCTGCCGACTTCCAGTGACACTTTCTGGGCTCGACCTTTGGACCGACAGATCGCGAGGCCAAGCATTTAACCACTGTACCACGGAGACCACATAGTATGTCAACTGCAAATAATTTTCTGCTTTATTATTTAGTTTCTCCGGTAACCGGATATATCTGGCTATCCGTGTGTTGTTTTATCTTGTCCTTGTCATTTTTTTCAAATCAAGATCATTCTACTGAATTAAGTGCTCAGTTTGTTTGCTGAAAAATGTCATTTGCTTGAATTAGAATATCTTCTCTTTTCAGATGATCTAAAAATGACCTCAATGGCTTCAAGATTTCGAACTCTTCAATCTCTCTACAAGTCATCCAGAAGATTCTCATCTCTGCCTCGAGCAAGATACGGAGGTCGACAGACGGTTACTTTACTGACTGGTGATGGCGTTGGGCCCGAGATGCTTGGGCATATCAAGGAAATATTCCGGTTTTGTGGGTGTCCTGTAGATTTTGAAGAGGTTCTTTTGGACTCAACGTCAGATGATGAAGCAATGAGACAAGCTCTCCTTGCTATTCGCCGAAACGGTGTCGCTATTAAAGGAAACATAGAGACGCCCGAGGGCGAACTTTCGAGGAATGTAGAATTGCGCACACAACTTGATCTTTTTGCCTACGTACAGCGGTGTAAATCAGTAGTAGGCGTGACCACGAGGCACAAAAATGTAGACTTTGTCGTAATTCGAGAAAACACGGAGGGCGAATACAGCTCTCTGGAACATGAAAATGTGCCAGGAGTTGTCGAAAGCTTAAAGATCATAACTGAACCAAATTCATCACGTGTAGCGCGTTATGCATTTGATTATGCGAGAAAACATGGACGAAAGAAGGTTACAGCTGTTCATAAGGCCAACATAATGAAACTTGGTGATGGTCTATTTCTCGAATGCTGCCGTAAAGTATCTGAAGATTATCCGGATATTGGCTTCGATGCCATGATAATCGATAATTGTGCCATGCAGCTTGTATCCCGCCCACAGCAGTTTGATGTGATGGTGATGCCTAATCTATATGGAAACGTTGTTGGCAATATTGGTGCCTCGTTAGTAGGAGGAGCTGGTTTAGTAGCTGGTACAAATATAGGAGAAGATTACGCTGTTTTTGAAACCGGAACACGCAATTCTGGTAGATCGGTTGCTGGGATGAATATCGCGAACCCGACCGCCATGCTTTTAGCCAGTGCTAATCTATTAGATCATATCAATTTAGGAGGATTTGCACAGACTCTTCGTATGGCTGTTTTGAAAGTTGTCGGTGATCAGAATATTCGTACGCCTGACATCGGTGGACAGAACACTACAATTGACGTTGTACAAGCTGTTATTAAGGAACTTGCATGATCACTTCATTAAGTCTTGAAGTTTTACCGAATTAGAATTTGTTTTGATTAGTACCTATGAAAGCATCAGCAAATGCGCTATGTGTCCAAATAGCCTACACTGAAGACTCAGAAGATGTATAATCAACTTGATACTGTGCAATGTACTGTACTATATACTGTACAATAAATGAGATACTTGTCGGAATAACAGCTGTAGTCGTTCAGTTTCGAGTTTTTAATGTTATTTTGAGGAATATATACCATTTACCTCACGTATTTTTGTTTTTGATCGATGATGAAATAATATTAGAATTAATAGAGTTATTTGGACTATCATGCATAGCACATGATGTCACATTCGTATTATGGAGTTGTCATCATGTTGAAAATTTGAATTTCTCTCTTGGTCGTTTCTACACGACCGTGTTGCACACCAGTGTTCCACAGGTTCAAATGTAAGTTCCTCCTGCACATGTTCTCCGACCCACTTCGAACTTTGACGTAAATGCATACATGTCTACTAAGACTAACTTGTACATGTCACTTATTCATGTAAGGGCCTACCAAAGCACATGTATATGTAAATTTACATGTTTTCCTGGAATTGATTAGTATATTGATGCTAATTAGATATGTCAACTCATATTTCGGGATGCAGTTGATAGTTGGGGGGTGGGACACATTGAACATGTTTTTGAACTTATCTGAACAGTTCGAATATACTAAATCAAATAAACCCAAATCAAACTCGGATGAAAAGTTGAGGTCATGTTAAGTATTCTCTGAGTTGTTGGACTTTTCTGTGACATTTCATCTCACAATTTGAATCTTAAATTTCTTTACCAAAGTGGTTCAATATGTGCCCCTAGCGTGGAGTACAGTGAACCACCCAATGGGACACTTAGAACCACGTTTGTGTATTGCTCTCTTTTGCAATTTTATTACTTTATGTATCTGATGGCTTCAGTTCAATCAAAATCAAACAACAAAATTCATAGATTGATATTTTTGTTGACAAAAATGATAGTAAATGTTTGATGTGAAAAAATATTTCTGAAAGTAAAAATCATAGACCATCATAGTTCTCAGATAAATAGGATTATTCATCGATAAGAACTTTGACAAGAGCAGAATTGTATTTAAAAACAGTGAAATTATACCGGCAAACGATAGATCAAACTGCCATGCAAAAGATGTGCGGCTGGTTGAATTGATATACAACTGCATTTATCATTTGTGATCATCAATTGAAGCGTGCATAGGTAGGATAAAGGTTTTCGGTACTAATGGGTTATCTCCCGCGAGGTTTTCAAATTTGTCTAAAATCTGCAAAAATGAACCAATCACTAGCAATCTTCAGGTAAACGTACTTAAGCATATTTTCTACCCACATACAAAATTTTATGCAGATCAGACAAGTACTTTTTGCATTAGAGACGATCACGTGAAGTGTGGCGAAGTCTGCATGCTGCTTGATCTGACTTCGTCTGTTCGACGCGTTATTGTTACTCGTGTGTGCATTGTTCTCTCTTCCTCTTCGTCTCATCCACTGTTATTTGAAATCTTACCACGACCACTACCTCGCCACACCTTCATTAAGCCAGACATATTAATATAAGGGATGTGGCTTGGTCATCATCGCTTCACGAGTTGTCGGGAGATGACTTTGTTGACCTCAAGTGCTTTCTGCTCCGATGGTGAGGTCATAAGAAGTCAAATCAAGCTGCCGGCATCGCTGCACTTCAAGTTATAGCTCCTAATTCAAAAAGTACTTGCCCGATTTGCACAAATTTTGGAATGTAGGCAGAGAATATCCTCACTTACGTGTACTTAAAGTTCTGTGAGGGTTGATTCATTCTACGGATTTTTGACAAATTTGAGAACGTGGGGGAGGGGAGATAACCCATAAGTATCCGATTTTTAATGCATTCAATCTAACTTGAAAATAATGCGCTCTCAGGTAACAGTTACCATAGAATCTGCATAATTCGGCTCCGCTTAAATCGGCATTTCGCATAATTTGGCGGTTTCATCGCAGACAGACTGTACATATTTACCTTTAGCATGAATTAAAAATGTCACACTAGAGGCATGCACAGCAATACATGGATTCACTAAATTTTTAAATCAGAAACCATTCTACATTTTTCGCAACGAGTTAGGCCGCTATTACGACTTCTGTTTAGTGTATAGCACACTCATGGAAAGATAAAGAGAAATTCACTTCTATGTGAAATTAAAATGATTGCAATTTAACTTCTACTTATATAGCAGATGAAAGTAGCACTAAAAAACATACATCTTAATTTCACGTAGGAAAACAATTCATCCTGATTTACCACAAGTGTTCAGGGTTCGCAAATATAGGCCTATGTAATATCTAAGATAAAGAAATAACTCTGAATTTCTCCGACAAAAAATTAGCCAACTCTAACAGAGCGTCGGAACATTCACTTGGTGAATTGTGCTTCACAACAATAGGAAGAACCGACATAAATGATCAAAAAGCGAAGTCGCTATGAAAGCTATGCCCCTACAAGTCAGCTATCCCTGTATTTACTTATATGTCAAGCAATCAAAAGGATTGATAGGCCTCGCTTTTAAGATTGAGTCTAAAAAGATCGCAATTTGAAAGCTGCTCTGCTAGTAACCAATAGCTTAGTCATCTACAGGCGATTTTGTGCTCTGACGCTCAAAATGTGGATATCAATTGAACGGCGTACATGAATCACAGTCCACATTGGTCTCATGATGTGGCGTAATCATCTGTAGGCCTATCCCTCGGATGGTGGCCTCTCATTATTGGCCTTTCGACCAAGAACATGAACCAAATGCGGTTCCTCCGTACAAAGCAGGATTGGGTACTTCTATTCTTCCCCCCATATTTTTGTTACTGACACCCGCGAGTGTTGCATCGTTAGAGATCTTGCTCCTAAGTAACGGTACAGTCTCACTAAGCGTTGAGTGTGCAAAATTCCTCTGGTTTGTAGAAAATTCACAGCAATTGCTTTGCCGTTCATTGTAGCTGTAGTGTAGACAACAATACCACGAAGTTCATGATCACATCTGTATCTTGTATTCTAACTGAGTATCCAAGGGACCAATCCTCATCCCAGGGGTCAAGTAAAACTTCTCAGTGGTGTTGCGCTATCACTGTGACATATCAAGTCTATTCTAAATCCAATGTGACTGAGTTTGACGAAATTCGATGAATTTGGAAACATTGGAAATGTGCGGGGGGAACGAATAGAAGTATCCATGGTAACGCTGACATTATAAGCAAAAACTAACCTGTCTCACGTCGGTCTGAAACCCAGCTCGCGTTCACTTGGTGAATTCTGCTTCACGATGATGGGAAGCTGACATTGAAGGAGCAAAAAGCGAAGTCGCTATGAGCGCTTTGTGCCGCCACAAGTCAGTCATCTCTGTGATAACTTTTCTGACACATCTTGCTTCAAACAATCAAAAGGATCGATGGGCCACGCTTTCACGGTTTGCATTCGCACTGAAAATCAAAATCAAGTAAGCTTTGGCTCTTTTAAAGCGAGGTTTTCGTCCTCGCTGGACTCACATTGGACACCTGCATCAGTACTTGACAGATTTACCACCCCTGACAAACCCCCGTCTGACACTTCAGAGGCGGTCGTGTCGCGTCGTGAGGCCGCGCACTTCAACACAACAATCAACAGACTTGCGTCCCACTTCCCGCTTCACTGAATAGGCCTAAGTAAAGAAGCGACAAAAGTAGTGACATTTCTATGGCGCCGGAGCACTCACCTATGCTACACCTCTCATGTCTCCTCACAAAGTCGAACTAGAGTCAAGCTCAGCATGGTCTTCTTTCTCCGCTGATCACCTACATATGCTACACCTCTCATGTCTCCTCACAAAGTCGAACTAGAGTCAAGCTCAGCATGGTCTTCTTTCTCCGCTGATCACCTACCTATGCTACACCTCTCATGTCTCCTCACAAAGTCGAACTAGAGTCAAGCTCAGCATGGTCTTCTTTCTCCGCTGATCACCTACCTATGCTACACCTCTCATGTCTCCTCACAAAGTCGAACTAGAGTCAAGCTCAGCATGGTCTTCTTTCTCCGCTGATCACCTACCTATGCTACACCTCTCATGTCTCCTCACAAAGTCGAACTAGAGTCAAGCTCAGCATGGTCTTCTTTCTCCGCTGATCACCTACATATGCTACACCTCTCATGTCTCCTCACAAAGTCGAACTAGAGTCAAGCTCAGCATGGTCTTCTTTCTCCGCTGATCACCTACCTATGCTACACCTCTCATGTCTCCTCACAAAGTCGAACTAGAGTCAAGCTCAGCATGGTCTTCTTTCTCCGCTGATCACCTACCTATGCTACACCTCTCATGTCTCCTCACAAAGTCGAACTAGAGTCAAGCTCAGCATGGTCTTCTTTCTCCGCTGATCACCTACCTATGCTACACCTCTCATGTCTCCTCACAAAGTCGAACTAGAGTCAAGCTCAGCATGGTCTTCTTTCTCCGCTGATCACCTACATATGCTACACCTCTCATGTTTCGACCTTCGGCTAAAACCATGATCCGAATTTTGGTTGAATGAATGAAGTTGCAGATGAATTGTAGTTGAATAAAGGCCATTTTTGAAAATGAAGCTTGAATTTCCTGGATTGAAAACAACTAATTTCGTTTTCGTGTGTTTCCAATGGAAATTCGAGAACAAATTGAAGCAATAGAATAAGCTTGAAAATATGTAGAAGCCTACAGCTCTGACATTCTTTTATACGTTGGTGCTAATGAATTAGAAAGCGATAAATTTAGATGAATCAGCATCGAGGTCGGTTTGCACGCAGCTGTACCAGGGAATTGAAATCACATGAAAATAGCCTACAGCCTCTGCTCACGCGGCATTCGCTCTTTCTTTCACTTTCATAGAGTTATATTTATAGAATCACAATTCTAATAAAAACGAAATTTTCCTTTAAATGATTCCTTCAAAGAAAATTCTATTTGAAGAATTCCTTGTCGTTTTAGAACGTCAGACCAAGGGAGGAAACCACACGATGAATTCTTTCCTGAAATCAAAATCGCTGAGATATCAGCGTATGTAGCAATTAAAGCGCGTCATCCATCTTAATGAAATGAAGAAACACTTCCGAGTCTCTAGATTACATCGAAGATAAAAACAAATCCGTTTATCGCAATTTTATTCGAGAGACAAAAATCATCGTGAGAATTGCGCGGCGGAAATAAAATTGTTTGTCGGCAGATTTCCGCACATTTTTCAATGCATGGTGGATATCAAATTTATGAAATAAATAGACACCGACATCTTAGCCTTAGGTGAATGTTTTTGTCATTTTGGAGTTTTTAGGTGAATTAAAAATCCATTAAAATATCTAGATTTATTGACAACAATGCTGTTTTTTGTATAATTTTATCAATTAAGTGTTTTCGGTAACTAGTTCGTAAACAGATACCGCGACATAGAGTAGGCATATTTGGTAGAGTGGTAACTCCTCATTTATTAAATTCCCAATGTGTATCCACTTTCGATTTTATTAAATGAACTCGAGGGGGATACAGTTGGCATTGTCACCAAATTTTTTGCAGTTTTGAAGAAACTGCCACGGAATTGAGTGATCATGATAGTAATGCAGAAGGAATGATGGTATTCTACAGATCCTAGGTGTCATGACAGCCGTGGAGATTGCAATATCTCACTCTATGAGATTGGACATACTTCTATTCCTTAACTTTGTTTGAATATGTTCATGGTTTGAATACACACTCAGTTTTCTTATGCGTGTACGCTGTGTTTTTAGCCGAGAACCCATGTACCCTTTATACTGTGCATGCTAATGTGTATACTGATTAATACAGCATAGAGTTGTAAAGATAGCAGATTAGATTACATCAGATCAGATATTACAGAGATTTCATGTTTGTTTAATTAGCAACTCGATGTGAATATGCAAACTCACCTGCTATTGCCTTCACGCAGAACTTCAAGAGAATCTTCTTAAGCGTGATCATATCACAAGCAACCTGCCACTTGGAGCAAAATAACATAATCAAAGACTCAACATAATCAAAAGATTTCAATTAACTTTGAAAGATGTAAATGGGTCCACATTACCATTCAGATTCAAGAAATGAAACATAAAGTTAGTGAATCATAAATTCATGACGATGAAAATTGAAAAATTCCAAAAATTTCCAAAAATTCTATTGGAAAAGTAAATTTTCAGATGATCGGAATTTTATTTTTCATGTTCCCGGCAACCAAAACTTTGTGTATAATTCATTAATTATATATTATGATAATATGATATATAATATTGCATATCATTAAATTATATTATTCATTAATAATTAATTATTAATAAAAAAATTCATTAAATAATGAAATAAATTTTCATTCGACAGTATGTTTTACAAATATTCTTTATAAAACTCATTAATCCAGTAGGTCTAGGCAGTTTACCCTTATCGGAACAGCCGAAAAAGCAACCGCAGAACGATTCGTGATTACATTTCCTAGATAACTTTTTTCATACTCAATTAGATGAATATTCATTATGATTACTTGTAAGAAGGTATATTGATGATAATTTAGGCATGTTTATGTTGTCATCACATCGCAATATGTCAGATGCCTAATATTTCATGCCATAATGATATATGACAAATATTGATATTTCATAGCCACAACATTTAATGTCATGCTATGAAAAATAAAACTACTGTATTAAGTATGTCTGTGTTGTCATCACATTGCAACAAGTCAGATGATTAAGATTTCATATCTTCTGATGTAAACCTTCATGCATAATCTTGTATATAATCATTACTATTCCATCAATTACATGCAGTTATATGCACAGAACTGCGCACATTGCATCTGTACAAGTACAATCAGATCAAGCACCATGTTTCTTGCACGTTCACTGCATTGGACTAGTTGTTTGACATCCATGGGCTGATGTGCTGTACATGTAGTCTACTACGAACGTGCGTACATGCATGTGTACTTAGTGAAATTCTGAAGGAAAGACTTCATTATTTGGTTGTTGGCTACACAATCATAAGCAGACCATATCGACATTAATTTCATTTGCAGAGTAGAGTTAGCACAGCTGTGTCTACATGTATATAGCAAATCACACGTTTTGTCTCATGTGTTTGTACATCGGAGCAATAGCAGCTTACTTACCGAATTTCTGATCAATTACTAAATGCTAATCAAGTGTTCGAAGAGAGTAAGAAACTGGGTAGTGGGATCAATTGTCATTCATTCGAGATGGCTTCAGGCGACGCATGTGTTTTCGTGAAGCTTGCGAGCGGTTAGATGTGTTCGAAGAATTGGACAAGGAACATCTTGAATAACAGCGAAGACAAACAGGCCCAAGCTTTCTAGAAAAATTGAAAATATCCATGATATGTAAAATAGAGTTACAAGTAGACAAAGCAAACTAATGAATCCAATTTAATCAAAAAAACATGTGACTACAAAATGTAGTCACAAGTTACGATGAAGGTGTTTCACCGAAAATGTTTGCAGACGACCACGTTTTTGGAAAGATAGCAATTCGGGACACATTGAGCCACCCAACATGGGGCATTGATTTGAAAATGGTTCACAGTACCCGACCTCGATACTCATATTTTCTTTTATTGAGAGAACGAAGTGATTTATAAGTTTTGACATGTGATTATGCTACACATTGGTCAACAACGCCATCAAATTGACTATTTAGAAATAATTCAGTAGTTATTTTAATCGTTTTTGTGGCTGTAACTCTTTTCGAGAACAATTAATATTTACAATTAATAATCAATAATAATAAATATTACAATTAATATTATTTTCGAAGAATTAATATTGAGAAAATTGATAGATGCATTGATATAAATCACTGATCTCAATCAAATGATGTGAGTTTGAATACACTTTGGAGCCTCCTTTGCTGGTCAAAGAAATTGAAATGTACTGCTTCTTAATTTGGTTTTTTGATTATTTCTCAGCTTTTTTGTAGAGACCTACTCGGGACTTATATTTAGTATTTATGCTCTCACCAATGCTCTTCTACCATGAATAATGCTACTAACCTGAGAATTCTGATGGTCTATAAACATTTCTCTTTCAGAAATTAGCATAGTGGATTTTTTCTTATCAAACATTTGCTATCTTTTTGCCAATAAAAATCTCAAACTATGAATTTTGTTACTCGATTTTGCTTTCATGAACTGAAGCTATAGATCTAATAGCTTCATCTATATAGCTTCATCTTCATCTTCAACGAATAGCTTCATAAAGTTGAGCAGGAGAGCAATGAATTATGGTGTGGCTCAATTTGTGCCAGCATGGGTCACATCGAACCACTTCGGCAAAGAAAATAAACTTTCAAATTGTGAGAAGATGAAATGTCACAGAAACTTCCAACAATTCAGAGATTAATTCGAATACCCACAACTTTTTATACAGCTTGATTATGGTTCGTTTGATTTAGTGCATTCAAAGTATCGAGAAAAGTTCAAAATCATGTTCAATGTGCCCCACCCTCTAGATAATCTCTGAGTTCTTGGACATTTCTGTGGCATTTCATCTCCTCACAATTTGAATTTTAAATTTTCAACCAAAGTGGCTCAATGTGCCCCATGCGTAGGTCACATTGAACCAGCTTCTCTTGTTGAAACCTCTCTCAAATTCATATGTGGTTGAAAATGGAATCAGCACTTTTAAGAGCCATCTTTCCGACATCGGGATATAGGATTAAGCCATTTCAATCCAAAAGTCAGTGCGACACATTTCACGAAAAAGACTTTGCACCCTCATCATGCACCAAGCCGATAAACTGTTCTTTATTGAAGCTTTCCTCTGGAGGTAGATCACTAAGGGATCAGTGCAAACGTGCTGTTGATGAAACGATAGCATTTTTCAAATTCAAGTAGATCGGGAAGGTACCGAGAAATTTCTTCGCTTCGAGTTGAAACGTGGTATTTCAGCTTACCTCCAGAATATTGTTATCGACGTAAAGTTCGTTCTCATCGATGAATGTGTTCAGATATCTCAATGGTACATCTTATACCGTCAATTTCGCGGTCACCTTACCACTGTTCTGGATGAAAGTGGCTATGCAAGTATTTTTCTAAAATTTAGTCAACTTGTGTATGTAGAAGGAAACATCCAATGTGTTCGACATTTTCTAGCTCGATTTCCTTCACTCAATTATAAACTGACTGTTCAACTTTGTAGGCTAGGCCCTGCTATTGATTGCCATCTAACTTACTTGCTTTCTTGCATAACAATCATCAAATAAATAATTACGATTTCAAGAAATTGAACTAGAAAATGTCGACCGCATGGGATATTTCCTTCTCCGCACACAATGACTACTATGGGAGCCGCATAGACATGTAAAACAGACGTATTTTACAAATTATAGAAAAATGGATCAATGAGCATGTGGCACAATTGAGTCGATGTTCTATTTTAGTAACAGGAAAAATTGCACACTAACAGTTTGAAAACGTTACAAAATCCTTATTGATTACAGGTGTCATGAGGCCCTAATGACAATAGCAATAATCCAAAAGCCAACAAGAAGAACTATTATGGTACTGTGGCTGAAGCTATCAATGAAGACAAGCGTGCCCACCATATGTGAGGAGAGCGGCCGTCACTTGCTACGGCTGGGAATAAACCACTTTCTTTTAATTCCGCTGAGTCATTTCGAAACAAGACACGTGTGCGGCATTTAATTATGTTAACTTGCAAAAAACGACATAACACTTGATTTGATTTCAGTTTAATAAAGCAACAAAATCAACAAAATGATTGCAGAAATTCTGCAGCCATCGACATGAAACTTTTACTTACATTGTGCATAATTCATTTTGTTTCTTTGAGTCTACTTATTAATTGCTGAATATTAAGTAGTATTTATCGATGGAAATATTGTTGTATAAGACGAAATATTGGTCGAATTTACGTACAGCAGACAATACACAATTTCCCATACGTACGGTAGTTATTTTCCATCTCATTTGTATCTCAATTCTCACAATCATTTCCATGCCCATTTTCTTAACCAAGTCTATCTTGTCGCCAGATGTCAAACATGTATGCTTCAGTCTCACATGTGAATGGTCGGTTATAAAGTCCCACATATTTCCAAACCCCACTCACTTTTCAACATGTCTGCAATTTAACGCACGGTTGAATTGATCCGTAAAATTGATCACTAAAATATCCTTTGTCCGTTTTCCTTTCTTGTAAGCAGACCGCGTAATTTCTTGTAATCTAAAATAGGGGTGTGTGCGGTGAACCCACAGAATTAGATTCATCTGCTTCTCGAATGGATAATTCGTGTATCGCTGTATTTTGAAAATGTGATCTTGATAAGATAGTACAATGAGCTCTTTAATTACTCATCAAAGCATTCCTATACCAGGTGTGCTATCAAAATTAAATCTGGAGTAAACCTCGAAGTCTATTGAAATTATCTCTCTGGCTGTTATGAGTATATGAAGTAGTACTTACATATAGGTCTGATGTGACACTAGTATGATCCAAAATAGGGATGCAAAGGTATCAGCGGGATGTCGGTCAATAGGTAATTATGGGTTATCTTCGCCATGCTCTCAAACTTGTCTAAATTCCGTAGAAATGAATCAATCGTCACAAAACTTTAGGCACACGTAAGTGAGGATTTTTCCTACCTACATACCAAAATTTGTGAAAATCGGACAAGTACTTTTAATTTAGGTGCGACAACTTGAAGTACAGCGATGTCTTCAGCTTGATTGGCTTCCTCTGACTTCATCGTCTGAGTATAAAGCACTTGAGGTCAACAAAGTCATTTCTCGTGAAGTGATGATAACCAGGCCACATCCCTACATTAACATTTTCAACTTAAAAAAAGGTGCGACAAGGTAGTGGTCGTGGCAAGATCTCAGACAGCACTGGATGAGGCGAAGAGGGAGAGAGAACAATGCACACACGAGTACCAATACTAATGCATCGAACAGACGAAGTCAGATCAAGCTGTTGACATCACTACAGTTCATGTTATCGTCTCTAATGCAAAAGTTCTTGTCCGATTTGCATGCGTTTTTGTATGTAGATAGAAAATATGCCAAAGTAAATTTACCTGAAGTTTGGTGACGATTGATTCATTTTTGCAGATTTTAGACAAATTTGAATACCTGGGGGGGGAGATAACCCATAACCACCGATCAATATTCATTATAAATTATTAAAATAGCAAAAAGGCTATTTCATCCATCTGGTGATCGTTTTGTAGCAAAACTTTAATTGAGTCGTCAAGTTTTATCTCAGATATTATTCAGAGTCAAGTGAGCAGGCAATATTTAGTTTTTTGATGACAGATATTCCCCTCGGTTCAATAATTTTCTTTAGAATAATAAGCATTTGACGTCATCAAAGAATTCAGAGCTAAAAATCCTTATGCCAGCGCACTGACTAATTCTGTGTAATTTTCGTGTAATTCGATGCTTAGGTGTCCTCATTTCATCTTTGCGTGTCGAGCAGCACGAATGTGCCTCATGCTTCCCCACATCACCACGCATTTCCAGCAGAAAGCTTTGAATTTGCTATCGGTGACCCGAAAGTGTGTAGTTTGTTAACACATGACCAAAGTACACAATTTCTTTCCAGATTAAAGCTAATTAGCCCCTATATAGAAGCATTTTGTAAATATTCATAGCTTACGAAGCTTCGGGACGATTTAGTTCTAGACATTCAAAAGACGTGAACAAAATCGTTTTAGCTAGTCGAGAGGAATTCATAAAAATGCTATCTTACGAACGGAGATGTCTCTCGAAAATCAATTTAATCGATTAGAACCGCAGAAGCTCGCCGATGAAGATCAAAAGAAGAACATAAAATTACTTTTCGAAATTATAAAAATGACATTCATTTATCATAACAAGGATTACAAGAGTATGTATTGAAAAGACATGCAAATACAAAATATGCTTCCACGCTCTAAGTAAGATTTAGGCTTTCAAGTTTTTTAAGCTTTAAGTTGTCATGACACGGAATGTTGAATGCCGTGGGCAATGTGGGATCAGCGTAAAACCTCAAAATTTCATGCTATACGAAAAGCAGCACTTTTGCACTTTTGCACCTAGACTAAGTTCTGTGAAGATAATTTTTGTGAGCTGGAAAATGTTCATGTTCAACTACAACAATAATTCTCTTTGTCCTGACGCTTTCATAACTTAAACAGAAAATCCGGCAAGCCGCCTAAAGACAGAAATGTCTAATTTTAACGAACTGCAGGAGATATCTGCCTGAAAAGTGCAATCAAAGTCATAAAAGTGACAAATCTCGTTTTGAGTGATTAAATAAATGCTAGATCATCACGCTATTAAGTGTTCCAACCTCGGAAATGCATGGATCTACATAAGCAAATGAGAGTTTGCAATGCTTGAGGCTCTTTATCTTGCAAGACGAGTGGAAGAATTGTCGCTTTACTGATCGCAGGTGACAATCTACAAATGAAGAGTAACAAGAAGCTTAGACACGAATTTAGGAAGAAAACGTCACTCTCGGACTAACTGGAAGCCGCCAGCGTTTTTGTCTGGTTTTTATGACAATGCATATCCACGAGTCCCAGCGACGTAGTAATGTTTCCAATCCTTTAATATCATAGTGTTGAATTTCCTAATCCTATGAACAGCACTTGTCCATTGTGATTGACACACAAAAACAAAGACTTAGCATTAATTAGTTAATTTAGATCATGGACAGCTAAAGATCTATGGACTGATCGCAGGAATCCAGGCAATAGTAGTGGAGGTCGACTATACCAAAAATCAAGTAATCAGATATTCTGGTATTTTATCAAACTTTATAAGAGACAGATGCACAAAGAAAGTAAAAAATTACCACTTAGGTTTTGCATTTTGCATTGATCTTTCTCTTTCATGTTAAGCATCGAAAGATCCTGAGATGGGTTCTTTGCTTCACAATTAAAAAAAAACAGATGAAAACTCTAGCGAGATGCCCCCTACAACATAAAATGTTCCCTGAAATTACTACATTTATCGGTACAGGTAGTATTGGGTTACATAGTACCAATAGCATCTTAATGATGATCTGAAGATATCATATTGACTAGAATTTCAAAATGTAAAAAATGAATGAGATGACGCAACGCTCCCCTGTTGACTGCTTTCTGAAACCGTGCAACATTTTTATCTACAACATCAAACTGTGAAAATGGTCTAGCCTGTATCACCGCTGCCCTGCGCTTCTCTGCTGTACGTGGGTTATTTCTGCGATGTGTTTCATAGGAAGGAAGGTATTTTGGGAGATTTGAAAACACTGCTGGAACGGCGTCGGATTTCAACAATCTTCGGTTTAGGGTTGAGTCTTTCTTAGAGGTTCGCGACTTACTTGAGTCATTTCTCTTCTTTACAAAATCACCATAAAACGAAACGACTGGCCTTAGCGATCAATCCAGGTGATAGCATTCTAGATCTCCATGTTTAGATAAATAATCTGATAACTAATCTAAATTAATAATCAAGACTAATGCCAATAGTGATTAAAATGCCGAAATATTGTTCACTCGAAAATATGTGTTCGTGACAAACCTTGAATAAAGCGCTATTGATCTTCAACAACACCTTGTCATGATTACCAAGATCCAAAATGCTGCGCGTTGTAAAAATTGCAGCCTACAATAAAAGTAAATGCAACTCTAAAACTGCTCCGACTTTCTGATTCGTTTTAATTGACCACTACAACTCTCAAAGTCTCGTCGTGTAAGTTTCCTCAATGCAGAAGAGATGTCCGCGTCCTTTCCATACTCTTTTTTCTTTTCTTTTTCTTCTTCTACGCTCTGACTAATTAAAATACACGTCTGTAATAAGCTAGTTCTATAAAGTTGAAGTTAAAACTCTTTCTCTGGAATCACATGGAAGGTCGCTTGTAAAAAACGAGGGAGAGGAGAAGATCTGCTTTGCATTATCTCTGAAGAAGGACATTTCCTTGTCCGAATATGTATCAAATCTCAATAGTTTTCTCCTTGTCATTGACTTATCTTCAATCGTGATAGTAAATTCCATCGCAAGGAGCGGATAAGGAAATTATCTTGACATCGATTCCCCTTTCACAGCGCCTCGATCACTGGTCCCGTTGGAGGATCACGAGCAGCCAATAGAGAGTTACAGTCAACCGCGAACTGGTGTTGGTGATACAATTCAATGTCAGTGACCCATTCTTTAATTGTCGTGTTTTTTCTGCGTCGACGTCGGCAGCCATGAACGAGCTGATGGTATCCCGCGCACGCTGGTCACTCATTCCGTTACTCAGGCCTCCGTCAACAGCCGAAGGTGATGCAGGTGAAATGACATCAGAGTCCGCTTCTCCGGATCCTTCAACTCCTCGACTCAACGTCTCCTCCGCTCCTTCTCCATCATCCTCTGCTGGCAGCGGTGGACTCCGAACTCGGATGCGCTACATGCGAGATAAAATCAGACGACGTGTGGTGCAGACTGGAGACTGGCCTCCACCGGGAGCCATCTTCGGCGACCGGTATTCGGTCAGCAGTGGTATTGGAGCCATGCTAGCAGCAGGGCGTCAACTACCGACTCCAGGAGCAATGACAGGAGGCCATTGGAGTGCTCCTCCATCGCGGAAAACGTATCCTACTCAGAAGCGAAATGTCGAGAGTTTTCCTTTGAAGAAGAGAAGTGGTAGTGACGCGGATGCGAAGAAAGGAAGTGGATCTAAAAAGGGAGGCATTGTTTGTTCTGAGATGGACATGAATGCAATCATAGCCGGATTCCGAGAATTCGAGAAGTCGATCCGAATACTTCACCACAGTCCGACACTCGGAATGACGCAGGATGAAGAAAATAATGGTAGTGTGACCGATGAAGCAGAGCCCAAGGCTGAGGTTTCCTCAAATCCCAGTATAATCGTCGAGTCAGTAGAGGTTGACTCCAAACCTAAATCGAGAACTCCACACTCTTCCCCAAAACGCAGTCACTGTGGTAAGAAGGTTTCTTTTGATGACAAACCTCTCATTCAAGATGATCAGGTGAAACGAAAACGAAGTAGTCCCACCCTTGAAGTCAATCCTTCCACAACTGAAAGTGCGGAAGCAAAAAATCCTGCAGAAATCGTGGACGTGGCCAGGAAAGAAAAACAATCACCGAAAGAGGTTGAATTTGATGAACTTGGACAGACGTGGGATGTGTATGGAGCAGACTTTGACCCTGAGATCCTGGGACTGGCCATTCAAAGACGCCTTGATAACATGATGGACATCGAAGAGTCTGAGGACAAAGAAGTGACGAGCAATCCTTCTGATCAGCAGAAATGTGAACGAATACGCCGCCTGTGGAGAAACCTTTTGTGTCTAACTCGGCGCCAAACCCGTACATCCACGACTTCTACGCCTTCTAACGCTTCTTCTAAGGTTAAGTGACCTCCTCTTCATTTCATTCATTAATTTGTAAATATTTTCATTCTTAACACACTATCGCATTGTTCCGTGCCAATAACAAAACTACCATCGAAATTCTTACAAAACTAAATACTCATAAATGAACGCAATTAAAATAAGACCTTTTCTTCGTAAAAAGTGACAAAACATTGCAATTTACAAAGTTTGAAAATGAAACAGATTTGTATTTGAATAAGGATCCGGACGGAGTGAACATTTTTCATAGAAACATGAATAAAAAAGTCATAAGTCATTCGCAAAAGAAAAAAGTGTCCATCGAATTTGGTGCTTGAATTCTTTCAGCGAGGCTGCGGAACCGCACTGTGAAAATGCTGTGCCATAACAGAAGGCGACCGAAGCAGGACCTTGCAACAGTTTGTGCGAGCGAGTTCGTGCAACCTCAGACATGGTGAAAAATATATCAGAGTCAACGTTAGAAATGTTGCAGATTCTGAAAGATCGATAATTCGGTCGCTTATGGCAATGCAACGAGAAATATTAGTTTGCGCAGAGTATTGTTTTTGCGGCCGATTCTTGCTCTAGTCTTAAACACGGTTTTCGGTGGCCTTGTGGATTGAGGATGCAGTTGTACGTCTCTCAAACGTCTCTGTTTCAAAGATATTGAATGAAAAATCTCACCTGAGAACAACATCTCTGTCAGATCTCAGTGTTCTCATCACTTCATTTATCAAACGGCAATGTCCTGTCTTTGGAAAATGAGATATTAAATCACACGTGTGTAACTAGCCATAAGGAAACAGTGACCGAAGGAGATACAAAAGACTTTCTCCTCTTGTCTAACTTTCGTGTTCATCTGTATTAATGAGCATCGACTATTTTCTATACTCAGCTCATTTGTGCACAAAGAACGTTAATTTCTCTACTTGTCTATTAGTTTTGGAGTCAGCATAAAGTTCGTTCTCCAAGAATTCATCAAGGCAAATTCCATGAAGCGAATAATTATGATTTAGCTACAAGAAATCGCTGAAGCATTTATAATTTTCATCTTGTCCACGGACATTCTCGTTTTCTAGTTCAGATTGTTTATATTTCCGAATGATAAGTAATTGCACAAAATGAAGAAAACCCTTATTAGTAAATTATGGATTACTTACACAATGCGTAAATATGATGTTGGAAAAACAACTGACAGAATGAATTATTCTGAAATATAATACTTAAAGCTATAGTCGAACACGCTTTGTATCATCTCACTCAATGTCTCAGCCCGTTGACAGGATTTTGTGAAGGACTAATTCCTTTTTAATGCTACACTGTAAACTGTAGGGCACTAATTTATGTACGAAGCCGAAATTTCGTGCCAGTTAGCGCTTAGCTAGTGCCTTTCTAGTGCCTCGAGGGATCAGTAGGCGCCACTAGGCACCAAACCAAATATTCGTTTATCCAATGAAATCGAAAGAAAACTCAATGGTGCGAACTCGGCACTATGAACTTTGTGCCTTGTGTTGGTTAGAATTGATGCCTGAATTTCGTGCCCTAGAGTTTACAGTGACTAGGCCCTGCCACTTCAACCCGTCTATAAACATGACTTAAATTTATGGAGAAAGTCGAATTTTCTTATGATATAACCTTCATTTGGCGATTGCCTCAATAATGTAGATTATGAAGGATGCAAAAGTACAAAGGCAAGGACCAATGTAAAGCCTTAAAGCAAATTAAAGGAAAACTCGGCAAACCTGACATTTCGAGCGGTTCTTTGCTATTTAGTTGGAATAAAGTGAAGCACAGAAAATGCATTAACCAAGTATAGCCATGATAATAGAAAACAACTTAGCGGTTAGATAAAATCGCAGTAATTTTCATTGTGCAGTGTTTTGTGCGCTACAGTATCAGGCATTTGGGATGTCTGTAACATTCCAAAAATCAAATTGATTACTGCATGTCTAATTCTTTGGATATATTGTAACTGTTTCGTTTGTCTATGTCTGAATATACAGGGTAACTCAAAAGTCTTGATCGGATTTCAAATCAAGATTTCTCAGTAAGTATTAACACTGCAAATTTAATTTTTCGTTTATGCTGCAGAGGAAGAACCAGAATTTTTGTAAAATCTCACAATTGTGAAAAATATCAAGTTACGTAGAGGTCGAGCCAAACTCACTCATATTATGGAGGTCAACCAATTTATCCGATGTCATGATCTCAGTTTCATCCATGAACTCTATTTTTCTGACGAGGCCATCCTTCATTTGAATGGCAAAATGAACAGTCACAACTATGTGATTTGGGATTATGAAAATCTACATTTATGTGACGACATTCCTCTGAAGTCAGAAGAACTGGTGGTCCGGGAGACCATGTTTTGCGACCGGACCATCGGACTTTACTTCTTTGAATCAACGGTACCAAAGTCTCTTATCTTAAGATGGTGAAGAATTATTTTATTTCGAAAATAAAGAGATGAAGATGATTTCCGACAACGTTTTTCCAACAAGATGGCGCACCGCCTCATTGGGGTCGGAATGTCAAAGGATTTCTCAACATCCAAATTCCTAATTTATGGATTGGCCGAAACGGTCCCATCCACTGGCCAGCTAAGAGCCCACATCTGACGCATCTTGATTATTCTTTGTGGGGTCATATCAAGGAAATTGTGTTTACGAATAGGCCAACCAACAGCAAAGAGCTGCGAGTGAAGATAATTGAAGCAGTCCAGTCCGTGACGAAAGTCACGATCAATAAGACTTTTGATAACTTTAAAAAGCTCGTAATTCTTTGTACCGAAGTTAAGGGTGCTCACTTACAGCATATATTGCAAAAATGAAAATCTTTTTGAAAATTCCGATTCTTCTTCTACAGTATAAACGAAAAATTAGTTTTGTAGAGTTCATAGTTATTGATAAATCTCAATTCGAAACCTGATTATGACTTCTGAGTTACCCTGTACATAATGATAATTTTGTGCGCTTAGGCCTATAACCGGATGTAATAGCCCTTGTGGTTGAATTGCAAATGTGCATTTTCGGTGTTTTCAACAAGTCACATCAGAATGAATGGAATTATTATTCTTCAACTACCGAATTCTATGGAAGCTGTATAATGCAACTCTTAACTCTGAGGAAACAAAATAACAGTGAATTTAAAGGCTAAATATGAAAAAGTCATTGTTAATAAGAAGTAAGAAAGTTGTTGACCTGCCTGTTGGATTTTACCGTGGATCGAGCATTTTACTACAGTAGATGCAGACAAAATGTCCACAATCATGACATGTTGCTTCAAGAGGTTTTCTTGTTGAAATGTAGGAATTCACAAGTTTGGAACTTCTGTCGTAGTGAGCAAATGATTTCGTCATCTTGCTTGAACTAATCAGCAGTCAAGTCGACTTGGAATTCATTTACCAGCTGTAGGAATATTGCTTCTTGCATATTGCACAAATAACAGTGGTGCATTATACTTCAACGGTCCACGGTGGACAAACAGCGCATGATTTCCTTGAAACCACGGAGTTTCAAAATGACTCAATAAACTGATATGACTTCTTTGTCCGACCTATGAACTTCTATTGTCATTAGCGTATTAGGTACCGCCAATCAATTCAAAGCATGCTTCCGGTGAAATCTGAAATTAACCTTTGTCTTATCTTGGTGTGTGGACTAACTTAGAATTGAATCTAGAAGCTGACATGTAGCAGCAAATGATGTAATAATTCAGCATGATAAGAAGCAGGATATTTGTAGAGATTTCAGGAATTCTAGGCACTGTAGAAATTATCTTATGTCTAAAAAGACTTTTAAGAGATTTTGAAATTCATGCGAACTTGTAAACCTTTGCTCCCCTGAAGCTGGCTGTGACAGCCGAAATATTGGGTTATTATAGGAAAAACAATATATATAATAATTGATAACAGATATTGCAGCTTTGGCTCTCCTTCTATCTTTTTTTTCGATTGATGTTTTTGCGAACACTTATGAATACTACCAATCCCATGTCATGTAGATTACATAGAACAAGAATAGAGCACCGTTGAAAATTAATTCCCCAACACATGCAGCAATACTGCACCCCAGGGTTGGAACCGGCCGACCGGCCGGCCGGTTTTATTCACGCCGGCCTCCGGCCCGGCCCCGGCCGGTTCCAACCCTGCTGCACCCATCCCCACTTCACAAATCTGAGCATTCCTTAAAAAAGCATTTTAGTCACTGCAACATGAAAAATGAAGAATTGATGAATGCTCATTAGCTCATCAAATAGTGAATTTATTAGTAATTAAAGTAATCGCCGATTCATATTTCCCAACATTTGACCTTACCGTTTCGATATTCCAGGCATTGTGATTTCAAGCGAGTTCGACTGTATTATCAAAATTCTCCAATCATAAATGTAAAGTTCAAATGAAATCGTTTTCCGAAACCTAAAAATTCCTTTCTTAATCAGCTGATAAGAAATCCTTCTGTAAACATTTAAAGTAAATTCAAAAATTTCCTTCGATTAGAGTCGGAGGAATTGCTAGAAATAAGATAAAAGGGCGAATGAGAGGACATTGCAAGTCATCTTTCAAATTAACAAATTGATTGCAGAAAAAATCCATGTCAAGAAATTGGTGCTTCTGTGTATTCACAATGAAACTACAGGAACATCGCAATAAGAACACATTTACAAAAAATAGACAACTTGAAAGACACACACAGAGAACGTTCTAGCCTGGAATGTTGTCTCCAATTTATGACCGATATTCTTACCCTCGATCGCGGTTATGGCTCGCAGACTGTGACTCCAGTGTGCCCTTTGAACATGATGACGCGTTGTGTGAATGAATATGTCCGGCCGTCTATCGTGGAGATGCGAAATTCAACTATTCAGATCGCAGTTGAGGGAAGACATCGCAGCAAATGGAATCGTTCACTCAGTGGTGGCTATTTATTTATCCTTCATTCTACTGGGTGCATTCCAAATGCAATTTGAACCGCAATGGAAAATTCTGTAAAAATAAATGAATACAATGTGAATCCTATTTCTGAAACTAAAGCCAAAATCTGCTTGTTGTTGATATAAAATTAATCAGTTTCTGACTGTTATACAAAGAAAAATATTTTTGTTATAAATGCCTTTTGATTTGTGTATTTCATCGAACATTGTCAGCATTTTCAAGAGATGTATTGAGGTATCAGGGGTCAACCGGATTCGATGTGTCAACCACGAAGTGCTTTAGTCCGGCAACCGAAATGATCTTCTGCAGAGAACGAGGACGAGAATGAGACTTTCACAGAATGATGTACTCCTTTGGCTAAAGCGACGAACCTGCACGTCTGCCAAGTTCTCCCCGGTTCCTCTTGGTAGATGGAATCAAACGGGAATGCGTGTAAATCCAATGCGAAGCAAAGAGAAGCATCAGTAAAATCAGATTTTCTATGTTTTCTAAGTCTAGAGCCACAATGTTTTAAATGGAATGTCATCAGGCCATTCCTATCACGTGCGTGTTATTATCAAGCTGCTGGTCGGTGATGCATGTCAGAATGTGGTTAAAAGTGACCAAAAAAAAGTGTTTGCCACTATTAGGATACTTTCTAAACCCGAACGTCTTCATTTTCATGGACTAAAGCACATGGGCTTGGTAAGAAATTACCTGAAGACATTCCATGTCTAGCATTGTGGTTGTAGACCAAGTAGGCCTACTCCTAATCAGAGAAAGCATATAAAATCTCACATTTACCAAATGCTTCATTGCGCTTCGGATTAGATTTATATGTGTTTTCTGTGATCCGTTCTGGCAAGAGAAAGAGTTGGGTATAACCCGGCAGACGCGCAGATTCGTAGTAGCCATCACAGTGTGCATCATTCTATGAAAGTCTGGTTCTGTGAAGAAACTCATGCTGGAGGTCGTTCTGCACGTATTTCTTACTATGAATTATTATTATCAGACACGAGCTGATTAGCGAAATTTAAAGCTGTATGCATCAGAAATGGGAGACAAAAGATCGTCCCAGATGCAAGTGTTTTTCCTTCGCTAATAGTGAGGCTATTTTTCAGACATTTGATTTCTAATCAAATGGAGACATAGGCCTACACAGTGCCAAATTATCAGACGTAAGCCTATCTCGTATGGAAAGTATTAAAAATTATGATTCTCTCCCGAATCATTGTAAATTGTGTCAGATAAGCTTCTTTTAAATGAAAAAGGAAATACCCTTACACTGCTAAGCAAAATGGTCCGTGTACGAAAGGGTCCGCATCCATAGTTCCAAAGAGTTACTACGTGACCATGGTCCGTGTTTAGCAAGGGTCTGCACTACTATGGGGTCCGTTTTGAAGGTCCAAAGGGGTCCGTGTAGTGACTGATAGATAAAAATCAGTTGAAGAATTAAGGGCCGATTAGATGCTCTTATACTTCGTACCATGTAGGTCTACTGCTTGCCTTTATAGGAATGCTCACTAAGCCCATTCCTGCCTTGCAAATGTTTGCTGCTAAAATTTCCAATGAAAATGATAACTTTTAATTTTTTGTTATTATCATTTTTTCCAATTCTTACAAGCATTTGATAATTATGTGTTTTATCCTTAATAACATTAGCCTTAGATGACTTTGTCTGTCATTTCAATTTCCAAAGGAGGTATTTTGGCACCTGTGAAATATGCTCACAGTACTACATGCACGTTCATCGGACACGTTTTCTCTGTACCTCCTATACGCACCCATCCACAATGCGTACTGCATTTGGGCAATTCTCATTTAAAGTGCGCATTTTTTGAAAAATCGTTCTCACCTCTTAAATTTCAACAAAACAGTATTATCCTACTCAACTTCGAGGGTATGATTGACTCTGCCGTCCACATTACTGAAACCAATGCATTTTTCTCATTTTTGATTTCAGTTTAATGGGTCCAACACCGTCGGTCTGATTACAAGTAGCCAGATTTCCACGTTCCACGACCCAAGTAGCTGCATTTATACAGACATATTTCATAGTTCTAAAATAACATGGTGAAGACCTAATGCTCAGTTGTTTTAGTGACATTGCCTACTTTATCAAGCATAATGCCAATCGTCTTCGAATAAAAAGCATATTGCTCTGGATTAGCGCAATGCCTGGTCTCTCGAAAACGTGTGTAATCAGACCGACGGTTTTCTTACTTTCTTCTATGGCAGCCACTTGCCAACTTTTTAATACTTTTCACTGAAAAGCATCGGTTGCTCCTATCTTGTCATGTACCGCATGTACATTATGCTTAATCACGCTTTGAGATCAAATTTTGAGTGCATTTAAAGAAAAAGTATTTACTTTTGAGCAGAAATCGTAATTAGACCGACGGTGTCAAACTTGGGTTCAATCATGTCCCCTCTATTTTCATAAAACAATATTCAATATTCAATTAAACTGTGAGACACAACGTTTCGGCTGATGCAAATAGTCACTCATGTCTTGCCATCCCTCATACAGAAATCGACAGACAATGGCACAAACTGTAATCAGACCGACGGCAATCAGACCGACGTCTGTCTGATTACAGAGCCGTCGGTCAAATTACATAAAATATTTATCATGGAATAATGCATTGTTATCGGTTTAATGGCCCTCATTTGTATCCTCCTGCATTGCTAAATATCTATTATTTTTCATATCTATATGGAAGAATGCTGATGGGCTCTATAGGCTTGTTTGAATGCAGAACACATGGACTATCTACAAAAGCACAATCAGCGGCCTACTAGTGGCCACTATTTCTTATTTTAGAATTGCAAGATCTTGATCTGAAATGAGCTAAGACGAATCCCGCAAACTGCAAATAAAAGCAAAAAGAGTGTTTCACTTGAGCAAGTTCATAGAGCTATATAAAGCGATATGACTTTTAGTCCCCCGAAATGCGCACTTTAAATGAGAATTGCCCATTTGATATTTCGAACTTTTACTTGTGCCATTAAAATACGGACTTTATCCATTTGTTTGCGGAAGTGCATCTTTCTAGAACAGTTTTTGCAGCACATTTTTTTGCATTACAATGCATAATTAGTTATTTTCTGGTCTTATCTAGACAAATCATAAATTTACAAAGAATTTGCAATTCAGAAAAGTGTCTGATAAATTTCTGACCTTCTCTTAAGGACCATTTTGCCTAACAGTGTAGACGCATAAAGTCCATGACTGAATGATGAGGCTACACATAGTCAAAGCAGATTAGGGAGACAAGTCAGTAATTGCTACAATTTTCGCATAGGGTAAAGTGGGATGGGTCGGACACTGGGGTGGGTTGGACACCTGATTTACGATATCATATCGTCTCTTTCAGCAACCATTACTGTATGAGTTTATGTATTTCGCTTACAAAAACTAATGTTTATGGAAGTAGAATGCTTGTCTTCGTGCAAAATTTCATCATAAAAATTCATTATGAGGTTATCTTGATATTTATCGGAAGTATAAAAATGGAATTCATACACAAAATTCTTGTCGCAGATAATTTCTACCATTATTAGTGAAAGACACGGGATTTTGAGTGTCACTATATGTTTATAGCAAAAATAAATACTTTGTTAGGGTCATATTATATCGTGTCATCATTAATTAAATCGGGTATGATAAAATACTTGACTTTTGAGTACTTTATAGTGCACCATATAATGTTTTGGGGTGGGTTGGACACTTCATTTTGTGGTTTCGCAAATCTTGGGTCAATTACTCGTTCGCATCAATTTTTGAATCTTTACTACAGAGAGCAGATTTCAAATGGAACAATGCGTTTGCTGCAATAGATATCCATTCATTAACAACCTATTGAATTGCAATGACATAGCAATCAGATGTTTTGAATTTTGAACTCTGGCGACAATGCTGCAAATTCTCACAATCTTTGTTGCATCGCCAGTATAAGGCAGAATATTACCTATTGTCAAGGTAAGTTGAACATGATTATTTTCAACATTTTTGATATTATTTTACTTATAATATACTCAATCTACAGTTTTGCAGTAAAGAAATAGATTTTCTAACAATTTTAAAAGTTAGCATATCGTATTGGGGTGGGTTGGACATCCCTGTCCAACCCACCCCAGAATTAAGCAGGATGACGTTTAATTATAGATTCTATCAAAATATTGGTTACATATGTAATAATTAGGGCTATTTATACGAATAATACACTTATGTCCATGTAATGTGAGACTAAATGTATTTTATTTCTATTTCAGAAATCAAAGTGATTGGCATGGTACGCAAGTCCAAACGGCTCACTTCACGCGGGTCTAACTATTCAAAAGAACAACTGGAGAATGCGGTCAAAGCTGTACGGGAAGGCATGCCATACCTAACAGCTGAACAGAGCTTTGGTGTGCCACGGAACACCATTCGGCGCCACTGCAAAGGCCGTGTGAAAGGCTATGGAGGTGAGACATTCTTTACTGCTGACCAGGAGAAGGCACTTGTTGACAGAACTTTGTATTTAAGTCAGAGAGGCTTTCCTTTATCTATTGATGATTTTTGTAGAGCAGCGTATGCATTTGCTCAGAAATTGAGACGTAGAAAAGAAGTAGGTCAGATTTCTCAGGCATGGTTATTGAATAGGAAGGCTTCCTATGACTGGCTCGAAGGATTTCGTAAAAGAAATCCTTCCATATCACTTCGTGTGGCTGAGAACTTGTCTGTATCTCGAGCTGAGGCTTTTAATGAGGCTAGGATAAGGAACTTCTTCAATGAGGTAGCCGAGAAGTCTGAAATGCTTGACATATTTGATGATTATCCAAACATGGTATACAATTGTGACGAGACAGGTTTAAGTACTGTACCGAATTCTTCCAACAAAGTCTTAGCTGTCCGAGGAGCTAGAACAGTCCAAAAAGTCAGTGTTGGAGAGAGAGGCACTCTAACTACGCTTATACCGTGTGGAAATGCCTCAGGACAATTGATCCCTCCTTTTTTAATATTCAAGGGACATGCTCCAGTAGATGTTTCACTGTATCCACAAGGTACAAAGATATTTTACACGCAATCAGGATATGTTGACCAAACTATATTTCTTCTGTTCTTGAAACATTTCGAAGAACATAGAGTACATGTTCCAGGCAAAAGATGTATTCTTTTCTTGGATGGTCACACATCGCACATAACAGTTGAGAGTATTCAATTTGTTAACGAATCCGGCATCGAATTGTTCTGCTTGCCTTCACACTCCTCGCATAGAATCCAACCACTCGACACTCATTTCAACAAACCACTCAAGGCAAAGTGGTCAGAGGTACTTTCCAAATACTTGAAGCAGTCTGATAAGGTCTTCCTAAACAAAACTGTCTTTGTCGAAGTATTTAGTGAGGTGTGGAATTACATGACATCAAGACCTGATCTTCTGATCAATGGTTTCACTCATTGTGGTTTGTTTCCACTGAAGAACCCTACAACTTCAGCCGACTTTGAAAAGTCAAAATCTTTCATAAGCTTCGAAGCATCATCTCGCTAAGATACAACCCCTTTGGATGTTCCTTGCTCCAGTGGAACGGCGACAGTTTCTTCCGACCATAACAGCTCTTCGTCAGCTATTCGTTCTGTCCTCTCTTCCCCGAGGAAGCACTCAAACCCAAATCATAGAAAAGAGCACGTTGCTTATGTTTCTTCACCGACAGTGCTAGGACAGAAAATGATTCTTAAAAGAAAGAAAGAAACTGTTAGGCCAAACACTGTTAAGAAATCAAAATCGATTCATGTGTGCTGTGTATGTGGTGAAATCTGGACTAAAGAAACAATTATGGATTGGTTAAGGTGCATTGAATGTAGCTTGTGGGCATGTGAAACTTGCTTTGCTACAACAAAGTGTGCAACCTGTGAATCACGAAACTACATACTATGATTTTCTTCCTTCTTCTTACATGATTTTCTGATGAATAAATCAACTATTGATTGTTATGTTTTATCAATATATAGTGTCGTTTTGTTTCCATGAGTTTTGATTTTTATTTTGTGGTACAATTAATACCATAACTGGGCATAAAATGAAGTCGAATATGCTAAGTGTCCAACCCACCCCGAATTGTGTCAAACCCACCCCAGGTCGTTTTTCAAAAGTTATGAGACTTATTGCGTATGGATTTAATGGGAAGTGATAAATTAACGCGAGAATATGTAGAAAATAGGTTACTTTTTGAAAATAATTACATTTTATTTGATAAAAATGTAAAAAAATGTGCTACACACTGATTTCTCAGAAAATGTGTCCAACTCGCCACAGTTTACCCTATTTTGAGATTGCGATAAAAGTACTGATGCAATCCGACTGACAAATAGTTAGATCATGAGAAAAACTTACATGTTAGTGTTCAGAGAAACAAAATACTTTTTTCTATGGAAACTGTTTAAATAGGAGATAAAAATTGCCTCAACATGCACCGCATGCAGGAGGATAATTACAGCTATCGGGGAAAGCATTTACAGTCGCTAGAATTATAACGTCGCATTCAAATGACAATCCGATGCGTGTATATACCTACAACAATTAATATTTTTACATATCGCAATGTTGCAAAAGTGCGTTACGCTTCAATATTCAATAGCATGAAAGAGTATAGAAATATGGGTAAAAAGGGATAGAAAGCTGCTAAGTCGATGTTAAATTTCTAAAATGTTCACAATCTCAAGCGTGACATTATACAAGTTAGGTCCATCACTCTCAGTGCCATCTATGTGAACCTAACTTATCATATCGAGCCGATTTTCCCCCAAAGAGTGCATCTCCCAGAGTTGGAAAAGTCGGAATTGGAATTAATTCCATTTTTCATCGGAATTGGAATTGGAATTGACCTTGACAAACCTCAATTCCACTTTTTCGATAGACCTGTGATAAATCTATTTGTACAAAAATTGAAATCACAGTACTCGGTCGTTGTGTTAACTACACGCAGAGATAAGAGAGAGATAGATCGACAGAGGTAGCTTTATTCTATAGTTGAATATAGTTGGTGTTTTCTGTGACTTCTATGGGCCTACAGCCCCGGACAATATTATTTTAGCGATAAAGCAGACAATGAAAAGACAATCATCTTTGTTAAATCTGTTATTTAGTTATTTATCAAGTAAGATAATTAATCAAAATATAGCAATTGCTGAATTTAGCTCTTGATAGGATAAGCACAAAAATTGGAGATTAACTTAATTGTTGTACATGCGAAAAACAATTGGTTTGGAAAGAGATTCGTTTGGATTAATGGTGCATTAAAGGGCAGCAACCCTGTCAGTTCAAATCATAATATAGACAGTGTCAACAAATTATTCTAATAATTAATTATTCAATTACATTAACTATTATTCAACTTCCAATCAAAACAATTAACAACATTAATTTTTAAGACTATAGTTATATAGATACGATACGCAACGATAAAAGAAAAACTTTACACTTGCAGTTCACTGTTCACTTTCTTAATGTTAAATTCATTTCAATTCGATCGGACTCACTTATACCAAAATAATATCATAAACATCAGTGTCACTTATACCGTCAATCTTCAATCGCGCTCGCTGATGTGTTGCTGTATACGCTGCTGTGTTGTTGTTCGCTGGCAGGCTGTTGTTGTTGTTACTTCTGTAGTTACGTTACACCGCGAGAGCACGGAGTTCTTCTAACTGCTACTGAAGATGTCGTATGTGTTGTTGTTGTGTCAATTTATCATCGTTTCCAATTTATACAAATTTTTGAGACTTGACGATAAAACCACGTTCTTTTGAAAATTGAAAGAGTTTCCTTTAATCCCTGCTCGTTAGCTTTCGACCCAACCACATTTCGTTCTTATCACGGAATTTTTAATCTCCTTTTTTAACATGGACCATTAATCAGACTTCACGATATCATTTTTATCGTTGTTTTTTCTTTCATCAACAGTCACGTTATTCGCACATTGAATTTCTTTCTTCCGTCAGTTTATTAATAGATTTATTCGCATCTCATCTCTCTCTCTCTCAGCGTTTCATTCTTTGCTGACCGTTAACTTTCTTTTTTCACGAGATAATCTCATTTTCATGTGTTTCAAATTCATCTTCGAGTAGCTCGTTGTAAAAATCGACATCTGAACTGACATCCGAAATCTGAAGTGCTTGATTCACAATTTTCAGAGCACGTAGCATTATCATCGTCTGCATCATCGTCCGAGTCTTGCATTTGCCTTGCATGCAGAACAGGAATATTCCCCAAGCATGTTAATTGTCAATGCAGCAGTCTTCAAAGTTCTCGGTTTACGCACCAGCCGACAATAAAAAATGCCCTTTGAATGATATCACTCGAATTGAACGCGTGTTCCTAGCAGCTTCAGTCAATCAGTTGACTGTAGAGGAAATAAATTAAGTTCAAAGCACTCAACGCCTTTCGCTGGCTGATGACAAGAAAAATTGCGCATGCGGAGCGCTCAGGCGCACTGATGATAGAAAGGTAAATGATGACGTCACAGACTCAACACAGACCGGCGGTTGACGTAGTCAGTGAATGAATTGTACGACGGTTTATCTGTGATGCAACAACAAGTGGTAGGGAAGTTATGGGGTCATTCTGTAGGCCGCCGCAAGGAGTTATCAAGCAGACAGGATGCGTCCGTGTGCCGCACAGGTACGAATATGTTGCATTAGGGCAGTGCTCGTTTGCCGACCGGAAAGGCTTAAAGTTGCTGCCATACCCGGACAAGTTTGTGTTAGGCAATCAGGATATTGAGTCAATTTTGACGGGCATTCATTGAATGTTAAGCTTAACTGCATGAAATAGTCATCCAACCTGCAGGGATCGCCAAATTAATTTTTGAAATTTTTAACTGTCATTTTCTCTCTTTCTCGTGGACCTTTTGCACTGACCAACCAAATCTTGTCGTCTTACTTATACTGCTGTCGCTTCTCGTACATATAGCCCTATGTTTCTTACTTATAATTACTTAGGCTAACTTTGTGAAGCTAACTAAAATTGCATTAATTTCTTAGACCAAATCTGGTAGTTAATTTCAATACTAATTCTCGTCAGGACTGCACAGGCACCATAATAGAAAGCGATGACGGTTAGTGTTCTCCTTGAAAGGGTGACTTGGTTTGTCAGTCTTTTTGATCGAGCGTTGAACCTCCGAGAATGCAGAAATTGGCAGAAAAAACATCCAGATTAACATGGTGAACCTGCGTCTTCCAATTCATCAAGCTTTCACACTTTACTTTTTTGCATGCAGCTGTGGTGAGACTTTGCAGAGAATAGTGTAATGAAATATTACAGAATGTTGCCTGACATAACACCATAGGCATCAAGCAATGACCAGTCAGTTCAACATAAATCCGCTAATTGAACAACTTGATCATACCAGGATCACACATCAAAGGACACAGTCGATGTCAAGTTCTACAGATAAGTTAATGAACGTTTATTTAACGCCTGCTGTTTTTCTCAACAATGATTGAAAGGACTAACATTACCGAGAAAACTTTGGCGCAATGCTTTGAATTCTTCGAATCTGAAGGAATCGTGATCATCGGAGCATTTTGAAGGAATTCAAAGCAATGAAAGACTATTTTTCCATCTCAATAAGGCATTATGAATTTCCTTTTGCCCAATCAGAAGTGCCTGCATGTGCCATCGTCTTAACTTTTTGCATTTAGTGAACATTTGAAGTACCTATTAATCAAATGTAAATGTTAAGCAATCTACAATTAGTGTTGATTCAACAGAAAAATTGTTTCATACGGCATTATTGTGAGGACTTTATGAAGTGCATTTTTTAAATTATGGCATTGCTTATTTTATTATGGCATTTATTGACGAAATTATTTACGAAAGAGTCACGTCAACAGTCTCAATATTGTGTCAGTATGAGTTCTATTTATTTGAAATTGTAAAAGTCACGATAATACTGTTGACGTGTAATTATTGAGAAATATCTTCAAGCAATAGTAGCAAAGTCGCAATGTCAGTTATTCCCATTTAAATAGAGTATAGTTGACTAATTAGGAGGAATTGACGTCAATACTAACTGAAAAAAACAATAACAATGGGTTGCGCAAACGACTTTAAGTCAGAAATGTCATTTCCTTCAAATGATTCCGCTTTTACAAACATTAATCATCTTGTCACGTCAAGCAATTAAGCTCTAATAATAGACATTTGCTCCATTTAATGAAAGATAGATATGATGCATTTGTTTCCATAACTGGTGTCCCAATTAAGTCAGATTTCTTGATAAAAATAAACATGGCTAATTTCGATAATAGTGAGGAAAAAGTCATCTTTAAAAATAAATCAGTTATATCAAAATATAATGTGAAATACTAAATTCATATAGATAGGTCAGAAAGTCTAAATCACAAAAATCAAGATTGAGGTCAAAAGTTAGTATATTGATGATATTAAAGCACTAATATTGATAACAAGAAAATAAGTAGCAATAAGCATGTAGGCCCATAAGTTTGATATGCTGGTAAGTGATTCATAACAAAGAGATAATTCATCGTTTTATGGGCATTTATTATCAATCGGTAGGTCGGTAGCATTTGCGATATCTATCTAATAAGGAATACAATTAAACACAATTGAGAAAAAATGAAATAACAAGTAGTTTCCTAGATATTAATAAGTTTCATTGACTGGGAAGATTTCATTCAGAACTTTATGATTTGAAGTGTTGTAAATAGCACTCGTTAAGTACAATACAAAGTAGCCTGTGAGAACAAGGCGAACGGCTGGCGGATGTCAGCTACATATCAGTCATATTGGCGGCACATTCGCTGGCGAACTTCGCCTGCGACAATTTGGGCTCTATATGCCATCTTTTATTATTCACTTTCTCTCATACTTTCTTTGTCCGCCTCATCTTCGAGGTTACATTTTCTCCCTCACCTCTATGCTATTGGTCACTTATCGATACTCGATCTATTATCCATAATTCTTCGATGATATCTGGGAGAAATAAATGAATGTACTTATAAAAATTTACATAACATTTCTTGACTTTCAATAATATACAGCAAAAACAAATAGTTGAATAATTTCATAGTATTTACTGCGACATTTATGGAAGATAAATGCCTGTTTAGTTAAAGCTCTCACGAATTTTAAAAGGCCTTTTTTAATAGATGAGACTGAGTAGACAATTTATTTTCATATGAAGGTAATATACTAACATTACTACTTACTGTTTATTAGTTGGTACACTATTCACTATTTCACCGGTTGGGAAAAAACCAGCTCAAATTCGATAACAAACATCTATCAATTAGTTATAGCAACTTACTCGCCACCTACCTCTTTTGGATTTTAGACGTATTTTTATAAAAATGAAGGCGGCCTTCAAATCTTGCGATAGTTTTGTTACAAAATTGGGCAAGAATAAATTTAGCCACAAAATCGCTAACTCACCAGATAATCTCTTGATATTAGCGAGCTACGTTCCCACAGGGATACTCCTTCAGTTCATCTTGGTTCTCGATACTGCTCATGGTGGAGAGATCAACTGCCCCTTATGATTGTGACAACGCTACCGAACTTCACAAAACATCTTTAACGAAGTTGTTTTAACAATTGATAATCTGCCTCAAGACAGATTCCATCAACTTTTGACTTCCGAGGCTTCTTTCTTCCTCTCTGTTCACCTTCTGATCGGTCACCATTGATCCAGGAGTCGGCAGTTTTTATATTCAGAGTTGCTGCCAAAACCTCTCAGTCACCACAAGTACATTAAGCAGATATTGAAAATTGCATAAATTTAATAAAAATTATTTGACACTTTCTCGATGCTGATAATTGGAATTTATCATCCTTTCTGGAATTCCCCGCTTGATCATGATGCAGCAGTTGATTGTCTTACAGCTATCATTGATTATGTGGTACTAACCTTGTCTACTAATAACTCATTAAGAATTGTTCTTATGGGCGATTTTAATGACCTCAGAAAGTATCAGGATATCATTGCCAGTGTTACTCAGCTGAAACCTTTAGTTACTTCTGCAACGCGTTGAGAAAATCTTGTTGATCAAATTTATACAAATCCATCTGACTATCATAAGCCTCGTATCCTAGCACCTATCGGACGATCGGACCACGCTACTATTTTGTAGCAACCGGAGAATGTTTGAGAATCTGGTGACTCATCTCGTAAAGTGAAAATCAGGAATTACTCAAATTCTAGAATGGCTGCTTTTTTTTGACGCTCTTAATTTGATTGATTGGATCGGAGCGATTGATTGTTCAGGTGATGTTGATACTTCTATGGAGTCTTTTCAGCAACATCTTGCCAGGCTGTTTGACTTCTATTTTCCTGAGAGAATCGTGCGTTTTCGGCGTTCTGAACCACCATGGATGAGAGGCTCACTAAAAGTCTTGATAAATGAACGGGACAGAGCATTTTTTAAAAAGGAAATGGGGAAATTTAAGCGATTGTGTGAGGAAGTAATCAGTCACACCAGGTATTTGAAGTCGACGTATTTAAGTGAATCTATTAATTCTAATGATTCTCGAAGAATGTGGAAGGCTGTTAAAACAATTAGCAAGTGTAAGAAATCGACCAATGACTACACATCTATCTCAGATGATGATTACAATTCCTATTTTGCCTCCAATTTTCAAGATTCTTCAAACGTACGTGAACTTTATGATTCAATTCGATGCCTTCCGAGTGAAAAGTTGGAGATCACTGAATTTTGATGTACTTGCTGTGTTACAGAAGTCAAAGCGAAAATCAAGTGGTCCAGATAACCTGCCTTATTGGGTGTTTCGAGATGGTGCTTTCGCTCTGGCTCCTATCATTACTCTACTGTATAATAAAAGCCTTATCGACGGACATGTACCAGCTTGTCTTAAGCAAGCGAATGTTTCTCCTGTTCCGAAGTGCCCTAATCCAGTTGCAGTATCTGACTACCGACCCATTTCGTTATTGCCGCAGTTGTCGAAAATTTTTGAAAAAATTGCATGCCGTAAATGGTTGCTGCCTTATATTCGTCGTCAACAACAGACACAGCAATTTGCATATATTTCTGCTCCCGGAAGTGGTACCACATCCGCATTAGCCTATACTTATTTGCACATCTTGAAGCATCTCGATTGTCAATCAGGAGTTGTTCGTATGGTGGCAATTGATCTATCTAAAGCATTTGACAGACTGACCCATGAATCCATCATTAGTGCTTGTGTTCATTTCTTTATCCCGAAGGAGATAGTTATGTGGATATGCAGCTATCTATCCAAACGTAAGCAACGTGTATATGCCAATGGTAGTTTCTCTAAGTGGAATGATGTGCTTAGTAATGGATTCCTTACAACCTGTCTGTAACAATTCCATCTTCGTAAAATATGCAGACGACTTGACCATACTGCATTTCATACGGCATCAAAATGAAGACAATCTCCAAAGTGAAATGCGCAATGTTCTGTGTTGGATTGATAATTGCTGCCTTAGTGTGAACGCTCAAAAGTGTAAATCAATGGATATTATTACAAAAAACAATGTTCATATTGACCCTGTTTTGCTTTCGGACAATTCTCCGATGGTTCAAACATCTACAGTAAACATTCTTGGTTGCTGTTTTTCATCAGATATGAAGTGGAATTCTAATATCCTCAATTTGTTGAGGACGGCCTCAAAGCGTATTTATATTTTACTTCATTTGAAACGTTCTGGTTGTCCAGCTGAGACCATTTTCAGTATTTACTGCGCTTTAATTAGACCTGTGCTTCTCTATGATTATCCAGCATGGTGTAACATCCCGGACTATCTGAAGCGTCAACTGTTTAGTGTTGAGAAAAGGGCCTTGCGCATCATTGGTGAAGAGCTGAGTGACCATCTTTCTCTCTTCACCATGGGAGACAATATCTGTCTGAAGCTGTTTAAAAATGTGGAGTCTCAACGTGACCATCCTCTTCGATGATTTTTTGATGAAAAAAATGTGGAAATAACAAGAAGTTTATCTTTGTTGAGGAGACCAAAAACTAAGAAAAGGCGATTTTTGCATTCGTTTATAAAGTATTGCCCTTCATACTTTTCTCGTGTCTTATATTAACCTTTTTGTATATTAACCTATTTGTTTTGTAATGTGTTCAACGCGTTTCGTGAAACAATAAAGAGAATCTTATCTTATTGTACTGTCACAGAAGGATAGCACAAACAGCACTGAGAAGATTTACTGCAACCTTGACATGAAGGATTGGTACCCTGGATACTCAGTTAAAACATAGGATTCGAAGGCAAATTTCAGACACAGTTGTGATCATGAACTTCGTGGAATTGTTGTCAACAATGAATGACAAAGCAAGGGCTGCAAATTTTTACCAAACCAGAGGAATTTTACACACTCATCGCTTCTGTGACGGTGATCATGAAATGAGACCACACTTTGAAGCGGGAAAATTCTGAAAATGTGGGGGGGGGGAAGAGTGGAAGTAGTAAAGTACCACTCTTTGTTCATCAATAATTCTCCGCTCCTTAAGTTTGGAGTTTGGTTAAGTTCTTCTAACGAAGCCATGAAGTGCGCTTGTGAGTCTGGATTGTAATTAAAGGTTTAGGTTTCTTGCTATTACTTCATTGCATTAGACAGTTTCATTCTGGTGCTGCAATAATTTCTGCTTTCCTGCTTTATACTACGTGTGCAAAGGAGTGATCAGGATGCTCAAATATGTTGCCGCGACATTCAACACTATCAACTTTCTATCACTAGCCGTTGAGAAATTGAAACTCAAATCATTGGCATCACATCGGCCTTCAGCCTGCATCCTTTCAGTACATGAAATGCAAATGAACTGTATATTATCATTGGAATTTTCGAATCAATAGGAGCATTTTTGTTTCAGTGAAATAGAGAAGTATTGACATCAGCAGATTGCCTCAAGTAACAGTTCCGTCCATGCAAATTAAGACATGAAGTTAACAGAAAAAACGAACTGTTCTGACAAGGATCTTGTAGAAAAAACAATAAAGCAGGTTGCAGGAAAATAGTTTGCCTCAATCCTTTGCATTTCCAGATTATACGGACACGTTTTGTCACAGCACGTTACATGTCTAACAAGCAAGTAAATTACCACATGTGAAATTGGCAGCCGTTGTTTCACTCATCATGGCAAATTTTCTGCACGCATGTATTTGTCTCTTTCAATAATTTCAAAGTATGTGATGCTATTTCCTTTTTTAGATTTTAGGCTGATGATGAAACGCGAGTGACGATGTGCCTTGCTAGTAAATGTATTCTACATGCAATGACTTTCATAATTTTCAAAACATTGCGATCGAGTAGCAATTTACATATTTTTGTCTTGAGGCTATAGAACACAGCTATATTCTTTTGACTTCATAAATGTCGAACTTAGATAGAAAGTCAATCGATTCATCAACTGTTTTACTCAGCAGCAAGTTGTGAGACAGATAAAAGATTGTTATCTGTTACGCTTTTCCAAATTTGGCAATGAAAATGACAAAGAGCAACAATATATATTGCTGGAAAATCTTAAAATCATTTTTGAGCTTTGAACAACGAACTCTACATGACAGTCAATACATTAGCTACATTTTATATACATTTGTTGCTGCTCGAAATTATTTTGAGAAATATTGCTACTTGTTCCCTCACAAATCAAAGGTGCACTTACATTTTTGTTATTTCTGTCATTGTATACAGCTTAATATTGATAGCTTTAATGATGTTAAAATTTTCATAATAAAATTATTCTTGATTTGCTGCTTACGGTTGCTTATGATTTATCCTTGTTTCCAAATCACACTAAACAATATTAAACATTTCATAGGTGATAAAAAATGAACATTACTTTACACTTGTTGATACACAATTTGATTAATTGAAACTAGTATTGATGCAATTGACATAATAATGCTTTCTAGTCTTCCTATTGAACTTTCTGCGTCTGAATTGCCATCGGCTAAGTGCTTCATTTTGACTTTATGTTATCAAACTGCCTTACACCGGTAATGAAAACTCTTCTCAGGGAATCGCATTTGCCTGAATGTAAAAGTTAAAGATGCATTCGATGAATTATTCGAACGGCAATGTAGAAAAACCTTTTTGCAGCATGATGATCAGTTGAACTATTTTCAACAGAATATATAGGCCTACAAGCTTCTTGCCTAAAATGCCTAGTAGTCATCCTTGATTTACGATTTGTTGAAATTTTACACTTAGAGTAATGTGACAGCTATGTTATACAACATTGAAAGCGCGGTATAAGGACGGAGTACGCTGCGCGTTGTTTGGAACAACTGGCTTGAGGTTTTCTGTCTCATGTTGAGGAAAGTCCATAGTGTTCGATGCTACCAAATACTTTTAGTCAAAAGCCAGAGAATGATCTTATTGATCATGATAATCAAATTCAGTGCTTCCTATCTCATCAATCTAGTAGGATACTGCATCTTTGTGCTGCCCTATAATTCATGGAGTGCATTATTTAATGCTATCATCTCAATTTAGTTTATTTAATATTTCGTCAACGCTAACATACAAGTTATTCTAAGTTTTCCACTTTTCGCTATTGCAGATCATCCAACATTCGTAACACAGGAAAAATGGACGAAAATCGTGCAGTAAGTTAGTGCTATTCAATATCCATTTGTTTTAGTCCGCTAATGCGGCATACAGATTAGCGGATCGTGTTTTCACCAAAATTAAAAATCAACTACACACCCAAGTTCTTTCTAACAGAGTAGGTTACTTTTCTGTATTAAGTGTCAGTCCGCATCCACAAAACTTCTGCTATACCGACTCTCGGACATATTGTAAATTTTTTGAGAAGGTTTCATGCTATATGAGAGCAATTAATGTCTTCTAAAAGGTGAAATACTATCATTTCAGATTACAAGAATGGCTTGACACTGAATCATGCTTTCCAGTGGGTACACAGAAATTCATAATTAACCGACAACGTAATATTCTCTGCTCTTTCAATAGAATTTGGCAAGCAGGATATCAACTTGGAGTGATGACGAACAGTGTATACAAGTATATGCACTAAGTATGAAGTGTCGCAGCTGTCACAATTGACGTGAATGTTGCGATCTTTGTTAAAATAATGACTACAAAGTTCAGTGTGAATATTTTAAGAGAAAAAGAGATGAGACAGACTGTCTGAAAGAGAAGGCCATAGAATAATGAGAGCTTAATATTCATGTGAAATTCGTATAAATGGATGAAGAACTCTTATTATTCATTTAAATGAGCTCTTCAAATTGAGAATTCAAAATCTCACAGCTGAGGATATTTCCCTTATTAGGATATAATGGCTTATGAATGCAATGACTCAAGTAGCCTCGTGACTGACAGTGGCCAATTTTATTTTGTACAGTGCGCGACAGCAAGTTTTAAACTTGGCATCAATCTACGGACACGTACATTTTTCAACACCTTCTAATTTTTTTTGCTATTAAGAAATATCGACAAATTTATAATCATCTGAAAGAGAATTTTCGGATCTATCATTTGAATGTTGTTGAATTAATTGTTTTTGAAATTGGTGGTTCCTAGAGGCCCATAAACCCGAAAGCCCCAAATTTTCTTTGAATTGTTTTGACAAGCGCATAAATCAATTTGAAACATTCTCCTTGTGATATTCAAAACCGTCACAAGATTGGCTTTTAGAAAATATATAGTTTGAAAGTGTTTTCTCGAAGTTTATAGGCAATATTTTGAAATTAGTATAGATAGAAAATGTGGCGATTATTTCATTTTCAGAATGTGTTGCGATAATGACAGAAATAACGCTGTTAACTAACTGGTAACATTTATTTACCTCCTAACTAGTGTTTTCTGCTTTTGTTGGATAAATTTAAGGCCCTTCGAAGAAATATTCTGAAAATGAAAAAATCGCCACATTTTCTATCTATACTACTTTCAAAATATTGCCTATAAACTTCGAGAAAACAGTGTCAAACTATATATTTACCTTGAATTTCAGAGCCATATGCCCCATGCAATGGAAAATTTCTGTTTTAAGCACTCTGATCAACAGAGCCTACATCGTCTGCTCGTCATGGCAAACTTTCCATGATGAAATAGGGAAATTGACCAAAATTTTTCAAAACAACGGATATCCGTTGTACTTTATACAAAAAGTGGTCAAACAGTATCTGGACAAAAGATTCTGTGCTCCAAAAGAAAAAGATGAATCCAAATACCTCCATACTGTCAAAATTCCATTTTTTGGCATTCAATCGGTTTATTTTAAAAAGAAACTACAATCACTATTCCGTAGAATAGATAAAGAATTTCCTATCCGTTGGGTTTTCACATGCAATAAACTAAAAAGTGGTTTCTCCAACAAAGATCATACTCCCAAAGTTCTTAGGTCTAATGTCATTTACCAATTCGCTTGTGAGGTGGACCCTCGCACTACCTACATAGGTAGAACTACAAGACACTTAAACTTAAGAATAAAAGAACATCGAGAAAAAATGTCCGCCATTTCTGACCATAGGTTGAATTGCAGTTGCAGCTGTAAAGTTGACAATTTCAAAATTCTATCTCAAGCTCCCAACACTTATGACCTAAATATTTTGGAAGCCATGTACATAAAAAAACTCAACCCCACTTTGAATAAGCAAGTTAACCATGATGGTGCTTTTTTCAAATGTAAATTAATTTGAGTCTAGTTATTATGTGTACCTTATTTAATTATCATGTACTTCAGCTTTTGAAATGATTTGTTGCATGTAACATGATTTAGATCGTTCCTATATATTTTCTAAAAGCCAATCTTGTGACGGTTTTGAATATCACAAGGAGAATGTTTCAAATTGATTTATGCGCTTGTCAAAACAAGTCAAAGAAAATTTGGGGCTTTCGGGTTTTTGGGCCTCTAGGAACCACCAATTTCTAAAACAGTTAATTCAACAACATTCAAATGATAGATCCGAAAATTCTCTTTCAGATGATTATAAATTTGTCGATATTTCTTAATAGCAAAAAAATTTAGAAGGTGTTGAAAAATGTACGTGTCCGTAGATTTATGCCAAGTTTCCAACTTGCTGTCGCGCACTGTAATTCATTCGGTATTCATAATTGCAGAAATATTTATGTCACGATGAATCATGATGTCTTTGGGATGAACGATACTTATCTGCGTAAACACGATCAGATGTTTCCCCAAATTTCATACTTCATTATCTCAAGTGAAAAAAATTCTTTTAAGTTCTAAATATCCATGTAGTAAAATTAATGTTACAAATAGAGTTTGCTACATAAAACTATGATTGTTTTCTCTTTCTTCGTTGATTAATTGAAGGTCATAACCCTGGAACGATGAAAGGACCTTTAAGTGCATTATAGAGATAAAACTTGAACAAGTCATCTCCGCAAAGCCATCCTCTTACAAGACGAAAAGTGATTTTTTCAGTAAAGATCTATGGACCTGGACCTGCAAGTTATTAGCGTGAACATTTGCACACAACACTTTCTGTCGACATTTCTCCAGACTTTAATTCAAATATTATTCGCGATATCACGGGACCGACTACATCATTCAGAAAAAAGCTTTTTTGAAATATTCCGTATCTCAAAATATGGAGCGAAATCATTTCAAATTCATAATATTTATGTCCAAAATGTGAGTGGGTTGGATGAGGTCGTTTTCCTTTGTCCACTCCAAATAACACATTATACACCGTCCACGCAAAAACTCTATGAAGTTCCGCAAATATGATACAAAGCCATATCAAATTCTGTATATATTTATATTTTTTTTACATATTAAATTCTCTCTGTCAATACCAAAAAAATTCGTCTGTATATTCCATGATGTTTCCATTTTTCAACTGATGATGCAGTTATAAGCAGCGTTTATTAATTATTGCAGGTGCAAGCTAACTGAGACGATTTGCAAGTAGTGTGTTTCATTTCAAGTGATATTTAATGAATGCCGTCGAAATTTCACGAATTTGCTGATTGCAAATTTGAAAAATCTAATATAGCCTAGACTAGTCGAAATCTCGGAACTCTAATCTCGAGATTGAGCTCACTATCTTCAACAGCAAGCGTCTATAATGATAAAACGGAGTTCATTCCGAAGCATCACGCACCGAGAGCAGATATAACGGAGCTTCGGCTCCGAACTAACGGAAATTCTGAAATTCCGGCTCAGTATGAGTGATCTTGTACGGAATTTTCTAAGTTGCAATCTCTGATATTTCTATGCTTGACAGACTATGTGCCTGCTGTTTAGCAATCACTGGGACACACTTCATTCATTTCTATCACAGGAAAATTAAGCCATCAGTTGATTATTTACAAAAAAACTTGTATTTCTTGTCAGTCATTGTTTATGCTTATAAAACGAAAGACAAAACTATGAAAATATTTTGACAATTATCGAATATATAATCTCATTTTATAGAATCCTCACATGTTCAGGTCGAGGTCAAATGAAATAATTAAAATTGCAAAATTATCAAACAAATAAACTGCTTTGGAACTTCCTGCAGGTCCATCCTTGGTTTGTAACAGATAATAATTTATTTCTATGCATGTGTTGAAAAGTTTATAGCCTATTACCCTAGTCCTCAGAGCGCATGAGGATTACTTTACAGTCCTTGGTCAGCACTTTGCAGTCCGTGAACTTTTGTGCAGCAAAGTATATTCACGTTATGATTTTATTTTCTATAGGCCTATGTATTATTTAGATTGCAATTACACTGAACCTCATTGTGCCTTGCTCTACCATTTGAAACATAGGAGCATTATAGCCTAGTGTGCTCAATTGAGTCAAATCGAATGCAGAATCACAATTATCAATATTACCAGTAGGCTAGTCTGGCTTTCTGTCAGATAGCATGACAATATTAAATAAAATTGACAACTTCGATTTTCGCATCTTTTACCGCTGTTATTTTCTTTATCATCATTTCTGTGGTTCTTTTCATTTTTAAGTCGCTATTTGGTTAATTGCAGGAATGTAACAAATACCGGACACTCAAGACATAATTCTGATCAAATTTAAATTCAAAGTCTTCTTTTGCAATGTTTAGTCTATTCCTCCATGGATAGAAATATTATTGTGACATGATATGGCCGACAAATAGGACGCTAAGATATCTAACATCTTCCCGATGGAGATGCAAGCATAGAAATATATTACCTTAACTCGATTAAAAAGAACTTTTCAGTACTCTGAGCGATACCTCGATCGCTGCGCTCTCTCGACAACAATATCACTCCTCGTGCTGAAAAGTTGACTTTTTAATCTCGGTGAAAATAATTATAGCCGATTTCGCACCGCAGTTTGTGACACAAATTAACCAAATTGGGATGCAACTTTGACAGTGCATCGCAAAAGGGGCGATGCACTTCCAATCTCGCGATCACGGAATTCCGGGATTGAGAGTTTAACAACAAGTAGTAATCGTAAGTAAGACACATTGTTGCCATTGATTCAGCAAGACATTTTTCTCTGGATATTCCAGAATTCGTCTAAAATTCAGATTCGGGAACTCCTGCTTGTCTGTCATTTGTAACGAAGATAATGATTTCAAGCATGTATACAGTGGAAGCGAATGATGGATTTCAAGATACGTTAATGTTGCAATGAACAGTTTATTCATTAAAACCTACAATTTTCACTAACAGTGTGACTGTGCAGATAGGCCTACTCCAGGACAGAAGTTTTGTGATTTTTTTCTGAAGAACTTCCAAAAGCTGTGATCATTTCTCGATCAATCAATTTCACATTGATAATTCCAAATTCCTGATAAATTTGTTCATACAATTGTTACTTGTTGTAAATTATTTAATCATGATTTAGAATAATTGGAAATTAGATTAGGTCTAATAAGAGACTATTTAGTTATCTCCGATTCCTTGACATCAAACGAACCCATTTTTCTTGAAGTATAAGCTGCATTATTGTCACACGTAAAGGTCATAAGAGCATGTCACGTTTACTATTTTGTAAGGTCAATACCGTGTCATAAGTTGCGCCACATTAAGTTGACAAAAATTTGAAAGTCAGATTTCTAGAGAAAACTCCTTTAGAGAAGCATTGTGAAGTCTTGTCAAAAATTGCTGTCGGTGAACTTCACTCATACCATAGAGCAGAGGTGGGCAACGCGTGGCCCGCCGGGACATATTGGGTGGCCCGCGGACATTATTTGAATCGATGATGTGAAAATGATTCACTCCGATTTCGAGTGCTTCTAAGTGTGATGGATCGATCCTCTTTAGAATTTGCAAAACCATTAATTAACAACTAAATGAATATGATGGCACAAAAAAAAAATTCACATTCGAATTATCCAAGCATGCTTCTTTCGCAATGAATATCTTCTCGTATAAACGCAAGATGATGATCACCAACGCCTTAATGAAGCTAGAAAGAGGCTATATTAATTAGGCATTGAATTTGAATGGAGGAATCCAACCGCAAGATTATTTCAGGTCAACAGCATTTTTTTCAAATATTCTTGCTGAATTTCATTTGTACACTACTATACTAATATATATTTCGTATACTCTATTGGCATTAGCAGACGACTACCATTTATGGAGCCCATGCACGGTTTTTGAAAACCGTATATGTTTAAATGACATATGTGCACGCATGTACATGTATATGTAGCATGATCAATAATTGTAGCAAAATCAATTTTATCATGTGCGGCTTTCAGGCGGATATTTGCACTGCACTTACAGACCGTTGTCTTTGGATAAATTGAGGTATAGTCGGTCAAATCACCAAAAAGTAAAATTACCGCTTAACTACACAAAAGAAAAGCTTCCATGATTTGTTGCAGGCCTGTTTGCTCTTCAATACTCACATGAATTGTAGAAAGTACATTATGGTTCCTTAATTAATACCAAACAAATTAGTTGCGTACAATACTGCTGTATACATTAACATGTAAAATTTTGTTATGAAATGCGACCACTATATATGCACGTACGTTACAGCAGCCCATGTGCACTTCAAAATACGGAATAAAAGAATATTAAGCCCATACTACTCCCTTTTAAAATTGGTGGCCCGCGCGCCTTTTCGCGGGCCACTCCTTGTGGCCCGCTATCCCAACGTGGTTGCCCACCACTACCATAGAGTATGACTCGTACTTCCTACAATCACGGTGTCTACTGCTTTTTACTTACTTTTTCGAAACAAATTGAAATAATGTAAACAACTACTGCGCCGACAGTCCATGATTTAGAAAACAATGTTTTGTTACTTGCTCAACGAATAGTTCCTACACATCTAAGTCACTTGAAAGATGGAAAACAACAACTTGTTTAACCACTGAATATAGTTTGAAAAAAATGAATTATGTACAATGCATTGCATGATCATAACCGACAAGCATGAAATTTACAATTCAACTGATACAATATTTACAATTACAATCCATTCTTTCTATTGTAGATTTGGAATGGTTGTCCAGAAATAAAGTTCTCAATATAACAATTATTACTGCATAAAAAAAACAATAAAGGAAAAACGGAAATGCAATGTCTGCACATCAAGGTTCTGTCAGTCGGAGCAGTTTTTACATCTGATTGCTAGACCTGAATCTGATCTCACTTTTAGGCTGAAAATAGTCATTCAAACAGGTCATTTTCTTACATGGAATGGAAAATTCAGTTTCAACTGTTTATGATTGGACGAAATCAACCATCAATAATTATCAAATTAATATCCTAAGTTGCCTGAATAACGTCTTTCTTGCAGAATTTTGATGATTCTCACAAAATTAAGTGGAATGAGTTGCCTCTACAAATTAATGAATCTGACATTTTATGTGTTATTTCGGTATGGACTGATCGATTTGTATCTTTAAAATGCTTTAAACTAAGATCAACATGCGATTTAGGAACTTATTTTCCAGTCGCTTCAACAAAGGGTTTATCTTTATGCTAGAAACGGAGCACCGATATCACAGTGATATTCTTTACTGTTCGTATAAAAAAACACTGGTTACTTTCAGAACCATTTTGACCTGAAACCGATATTAATTAGATGCAGATAAATCAACTGCAGGCTCTGAGAATTCAGCCTTAACTGATTGGGACACAATCTGTAGTACTTTCCTTTTTCGTACCTCTTCTCGCTTTAATGCCATGCACTTCTTCTTTGCACTTCTCAAGCAGTCTAAGTCACTGATGGAGAAATGGTTGCCACTTTCTCCCAGATTTTGTTCCATGAATAACATTAAGTTGTCGACCGCTTTTCGGGCTTCATCACATGAAATAGCAGCTGGGGCCTCACTATCGTCTAAGTCTTCAAAACTCGCAGCAGTCGAATTTCCACTGGTAGCTGAGAAGGAGTTGATGTCACTATTAGCATGTCCAATCAAGGAATTAAATCGTTTCATGAATTCTGCGTTATCAACTGATTTCTGTAAACCTACATGAAATCCACCTTTGTGAAGACGCTCTGTCAACATCTCCATAGGAAATTCCGTCCAGGCGTCTCGCAAACAATATAAAGCTCGCTTCACATCCATAGAAGGCGGCCACGATTCCTCTTCTATGTCCTCAATGAGACATGATAACTGTTGTAATCCTATCAAGCACTTGAAAGCATCTTCAATGCCCAAAAACGACACAGTAGACGAAGCATCCAAACTTTGCTGTAAACTGGAGAGATGATAGACTGTGATGTTCGTTAGCGGAGGTGTATCAATAATCAGACTGGGAGGTACATGACAGAGAAGAAGAATACGACGATTACTCTTCTGGCATTCATCATCAAAAAATATGAGCCATTCGTGAAATGTTTGAGGTGTTAATTCTGTGTCCTTGTCAAATCGCCAATCACAAAGCTTATTGGGATCAAAGGAAGGTCCGAAGCAACGGGCCCTTTGTCTTTTCCAAACAACCGTAGGAGTGCGTTTATCACTTCCTGAAATATTCGTAGATAAAAGAAGAGTGACAGAGTCGCGAGATTGTTTCGAATGCCACTCCATCCGATAATCGAGATTCATTATCTCACAATAGTATATATTGTCATGAATGTAGCTCGCTAGGAGATAATTCATGTCTCTCTGCGGGTCTGATGCCGTTTGTGTAGAGGTACCCTCTTCCATGAACGCAAGTTTTGCAGCTCGCTCCATTCGAGCTAAATGGAGACCACGTCTCGCTTTAAAGCGACTCAACCAGCCGTTGCTGTACTGAAAGTCCTCTATTCCAAGCTGCTTGCCGAGTAATTTTGCCTGATCACGGAGTACGTCATCGCTGATCACTCTCTGGGCATCTCCGGCGGTCATTTCCGCGTACCACGTGCTGAGAGCGTTCTCCAGTTCCTCATGCTTGGGACGACGAATTCTTGTTGACACTGCGATGTCACCCAATGCAATCCACTTATCTCTTTCCTTCAAAATATCACATACAGTTGACCGACCGATATTCACGCCCAAGACATTCTGAGCGTAAAGACAAACACTGTTTTGCGTTAAGGTTGGATTACTCTCCTTGAAAAGACAGATTTCCTTCTTAATCTTCGGTGTGAGGTCAGCTCGCTTGCGCTTCACGGGCGGCACAATACCTTGAGAGGGAAAAAGAGAAGAATTCGACGTTGTTGCCGACTGAAGAGACACAGAAGCGTTGCCGACACCAAAGGGCAGACTTGCAGCACCCGAAGTCATGACGGCAGATAAAGATGGATCAACAGAGGTGATAATACTTTCGGCCATTACGGATGAGTTGTCTGTTGTGAAGAAACAAGCTTCCTTCTTGATTTGATTTGGATTTAGATAGTCAATTCGAAACCGTTTAGCGTCAGGTTCTCCAGCTTGAAACATTTCGGAATCTTGCAAAGGATTGTGATCGGTCACCGAATCATTATTATGTCCACTACTATCCTCGTCAGCTAACATATTGTACGATTGTGGAAAGAAAATTGAACTTAGTTGCACGCAGTCGATTCAAGCCGTTTTATCAACGCTGCGAGCAGCCCGTGCAAGTGTTCGGAAGCGACACAACGATGGCAGAATGTCGACAACGCAATAGCAGCGCTCCCCCATTACGCTGTCGGACTGCAGAGATTGGTCGCCGGATTAGCGGAGATCGATCCGACGCTGGATTAACTTAGCATTGCCTATTCAGAGGAAAAGAAGGAAATGACGTCATAACAGTGTTATCTGAACCGCGCGCCTGATGCAGCTGACTATACAACAGTAAACCGACCACAGACGCGCTGTCGAGTGTGTCGAGGTCTGTCGATTCTGACGAATTGAGGGAAGGGTAATAGACTGGGAGAGGGAAAGGGAAAGAGAGAAGGGAGAAGAGAGAGCTGGTGTGTGAGAGTGAGAGAGAAGAATGAGCGACTGATGATCGGACTTTTCATTTCAAGCATCTTGCTCATCATCAATCTGTATTTGGATCACTTGTAGAAAGCCCTACCATTTACGTAAAATTTTGAGATTTGAGAAAAACACTTCCGCTATGTTGAAAATAAGATAGATTGTGCTGAAAGTCATCCTCTTAGATATCCTACTTAGATATCAATGCATCTCCTACAGCCTATACGGCCATAGAAATTAACAATGCCATAGAAAGTCCTAGAATGGAAATTGCATGAAAATTATGGCAAACGCCGGGGGAACTTAGTAGGGACGAAAAGTAAATTGTACGAGCTGGTTTCCAAATTTTCTGATTGGCATTTACATTTATCAAGCCAATTTGTGATGTAGATTGCTGCCCCTTGTCCAAAGATCATGTGCACAAAAGCAATAGTGAATTTACAAAATACTGCGGCGACAGGATAACAAAGAAGGAAATCCTTTAAAACGTTCTGTGCGTTCATCATTTTGAAATATCGTTCATATAATCTATCAATAGTATAATCAGACACATGTGCAACTTGTAAACACTTGTAACAGAACATGCATTACTCCAGCTTGAAATCAGAGGCCAAGAAATCTTCCCCTGTTCATTATATTTGAACAATTTTCAAAATCTCTGCATGCATTCGAATATCAGGTGCCAAAATTTCATCACATAATATCACATAAGTCCTTCAATGATTAATTCATGATTTCCAGCGACATTATATTTATTGAGAAATGATTGTCGGTAAAGAAGATTTCAATGTGCTCATTCCAGAAAAGCGCTAGATTTCTTAACCGCTTAAAGGAGAAATTATCCAATAATTGGAAATTTTTCTGACAACCAGTACAACGACTACTTTCAATTATGACTCTGTGAACCATTTTCGTATTCCAGTCTTGAAAAATTGCATAATAGCTGTCAATGACTGCTAAAAATAGACATAGTACCTGTATATTAATCCATGGAATAGTAGGCTATTCACATGAAACAATACCACCATCTCACTTGCAATTCTCTACATGAATATCGTCTAAATTGCTGTCAATAACTTCCACAACCAACTTGGCAAATAGTTTGACTATGATATAATGTTTTAGATTCAATCTGATCTACAAACCATAGATTTTTCCATGTGCCATCATTGTACATAGACAAGATATCAAACTTTCATTCTAGTGTACTACAGTGTATTATCTACTTCTATGTAAACGGCGAAGTTATTTGAAATTCAAATTTTCAAATCAGTTCTGAGACAAAAGACATTTCGCGTTAAATATCTTGATGAAAATTGGAATTAACTAAGCAACTCAGTGGAATCAGGCCTACATAAATTGCAAAATTTTGTTGAAATACTCGTAAGTGATAAACTGATTAATTAATCACCTACGATCAGTATTTCAACAAAACGACCTACAGAACGGTGCAAAGACTGATGCTGAAGAAGAAAAGCAGGCGATTTTTGACGATTTGAATTTTTAAATGTAAATAGTCCAAGAAATCCCTATGAGTTCAAGTTGATGAGATTTCCTGCATTTAAATTAAGTTTCCAGCAGAATTTCCTAAATTTCCATGTGAAAATGCTGACGCCACTGGGGTGGGAGTTCAACACGGGCAAACATTCTTTCCCACAGGGTCTCAAAATCGCAAGATTCCTGCATCCCAAAAAATTATCTCGTTATTTGCAACGTGCTAATGTGTAAAGTAAGCAGCAATTAACATCATTGCATGCATGCAGTCTGACCATCGAATCCATCTTGGTGCTTGTTATTAAAGTCAACATTGACTATTTTGCATGAGTAAATCTTACATCACATGTCATTATGTGATGAAAATTAGAAATCAATTTAACTACAAAACAAAAACATGTTTATTAACACTGAAATTCCTAAAACCTGTGCAAATGATTTTGGTAAATTTCCACTTGCCCTTGCTTCTTGTCAATTACCGAGCAACGTGCGTGATAGACCGAGACAGTGGGTCATGGCGCAAGTTAGTAACCGATTGCCATACAAAACGGCTCGCACTGGTTCAAAGTTCTGGATGTACTTATCTGTCTAAGAGAAAAAGGTTAATCGAATTCATGATGTTTTTCATGTCGATGACAGTCACATTGATGTTTAATGCAGATGCTGACCGCAAAGAATCATGTTTGATACAATTAATGACCGCCGCTCTCTCCTGTGGTATGAATCGTTACATAACTGAGGAACATGTAGATGATACAGAGACATTCCGAGTGGTAATTTTCAAGATACAAAATACATAACACTATTAGTCCGGGAGCTACTGACACTTTCTTCCCAAATTCGTGCACAAAGGGCTTAATAGCATGGATTTGTAGATCTTGAAACGCTGAATACAAAAATCAAATTCTTAAGTGTCACATCCAGTCGCTTTCGGTTATAGGCAAGGTTGAAGGATTCCCATTGGAATCCAATGGTAAATTTCAAGAAGTATCTATGGATTGTGGAACACTTGGCAATTTTCGTGCATTTTCTTTTGCAGATAAGAAACTATTTATCAGAATACCATGAAATTTGAAACATACTTGATTTCAGATAAAAAAATTCAATATAAAAGTTAAAGTGAGTCACATGATTCAGTATTTGATGTGTGAGAGCCTCTACAAACTGAGTAAAATCGCCAAAATTAAGTCAAAACATGAAATTTACTCATTTTGTAGAGGCTCTCAAACATGAAATACTGAATCATGTGACTCACTTTAACTTTTACATTGAAGTTTATGATCTGAACTCAATCATGTTTCAAATTTCATGGCATTCTGATAAATAGTTTCTTATCTGCAAAAGAAAACGTACGAAAATTGCCCTAGATATCACAGTCCCTAGATATTTCTCCAATTTTACCATTGGATTCCAATGGGAATCCTTCAACCCAGGGTGTCCGCGCACATTTGAATGAAAATTTCCCGGAGTTTTCCAGGGAGCGCGGACATCCTGTTTAACCTTACGTATAACCGAAAGCGACTGCCTGTGACACTTAAGAATTTGATTTTTGTATTCAGCGTTTCAAGATCTACAAATCCATGCTATTAAGCCCTTTGTGCGCGAATTTAGGAAGTGTCAGTAACTCCCGGACTATATAGGAAAATTTACCTGACAACGAGAACATTCGGAAGCATAGAAGGAATCTAAATTTCAATTGAGCGATTAAAATGAAGACTTAGAGCTCAAGCTTCTGCCTATCAGTCTGATGCGTCAATACACTAGAAAATTTCTTCAATTTTCGACTTTCCCATCTTGCATCCAGAAATGCTGACGCATGGTCAGGCTCCTTCACGGAAAACGGTCTTATCCAAGCAATTTTGCCGTCATCTGCAAATGCCATGGGGACTGGACACTGTGCAGAGTATGTCTGGAATCGCAATTTCGGCTGAGATCGCAACTGGTGAGCACGTTCACATAATAAGCACTCAAATTGCTCGAAACTCGTTTCTCCTTCAAAGTCTGGTACGCCGATTAACTTTTTTCGACGACGAAGAAGATTTCTTATCAGTCGGTTGCGTATTCCTTTGCGTCCACGTTCCTTGAATTGCAAATACTCGACGTATGCAGTATCATTGTTGTTTAAGTAATGAAGAAATTTTGCCAAATCTTCCACCCGATCAAAGTCATGTACGAAGATAGCACTGTGACTATCTGGAGTTAAGTCCTGTAAGAAAGAAAAAAGTGATTATATAGATAGTACCTCTGTTTAACAGACTACTATAACCTTCTATTCCCATTACTTTCTCAATGAGAGAATAATTCATATTTCTTGTTAAATTTTACATTTTACCAGAAATATTTGTTGATATTTTTCATTCAGTCACAACCGATATCAAGGTACAAGATTACAAACATCACATTATGAGTTTTACCATTATCCCTAGATAACGCTTCACTGGAATGTAGGTTTCCACGAACAAAACTAAATTGGGTAATTTTATGACCAAAAGACAATTCATTCGAAACGATGATAAATCTATGGAAATCAATGACCTGGCCGACAAATAAAGATGAAATCACAAAATCGCCTGTAGAATTGTCTGGAAGCATGCTGGAATATCACTCTGCTCACGATCGTTTGCAATGGATTATGGAGATCAATCATGGAAAAATGGAAACAAGAAAAATAAGTCTGTGGATATCACAGAATTAGATTGTTTAATCGTATCACTTTGCTAGAAGTGCAAACTGATTCAAACAGATGGCACATGCAGGAACTTAATAAGTCGGCAAAAAGAAATTTTTAATACCTTACAGAGATAGGAAAAATAGTCGTGCGTCGCTTGCGGATTGCTGTGAATTCCTTCAAAATACTCCGATCGCCACGACTACTTCAGAATCGAAGAATTCAGATCATTGCGCAAAAGTTTTCTCGATAATGTTGGGCCCTCCGATCATTATTAAAAAAGTTAGCAGGCGCATGAAAAAACGTTCACAAACTTCTCTGTAGAACTTGACATCGTCTGTGTCTCTTTGATGTGTGATCCGGTTGATAACAGTCACTGAAACTTTCCACAATTTGGAGTGTTTAATGTTGAACTGGCTGCTCATTCTTCGATTGTATTATGTCAGGAGATTGTGCCATTTCATTTACGTTACATGTTCCAATATTTCCCTTCTAGTCAAACGGAAGAAGAGACGACCTGTCTAATTCGGTGGGTGCCATCCTAGTTATCTATTGTCCTCTCTACACAGGGGAGGACAATAGCATAGATATCTGATCTCTACGTATAAAATCTTCTCGCTTCACACGAGTAGAAACCCATCTAAAACCGCTATTAAATGCATCTGTTCTCTTCATGCCAAACAGATATAATAGGTAGGTAATGCCATGAAAAATTATCTAGTTCACAACAAATCTCACTCTCACATTTATTGCACTGATAATAAAGATTTGATATATTTGTTCCTCATTTCTTCTCAGCATGTTAATAAACATAGATCAGAAAGGAAAGTTTCAGACATCAGCTTCTTTCATCCTTTGTCGGTCAGAAAAACTGACAATAATATCATAATATATGAAATATAAGTCAGCAAGAATTTATCATTTCTTGGTAATGAAAATACTGTTTGTGAAATATAAAACCGTGTTGTCTATATGATAAAGCTTCATCGTCATGCTTGATTATTCAAACCAAAAGAAACTCCTAAGATTTGTCAAATTTTCGCTTAATTGATAAATTAGATGAGATTCTGAAAGAGTTGAAATGGAAATTTCTCATTTTGCTTTCGGACTGAAGATCTTCTAAAAAACTCTTTCAAGGTCATTCAGTTTTCGTGTGAAAAGGCTTTGAAAGCTTCTCAACTACATGAGAATCTAGCAAAAATGCGCATATCATTTTAAAAACCGGAATAGCGATGAAAAACGTCACTGTCTCATTGAAAGCTCCCATTACATCGAGGCAGCTTGAACATACTTTTGCTGCACGCAGGGGAGGTCTTTTTGGTGACTTTAAGATTTTCCGCAATTTAATATATTTGAATGCATCAATTTTTAAGAAAAGGAGAAGTGTAATGGCCTCCGCGCGTCGGTTGCAAAGGACATACAGAGGCTTAAATTTGAATGTCCGAAATTGTGAGAATTGTGTGAGAAATCAGTATTTTTATCTGATACAACAAAGTCTATATATTTTCACTTGATTTCACGGATGGCCTTTAGCTGTTCTAAACTTCGCTGGAGATCTTTCGATTAGTCTATGACCAATTGGTATCCAATAGTGGCTTCTTTTTGAATATGCACTTGACAAGGCCAATTGTTGAAGTCAGAAGGCGGACTGATGTGAGTCGATTCACATCACTGAGTCCTCTGATCAATCAATAATGATTAATTACATATATGGAAGAAGTTGCTTTACAATGGGTCCTGCACCGATTGACGAAGAAAGCAAAAAAAGACCTTTTATATACTCGTAAGCAGCAATACAGGCAATAGTACTCGTCTCAGCTATTTTGACAGACTCCTTCGACTAGACTGCATGGTTAAGGAGAATCAGGCAGTTTTTTACCAGAATAGGAGCTCGTTCTTGGAGACCTACACCAACAGTCGCTGCCTCTCTTTCCACGACATCGATCAAATTCTTTTTGATCAAATAATTGTGAACTGAACGACTTACTCGCCAATTCATTCCACGTGAGGAGAGGAGAACCGTTGTTTGTCCGTCTAGTGAGCATTATATTTTCTAGACTTTTTAGAATAATTTTCTTTTACTTTCCAAAAAATCAACTAGTCGTTACATTGTTTCTTTTTTAATTTTGCTACCTTGATGTACTTTGCTACGTTGAATTTGTCTATACACCGGTTTCTAATTGACAGTATGAGAGACCACAGTGTCGGCTGCAGTGAAAAAATCCACCACAATGCACGGCATGGCCGATTCTTGGATGTGACCTCTGCAACTGCCCAAAGTGCAGCATTAACGCTCCGAAAGGAGGCAAAGATGTCCTGCTCTCATCGCACACATTCATCTCCCAATCTGTGACAAATACCGCCCACAGCGCTGAGTGTCTTGATCGTCTCCCCTGCTGAAGATGCAATCATCCAACAGGTCTCCCTGCACTCCAGATAACTCCGTCAAGATTATAGAAACTGCCAAATCGGGCACCCTAGTAACAACCTTGTCAAAAGGCTGGGAACTCATTCAGGCTCCGATCCCATCCTCGAGCGTAGATAACAATTTTAATGGGCAACCTTCGCATATTTGTATCTCATCTGATCTCTAATATGCGCTTGTCAAATAAATGAAAGACATTTTTAAAGTCACAGCGGTTCTGGGTCACGCAGTATAACTTAATAAAAGGTCAACATCAAAAGTGCGAGAGATAAAGCGGATTTCTGGCATGAAAAGTGCAATAAATGTTTCTGAATGCATAGCAGAGTTGGAATTTCGGCTCGCGTTGAAAAAGGCTTTGCCAGTTTTATCTCGCTAAACTCTAAACAATTTTATTTAGCGATGCTCATCGCCAACATCGTAGCGAGAAGAAAGACAGACTTAAATGAAGGTCTCAGTACTGCTGCTATGCACTTTATGCGAAAACAAAGAAATTTTCATTTTAGCCAAAGACTGCGATCTGCGCTCCATTGGACTAACGTGTGTGATTTTCTTTGATTCTATCTAAATAGAAGAGGAACTAGCTAGATCTCGGCAGATGCGCAGATTCGTAGTAGGCAGAAGATGTACATCATTCTGTGAAAGTCTCATTGTCGGCCTCGTTCCCTGCACAAACTCGTGCTGGCTGCCGGACTATGAGATGTACATCATTCTGTGAAAGTCTCATTGTCGGACTCGTTCCCTGCACAAACTCGTGCTGACTGCCGGACTATGAGGTGTGCATCATTCTGTGAAAGTCTCATTTTTGTTCTCGTTCCCTGCACAAACTCGTGCTGGCTGTGGGACTATGAGGTGTACATCATTCTGTGAAAGTCTCATTGTCGGCCTCGTTCCCTGCAGAAACTTGTGCTGCCTGCCGGACTATGAGGTGTACATCATTCTGTGAAACTCTCACTGTCGGCCTCGTTTACTGCAGAAACTCGTGCTGGCTGCCGGACTATGAGGTGTGCATCATTCTGCGAAAGTCTCATTGTCGGCCTCGTTCCCTGCAGAAACTCGTGCTGGCTGCCGGACTGTGAGGTGTACATCATTCTGTGAAAGTCTCATTGTCGGCCTCGTTCCCTGCAGAAACTCGTGCTGGCTGCCTGACTATGAGGTGTACATCATTCTGAGAAAGTCTCATTGTCGGCCTCGTTCCCTGCACAAACTCGTGCTGGCTGCCGGACTATCAGGTGTACATCATTCTGTGAAAGTCTCATTGTCGGCCTCGTTCCCTGCAGAAACTTGTGCTGCCTGCCGGAATATGAGGTGTGCATCATTCTGTGAAAGTCTCATTGTCGGCCTCGTTTCCTGCACAAACTCGTGCTGGCTGCCGGACTATGAGGAGTACATCATTCTGTGAAAGTCTCATTGTCGGCCTCGTTCCCTGCACAAACTCGTGCTGGCTGCCGGACTATGAGGTGCACATCATTCTGTGAAAGTCTCATTGTCGGCCTCGTTCCCTGCAGAAACTCGTTCTGGCCGCCTGACTATGAGGTGTACATCATTCTGAGAAGGTGTCATTGTCGGCCTCGTTTCCTGCAGAAACTCGTGCTGCCTGCCGGACTATGAGGTGCACATCATTCTGTGAAAGTCTCATTGTCGGCCTCGTTCCCTGCACAAACTCGTTCTGGCTGCCGGACTATGAGGTGTACATCATTCTGTGAAAGTCTCATTGTCGGCCTCGTTCCCTGCACAAACTCGTGCTGCCTGCCGGACTATGAGGAGTACATCATTCTGTGAAAGTCTCATTGTCGGCCTCGTTCTCTTGCAGAAACTCGTGCTGGCTGCCGGACTATGAGGTGCACATCATTCTGTGAAAGTCTCATTGTCGGCCTCGTTCCCTGCAGAAACTCGTGCTGGCTGCCGTACTGTGAGGTGTACATCATTCTGTGAAAGTCTTATTGTCGGCCTCGTTCCCTGCAGAAACTCGTTCTGGCCGCCTGACTATGAGGTGTACATCATTCTGAGAAGGTGTCATTGTCGGCCTCGTTCCCTGCAGAAACTCGTGCTGCCTGCCGGACTATGAGGTGCACATCATTCTGTGAAAGTCTCATTGTCGGCCTCGTTCCCTGCACAAACTCGTTCTGGCTGCCGGACTATGAGGTGTGCATCATTCTGTGAAAGTCTCATTGTCGGCCTCGTTCCCTGCACAAACTCGTGCTGCCTGCCGGATTATGAGGAGTACATCATTCTGTGAAAGTCTCATTGTCGGCCTCGTTCTCTTGCAGAAACTCGTGCTGGCTGCCGGACTATGAGGTGCACATCATTCTGTGAAAGTCTCATTGTCGGCCTCGTTCCCTGCAGAAACTCGTGCTGGCTGCCGGACTGTGAGGTGTACATCATTCTGTGAAAGTCTCATTGTCGGCCTCGTTCACTGCAGAAACTCGTTCTGGCTGCCTGACTATGAGGCGCACATCATTCTGTGAAAGTCTCATTGTCGGCCTCGTTTCCTGCAGAAACTCGTGCTGGCTGCCGGACTATGAGGTGTACATCATTCTGTGAAAGTCTCATTGTCGGCCTCGTTTCCTGCTGAAACTCATGCTGGCTGCCGGACTATGAGGTGTACATCATTCTGTGAAACTCTCACTGTCGGCCTCGTTTCCTGCAGAAATTCGTGCTGGCCGTGGGACTATGAGGTGTACATCATTCTGTGAAACTCTCACTGTCGGCCTCGTTTACTGCAGAAACTCGTGCTTGCTGACGGACTATGAGGTGTGCATCATTTTGTGAAAGTCTCATTGTCGGACTCGTTCCCTGCACAAACTCGTGCTGGCTGCCGGACTATGAGGTGTTCATCATTCTGCGAAAGTCTCATTGTCGGCCTCGTTTCCTGCACAAACTCGTGCTGCCTGTCGGACTATGAGGTGCACATCATTCTGTGAAAGTCTCATTGTCGGCCTCGTTCCCTGCAGAAACTCGTGCTGGCTGCCGGACTATGAGGTGCACATCATTCTGTGAAAGTCTCATTGTCGGCCTCGTTCCCTGCAGAAACTCGTGCTGGCTGCCGGACTATGAGGTGTACATCATTCTGTGAAACTCTCACTGTCGGCCTCGTTTACTGCAGAAACTCGTGCTGCCTGCCGGACTATGAGGTGTGCATCATTTTGTGAAAGTCTCATTGTCGGACTCGTTCCCTGCACAAACTCGTGCTGGCTGCCGGACTATGAGGTGTGCATCATTCTGCGAAAGTCTCATTGTCGGCCTCGTTCCCTGCACAAACTCGTGCTGGCTGCCGTACTGTGAGGTGTGCATCATTCTGTGAAAGTCTCATTATCGGCCTCGTTCCGTGCACAAACTCGTGCTGGCTGCCGGACTATGAGGTGTACATCATTGTGTGAAAGTCTCATTGTCGGCCTCGTTTCCTGCAGAAACTCGTGCTGGCTGCCGGACTATGAGGTGCACATCATTCTGTGGAAGTCTCATTGTCGGCCTCGTTCCCTGCACAAACTCGTGCTGGCTGCCGGACTATGAGGTGTACATCATTCTGTGAATGTCTCATTGTCGGCCTCGTTCCATGCACAAACTCGTGCTGGCTGCCGGACTATGAGCTGTACATCATTCTGTGAAACTCTCACTGTCGGCCTCGTTTACTGCAGAATCTCGTGCTTGCTGCCGGACTATGAGGTGTGCATCATTCTGTGAAAGTCTCATTGTCGGCCTCGTTCCCTGCAGAAACTTGTGCTGCCTGCCGGACTATGAGGTGTGCATCATTCTGTGAAAGTCTCATTGTCGGCCTCGTTTCCTGCAGAAACTCGTGCTGGCTGCCGGACTATGAGGTGCACATCATTCTGTAAAAGTCTCATTGTCGGCCTCGTTCCCTGCTCAAACTCGTGCTGCCTGCCGGACTATGAGGTGTGCGTCATTCTGTGAAAGTCTCATTGTCGGCCTCGTTTACTGCAGAATCTCGTGCTGGCTGCCGTACTGTGAGGTGTACATCATTCTGTGAAAGTCTCATTATCGGCCCCGTTCCGTGCACAAACTCGTGCTGCCTGCCGGACTATGAGGTGTGCATCATTCTGCGAAAGTCTCATTGTCGGCCTCGTTTCCTGCTGAAACTCGTGCTGCCTGCCGGACTATGAGGTGCACATCATTCTGTGAAAGTCTCATTGTCGGCCTCGTTCACTGCACAAACTCGTTCTGGCTGCCGGACTATGAGGTGTACATCATTCTGTGAAAGTCTCATTGTCGGCCTCGTTTCCTGCTGAAACTCATGCTGGCTGCCGGACTATGAGGTGCACATCATTCTGTGAAACTCTCACTGTCGGCTTCGTTTCCTGCAGAATCTCGTGCTGGCTGCCGGACTATGAGGTGTACATCATTCTGTGAAACTCTCACTGTCGGCCTCGTTTACTGCAGAAACTCGTGCTTGCTGACGGACTATGAGGTGTGCATCATTTTGTGAAAGTCTCATTGTCGGACTCGCTCCCTGCACAAACTCGTGCTGGCTGCCGGACTATGAGGTGTTCATCATTCTGCGAAAGTCTCATTGTCGGCCTCGTTTCCTGCACAAACTCGTGCTGCCTGCCGGACTATGAGGTGCACATCATTCTGTGAAAGTCTCATTGTCGGCCTCGTTCCCTGCACAAACTCGTGCTGCCTTCCGGACTATGAGGTGTGCGTCATTCTGTGAAAGTCTCATTGTCGGCCTCGTTCCCTGCACAAACTCGTGCTGCTGCCGGACTATGAGGTGTACATCATTCTGTGAAAGTCTCATTGTCGGACTCGTTCCCTGCAGAATCTCGTGCTGCCTGCCGGACTATGAGGCGTACATCATTCTGTGAAAGTCTCATTGTCGGCCTCGTTCCCTGCACAAACTCGTGCTGCCTGCCGGACTATGAGGTGTGCATCATTCTGTGAAAGTCTCATTGTCGGCCTCGTTCCCTGCAGAAACTCGTGCTGGCTGCCGGACTATGAGGTGTACATCATTCTGTGAAACTCTCACTGTCGGCCTCGTTTACTGCAGAAACTCGTGCTTGCTGCCGGACTATGAGGTGTGCATCATTTTGTGAAAGTCTCATTGTCGGACTCGTTCCCTGCACAAACTCGTGCTGGCTGCCGGACTATGAGCTGTACATAATTCTGTGAAACTCTCACTGTCGGCCTCGTTTACTGCAGAATCTCGTGCTGGCTGCCGTACTGTGAGGTGTACATCATTCTGTGAAAGTCTCATTATCGGCCCCGTTCCGTGCACAAACTCGTGATGGCTGCCGGACTATGAGGTGTGCATCATTCTGCGAAAGTCTCATTGTCGGCCTCGTTTCCTGCACAAACTCGTGCTGGCTGCCGGACTATGAGGTGTACATCATTCTGTGAAAGTCTCATTGTCGGCCTCGTTCCCTGCACAAACTCGTGCTGGTTGCCGGACTGTGATGTGTACATCATTCTGTGAAACTCTCATTGTCGGCCTCGTTTCCTGCTGAAACTCGTGCTGCCTGCCGGACTATGAGGTGCACATCATTCTGTGAAAGTCTCATTGTCGGCCTCGTTCACTGCACAAACTCGTTCTGGCTGTGGGACTATGAGGTGTACATCATTCTGTGAAAGTCTCATTGTCGGCCTCGTTTCCTGCACAAACTCGTGCTGGCTGCCGGACTATGAGGAGTACATCATTCTGTGAAAGTCTCATTGTCGGCCTCGTTCTCTTGCAGAAACTCGTGCTGGCTGCCTGACTATGAGGTGTACATCATTCTGAGAAAGTCTCATTGTCGGCCTCGTTTCCTGCAGAAACTCGTGCTGGCTGCCGGACTATGAGCTGTACATCATTCTGTGAAAGTCTCATTGTCGGCCTCGTTTCCTGCACAAACTCGTGCTGGCTGCCGGACTATGAGGTGCACATCATTCTGTGAAAGTCTCATTGTCGGCCTCGTTCCCTGCAGAAACTTGTGCTGCCTGCCGGACTGTGAGGTGTACATCATTCTGTGAAAGTCTCATTGTCGGCCTCGTTCCCTGCAGAAACTCGTTCTGGCTGCCTGACTATGAGGCGCACATCATTCTGAGAAGGTGTCATTGTTGGCCTCGTTTCCTGCAGAAACTCGTGCTGGCTGCCGGACTATGAGGTGTACATCATTCTGTGAAAGTCTCATTGTCGGCCTCGTTTCCTGCTGAAACTCATGCTGGCTGCCGGACTATGAGGTGCACATCATTCTGTGAAACTCTCACTGTCGGCTTCGTTTCCTGCAGAATCTCGTGCTGGCTGTGGGACTATGAGGTGTACATCATTCTGTGAAACTCTCACTGTCGGCCTCGTTTACTGCAGAAACTCGTGCTTGCTGACGGACTATGAGGTGTGCATCATTTTGTGAAAGTCTCATTGTCGGACTCGTTCCCTGCACAAACTCGTGCTGCCTGCCGGACTATGAGGTGTTCATCATTCTGCGAAAGTCTCATTGTCGGCCTCGTTTCCTGCACAAACTCGTGCTGCCTGCCGGACTATGAGGTGCACATCATTCTGTGAAAGTCTCATTGTCGGCCTCGTTCCCTGCACAAACTCGTGCTGCCTTCCGGACTATGAGGTGTGCGTCATTCTGTGAAAGAATCATTGTCGGCCTCGTTCCCTGCACAAACTCGTGCTGCTGCCGGACTATGAGGTGTACATCATTCTGTGAAAGTCTCATTGTCGGACTCGTTCCCTGCAGAATCTCGTGCTGCCTGCCGGACTATGAGGCGTACATCATTCTGTGAAAGTCTCATTGTCGGCCTCGTTCCCTGCACAAACTCGTGCTGGCTGCCGGACTATGAGGTGTGCATCATTGTGTGAAAGTCTCATTGTCGGCCTCTTTCCCTGCACAAACTCGTGCTGGCTGCCGGACTATGAGATGTGCATCATTCTGTGAAAGTCTCATTCTCGGCCTCGTTCCCCGCAGAAACTCGTGCTGGCTGCCGGACTATGAGGTGTGCATCATTGTGTGAAAGTCTCATTGTCGGCCTCGTTTCCTGCACAAACTCGTGCTGGCTGCCGGACTATGAGGTGTACATCATTCTGTGAAAGTCTCATTGTCAGCCTCGTTCCCTGCAGAAACTCGTGCTGGCTGCCGGACTGTGAGGTGTACATCATTCTGTGAAAGTCTCATTGTCGGCCTCGTTCCTTGCAGAAACTCGTGCTGGCTGTGGGACTATGAGGAGTACATCATTTTGTGAAAGTCTCATTGTCGGCCTCGTTCCCTGCAGAAACTCGTGCTGGCTGCCGGACTATGAGGTGCACATCATTCTGTGAAAGTCTCATTGTCGGCCTCGTTTCCAGCAGAAACTCGTGCTGGCTGCCGGACTATGAGGTGTACATCACTCTGTGAAAGTCTCATTGTCAGCCTCGTTCCCTGCAGAAACTCGTGCTGGCTGCCGGACTTTGAGCTGTGCATCATTCTGTGAAAGTCTCATTGTCGGCCTCGTTCCCTGCACAAACTCGTGCTGGCTGCCGGACTAAAAATAGAGCCGTACCTTGAAGTGAGTTGACATTTCAACAACATCAATGTATTCTGTCACTGCTTGCAATGAAGGACTCAAATGCCAATTGTTTTTGCTCCTTGGATTTGCTGTTAACATTATCATCCTGGTACCTGGGTAACTTCGACAGGCACCTGAAAAAGGGTTTTGGCCGACGCTTTGAATGTGTTGATCGAAAATTAGCCTAGCTTTCTAGTTGATTGATGTTCGAATCCAGGTCAGATGAGCTGTGCTCACGAAGAAGAGGTGTAGGTGTCCATGTGCACTTGATTAATGGTGTAGGTCATGGTCAAGCAAGAAGTTGTATTTCTGTTCAGGTCTCACATTCTTCAAAAGCAGGAGAAGCATTCCTAAAAATAGTTTTCTGATTATAGACGGAAGTCATATCCGTCCAGTGACCGTCATATCCGTCATACTGAGCTTGACTCCACACAACAATCGTCAATTTCAGTCTCTCAAAAGGCCTATACACTACAAGGATGACGCTAATGACATTCTACGTCTTAAATTTTTTCTTCCAGCTTCCTGGTTCTGAAGAGGAGATTACTATGATCCGTTACATGACGCACTTTCATTAAAGGAAATATATGTTGCTCATCTCTTGAAAGGGTGGCTGTCTCTCCTTCTCCATTATGCATTGGCTCATGTCATGAAAGTCTCAGAGTTGAAAACTGATGATCAAAAGCGACGCAAAATGCACTATTAAAAAGTGATCTTAGGATGGCTAGTTATCTTCGGATACAAGTTCAACCGCCAATTAAGGAAGGAAAATGATCCTTATCTTACCGCCAACGACATTCGATTGTCCACTAAACAGAAGCACTTCGTTTTTACTGAGCAACATGATTCAATTCACTGTTGAGCTTCTATAAAATAAGCAATTCACGCTAAGAATAAATATTTCTTACATTCTATTGCAGCTGTCGAAGTTGCCAGTTACCCCATATGAGTTAGCTTCTTTATCAGTAATGTGTAGGTTGAAGCATGAAGTTTGGTAGGCCTAGGACCCCAATTTTGTTAATTATCAATGATTACCTCACTATACACAAGAAATCATCTTAATTGTTGCTGAAGTCTGCATTTCTAGATGCCAATGGCTGAGAAAGCGTCGAACTTACCCCATTTGCTATAGTTAGTGCACTGCAAAAGGTTTCAATGGCGACAAACCTGTCAATAACTGTGCTACTCCTGAAGAATTACTCTCAATTATTCAAAACAATTCATTTTCAAGCACATAAAATGGAACATATTCCTATTAAATACAATAAGATATTAGCAGATAAATTGAAGTGAAAATTGCAATAAGATACAATTATTTCTAACCGTGTTTATTAAACTGTAATATCAAAATGGAGTGGTCTCCGTGGCACAGTGGTTAAGTGTTTGGCCTAGCGATCTTTCGGTCCAGAGGTCGAGCCCCGAAAATGTCATTGGAAGTCGTCAGGATTGAAGCGATGTGGTGCATTTTAGTCCAGATGCCCTTCCTGTCGACTTCCAATGACACTTCCGGGGTATTGGCAGTTATATTAGTAAGACATTACAATTATCTTTTCAATTTATTATATAAATCCTTGAATGAAGCAATTAAAAAGTGTGTCTAGCATTTGCAGATTCAGTGATTGATCAATCTTCATCATGTAGGAGATTTGGCATTGCAAAAACGTGCTCATGTCAGATTAGGTTATAATTACAAAATTAATTCATAAGAATTCCATGAATAAACAAGAAAACTGATTCACAACTGACTCTATGATTCTGTACTATTCATGTCAGCTAAATTTTTTTGTTTATCAGTTGAAACCGGTATAATACCAACTCAGTGGAAGTGTTCCGACATCATTCCTGTACCGAAATCAAAGAACATAACTGCTTCAAGCATCAGACCGATTTCCCTTCTTCCCGTGGTCTTCAAAGTATTTGAAAAATTAATCCTTAAAAGCATAAAAGGTGAATTAATTCGCATGTACGGTTCAAACCAGTTTGGTTTTAGACCTGATTCATCTACACATTTGGCACAAATTTCTTTCTACGATTTTCTCACTAAGATTCTAGAAGAGGAAACGTTTATTGGAGCCGCTGTTATTTCTTTCGATTTAAGCCGTGCATTCGATAGACTTGATCACGAAAGTCTGTTTAAAACTCTAATTAATGCTTCCAACCTCTCATATCAATCCTTGAAATGGTTACTAAATTTCTTGCAAGATCGATCTCAAAAAGTTCGCCTTTTTAATTCTGTCTATAGCTCCAGCTCGTCAGTGACTTCAGGAGTTCCCCAGGGCTCAATAATATCTCCTTACCTATTTTCTTGCTATATGGGATCACTTGTGCCTCACTCGTCAAAAGCTGCAATTTACAAATCTGTCGATGAAGTGGTAATCGTTGTCCCGTTCGATGAGAGCAACAACCTGAATAATTTGATACAAGAGGAAATTGATAATATTGATATAATATTGATATTATATATATATATAATTGATATATTGATATAATTGGTGTTTACAAGGACCACTTGCGTTAAATGTGGAAAAAACTAACTTGATGATAGTAAGCAAGAGGAATCAGCATTTTTCACTGCCATCTGTGATCACCCCTCAACCCGAACTCAAGATTTTAGGGGTCATCTTTCAGAATAACCTGAAATGGAATTCTCATGTCAGCTATATCTGTCGCATTGCTTCACAAAGAATCTACCTTTTAAAGCAAATGAAAAAGTTCCAATCGACTTCCAGAGAAGACATGGTTGAAATTTATTATTCCCTAATAGGAGGTATCATTGAATACAATGCCCCACTTTTTGTCGGTTTATCAGCGAAAAATGCCTAAAAAATAGAGAAAATCAGAAAGCGTTGCCATAGAATTATTTGTGATTTTGAATGTCGCTGTCAACTCCTGAGCAGTTTTTCGAAACGTCGGGAAGCAAGAGCGTTACAAGTTTTTCGTGAAACTCTACAAAGTAATCATCTTTTACACTCCTTAGCACCTCAATTTCTTCCCCCGATCTAAGCAAGTGCAACTGCCTCTCTGTAAAACCAAACGCAGAAGCTCATCTTTTTTCCCTTATTGTGCTCGTCTCTTTAACTCGACGCTTCAGAAATGACTTTACATTTGAAATGCATACCACATGTATATCGCATATCTTGTATTTACCGTGTCACTTATCTTTACTCACTTTGTACTTGAAAATATGACAATATAAACATTTCTTACTTACTTACCAAAGACCATTAGTTTGAACTTCTTTTAGCACAACCAAAGTTTCAACACTACTTGCCGATAATAGAGATCGATATGAGGAAGCTATCTTTCCAGCGATTGAAAAATGTCGCTCACTTTCTCCGCTTGATGCTTGGGCCACAAAAAGCCGACGGTTTATCTGTGACAATAGTGGAAATGCATCACGCTCTCGCTGCCAAAAAATCAAAGGATTCCTTGAATCTGAAGTTATTCGTTCACTTTTGGTGTAACGCTGAAGCTCGTATTTCATTTTGTCAGATATATTCTTGTGATCACACTCAACATTTGATGTACTGCTTCTCATGGAGGCGAATGGGTCAATTTCGGTATTATTGATTTCAGTGGCAATCCTTGGCTGCTTCTCTTCCTTCTGTTCCTCTTGTTTTTCTTTTTGTGAATCAGTGATCGTGAAGACGTCTACTGCAAGCACCTGAAGACTAGCCATCGAGTCCTTCACCAAGGTGTCGAGGTGTCGCGATCTTTGAGTTCAGCAATAAAAGTCAATTGCCTGAAGCCTGGGTCAAAAACACACGTAAGAACATGCGTTCCCCTTATATTCGTCCAGTATTTTGAATCAAGAGATTTATTGATGTTCTTCTTCAGAGTCGATATAACAATTGAATCGGTGATAACAGTTGAACAAATTTTATCTCTGACTAGATAGTATGAAGGTAGTACATTCTGCAAGGTCGGTGCATTGCTAGATTCCAGAAAATCAAACACAGAGCTATACTGAAAGAAATGATCAGCGATTGCTATACACAAATCACATGAAATATTGCTCAGTCGATGGATTTGGCCAACCGAAGACAAAGATTCCTGAAGACAGGCAAATGAGCGCGCAATTGCATTGTGAACTGAATAGTATGATCGCCATGGCCTCGTACCACTGTAGCGCTTGATTTTAATTGGGAATGACTCTTCAGAGATTCCTGAACGATGGATGTATGAAATAAGGTCGTGTATAGCTGAGTTAAAACAACGAAAAGATTCGCACTCTGCTTCTGTCGAAGAAAATCCATCATGAAGCACAGTGTTTAGGCGATGAGCAAAGCATGCTAGTCTCGGTTCATCGTGTAATACTGCTACAATGTTCGCACCACAATCTGTAGTAATGAAAGTTTTCCTTTTTGTAATCCAAATTCATCAAAAATGTCATGGAACTCTTTTGCGATATTTTTCCCGGTCTTCCGTTCATCCGGGAAAACTTTGCATCTCAACATAGTATGCTTCAGGTTCCAACTATCACTTATCCAGAAGGCGGTTAGATTGAGATAGTGTCGCCGGTTCACATCATCTGTCCACAGATCTGTAGTAAATGCTATTTCACCGCGTGCGATTGGTTCATGCAAAACAGCTTTTATCTTTGAGGCGGAAGACTGAAATGGGTCGATGCACACCTTCTTGATTGTATTTCTCCCATACCGTATGTTTTCAATAGGTATTTTTCCGAATTCTGCACCGATTGCAATGCACTTTAGAACAAATACTCATTCAATTTTGAATATGTTCAATCATTTTTCAAAAATCTGAAAACTTGTTCGATGATCCTCGACCGGTTTTTCAAACGGTGCCGGTTGGCCGGTTGGCAAAACTTCAACCCAACCGGTGACCGGTACCGGTCAACCGGCTACAACCCTGATCCGGACTAAAAGATCACAGCTCTACAGATTAAAGTCTGACTATTGCAGCAACGCCTAAGTCCCCAGTATGGGTAGTAGTGACGCTAAACCATCATTTATTCTTTGTCATAATGCTGCTGAGTATATGTACATGTATGCTGTTGAATGTTAATCTATGCTGTCACAGATGACTTTTTCATGTCACGGCCCGCGGGCCCCATCTCTGCTACATAGTGTCACAGACTTCAGACTGAGCGATCTTTAGACTTAATGACAAGTAGCAGGCTAAGAAAAGTGATCATAAAGAGTGTTGGGGAGATGCATTCAGCCTACAGGGGATCATTTTCCTGCTCATCAGATGAATGCATCACTTAATTTCAAGAAACAAGAGAGCAATGTAAATAGTGAAGTAAATTCTGCAATATCATTGCATTTGGATGGGCATTCTATCGTTGATGCAAAGTGAATAATGATTTTATCTAGCAATGTACTATTTAAATGAGCTTGATAAACTGTTTATTCTGGAGACATGATGAAGACGAAGAAGTGAAAATCATCATGAATAATGTTCGCTCGGAATAGTATCAGACCGCAACAAGACGGCAGGTGGACAAAGGAGTAACATAATTTTGTCACTAGAAGAGGTGAGTGGTAAAAGATTTGAGAGCGAGAATTTTAGGCATCACGGAATTGAGAAATTTCATAACGTTTGACAGCGCTGTTTGAGAGGATATGATATTCACAGTGTGGCTATTATTAGTCTCAAGTCTGTTACATCAACCACATTGATACATGCAAAGGTTAAGTCTTCCTTGACACAATTGCGCATTTTGTAAAATATGAATTCTAATAACGGCTTGTATTGATATCTTTCTTTCTACAATAGTTGCAATTACGCACACGACATGTGTAAGCGTACAAATGAATCAAGCACAGGATAATGGATACATTTAAAGTAGGCATGGGCAACCGAACTGTCAAAGGCTCTCCGGCCGCAATTTGGTCTGCAGCAAAACTATTCTTGACTTCCTTGAAGATTTTCATTTTCAACCATTTGTCTCTGATAATCGATCTTACACGTTTAATGAGATGCAATACATGAAATCTTTATGTGCCGCTATAGAGTAAGTTAATTCAAGGCCAAGTAAGAGCTGATTTCTGTTATACTCGAAAAACGTGCGCAATAGATTCTTGATCCTGTCCACTTTCAACTTTATCCATTCGGGGAAATTCAGCATTCCGGAACATCGATGCAGGGGACATTCCGGGACAGTATAGAGAGGGTTAGGACTTATTCAAGAAATATTCAATCACCGTAATTTAGAGTGAATTAAATGTTAAGATGAAAATACAATGATAAGTTGGTTTTCAGCGAACTTATTGCCGGCAAATTGAAATTCAGTTTGTAGAACAATTGTTCCTTTGGATAGTTGCATTATGGAAAGAAGCAGGACATCTTGGAGCCTTTTGCAATGACTATTCATGTGAAAACCGGAAGTAAAAGACCAACATTGCGATTAGCTCAATTAATTAACAGATATTCGGCAGACCAACATTTTGCTGCGGGCCACAGGGTTGCCAACGCGTTCTAAAACATCACCGAAAGAAATTGTTACACCAAACTTCATGACTGTTTTGCTATTCTTCACAGCTAATTATACTAACAATAATAATTCATATATTTATATCCTGCTTTCACAAAAGGTTCTAAGCGGTCACATGTTTCTTAAACAATGGCTTTTTGGAGTCTCTTGAAGCAGATGACATTAGAGAGCCAACGAGTGTCGGTTGGCAGTTCATTCCAGCAAGCTGCAGCAACAAATGAAAATGTGCGATCTCCGTGAGTGATGTTGGTGGTCCGCGGGATCTCCAGAGAACTGCTGTTATGCACATAACTTCTCAAGTTCACTCTGAGTGGTTCATGAAGTTGAATTTCATTTTGCAGATAACCTGGTGCTGATCCCATCAAGCATTTGTGAACAATGAGACAAATTTTAAACATTATCCAAGCCTCTACCTGCAACCAGTGAAGATGTAGGAGGAGATCCTTTACATGAAGCTCGTGGAGAATTGCGGTTGAGGATTAATCTGGCCGCTCTATTCTGCAAAATCTGTAATTTCTTAACTTGGTACTGAGGTGCATTTGAAAGTCGTGAATTGCAGTAGTCAATGTTGAAGTTCTCATGGAATGTATCACCAATTTCAATGTGTCAAGTTCCAAAGATCTTGCTATTGGCTTTAGTCTTCGCAGCTTATAATTGATCTTCTCGCAAATGCTGGAAACTTGTGTGTCGACTTTCATTGTGTAATTCATTTTGGAATCCTAAATTCCTTGAAGATTCAGAAAGCATAATTATTGAATCACCAACTTTTACAAAATTAATCTTCTATTTCTCAAGTTCAAATTTAGAACCAACATTCATAGAACCAACCAATACCGATGGACAACACGGGTTACAGAATGAACTCCGCGCAACTACGAAAGATCACGTGGACGACCAAAATCAAGGTGGCGCGACGATCTAGAACGCAACGTCGGACGCACATTGAGCCGCATGGCTAAAGACAAAGTTTTGTGGACGCTTAAGAGAGAGGGGTTCCTCCTGAGGGAGAGAGAAATGCCCTGATGATGATGATGATGATTCATAGCTTCAGTCTTGGCATCATTTAGTCTGAAATTGTTGTTAAACATCCGACAGCGAATTTGGTCCAAGCACCTTTCCACTACATATAATGCATTAGCTTGTCTCATTGCATCGGTTGTATAGGATATGTACAGTTGATGATCATCTGCATAAGCATGGACAAGAATGTCGGAGAACGTGTCAATCACCTCATACAAGAGCTGGAAGCAGGTTGCGTGCGGGTCGCGGGTCACTGAGGGAGAGAGACCTGTTTCCCACAGAATTAGATTCATCTGCGCGCGCTTCGGTTTCCTAGAAAGGAAGAATTGTATGTAACCTTAATATTGAAATGGCACATCACAGAATTAGACAACTTGCTCCTTCTCGAATGGATAATTCGTATATCGCTTGCTATTGGAAATGGCAAACAATAAGCTGTCAGCAGAGGAGAACAGAGCCAGTGATATCACGTCGCACACACCAAAACACACATCGATGCCTGGCTTCGATTCAATGTATGCACTATACAGTGAGCAATGCCGAGGAGAGGATCATCAAGCGAACTAATTTTCGCACGCCTGCTACTTTCTTTAATAATGATCGGAAGGGCCAACATTATGGAGAAAACTTGTGCGCAGTGATCTGAATTCTTTGAATCTGAAGGAATTTTGGCAATCGAAGCACTTTGCTGGAACTCACATTAATCCGCAAGCGACGCACAACTTTTTTCCTATCTCTGTAAGATATTAGGAATTCCTTTTTGCCCACTTAATAGTTCCTCGATGTGCCGTCCATTTCGTATTAATCACACTTCTAGCAAACCGAAGCAGATAAACAAAATATTTAATTCTGTGCCTGTTTCCAGTTCTGCCTCATACAAAGGCGCAAGGTCAATTTCAAACAAAATTGGACTTAGATAATCGCTCTTGGATAATTGAATTTTTTTGTTAGGGCTAAAGTTCGCTTCAGTTCGCTTGCAAGAACTTTTATTGATATTCATCCTGTCCGATACAAGCAAATGAAACATTCTTGAACGCGATTTTTGATTTAGGGATGTAATTACATTTCCCAGTTAGTTTGATTTCCTCAGGAATATTTGATATTGAAGATTGAAACGACATGTCCTGTTACCTGTCACGTAATGTCATGAGCCATATCAGGACAGATTATGTTACATCCACCCACTTGGCTGTCATGAAATGTGAGTGAAGCACGTTCTGACGTTTTTGCAGTTCAGAAAACCTATGAAGGCAGAAGGTGTACTCTGATACTCCGCCCAAGTGATGCAAACAATTTTATGTAACTTGAAATGCGGGTACTTTCACGCGGAAATTATCAAATATAATTGGCTATCGCATATAAACGCTTAGAAGTGTCATAACCTCAACCAGAATCCTGCTTGAGATATGCATCGGGATCAATGACTACAAATGACACCAGGGTACAGGGATGCGGAGTCCTATCATTTTGATAGGACTCCGACTCCGGATGACAAGTACATATAGTCTAGTTTTTTGAAAAATGCGCTTTGAGTGTGGGGGGGGGGACATCACACAAGATTAACGTGAGGGTAAGAGGCAATGATCTCAAACAAACTAGTATTTCATTTTTGTGTCTGATGTTGCCTTTGGCGCGTAGGTGTGATCGAGGCTAGGAAGGCTTGTCTTCTCTACCAAATCACCGAGTGAAAAGACAATCCTTTTCTCACTTTCACGGTTCATTCCTTCAACTATCACAAGCTTTGCATGCTGCAGTGTCTCTGTACTTTTGTTTAACGGAGAAAGTTGTCATCAAGACAGTGACAGCTATGCACGAGGATAAATAATTCGTTTGTATTATATTTCGGGTCTTGTTATAGGCCGGAGTCCTATGATTTGATATAACTCCGACTCCAGCAGAAATGATAGGACTCCGGGAATCCAGCTCCGCATTCCTACCAGGATAACTATTTGAAGTCATTGACCAGGTTCGAAAACATTCTCTCTGATAAAGCGTAGATCGATTTTGCAACAACACAAAGTGATTCTCGTTCCTTCTTTGAAATATGCCTGTGCTGTCACACGATTCAGTACAATTCTGATGAATACATATATTTTGATGCCTCAGACGTTGCATAAATATTGCGCATATATTGGAATTCCATTGTAATACTCGAAATGAAGCGCGAAGTCGGAGAAAACAAGATCCAAGTTCACAGTTATGGAAATAAATATCAAAGTGTCATACATAAAAATGTAATAAAATCAAACCACGATGAGGGGTGAATAATTAACATATGAATTAACTCATCTCAGGGTCGTGTCTAGACAGTCCTTGAGGAAAGGACAGTGTTTTTATATTTTGTGCATTATGATTAAAAACATGTGAAATGATTGATTATGAAATATTGACTCATACTCAGATCAGAATTCGACATGACTCAATTTGAATAAATTTCCACGCATATGAGTGATCAATCATGAATATTTTGATACTTTACATTTAACGAAACATTCTCTCATACAGCATGCGCTCACTAACATTATTCAAAGGGGCCCCTAGGGAGTCATAACTGACAACTATGTAGTGAGTGCATCAAAAATCCGAAATGTTATGTCAAAAACTTAGTAGCGATTTGATTACATGTTCCAATGTCAAAATTACATTTCAACAATAATTTCCTTGCCACAAGAGAATTTCTGTCTGGAAAATATCTGCGAAATGAATTGTCTTCAAGTAACTTATCCGATAAATTACACAAATTCTTATAAATTTGCGGAGTACGTTATTTTCTGTATTCGATCTTCACATGATTGACTCCTTTCAGTAAATAAATTACCGTTTGGTTGATGCCAGGCGATTTTACACAAAAATATGGATTTTTGATATCTCTGAAGTTCACTTGTACGCATCATATTGATGCTGAATTAATATCTATTGCCTTCGTGGCACAATGGTGAAGTGCTTGGCCTAGCGATCTTTCGGTCCAGAGGTCGAGCCCCGAGAGTGTCATTGGAAGTCGTCAGGAAGGGCATCCGGACTAGAAATAGAAATAGAAAGTGTTTTATTGTAGAATGAAAATCAATCATTTCTTGAAATACTATACAGTTGATTTACACAGTAAGTTTAATACACAGGTACTTCTTCGGAAAAATATGTTGTGCGGTCAAAAAGGATAATGGTAGTTATACATAACTTATACAATCATAATGACAGATAATAACACAAAATATACGTACAATGGTCATATTCAAATGTAGAGTCTGCTGAACAGAGATGTACAATATGGTACGAATGAATCACTGCGGGTTGGATCGTCTGCGAGAGTTTCTCATTCTACGTGGGCAAATGTCGTGGAGGATGTTGTTAGGATCATTGATTGTCTTGAAAAAGTTCATGGCCTGATGTTGGCGCCGGATATAAATAGGAGTGAAGTCGGCACACTTACAAACAATTCCGCAGATGATACGATGACATCGTCGACGAATACTCTCAAGCTTTTTGGAGTTGATTTCGTTTAGACCAACAAGAAGTGGGGAATTGTATTCCAATATGCCGAGAACATAGCCATTATATACTTGCAGTATTTCGGATTTCTTGATGGACGGGAATCTTTTTATCTTCTTTAGGGGATAAATGCGCTGACTTGCTCGTTTACATATAGAATCGATGTGAGTATCCCATCTTAGGTTCTCTTGATAAGTGATGCCGAGAATCTTCATCGTGTTCACAACTTGAATTCCTGGAATGTTGACCAGAACTCCTGCTGCCTGCTTATCAACGATCATCTTCGATTTCTTCAAATTTAGCTGAAGTCCATGTGAGAGGCACCAAGTAGAAATGTTGCTGACTTCCTCAAGGACAATGGATTGCAAATCATTCAAGTTAGAGTATGGACATTGGATGAATATATCATCAGCGTATTTGACCATATTTGATGTTTTTGTGGCAATTTGCAGGGAACCCATGTGTGCAGCAAATAGGTAAGGGGAGAGAATTGATCCCTGTGGAACACCCGAAGTTACCTCCTGAACCTCACTGTAAATCGAAGAAGTTAAACATACGCGCTGAGTATGGTACCGCAGAAAGCCAATTATCCACCGGACAAAACCTGTTGGTAATGCTGACTTACTCAAAGTTTCCATCAGATTTCTATGAGCAAGTCTATCAAAAGCCTTGCTGAGATCCAATGAGATCATGGCAATTCCTTTCACATCTATACAGTCAAGTTTCTCCGTGAGGAAGTTATGTATGGCGATATTTGCATGAAGTGTGTATGAAGCATGGAACATGCATCGAACAATCATCGGCGTTGGGGTGGATACATCGCACAATCAACGACGTTGGGGTGGATACATTGCACAATCAACGACCATGGTATGGATACATTGCAAAATCAACGACGTTGGGGGTGATAAATCGCACAATCAACGGAGTTGGGGTGGATACATCGCACAATCAACGACGTTGGGGTGGATACATTGCACAATCAACGACCATGGTATGGATACATTGCAAAATCAACGACGTTGGGGTGATAAATCGCACAATCAACGGAGTTGGGGTGGATACATCGGACAATCATCGGAGTTGGGGTGATACATTGCACAATCAACGACGTTGGGGTGGATACATTGCACAATCAACGACGTTGGGGTGGATACATTGCACAATCAACGCAGTTGGGGTGGATAAATCGCACCATTAAGGGCTTTGTAGCAGGTGTGTGATACATAAAATGATTTAGAAAATTCACAGGGGTAGCAGCTACCACTGCCTTGCCTTGTCTGCCTACGGTCTGGTAATGGCCTAGCTTCAAACATGATGCCTTCAGTTGGCTTATCATGCTAGCTGTGAATTTACTTATAATAAGAAGGCTGATAATTGACATTTAAAGATTTCGAAAGACATGCTTGTGACATCGCATCCACTTCACATCAAAACACTCGTATTCACTCTTACACATTTTATGGATTGTCTGCGAGTGTACATGACTTACAAATTACTGGGCTACAAAGCATGCGCAGCTTTATCACTTGTTTTATGAAAACACCGGGCGACGAGGCCCGGGAACTCATTGGCAGTTACAGGACTGCATGTGTGTTTCAGGGTCTTCAAGAGGTTAGCAATTCATTTTTATTTGACCACATGACATTATGATGAATTACAAAAACGATTTACAATACAGATTATGTAATGGGATATCGAGTTATGAAGTACATCATCTGCTAAGTCTCATGGGAGCATAAACAGGTGATTATAAGGCTCAAATAGTTGCAGGAATCGCTGGAATGTTTTCGTCGAGAACTGCGCCGATAAAAATCAATAAATGGAATGATTATGAATGTTCGATGACATCCAGGAAATAAGAGTACATCTAGAAAATAATTCAAATCACAATTCATTTCCTTCATAAAGTAGACTGCCATTAATGTCATATAGATCTGAAATTTCAATTTGAAACATAAGTGAATAAACCCCGCTTTCCTTCGCGGATAGAAAGCAACAATTCAGAACTAAAATTTACTGTAATGAACGAATAAATGCTGAATTTGGTATCTTGGGTTGAATTTGATCATCCAGAATCTGAAAAACATCAATTCTGCCAATTTATCATCAAAAATGTTGTTTGGAGACAATATGAATGCTTCCAAATAATAGGTTTTCAAAACTTCGGCACAATTTTCATTCAAGACCATTTGATACATCCAGCATTTGGTCGCCCGAGAGCCTCACGTGTTAAAGCAGTTTTATTGTTCTAAATTCATAGAAGAGAATTATTCGATCAGAAAAATTCTGCTGATATTAAAGATATATGAAGGAGGGAACAATAAATTCTAAAAAAGTGGATTCAAAACTTCAGTGATTAAATGCGAGCTTGCCGAGCTTTCTAGCACATATCGAGCACGTTTTTCTGAACCAGACGATTTTGAGAGAAAAGAAGGGAACTTCCAACCAATCCTAATACTCCGACAGTAAGATCAAGTTTCAGTCATGAACGAGGCCGAAAATGAAACTTTCACAGAATGATGTACAACCTATGGCTACTACAAATCTGCGCGTCTGCCGAGTTCTACCTGGCTCTTCTTTTTGTCAGACACGATAAAAAACACATGTAAATCCAATGAAAAGTAGATTTAAGTTTTCGGTAAAAGTGAGGTTTTCTATTCCTGGATCACGGAAAGTATTAATCCCAGAAGCATGAATTTTGACATGGAATATCTTCACGTCATTTCCTATCATGCTTGTGTGTAATTATAGTGCGTCTGATCGATCATCGATGCGAGAATGTGGCTAAAATAGGCCAAAATGTTGTATTCACTATTCATATGACAGAAAACTAGAGCGAGATCTCAGAATGGTGTCTGGCTCAACCCCAAAGCCGCACTAGAATTGCTGCACACCCTTAGCATCATGCGTAAATATTCATGAATTTGATCGCAGCTGTCTGAGAATAATCGAATGCTCTTCAGAGCAAGAAGACGCAACGCGCCTACGCGATTCTATTGCCTCTGGCATTTTGGGCTTTTTGTTGCAAGTCTCGCGTTTTGTGTCAATGTTGGATGAAACCCTGTTATTTGATGTCTGTGTTGATTTTGTGTTTATACATTACACTGTTCCATATGATGGAAAATTGATGGCGATTTTGTTTTGATGTGTTGATTTTGTGCATGTACATCGCACTGTTCCATACACAAAATTGAATATTTTGTTTATCTGCTTCGGTTTGCTAGAAGTGTGATTAATACGAAATGGACGGCACATAGAGGAACCTATTAAGTGGGCAAAAAGGAATTCCTAATACCTTACAGAGATAGGAAAAAAAGTCGTGCGTCGCTTGCGGATTAATGTGAGTTCCAGCAAAGTGCTTCGGCTCCCAAACCTGTCGAACAAATATCATGGTGCGTAAAAGTAGCAGGATGTTGACCCGTAACGATCATTATTAAAGAAAGTAGCAGGCGCACGAAAATTATTCACTTGATGATCCTCTCCTCGGCATTGCTCACTGTATAGTGCATACATTGAATCGAAGCCAGGCATCGATGTGTGTTTTGGTGTGTGCGAAGTGATATCACAGCACGCACGCATCTCTCACTGGCTCTGGTGTCCTCTGCTGACAGCTTATTGCTTGCCATTGCCAATAGCAAGCGATACACAAATTATCCATTCGAGAAGGAACAAGTTGTGTGATGTGATGTGCCATTTCGATATAAAGGTTACATATTCTTCCTTTCTAGGAAACCGAAGCGCGCGCAGATAAATCTAATTCTTGGGTTCCATATAATGGAAAATTGATGGCGATTTTATTATGATGTGCAGGGTTCTGATAGTACCACCGATGTAGAAATTGAGGCATCTTGGACAGGTACTTTATAGGTGACATCCCTCTTTGATGTTAGTATTGCCGTTGTTTATTGGACAATCAGTTAGTTTGCAGACATTTTCACATATTTTTTCGTAAGAACTGATCTGAGGGCTCCTGACTTTTGTGCAAGACCCACGTTCAAGTTTTTTCTCTCGTTTCTCTCCAAATGTTCTCTCAATGACTTGGTTGATGCAATCGGAGATAAAGATCATTTTGAGGTAGAATCTGCTCTTGTTTCGAGGTTTTGGCTTTCTTTCGGACTTTCCTTTGACTGTTTGATGAAATCTTCAGGATAATCATTCTGTCAACACACTTTAGGTAAAGGTATTTGCCCATTGACCCATATCATATATTCAGTGCTTCAATTTCAACCTCCCAGTTTGCAATTTTCCCTGACGCGGCTTGAGCAAGCAGACTATTGGGAATGTTTTCATTACGAGTACATTAACAGCGGAACAACACAATTTTGAGATTTTAGAGACGAAAGACGATTTGAGGACCTTAAGTTTCCACGTAATAAGAAAAACACACAGATTACAGCTTCCGTGTGCCACTGCTTAATAATCTTCAATTAATAGCATTATAGCAACTCTGACATTTCCAATTCGATAGCTGCTGTAGTGTAGATATATTTCTGCATCCGCACTGAAAATCGAGGTGTTCCATTGAACATCTATGTATCTTACAGAAGTTTGAAAAAGTAGAAAAAATCAAACCTGCGAAAAAAGTTTGAAACGTCAAATATTCGACAGTTGGTCAAATCTTCAATTGAGTGAACGAAAAAATACGTTATTCCAACTAAAGGATGGAGCAGCGTTCATGCACTTTCTACAGGTTGCGGAAAGCAAGATGGCACCCACAGAATTAGACAGGTCGTCTCTTCTTCTGTTTGAATAAAGAGGGAAACATTGGAACATGTAACGTTAATGAAATGGCACAATCTGCTGACTAAATACCATAGCAATCAAACAATGAGCAGCCAGTTCAACATTAAACACGCCAAATTGTGCAACGTTTCAGTGACTGTTATCAACCGGATCACACCTCAAAGGGTCACAGACGATGTCAAGTTCTACAGAGACGTTTGTGAACGTATTTTTGGAGCGCCTGGTAACTTTTTTGATAATGATCGGAGGATCCAACATCATCGAGAAAACTTTTGCGCAATGATCTGAATTCTTCGAATCTGAAGGAGTCGTGGCAATCGGAGCATTTTGAAGGAATTCACAGCAATCCGCATGCACGACTATTTTTCCTATCTCTGAAAGGCATCGAAAATTTCTTTCTGTCACTTAATAAGTTCCTGGATGTGCCATCTGTTTGAATCAGTTTGCAATTCTAGCAAAGTGACAAGCTTAAACAATCTAATTCTGTGGTGGTACCCCACCAAGCGAGAGAGTGAAATTTCTTTCCGTAATAGCCGGGCATGCTATTACCAGAGTGTTTTTAATATTCCGATGCGACTTTCTATCGAGACTATTTGTTGTGTGCTTTAAAACCGAATGTACGCTAAGACGAGATCGTACTGTGCTTTCATACAGACGATAAGTGACCACAGGCTTTCTGAGGCGACCGCGTAGAAACTGTTAGATAGTGAGTTGTTAGTGACAAGCAAATTTCAATGGATGAATGACACTGTTAGAGATTTGTTGGCCTAGATTTCTGTGCGGTCGCCCCTTGCGGTTTAATAAACCAATGCGCATTGTTTATGATTGATAAATGATTTATTCCACTGATAAATGGAAAATATGATGCTACAATTCAACTTACTCATCGATCGTATTCAACATATCACTGAATTTGCTGCCTGATTTAGTTGACAGTCATTTTCGCTGTTCTTCCCCGAACCCTTGGCATTGGTATTATGCTCGCAATTCATAATCTTGGGATAATGACAAATGGCGACTGATGTGAATGTTTAAGTCAGAATTTGCATGCAGTTTCGATCAATAAGAGAGATGAATATTAATCATTCGAATTTACATGTACAACTTACTAAAGCGTTGCTTCATAGACCTAACAGAGCTCAACATTTGCAGTTGTTATTCAATCCCTTCGCAAGTAGGGCGCTTATTTGCCAAGATCCATTAGTAAATAATGGATAAGAGAAACAAGTATCTGAAGGATTCTTCAAACGCATTACAAAATTGACTTATCCGTTATAGAAGTCTGAACTCAAACACAACACAATCAATGAAAACATTTCACATATCCGACAATCATTCACGTCACGCACTTAGCAGATTCTTGACAATTTAAAGTATAACGAATGAAACGCAGCATTTGCGAACAATACAACACGGATTTACACGCATTTCGTAATACCTTGTACAGTCGAGACTCGCTAGAATGAGCCTTATCCACGGATACCAATTTTTTATCAATTTCAATCAGAATCGAATAAAGACAAAATATTGTTGAATTCGGATCATGTGGAATTGAAATACTTGAATTTTGTCTTCCCGAACTGACTCGTCTCATCGTGATTGCAACTCCTCTCGTGGTCAAATCTATAAAGCCGATACAGCTGGACTGTGTTATTGGAAGTCAGATTGAACACTTGCACAAAATTAGATTCTGAATCTACCGGATTTAAAGTATCACCGGACAGAGTGACGTCTGCACGAAGGCATGAGCAGAAGTCGCTTTGTATTGGAAAATCTTGCCATGTGTATTAAGTGCAATGCGTGTTCTTCATTCATTCGATGATTTGATGTTTGAAGGGCTTTTATGTATTATTAGTGCACTGTTTAAAATGGCAAAAACTAAAACTATTCAAATATTAAAGTCTATAAGATAAAAGGTCAAATAGAATATGCCCGATGTACTTTAGACGACGCTATTCAAAATCAGCAGGATAATTCAGCTCAAAAGCATGTTCTATAAGCCCTTCCCCGAAATCAGGAACCTTTTACATGGATCCCGTGAGGCATAGAGTAGGGATATGTAGGTAGAGTGTCGACTCAAAAAAGTATCTGTATACAGTGAACATTTTTAAATGAAAAGATTCAGTTTCAGTGGTCCAAAAAATTATTTGAACACTTTTGAAAAAGTCAAAATTTTGCCAATTTATATACTACCGAGATGAGGCCCCTGTATAAGTAGTATACCTTTTACCGTAGCTGTTGTCGCAATCTGCACACTTGATGTCAATCTAAATATAGAAATTCTTTATCTGCAAAGCGGTTGGCAAAATCTGCACAGTTGTTGTCAATCTACATTTAGATCCTCTCAATCTGCACAGTAGATGGCAAAATCTGCATACTGGTTGTCACAATGGTATATCTGGACAATGTTTTTTTTCCTATTGATGTTCTATGAATAACTGAGCACAGTTTTGAAGTTTATCCGTACACACTGTTTTCTCAGTCAATTTATCCGGCATAATGCCTGTTTGAATATTGGAATCACATTTTTACCCTGCATCAAATTTTTTAGACCAAAATTTCACTGTTCCTTAAAAAACTAATTCTGAGAACAATCGAGTTTTTCGATATCAAAGATCATGCACCAATTTCCATCACATGTACAGCGAACGAAATGTTTATCCTAATTACATGAGATAAATGAAACAAAAGTATGATTGAACAAGATCCATATCTGTGATTAATGCGTAAAATATCATCAATCTGTTTTCAATCCAGTTTTTTGAGATCAATTTTAAAACTGCAAAATTGAAAATAACTGAACATTTCATTTGAAACTTGAATGTGAAATTGTTGAGTGTAGATTATCAGAATGATTTCAGTAGATGAAATTCAGAATCTACGAGAATATGGCACAGATATCAGTTAGATAGAGTATCATATTTTCCTCGATTTCAAAGCATTTTTAATCCTAGCTTTGACGATGAGCAAATCATATACCAGTAGTTTAGATGTTCATAATTTCAATCAATCTCATCAACAAGACATTTGTCGTCAATGTTTCACGAAATTTCTATGTTTCTATCCATCATATTAAAGAAATCGCTTACTTCGTTGAAATGGTTAAAACAGGCGAAATCAAATTACCTCAGTAGAAAAATGAGATGTTGAATCACAAATTTTAAAAATGAAAAGCTATTTTGAAGCCCTTGATCAAAGACAGTGCAGGCTGTTGAACCCAAATTTGTCCAATTAAAAAAATAGCCCAATTTCGCTATAATTTCAAATGAAAGCACTTTTATAAAGCAAGTGCATTTGTCTCTTGTTATGTTGTTAGCATTTTGCTCAACCAAATCCTTTAAGATTTTGATTCTAATCTTTTAAAGAGTTATACCTCCCAATCTAGCCCTCTCTCGATCAGAAGAAGATCTCTGAGCTGAGTTTCTGGACAAGTCAAATGTCGCTAAAGAACGCTTCTTAAGATAGAGATAACCATCTCTGTGATGCTTTGGAAAGGAGAATATCAAGGCAATGGACGGTGTCGAAGAGAGCGAAGAGTGTTCAAAGAGGAAATTCACGATGGCAAGTAGCATCTTCATATATGACGACGAATTCGCCTTCTTTCTTGACGACCGTCTATGGTCATAACGTGGACGAATCCCGATCGATGGGAAACCATGATGCCCTTCGACCATGCGAACAGCTATCAATTCTGCGAAATATCTTTGTTCGACAGAGAACAGATAACTACATATTGACAACCACTATGCAGATTGCGTCAACAACAATGATCGTTAGAATTCTGAAGTGAGATTTGCTTCTGACATCACAGAAAACACTGAACCTACCTCATGCCGACGTTTCAGATGCAATTTCTCTTTTGACATCAAGTATCCAGATCGTGACAACAGCTATGAGAAAAGGTATATCTACTCTATGCCGTGAGGTTCGTTATACCGAGTCTCGATTGTATTCACTGGATGATGTTCAGCGAAATAGCATGTCAGTTACAGATTAAATATTTGAAACAATCATGAAATGGCTTCTATGTGATACCTATCATGATGCAGCATCGTCATTTTTGGTCACTCAGTCTGATTATTTTTCCACCGACATGTTGATGAGTCATCTTCATGCATACCAGGCCTACATGTATATTGTAACAAGGATATAAGATGAATTTCTGACATAAATGTAATTGATATCAGATAAAAAAATATGTAGACAATTTAAAAAAATCAGTCAATTGCCTCTCTATGTGGATGAACTTTATTCATCTCACTCTCTCTTTTGTCACTGAGTCTCTTTTGTTCTCAGTGTTCAGCAAGAACACAGAATGTACGTGCTTTCAAAATCTTGGATTTGACCGAAGTAGGTTTGATACCACATCTCCCGTACGCTGAGAGAACACTGTCACAAAAATCTCCGGTACGCTGAGAACACTGTCCCACATCTCCCGTACGCTGAGAGAACACTGTCCCACGTCTCCCGTACGCTGAGAGAACACTGTCCCACGTCTCTCGCACGCTGAGAGAACACTGTCCCACGTCTCCCGTACGCTGAGAACACTGTCCCACGTCTCCCGTACGCTGAGAGAACACTGTCCCACATCTCTCGCACGCTGAGAGAACACTGTCCCACGTCTCCCGTACGCTGAGAGAACACTGTCCCACGTCTCCCGTACGCTGAGAGAACACTGTCCCACGTCTCCCGTACGCTGAGAGAACACTGTCCCACATCTCCCGTACGCTGAGAACACTGTCCCACGTCTCCCGTACGCTGAGAGAACACTGTCCCACATCTCCCGTACGCTGAGAACACTGTCCCACGTCTCCCGTACGCTGAGAGAACACTGTCCCACATCTCCCGTACGCTGAGAGAACACTGTCCCACGTCTCCCGTATACTGAGGGAACACTGTCCACATCTCCCGTACGCTGAGAGAACACTGTCCAAATCTCTCGCACGCTGAGAGAACACTGTCCCACGTCTCCCGTACGCTGAGAACACTGTCCCACATCTCCCGTACGCTGAGAACACTGTCCCACATCTCCCGTACGCTGAGAGAACACTGTCCCACGTCTCCCGTACGCTGAGAGAACACTGTCCCACGTCTCCCGTACGCTGAGAGAACACTGTCCCACGTCTCCCGTACGCTGAGAGAACACTGTCCCACGTCTCCCGTATACTGAGGGAACACTGTCCAAATCTCTCGCACGCTGAGAGAACACTGTCCCACGTCTCCCGTACGCTGAGAGAACACTGTCCCACGTCTCCCGTACGCTGAGAGAACACTGTCCCACATCTCCCGTGCGCTGAGAGAACACTGTCCCACGTCTCCCGTATACTGAGGGAACACTGTCCCACGTCTCCCGTACGCTGAGAGAACACTGTCCCACATCTCCCGTACGCTGAGAGAACACTGGCCCACGTCTCCCGTACGCTGAGAGAACACTGCCCCAGATTAATACAATTAGATGCATTCAATTCTAAGCTTATATCTTACGGTGTAATATCACAATACTCGATAAGCGCTCAAACGAAGTCACAGGTGATATTCTTGTCCCTGAAAGGTAACATTTTCTAGCTCTTACTACACATGCTTCGAAGACAGAGGAAATATGTTAATTACTATGATTTCGCAGGTGGTATGAATGCAAAGCGGTTAATGAAAACCCATTATATACATGCTGTGAATGGAATTCATCATTTCTGAGGAGTACTTAATATTTATGAGCAAGACCTGAGAGGGAGGAATTATTTGGCAAGTGGTTGACAGAAACCGCATGTATCAGTGTCTCATGACTGTTATATTATTTAGAAGTCGCAAGTAATGCACTTAAGACGCCAATACAACATAAATTAAGTATCTTCAGCTCAACCGTTGATGCGCCTTCACCATGCAGATGATATAAAGTCCTGAGACCGTAGAACCAACGTGACGAAGTACACTGAAGTGAAAAAAGGCTATAGACGCAGTTCGGTAAAAATTCAAGCAAAATAGCGATCTTGAGTAGAAGCGCAATTCCAAAATTTGTAACACAATTAAAGCACGCTCAAGCCAAAAAAAAAATAGAAAGAATGGCTCCGAAGCCAATTTCTTAGTATTTCACCATGAAAATTGCAAAAACAGCAGAGCCACGAAAATTGCAAAATCATGTGCAATTTAGTACTTCTCATCGATGCTATTGACTAATTTACGATCTTCATCAAGGTTTGCACACCATACACAGCATGTAGACCTCCTGTCTTTCAAGGTATGATTAAAGTGATGGAAAGTATTTAATGCGTCCAATAGGTCAAGCACCTATAACTATAGCAGTTGCAGTTGAAAGTAAGCCAAGACACTGAAAAAATGACTGAATTTCATGTGGTTTAAATTCTTGTCATCTCTCTGAAAAATCATTGCATCTGTCACCTGTTGGGTGTATGACGAAGACAATGTGACGAAGACAGCAATGACAAAGACAATGTGACGAAGACAATATGACGAAGACAATATGACAAAGACAATGTGACAAAGACAATGTGACGAAGACAATATGACAAAGACAATGTGACGAAGACAATATGACGAAGACAATGTGACGAAGACAGCAATGACAAAGACAATGTGACGAAGACAATATGACGAAGACAATATGACAAAGACAATGTGACGAAGACAATGTGACGAAGACAATATGACAAAGACAATATGACAAAGACAATATGACAAAGACAATATGACAAAGACAATGTGACAAAGACAATATGACAAAGACAATGTGACGAAGACAATATGACAAAGACAATGTGACGAAGACAATATGACAAAGACAATGTGACGAAGACAATATGACAAAGACAATGTGAAGAAGACAATATGACAAAGACAATGTGACGAAGACAATATGACGAAGACAGCAATGACAAAGACAATGTGACGAAGACAGCAATGACAAAGACAATGTGACGAAGACAGCAATGACAAAGACAATGTGACGAAGACAGCAATGACAAAGACAATGTGACGAAGACAATATGACAAAGACAATGTGACGAAGACAATGTGACGAAGACAATATGACAAAGACAATATGACAAAGACAATGTGACAAAGACAATATGACAAAGACAATATGACAAAGACAATGTGACAAAGACAATATGACAAAGACAATGTGACGAAGACAATATGACAAAGACAATGTGACGAAGACAATATGACGAAGACAATGTGAAGAAGACATCAATGACAAAGACAATGTGACGAAGACAATATGACAAAGACAATGTGACGAAGACAATATGACAAAGACAATGTGAAGAAGACAATATGACAAAGACAATATGACGAAGACATCAATGACAAAGACAATGTGACGAAGACAATATGACAAAGACAATGTGACGAAGACAATATGACAAAGACAATGTGACGAAGACAATATGACAAAGACAATGTGAGAAAGACAATGTGACAAAGACAATGTGACGAAGACAATGTGACGAAGACAATATGACAAAGACAATGTGACGAAGACAATATGACAAAGACAATGTGACAAAGACAATGTGACGAAGACAATATGACGAAGACAATGTGACGAAGACAATATGACAAAGACAATGTGACGAAGACAATATGACGAAGACAATATGACGAAGACAATGTGACGAAGACAATATGACAAAGACAATGTGACGAAGACAATATGACGAAGACAGCATTGAAACATTATAAGTAAAAGTCAAAACAATTTTACTCAAATACACCAATTTAAATTCTCAAAAATGACAACAACATGTAAATAAGAATCGCAATGGGAATGAGAGGGTAATCCCACGAGCATGCCAGTTTGTTACTGGTGAAATGCATCGTCACAGGAGGCATTTGGCATCATTTTGACTTCTGCATTTTGATACACGGTTCCCTGCCTAATTCCCATCGTCATTAGTAACAAAAGGAATGTTTTTATGAATATTCATGTAGCTACGTTCATGTTGCTGACATGTGCTCATGGTTCACGGAAGTCATACCTGGATGCCTGCATCGTTTGCGACAGATGCAACTTGTCAGCTCTAAACAACTTTCGTGAACACTGCAGACCCAGATTAGTTCCGCTCCAGCTCATTTCAGAAGGAGATAAAAGCACTGGTGTGGAGCAATCACGGATGTGATTGACCAAACGAAAAAAATCAGGAAACCAATCTGTAAAGGGGCCAGTATAAACAGTCATTACTGTTAGTTTGGCACAATCACATTGCCTGGTACAGTTCGATTATAAGCAAGAAATGAAGAGGAACAAAATGAAAAAAAGCAACGCGCCAATGTATGCAGCCTATGTAGTCTGCGTGTATATTAATCTGTCTTGTCCCAAAAATGACCGAAATCAACCCAAAAATCAGGATTTCCTGATAAATCAGGAAAAACCACATCCCAGAGCAATGGACATTTCGCTCATGCCAGCTTGACAATGCACTCCCATCAAATGGAAACGCAAGGCACCACCAGTTGACAGCAAGTCCCCTTGGGGTCGATTCTTGGTGGCGAACAATCATTGGCGGATAGCATCTATTGAGTTAGTTTCAGGGACACTATACATCCTGCAAAAAAGGCTTCTGAAGATTCAAAGTCAGCTTCAGTGAACGGACTGACACGATCATAAACACATACATGATTTTCCTGGACAACTTCTTCACAGGATTCGCAATGAAGGATGTGGTGTCACATCGAGTTAATACGTGAGATGGTAGCAACGCGTTGTCCGACTGGCGCTGTGGCCTTGTGGTAGAGTGTTCGCTCTGCCTCCGGGAGACCTTGGTTCAAACCTTGGTCGGGTCAAACCTAAAACTTCTGAAAAATAGGTACACTCTGCATTGTTGCTAAGCACGCAGTAAAAAAAGAATGAGAGTGGGATAAATGACAACTCGGCCACATGGAAGAAAGGCTCCGTGCCTAATGTGCCTCCAAATAAGGCTCATTTTTAACGCTTGGATTGAGTTATTCGGAAGCTTTTTGAAAACAACATCGATTGGAATGTACTTGTAAAATCATTTCAATGATGTATCCGACATCATCCATCGGTGATGAGCTGACATTGAAGTTTATCGAAGACAGCTACATGAAGCAGAACATCTGTCTCTTGACCACACCACCACAGTATCACATTTGCAAGTTTACAATATGTAAAATGAGTCTCTGCTTCCTCATGTACAGACTTCAATAAATAATAAATTGCTTCTTGTCGCTGTCGATCTAAATTCCTCTCGAAATCCCCCACTAACAGCTACTTCCTTATCAGCTGGAGCATGGAAACAACTCTTCAGACAGAAAAACGGCAAGATCGGCTTTGTATAGCAGAAGAGCTAGAACATTTGACAAGTTTGAGGGAGAGAATATCTCGACCTTCAATAACACGCCGTGCGGGTTTGGCTGCTTTGGTTCGTCTTATTCTTGTGTCACTTTTGATTGGTTCGTCTACCGAAACTGCTCCTACTGTCACATGTGCAGAATCATACACTGTCGTAACACACAAGTCAGCCAAGCTCTGGAAGGCTTTGCAAACACACTGCTAATTATTGGCCATCAATAACAAGACACAACATTCTATGAACTTTGATATATACATTTAGTGAACACATAATTAACCAGTCGTCGGGAGATCCTTTTCAAAAACAACCGGAAAATTAAGAAAAACTCCCCAAAGTTTTGGTCGACAGTAGCATTGAGTTAATGAAATCAAATTACACACAAAACGAGGCTTCGGCGTCCAGCGCATTCTCACGGTCGATGACAACGGGCGAGATGAACCAGTGTGAAGCATTTATACGAAGTTGTGATTTATACTACGAAGTGTGTTGCTTGCATGCAAGATCATGGATTGTGAAGAGACATTGTAGTCTGGAAGTTCATGCTTTCTGTCAATGCTGGGTTCAAATGTGCTATTGCTTTTGCTTCTGCTATTGTTGCATCTCGAGTTTGGGAAAGCCTTCGAGAGGTATAGGACGGAATTGCTTCCCGTCTAAAGACTACCATTAGTTTATGCAAGTGAAAGGGGAATCAGTTGTTCGACTTGCCTCATACGCTTAAATGAGACGGTGAGGAATAATAATATCATCAATAAAGGGTTCTTTTTCCATTCTGAACGCTGCACTTGTATTCCATTATTGTTGTCTTGTTGTCTACCCATCGAGCTACAGCCAGATGCTCATTGGCAGTTGTGAGATTGAAAGGGAATTTCTACCAGAAAAGCTCATTTTCAGCTGACTAAATAAATGTAGTCAGACATTGCTTTGTCGAGGTGAATTCGAACTTCAACCGCTGCAAGATTGTCACCAGCGCTGATAGCACAAGTATGTCTTGCGATCTATTTGAAGAATAGTTGGAAAGGTATTCACCGAATTACTGATCGCCCTCGTACACACATACATTTCGCATATGCCTTCCATGTCTTTACGGCTCATTAGCACACGCTCCCCGAAGACCACTCACCAGAGAGCAAAATACATTGTTTCTATCAAAATAACAGTCATTCATTCATTACGCCGCTTCACTATGGAGCAACCTGCACGGAAGAGTGAACGGTCCTTCAAAGTATTGACAGTAAGTAAGTGAACAACTGTAATCATTAAAGGACACACACGAACATGAGAGATATACTGGAACAGTGACTCTCAACCAGTGTGCCGCGGAGGACTGTAGGGGTGCCGTCAACGACAGGTGTGCAACAGATCGGTCAGTAGAGTATCTCCAAATTACACCTATTCACGCCACTGTGGTAGAATAAATAGAATAATGGCATGCAGAGAATCAACTAGGCTTTATGTAAGCTTATATAAAGTAGCTCAATGTGCTTTCGAAAAATATGAGATATACATGCAGATTGCCGGTACTTCCGGAGGAGTTCGTGAAAGCATATAGGTTTTACAAACCACGAACAATACATGAATATAAGCTCATGTTTAATAGATACAAGAAATGCGCATTGACTTTCATAGGCCCTAAAAGCAGGACTACAAATTATTCATTCATACCACACTAATTCGCGTGAGGTGTCGCCGAAAATAAGACTGTGAACAAGGGTGCCGCGATGTGATAGAGGTCGAGAAACACCGTACTAGAATATTCTTATCATACCGCTGTCTGTATCAGCAACTCTTTCATCTAATGAAGCGTCGTTCGAAATTTTGACATTCTGTTACTACAGGTTGGTGATGATATTCTTTCATCTGCCTTCATGAACGCAAAAAGTGCGAATTTTATTTAATCTTATTCACGAAAGTGCGTTAATTGTTTCGTGGTTCTCTCTATTTATTTCCTTCTTTTCAATTTTTATGTAATACAGGATCTTCGTGATCAAGGAAGTCACAAAAAACAGAAAACAACTTCTACGAAGAATTCTGACAATCTTCGTTGTTGACACAATCTGCACAGTTGTCAACAGTCAACATCTGTTTGCTCACTGAAATACAAAACTGTTGATTGCTCATGCCTGGAGGAAGAGCATTATTTGGATATCAACGATTGATTCACTGCAGAAAACTGAGGAATATGTGGAGGTACGAATTTGACATTTTGAATCCAACCAGAACCAATTTACAGTGTTTTCAAAAAGAAAGATATGGAGAACTCCAGATAGACGGCCCGTGGCCGCGTTTCAAAAGTGCCGTCATGTACGAGCCAGGACGTCTACAATAGATTTTGTAAAACTGATGCTCCACTTTCGTCCTCTCCTCGTTGAGGAGAGACCGTGGACGGATGTTGCTTTCCAATGCCGCGCCTGCTGATAGTAAAACATTGCTGGCTTTGGGTCCACCTTTTATGATCATCACTGACTTATTTTCGAATCCTGGTTGGATGAGTTATGTTCGGAAAGATGTTGGTAATTTGGCATCCATTTCGACGAAGAGATGTTTTCATTGAAGAATCACCCGAGTAAATAGTTGCTTCGGACAGTCCCACGAAGAAAAAACGAACTTATTCTTTCGCTAAGCCTTTCACCCATAGAGTAGATATATTAGGTAGAGTGGAAACTCCGCGTTTATTAAATTCCCCAATGTGTATGCACTTTCGATTTTATTAAATGAACTCAAGAGGGATGCGGTCGGAATTGTTTCCAAATGTGAGATATGCACATTTATGCAGTTTTGAAGAAATTACAACGGAATTGAATGATCATGATGGGATAATGCAAATCGTCCGCATCATGACAGCCTTGGAGAGGAAATGTTTGTTAAATTGGCAACTCGATGACCTGCTATTGCTTTCATGCTGAACCTCAAGAGAATCTTCTTAAGCGTGATCATATCACAGGCAACCTGCCACTGGTAGAGCAATAACAGAATCAATGACAATGATTTCAATTAACTTTGAAAGATGTAAATGGGTCCACATCACTTTTCAGATTCAAGAAGTGAAGCATGAATTTAGTGAATCATGAAATCATGCCGATGAAAATTGAATTAGAAACTTGAAATTTCAGCCAAGAAAGCACAATATAATCTCTATTTTTTTTCATGAAGACTTCCATTATAATGCCGTTTATTAGATTTCCTTGATCATCAGCATAATTTCCGCTCAGTTGCGATGCATATTAGCAAATATTCATTCCTTTTGATATCCAATTTTTTGCATACTACTTATATGGGGGCGTCATGTCGGTAGTATTTAAATTGGTAAAAATTTAGTTTTTTCAAAACTGCTCAAATAATTTTTTGAACCACGGGAACGTAATCTCCGCAAGAAACTGAATCTTTTCATACAAAAGTTTTCACTGTATACGGATACGTATTTCAGTCGACACTCCACCTACACGTATATACTTACTCTGTGCTTTCATCTGCATCATAAAGGCATCATCATACATGACATTCGCCTGACGATGCCAGCATGATGCAGGTGAAAGGCCTAGCGAAAGTATAAATTCGTTTTTTCTTCGTAGGACTGTCCGAAGCAATTATTTGCAATGATATATGATTATGACCACGATCAATGAGAAAATTACCCGAGTCTTAATTATTTGGTTCTCGTGCTCCATTACACATTTTGTTTCTTTAATTGAAACGTCAGGAGCTACGCAATCTCTATTCCATAGAGTCTGTGCTCCTTGCTCCTCTATCAACTTCCGTCAACCCTGGAGTCAAGTCTTATCACGATTGTCAGTGATTGGAGATTGTCTTTCTCTCCTGCTGAGTCTTTCAATGCTCTCGGATGTCCTTAGAAATGAGATCTCATTTGAGACAGCAATTATTCGTCCATGCTGTGAGTTAATGGTTAGAATTCGGACTGGGAATCTACGCGTAGAAACTTGTTTTAGTTTCAGGAGGCGTATTGCGAAATGAATATTCAAATATCGACTCCGAATGCCGCCAAGGAAGAGTAAATTGCCCGTCATCGAAGTTGGAGGCGTCAACACTGCCGAGAAGAGGCTATGGAATGTCAACTCCATCTCAACGGGGTGTGAGCGGCATCTTTTGTCAAAATCTGAGACGGACGCAGTAGGCTTGCTGATGAGATATTAGCGAAGGCCGTGAATATTATCAAGCATAAAAACGTCAATTCACAATCATCTAGGTTGATATTCATTCTGTCCCCGTTCTCAATTCCCGTCATTCTTCTGACTGCAGAAGAAAGTAAGTCACACCATTGGAACGGATGGAAGAGACTGTCTACCACCTGGGTTATCAATAACTTAATAGAATGTCATGTCAATCTTCATATCAATCAATTATCTTGTGTATCGAAGCTTCTGATGAATTCTGGAGTGAAAGTGCATTCTGTTTATTGAAGAATGTATGCAAGCGTCTTGTGATGTCTGAATTCTTTGATGAAAAGTCATCCCACAGGGAATTAATAACACAATGCATGTCTTGATAATTTAAATAATCAATTAAAGTGGTCCTAGTGAGGACTGAAGGCATCCTTCCATCCGTAGCTTCACAATGTTGTTGTAATCATTGGAGTTGCGGTTCTTAAATGAGCTCAATGTGGCGTCCTCGAGGCATCGTATTAAATTTGTCAGCTTTAGCCCATTAACTGGTAAAAATGGAAGTCGTAAATACTCTTATCAAATCTCAACAGATGTAACCACCACGAGACATGTTTCAGCTTGTTGGGCCTCATCAGTCGTGGGTAGGTTTGAATCAGCGACGTTGGAGCTAGAGGACGTGCAAGCATACCCTCTAACCACAAGGCCACCTGACCATCTGTTGAGAGCGTGAATTAGCCAGGAAGGCACTGCTTTAACGCAGGCACGTGGCGGGCGGATTGCATTCTGCAACCACTTAATACCGCATCCGAGATGGAGGCGCCTCAAATGTCTCGTGGTGGTTACATCTGTTGAGATTTGATAAATTTATCAATTGCTAGGCTACTTGTCTTAACATGTCATAAGTATTCTTATTCTGTATTCCTTCGTGTGTTCTTCACTACCTTCCTTCAATTTGATTTGACACTTCGACTAATGCTATGATTGGTTCGGCATGGCATGCAATACTTCTGCCACTGATAAAAGGATATAAAGCATAATAGTGCTGGCAGTCAGTCATCAGCAGGCACTCGTCAGGTTGCGACCCAATGGGCTCACAAGCCCAAGTTAAAAAGAAGATGTTTGACAGATACTGTATCAATGCTAACACACACTGTCGGTGAGCATACAAGCATGGAAAAGAAGAGAAAGGATGCAGGTTGTACATCTGATCCCCTATTTGTCTCCTTGTGTTTCACAGATGCAAGTTGGACGGTTCCGGCTTGATGATGTTCCTGCATCTCTGTCGACCGGGTATATAACACTTTCTTGAGCACTACTACATTGCGACAGGTATTTCAACAGTCCAACGACAGTCCTGAAGACTGGAATCTCCTTGATCCAGATACGCACACGGCTCGTGTAGACGGGCTCACTTAATGTAAGCTAGCAATGTATACAGCGCAGATTATAGCCACAATTGCCCGTTATGAATGTATAAGGTCAAATATGAATGAACAGTTAACCTTCAATGAACGGCAGTACTCCCTCCCTACCAGGCGTGCTGTTATATTCAGACTTCAAATTGAACGTTTTGATACTTTCAGTCCGTATGTCCTACCGAATTCCAATGACAATATTTTAGGCCAAATCGAGGCGAGGAGCCGCGGCTCCAATCGGCTCAAAGGAATAAAGCCGAGCAGAGCCGTGGGTAGACTGATTCAGGAGGAGCCAGCTCGACTCGGATTAGGTAGGGCCTACATTTCTACCCTGACCTTCTTGGTCGACTGCCTCAACCTTCCTTCGTGCGTGGCCAAACCAACTTAATCTCTGTCTTCAGATCCCTTTGTTCGACTGACCTTTTACCACTCTCGCGCAAATGCAGCATACTTGTAGTTTCATTAACACATAGCAATAACTACGACTCGCAACCGCAACTAACTACTTAACAGGCACAGGCTGAATACAAAGCAAGCTGTCACCTTAGAAGGGGTTTGAAAGGGTTTCTCCCGGAACTTGCCTAAGTCACCTTGGTCCTAGTAACTGGAGGCGATGCAATTGCCGTTCAGGGGGCAGCGAGTGAAAGTTGAGAGGGTCGCCATTCTATGCCAAATCTCCATGAAAGCGGCAATGCAGAGCTTAATGAAGACCCCTTAGAACTTCACGAGTGCACTTTAAAGTCTCGAGAGAGAGAGTCCTACAGTTTCATCAGTCCGCTTTAAAGTTTCACAGAAGCACCTTGTACAGCCTCATGAAGACTTCATTGAGAATCAGGAACGGACACCAGTCACCACCCTTAGCCCAATTCCATTACCATTCAAAATCATTTCAGGAGAGAAGGGAAAATTGAAACAAACTGAGGGGCGCCGAATGAATATCATTTCAAATGAAGAAAATCCACAAAACTGAACTTAGACTCAAAGCCACCACAGGTGTAGAGTTTGCAATCCTGAATCCCGGGATCTACCTTTCAGGGGTCTTCCTGTGTCGAGTGATAACACAACCTATCAGCGATCCCCAAAAGTCGCTGGTCAATTGACTCAAAGCTGACTAGTTGGAAGTTCTCAAGCGGTTTCTCATGTTCAGCTCTATTGGTATTTCATTTAATGTTCAATGAGGTATTACATGCTTTAATGTCATTAAACACACCGTGTGACATCCTTTCCATGTGGACTAGGTTCAAGCTTATTAATTCAGTACTAAAAAGGTGGCCCACTTTTAGTTTATCAAAAGATTTTAAATAAAAAGCAAATATTCACATTACTTGCCAAGTGTTTCTGCTTCAACAGTTAGCGTTGAATAAGACACTGCCTCTTCGATTCAATTACATACTTATCCAATTCTACTGACAATCGCGGTACATTCAAATTTTCCAAAAGATTCAAGGATGAAGCTTTATGAGGTTCAAGCAGACGAAATCATGTTCGATTTTTTCGTGAAATCGAAAAAGTGTTCGATTTCATGCGTAAAATATAACTAAGAAATCAGTCATCTCACAAGGATGTAGGATTATGTCCGAATAATCTGTAAATTTGAGCAATGCGCATTCGAGTTACCATTGTTTCACTGCATATTAGCAGAGTCAGTCCGCTGCCAAACAACTACTGTACGTTAGCAGAGTCAGTCCGCTGCCAAACAACTACTGTATGTTAGCAGAGTCAGTCCGCTGCAAAACAACCACTGTATGTTAGCAGAGTCAGTCCGCTGCCAAACAACTACTTTATGTTAGCAGAGTCAGTCCGCTGCCAAACAACTACTGTATGTTAGCAGAGTCAGTCCGCTGCCAAACAACTACTGTATGTTAGCAGAGTCAGTCCGCTGCCAAACAACTACTGTATGTTAGCAGAGTCAGTCCGCTGCCAAACAATTACTGTATGTTAGCAGAGTCAGTCAGTTGCCAAACAAATACTATAAACTCGATAATTCGGCCATCCCTGGAGTGGTATAGATAAAAAAAAATTGCCTCCGGCTTTCACAGGAATCGTGTATTCTTAGAAGTCCGATATTTCGCTTTCTTCGACGGGGACTTGAAACAACTACTACATATTATCAGAGTCAGTCCGTAGGCAAGCAACTGCTGCATATCAGCAGAGTCAGTCCGTAGGCAAACAACTACTGTATATTAGCAGAGTCAGTCCGTAGGCAAGCAACTGCTGCATATTAGCAGAGTAATTCCGTTGCCAAACAATGGTCTCAATTTGACTACTCTAGAATTGCTACGAAGAGAAAGTTCGGTAAAGTATCGTGATAAGGCATCGAATATTTTGTATACATTTCATCATCAGGAAATTTCGTCTATAAATCATGAACAATACGTAATCGAGTGTGAAATAAATGAAATTAGATTTCTATGTACTAAAAAGATTAACATGATCTTTCCATTTTGAAGTCTTCTTGTGTAAAGAAAAGTTTCTATTTTCAGTTGTAATCAACTCTTTGATCGTCAGCGAGACTTTATTCTCGTAGATGATATTATCGAAACGACAGATCTCTTTGATGACATTATCAGATTGCTGGCATTTCATGTCCTGTAATAGCTAAAGTTTTAGACAGAATCAGAGAAGGTCACTGAAGTCATAGATTTCATAAAATGAATTGTCAGCGACATGGTATGAGAAAAAGAAAATGATCATCCAAAAGTTTTAAGAAGATGAGAATGAAAATTGACTCAAGGTCGTTACACAACCGAGGGAGCTAAGTTTGGGATTGTGAGATGGCCGAAAGTGAGACTTTCACAGAATGATGCGCACCCTATGACTACTTCGAATCTGCACGTCTGCTCAGTTCTAATGAGTTCCTCTTCTTGTCAGACAGAATCAAAGAAAAACACAAGTAAATCCAATTGGACGCAGATTGCAATTTTTTGGCTAAAATGAAATTTTTTATGTTTTCTCTGATTAAACGAAAAGCATTAAGCCCAGAGTCATAATTTTTGATGTGGAATGTCTTCAGGTCATTTCCTTTCATTTTCATGTACCCATGTGTATAAAGCTAAACACATCTAGATTTGGCGAGCCTCTTAAAGTCGGCAAACACCAACATTTTGAGCAACTTAATCCACATTCAACCACATTCTCGCATACATCACCGATCATAAGCTTCATAACATCACATGCAGATCATAGGAAATGACCTGAAGACATTCCATGCCAAAAATTATCACTCTGGGCTTAGTACTTTTCGTTTAATTAGAGAAAACAAACAAAATTTCATTTTAGCCAAAAATTGCAAGCTGCGTCCCATTGGATTTGCATGTGTTTTTCTTTGATCCTGTCTGACAAGAAGAGGAACTCACTAGAACTCGGCAGACGCACCGATTCGTAGCAGGTATAGGGTGTACATCATTCTGTGAAAGTCTTATTGTCGGCCTCGTTCCCTGCAGAAACTCGCTCTGGCTGCCGCACTTTCTGTGAATCGGAGGGTTTTTTTATTTGTCAGTTAGTCCTGAGAAAATCGTTTTCGAAACGGTCAGCAGTCCTCGCCAGCTGCTAAAACTACACCGGTTACACTTTCGGCCTCGTTCCCTGCAGAAACTCGCTCTGGCTGCCGGACTAACCGTGTCAGCACCGTCCAAGCCTTAGTATGGGGAGTAGTGACGCTAAAGCTTCATTTGGTGATAATCAATCAATTTTTCGCAAAGCGATCAATTAATTAAAATATCAATCACTTGCAATTAATTATTCATCGATTTATATGTTCCCCTAGGCTTGACTGCTTGACAGAGGTTCGCTTGTAATCGACAGAGGTTCGAGGTTGTCATGCTTTCTTATGCTCTGAAATGTTATTGGCAGTTTGTAAACACGTTAATCACTTCATGAAAAAATACTCAAAGCAAACTTTTTAATACACCTTCTTTTCTATTATCAATTCACAATAATTCTAGGCTTTAAATATCCTTTGTTCTGACGGCAATGGCTTTAAGTTATTCATACATCATAGCCATTCTGAAGCATCGAAAGATGGTTTCCTAATTTTGAAGTGGATTACAAATTAATTGTATTAATTAATACAAATTAATTACAATAATTGAAATGGAAAGATAGGATAACACAATACTATGTATTTCCAGTGGTAAAATTGTGACATTTAAGGTGTTGACTCCATTTTTTCGAATTTTTGCTCATAAAAGTTACACAAATTGGTACTTTGTTGAACTGGTTATTATAGAAATCATCTAAAGATCATGATCTTTCAAATGAGTTATCATTCGGTGACAGAGGATGAAGTGAAGTGTACAAACAGACACTTTTCGTTGAAGTATATCAACAATTTTCCTGAAATTTCTATGTTAAAATTTGCAGTTACACCAACGAAAAGTGTCTGTTTGTACACTTCACTTCATCCTCTGTCACTGAATGATAACTCATTTGAAAGATCATGATCTGTAGATGATTTCTATAATAACCAGTTCAACAAAGTACCAATTTGTGTAACTTTTATGAGCAAAAATTCGAAAAAATGGAGTCAACACCTTAAATGTCACAATTTTACCACTGGAAATGCATAGGATTGTGTTATCCTCTCTATTTCTGAAAAGCAAATGATCTGATCCGGCAGACGCGAAGTTTTGCAGTAGGTTAGAGGTGTACTATGCTATGTGAAAGTTTTATGTACTACCTCGTTCCCTGCACAACTTCACGCTAGCTCCCGGACTATGACTGAGTAATTGCTCCGATTAATTTATTTAAACCTGACTTAGCATTGCATTTTTCATGAAAATGATAAATCTTACAAAAGTCGAGCAGTCAATTTCTGACAACGAAGAAGAAGTCGAATCGATTTCTAAAGGGAAGTCATCATCCCACTACTTAACGTGAATATGATCGTCCGCGAATGTTCTGCATTCCATAAAAAGATCAATTTCACAATTCTTCTTTGAATTGTCACGCGCCACTTAATCAGGAGCAGGTATTCAAGCACAAGTCAACTATATGCTTTGTGGATAATTATCTCCAGAGCACGGCCGTAGAAAGAACGAAGCGAACTGCGCAGAGATTCGTCGCCTAATTGTACTGCAACTCTTATCAAAGCGAACATTCGAGCCCAATGATCAGATTGATTTGAATTCGATTTCAAACGGAGAAATTTGATGTGGATGTGATTTAGAAAGCTGATAGTGATGATAAATCGCAGCAAAAAGTTATTTTCTATACAGCACGGAGATAAGTGATGTTTGCGATTTGAATGTCAATCTCTCAAGGATCCTCGGTTGAATGCATTTAGATGGTTGTGATGTTTTCGTCTAACGCGAGAGACTTTGCAGAGAATCATGTGTGTTTTAACTCATTAAGACAAAGCAACTTTCAAAATTAATATTATCAGCGTTCCCAGCATTGAGCAAGATTGTGAGTGCAACCGTTTCATCTCATTTTTGCCGTTACAGAGTCAGCATTGCTCGTCAATGTTCGAAAATGAGCAAATACCTCTCATGTGTCAGATCGGAATGACAACTAATAAATTATACAAGCGCTTTCAACCGCTAAAGTATTGAAACATTCGAACATTGGCTAGAAAGAACAACAACCATTCAAAATGTAAAAAAAACATCAACAACCTTCATTCTAGGCTGAATCTGCGTGACCAGCAATTTCAAAAAATAATTGGAATTAATATCAACTAATTAATTGTTCTGAAATTCCAATTTCAATTAACTGATGGCATCAATTTCCTCTTACCAAAAAGTCGTCTGTTCAGAAGTTATTTTCTGTTATATGTGACTGTCTGAAATTATGTAAACTAGGCCTACATAATTCGGATGTGATTTTTACTTCTCTAATATCGACTAAAGGACTCATCCTACACGCAGTACTCGACCATACCGAAGCTCGCAGTGGAAATTCTGGCATCTGGACAATTGGTTGATACCTCAATAGTTCATTACTCCCACTGACTCCTGAATATATAGAGATGTGCATCGGATAGGATTCGGGAGTTCCGATAACAATCCGACAACATTTTCAAAATCTGAATCCGCTGCGATCGGCATTCGCATGATCCGGAAGAATCGTTTCATGATAGACACCGACTGGACTTACAATGTCTGAACTCCTTCTGTATTCTTCTGATTTTGTCCTACAAAACGAAATAGGTACAAACCCTACAATGTTAACTGTAGACAGCCAAAAATCAGACAAAATAACAGCCAAAATGATCAGACAATTGCAACAGACAACATGAGACAATGAACAACCAAAAGTGGCTGTTCAGAGCAGACAAGATGAGACAATTCTAAAAGTATTGTCTTTCAAACTGAAAGTGTTTAAATATGATCAAACTATTCAACATCAGCTAATGGCAATTAGTCACTCCTAATCACATAGGTTTTAACTCTGCTCCACTCATTCACACTCGTATTATGAACAACTCTGAAACTTTACAAGTCCGCTTTAGGGAAGTATATACTCCCTTAAAAGCTGTAAAAAACATTGTGAAAACAGAATTAAAAGATGGCATCAATACGTCAAATATCCAGACCTGTTATTGCCATGCCTCAAGGTGTATACAAAGAACCCTACTTATTAACAACATTGTATATTCTATAATTGAAAATTATCAAGGATACCATCCAATTTCAATAAAAGTGTATATATTAGTCATAAGTAGTATGATAGGGGCAGTAAGCGCAATAATGTAAATTAGTTCGTGCGATGAGACAAAAATTGTCTGACAAGCATGAAATTTGTCTGGTAATACGCAGTAAGTGCCAAAATACTGATGTGGCTCACAAATTGTCCGATAAGTGACTGTTTACAGTGTACAATTTCTGCAATGCAGTCAAAGCGGCAAAGTCGACCAAAGTCATGCAAAGGACGCTTGCTATGAATCAGGCTTTAACCTTTTCGTCTCCAGAATAACGCGAGGCATGCAAGCAAGAGACATGTTGGTTGCTCTTGTGTTATGCAGCATACTGCGCTGTAATCCGTCCTGCTGACACTTAGCCAGCTGTTGCGCAAATTAAAGGTATCTACAAACAATAGCTAGTGGGGGAGCGCGCTAATCGTGATAGCCTGGTAGTGCAGCAAGAAATACGATGCCATTTCTCTTGCAGAATAGTGTATTCTTTGTCCAACGATTCTGCTGTAGCCTTTCCCATGTTTCCTTCCATTGTAGCCTATTTATCACTTTACAGGATGTATTCGCCTTCTCTGTTGCGTCAGAAGATTCATTTTCTGGTGCAATCCAATCTCTTCACTAATTCGCAACAGTAGACATCTTCACAGAAAGTCTCATTTCGAATTCATTTTCTGGTGCAATCCAATCTCTTCACTAATTCGCAACAGTAGACATCTTCACAGAAAGTCTCATTTCGAATTCATTTTCTGGTGCAATCCAATCTCTTCACTAATTCGCAACAGTAGATATCTTCACAGAAGGTCTCATTTCGATCTTGAATTGCATCACAATCCATTCATTCGTGTCATGATTTTGAACTGTTCTCTGCTCGATAGCGTGTTTCATTTGCATTACATGTATGATATTTCTTCAGCAAATTTAAACAACTGTAAATTAAACTTGTATTTGGGAATCGTCAAACCGGCTGTCGGTATTACTGAAACTGTAAGCTACCGGTAAAACCGTAAACGGCAATTCGGCATTACGATTCCCAGTCATGACCTGATGTCCCTAGCCAACAGCGCCTGTGAAGTGATGCATACTTCAATGTTGCTCAACAAAGGGTTGGTTCATAGCAAGTCGGTCGGTCTATATGATGACAATTTGCTTCATTATAACTTATCTACACAATCCCCCACCCGACAATACTCCTCATGGGAGCCAAGTAACAGATTATTTTAAGAAAATGACAATGTCTCAGTAAATTAGAGCATTTAAGTTCCCATGAAATTTTGCTATTAGCCAATCAACATGCTTGGAAATACACATGCACAGCTAATCATAACCGCATCAGACGCTTGTTAATGTCAAGAGGTCCTCGCAAGTCAAGAGAACACAAGATAAGCGATGAGTTCTCCTCAAAGTTGTCAAAACAATAAACAGATGACATTATGTTAATATTATTAATAGACTGTCAGAGGTGATTTTTGCTATATCCTGATCTCGCATGAAAATGGACAGGAAAATATTGTCGTTCAAAGGGAAGATTATAAAACCAATAAGTGGAATCACAATCCCACAAGCATTTGAAAAACCAGGATTTCGATAGAAATGTGCGGATCCCGGGATTTTAACGAAACTTCAAATAACTTTTGAATGCTGTCCTTCGTATCAAATTTTATCATCGAAGCGATTTTCTCACCTCTGACATTTTATCAATATTTGAAATGATCCTCATGTCCGGAATCACAGCATATCCTGAGATGAAGTCCATCACGTCCGTGCATCAAAATGAGTGCGGCTTAAATGACTTTTTAAAACTCATTTTCGCGCTCAAAGTGTGCATTTGCTGGGCCTCTTCTTGTCACGGATTTCACAATTCTCACTTCAGCGACGACTGGTGTCCACGGGCTACTCCGTGCAACACTATACAGATAGAAGCCTTCTGTATTTAGACCGGACTTGTAAATTGGCGAGACCCTTTAGACCCGGGCGTGACATAGATGTCCTGATTCGTCAGAATTCAGACTTGAGTCTGTGCTACTCTCTAGAAAAATGCTTTTTTGAACCGTCGCCACTCTGGCTATAACCATCAGTATTGAGAAAGGCAATCGTCATTTAATGGAGCGCTACAATTTGGTTAAAAGGAAGTGATGAATGTTCAGGCCCGCACCGGGCCCGTGGACTACCCGGCCCACTTATAAGTCTGATTTAGACCCATCAGACAGCTATTTTGGGAATTCATTAGGAATAAAAATAAACAAAAATACTAAAAACTAGGAGAAGTGCATTTCTTACATGTGAGTGTCCATTTGCATTTTCTGACTGCATGAAATGAGACAAGCGTCGGATCAAATATAAGTCATGTAAATAAGTGCGACTGGTAGGCCTCGAACCTGCGACCCCAGCTTATCTACACCTGTAGCAACAGAATTAGATTGTCTAAGTGCATCACTTTCCTAGAGGTGCAAACTGATTCAAGACGATGGCACATGGAGGAATTTACTAAGATGCTGCATGGGATGTCATATTCAGTCACAGATGGAGTGTTGAAGTTGTCACATTGTCTTTTGTGCTGCGGAGATGCTGCATCCACAGAAGATGTTGATCGAAAGCTTCACTACATTAAACGTCCAGTTTTTGATAATTAAGTACACTTGCATGTAAAACAATAAGCAGTTGTTCTCACATGCATAATACTTGGAGCGTAGTGGCAAAACATCACAGAAAGTGTCAAGAAGCAATCAGGACTATTCATCAAGGGTCGACATGGAAGCATCAAAGAGAATTTTCATGCACGATATTTTTTGAAAGATATCAAACATCAAAGTTGTTCTTTCGGCGCCTACCCTGTTCATTACAAATCGCAGTGAATTTTTTAGTGTTTATTCAATGCCAAAGAGAAGAATCAGTGATTAGCCATTAACAGCTACAATTAACTTAGTGTTGCTTGTAGGACGCGTTATTTTTCCATTTGTTGAATATGTCTGTATCTAAAAAAAATTATTTTGGGGGGATAAAATTTAGTATGAGAAGTCAGAAAATGTCATGGGTCGAAAACTAGTTATATACAGGTTGTCCAAGAAGTAAGAAACGATATGATTCGTCTCTCAAACTTGCTGCTAACGCTCAGTATCTTCAAAAGGCGATTAGGATATTTATTTGGGTCATCTAAATTTGTTCTATTCCAAAGACATTGATCATCAAGTTCAATTTGACTGACCACCATCACTTTAAGTGACCTTCCTGAATGTGACGTATCAATATTTCTTGAAATACAATTTACGCATCACTAACTGTCATTAGTTTGTGATAAAATCGACATTCATCTTCCAAGTTAGACACAAATGTAATCTTATCATTTACTCTAACATTCCACATGTATGAAATATACACCTGTATTGATTACAATGTCCACCTCTTAATTCTCACAAGAGAGCTCATGTGACCTGCAAACCACTTATTGCGGTGAACATCCCTTCTTGCGAGCATTTCTCCAGTATGTCTTGTTTCAAGTCTTTCAAAATTGTCGATGTTTGTAGCGCACCCAAGCCTTCAACGCACTCCAAAATCAGTTATATGTCAGATTCATGTCAGGCTCCTTGATGGCTAAACGATACCACGTACGCCTATTCACACTGGTCGACGAAGATTTTTCGCAGTAGACTGAGTGAATTCTTTGCGAAGGTTGGTTTATCATTTCAGTGGTCGCAGTCAATTGAATGCGTGAAACCACTCATTCAATGTGAATGGTGTCGACGACTGCAGCCGATGTGTACACTCCGAGAATTTACTGCAACCACTCCGACGACTGCGTGAATTTACTGCAACCACTCCGACGACTGCGTGAATTTACTGCAACCACTCCGATGACTGCGAGAATTTACTGCAACCACTCCGATGACTGCGAGAATTTACTGCAACCACTCCGACGACTGCGTGAATTTACTGCAACCACTCCGACGACTGCGTGAATTTACTGCAACCACTCCGACGACTGCGTGAATTTACTGCAACCACTCCGACGACTGCGTGAATTTACTGCAACCACTCCGATGACTGCGTGAATTTACTGCAACCACTCCGACGACTGCGTGAATTTACTGCAACCACTCCGACGACTGCGTGAATTTACTGCAACCACTCCGACGACTGCGTGAATTTACTGCAACCACTCCGATGACTGCGAGAATTTACTGCAACCACTCCGACGACTGCGTGAATTTACTGCAACCACTCCGACGACTGCGTGAATTTACTGCAACCACTCCGACGACTGCGTGAATTTACTGCAACCACTCCGATGACTGCGTGAATTTACTGCAACCACTCCGACGACTGCGTGAATTTACTGCAACCACTCCGATGACTGCGTGAATTTACTGCAACCACTCCGACGACTGCGTGAATTTACTGCAACCACTCCGACGACTGCGTGAATTTACTGCAACCACTCCGACGACTGCGTGAATTTACTGCAACCACTCCGACGACTGCGTGAATTTACTGCAACCACTCCGACGACTGCGTGAATTTACTGCAACCACTCCGACGACTGCGTGAATTTACTGCAACCACTCCGATGACTGCGTGAATTTACTGCAACCACTCCGACGACTGCGTGAATTTACTGCAACCACTCCGACGACTGCGTGAATTTACTGCAACCACTCCGACGACTGCGTGAATTTACTGCAACCACTCCGACGACTGCGTGAATTTACTGCAACCACTCCGACGACTGCGTGAATTTACTGCAACCACTCCGACGACTGCGTGAATTTACTGCAACCACTCCGACGACTGCGTGAATTTACTGCAACCACTCCGACGACTGCGTGAATTTACTGCAACCACTCCGACGACTGCGTGAATTTACTGCAACCACTCCGACGACTGCGTGAATTTACTGCAACCACTCCGACGACTGCGTGAATTTACTGCAACCACTCCGACGACTGCGTGAATTTACTGCAACCACTCCGACGACTGCGTGAATTTACTGCAACCACTCCGACGACTGCGTGAATTTACTGCAACCACTCCGACGACTGCGTGAATTTACTGCAACCACTCCGACGACTGCGTGAATTTACTGCGACGACTGCGAGCATTTACTGCGGTAACTAATTGCATCTATGAACAAGTGTTGAAATCATTGGTTGAAAACATTGGAACTCATCAGCATACAACAGATAGCATAATATCGAGCGTCTCAAATTCTTGACAGCATGAAAAGAAACAAGGCGATTGCCAGTATCTTGTTATTGGAGCAATTAGAAAAGGAAAGGAGCGTCGATTTTGGATGAGACCAGCCATCGCCAATAGAGACTATCATATCGCTTACCTCCTTCAAAATTGGACGCCACCACCCACTTCCATGCATTTTCTTTTTTGGTCAAATTTCGGTAATCTTTTGTTGTGTCATCACAGATCAGGGGGTTGTTTTCAATCGCTTCGATTAATTCGCCGTCTTCCATTCTTGCCTTTCTTGACTTCCACTGATTTGACTGCGACGCAAATGAACTATTTCATTCTTGCCGCAGTGATAGAAAACACGCGTGCCTCTCATTTCACATGAAGTTCGCAGTGACTCATTCACACCTGTATGCGTGTATTAGCGATACCATTCACACCTACGGAGTCAACTTCTCCTCCGCAGTCAAATTCAAGACTGACTGAGTGGTTTCTCGCAGTGGTTGCAGTGGTTCTTCGCAGTCGACTGCTAAAGCATTCACATCAAATGATGTCTTCGCAGTGTTCGACGACAGGAGTTCGCAGTCAGTGAGAATCAGGCTTAAAGCCTGGGTACCCTTAAATATATAATAAATCGCAGAGACAATTTTCTACGATGTTGTCAAAATGTGGCTGAGCCTTTAATTTCGTTAAAGTTCAGTTCTTATGTGATCTTAGTGCATGTCTCACATCAATACCAGACTGTTTAAAGTTCAATGCAGTATGTCTAAAGGAGTTCCTTTAAACCAAGCCAAACTCGAACTTTCCGCGGGTGTGAAGGTTTTGTCAGGTTTGTTGGCATTTGTGGACTCCATCCTACAGCAGTATCGGCTAACCGCTACACAAATACAGTGACACTTCATCCAACCGCACCAGGGTATGAATTTGGCACTTTGTCTTCATGGTAATCGTACTAAGCCTAGAAACAACGCTCAGTCTCTGAAATTTGTCGCTTTCGTTGATTTCTTAATACTGGTGAAGTTTGCCAGGATAGCTTCAGCTATTGAAAAATTGTTTTATGAACACCACCTCTTGGAATTCCCGTGTGCTTCAAAATATTTGCATGTGATTGATTTTGATCTTCCTTCGTTGTGAAAACTTGTTCTTACCAAACTGTTCCAAGCATTTTTAATGTGAGTCTGACAATTGTCATCCCAGGCTGAGGCTTGCTGTGAAAAGTGAATTCCGCTTCGAAATATTTGAACAACTCTGCCTCTGATAAAGGTGTACAAGGATCGCCAACGATGCCATGGGTCCTCCTGTGATAGAATTGCACTATCAGTCATCACTCGTGTAGGCCCTAGGTCCATTTTTTGATCGATAGAGCGTAGCAAGTGATTGTTGCCTTCCGAACATGCAGATGCAGTGCGATTCAGATTTAAAATCAATGTCATAATCACCTTGCAAAGCATTCCTAGCTTCTGTTCACATCATGTGACATTTTTCGTGAATTATTATTGCTTACATAGACACAGCTTTGAATCAGATAAAATATGATCTGACAATCAACTTATAGCAGAGCGCCTAAATTCTAGTGATGCATCAAATCTGGCATGTTTAAATTAATCTGCAAGATCAACTTTTTTGGAATAGAATAAAACTAGATGACCCAAACAACTATTCTGATTGCATTTTGAAGATACTAAACATTAGCAACAAGTTTGAGACAAATCAAATTCTTGTGGGACAACCTGTATACCGCTGCAGAAAAACCTTTCAGGACTTAAGCGATAAAAGAGAGAGAGAAAGAGAGAGGGAAATCTTTCATGATACAAAAGCTAATGATATGTTACATTCCATCATGAAAAGAAGAGCTACAGTTTTGGAGTTCTTCATTCTCTTTTAATGCACTTGTGCCAGGATTTTCCACTTTTTTGGAGGTCGCACCCTCAAACCTGGGGCGGCCCAACCGATGAAGAACGAGGAGTAAGAGTAAGTAGGTATATACTTACCTGCAATCATGTTAGTAACGATGCTCGGTTGATGCATTAACCATTCATACACGTTCCGTTAAAGGTCAGCTACCATGTCTACATATGCCTACAAACACGTAAATGTCTAATAGGGATCAAGCTAGCTGTTCTGTGGCACCACAATAGCTAAGTTAGGCTGCAATATAAAATATCACTAGCTTACTGGCAGAGCTACACAAGGGGATCTTACAGGCTTCCCTTGTGGTGTGTGCGGCAAAGGTGTTGTGGTCAGCTCCATTCTTTGTCAGCAATGTGAGAAATGGTGCAACAAACGTTTCAGTGGACTCAGGTCTCTCATCGGCATAGTGAATTTTCAATGTCCTACTTGTGTCTATGGCAGCAGAAGTGCAGGAGATATTGAGTAGACGATGAGGAAATTGAAATCGCGAAGGAATTTCACTATCTTGGTGATGTGCGTTACTGCGAGGGTGGCGCCGAACGCCCCCACATTCGTGCTAGAATCGCGTCAACCTGGCGCAAATGGAAGGACATCGCCAGTCTGCTCAGAAACTCCACTCAGGTGGCGAGGTAACGTGTGCAACTCTTTCATCAGGCCTGTACTTCTTTACGGTGCTGAATCCGGGAACCTCACTCAACAGCTGGTTCAACTACTCCGGTCATGTGAAAGACGAATGCGCCGTCACATGAGTGGCATTTCACTGTCTGATCGGATCGACATCGCTACCGTGGCAAGCAGGTGTGGCCTCACACCGATAGACGAAGTAATCAGATAACGAAGGCTTAGGTGGTTCGGTCATATCATGCGTCGAAATATAGATGAACCAATCAGGCAGGTGCTCGACGTGATGGTCGAAGGTTCCCGTCCTCGTGGAAGACCGAGGCAAACATGGCTTCAAATCTTCAATGAGGACATGGTGGAGCTGGGAATATCTGCGAGTGATGCTCAGGACCGTTCTCGATGGAGAAGTTTCACATCCAATTGATGGTCAAGAACAGGAGGCTGTTGCCTATTGTCATAGTGAAAAATCCACTTTTTCTCTCCTTCAGAGTTTATTGACCAAGTTATGAGGCCGACTTCTGCAAAACAGCATTTGATGACACGCATTAAATATGGAAGCAACGAAACAGAGTTCAGGTGGCCTACTGCGTAGTTAGAAATTAGGGAGCTCGTATTTGCGGTTAATGGCTGGTGCAAGAGATTTGATCAATCGAGCTTCGGTCAGCCTGCAATCCACTGCGCTATGACTTTTGTCCAAGATATCGATATCGAAGTGAGAGATGGAGATGTCACTGAACTGGTGCACTTTCATACCGTGTTCGTAAAGGGCATTAACCGCAAATACGAGCTCCCTAATTTCTAACTACGCAGTAGGCCACCTGAACTCTGTTTCGTTGCTTCCATATTTAATGCGTGTCATCAAATGTTGTTTTGCAGAAGTCGGCCCATCGAAGTGTCAGTGGCACGAAGCGTTGGCTTTTTAATTATTTTATTGTAAATAACCTCATAACTTGGTCAATAAACTCCGAAGGAGAGAAAAAGTGGATTTTTCACAATGACAATAAGTTTCACATCGTCCAACCCTCAACAGAAGAGGAAAAAGACGTTAGAAGGAGAAAAAAAGCTTACTGGCAGAGGCATGGCATGCACAAACCCCATTGATTAAACACGAAAATACGGGCTAATAATAATAATAATAATAAAGGGTAAATACAAAAATAGATTCCGATTCCGGTGAGGTTGTAGAACAATATCGGTAGACATGTACGGCATGTCACCGTTCATGGCATCATTGTCGGTATATGGATGTGTTATTATGGGGCTCATTCCATTATATGAGGCGAGAAACATCAATTATTGGATGGTATATTTTCTATGCATCTATGAGACGAATATCGATTTTCATCTGGAAGTCAGTCCACTGTAATAATAATAATAAACTTTATTTATCCTCGGAGCATTTTAGGAAGAATCCTTTTTACAAATGGCCGAGCAACGCTCTCACACAAAAACTATCAAGATAAGAAGATCAGTTGGTAATGAACAATGAAAAAGATGATGAAAGTTAACTCGTTACAAATTTAAAATAATGATCAAAGCACAAATTCTTGAATGACCGATGAGTTTGTGATTGTCTTATGGTAGCAGGAAGTTCGCACCTGCTACTTTTTGAGCTTTTTTCTACTTTCGCACTTTTTGAACATCGCACCAAGAAGGCACAAGACCGAAGATCCGTGCATATTTCTTTTATAATCTGTATTTTAAACGTGATCAATAAAGACGTACGGAGCTTCCAAGAAATTTGGTTCTTCATATCAACAACAGCAGGAAGTTCATTGTATATGGATGGCATTCATTGATATGTTATGCCTGAATAAAGAACGGACGAAGCGCCGCAATCAAGACTTATGCATTTTCCATTATTGAAAAATCTTTACCGAGGGGCACATACAAAGAATTTATTTTAAAATCGCCGTAATCATCATCTTTTTCTGATATCCCGCCTTTTTCTGATCCCGGGATCCCCGGATTAGCAAGCTTGGTGCATTTACTAATAGCATGCCAAGGCTAGCGCAGGCTAAACAATACTAGGCGTTGTTTTGAATTCAAAGACGAGCATTTTGAAGGATACATTGTACAATACAACTTATGAGATCAGATAGACATGTGCCTAAATGTCTATGACTTGACAATAAGTTTTCTTTTCACATGCAGACAAGAACTATAGCACTAAGTAGATCTCCTTATCGAACACATATGTCGATATGTCGAACACATTGTCACAAACTGGTATGTGATTTCAAATCGAAATGCAAGTCCTGCGACTTTTTTGACGTCTGATAAAAGCCCGATATTGTATAATAATCGCTTCAAAAATTGATTAAATATTAATAAGCACCTACGCTTGCATGCATAACGCTCTCTCTTTATTTTTCTCGACTGCCTGAACAAAATTTTATTTTTTATATCAATGACAGTAGTAAATTTTCCCATGCTGCACAAAGATATGCCAGAATTAATGATAACATCTAATACAAATGCATGAATAAGTAATACACACTTACATGCAAGTATACGACTACTGTGACTGATGCACTCTTGGTAGTTTAGGTCTAATATTTATAACGAAAAAGTTTCAAATATAACAATATATTGCAATTTGCAACAATGAATAGCGTTATTCTCTATTGTTCCTGCTTTGTTAATCCATCTTCAGACAGTCCAACTGCTTAAAAACAGATGTTAACGAATCCCGGTATTCTGAATCCCGTAAAAATACGATAATGCCGGGATTGAGAACCTTAGTAATCAGATTAGATGAAATAAATACATGAAATATGCAAAATTAGAATGGTTAGGAGGATTTCTGTGAAATAAGACGACACCAACACGATGAAAGCAATCACGCGCATCTGTTCACTCTGCGGGTGACAGGAAGAGTTGCTATTATTCATGGGAAAATCTACCTACAGTTATGACAAAAATGTCGGAAAAGGTGAGATTCTCATCGCTACTAAAGAACATTCTTAAACTACAGTTGCAGCTTTCGATAAACACAATAAGCAAACTGAATGTTTGATACTTGTTTAGCATTGCCCAATCGTCTGCATCAGTCGATAATATGTCCGTGCATTAAATGTTTATTTATTCATATTCGCTCCAACGTTCCACATATGGCGATTTGAAACTAAGTTTGCAGAATTTGAATCATATACATCTTCAGAGACAGAAACAGAACACACAGGTAGCACTTCACAAGGCAAATATTTTAAAAGGCATAGGAAATTCTAATCGACAATCTATTAGAAAATTCGACTCGTTAAAGTGCTCGTGAAATCATTAGTGAATGGAGAAATGACAATTAAAGCGTGTCTTGAGGCTTTCACTGCCAAAACTCAGTCCAGAGTTGTCGAGACAATTATATGATGTCTTGTTGTGTGACCTGTGTGAAGCAAATGTAATGTAATGTTCAGGAGTTGTAATTCCAAGGCATTTTTGAAGCCGATATTTACATTTAAATTGAAATGGAGATGCTTAATGGGGGGGGGGGGGGCTCAAACGGTGCTGACATGGTCAGGCTTTAATCTAGAGCGTTGTGACACTTCCAGGGTGACCACTTCGCAAAGCCAAAAATTCTGACCACCTCATATATCATCAAACCAACCAAGAATTTCTGTCGATTAAATAGGCCAAAAAAGGTCCAACTTGTAAATCAAGTACTACCAGGGTGGCGGCCAAATTTCAAGCTTCAAATTCCCGGGCTATTTCGTCGAAATTCCATGGTTTTCTTTTATTAGGAATGAGAACGCGGTGTCACAAAAAATCCAGATATATTCTAGGGAGCCCATACGCTACTCTTCTGGGACCCATTTTCAGTTTTCATTAGATTACGTGAAATCCAAGAGTCAATTCTAAATAGTTATGAATCCTTATGCGCCTAGAAACAATCGGCTCTTTGCTGTGACAAAAAATGCATTGATCATTAATGAACTAAGACCATAGATAGCTTAATAACTAATTAGAGCTCAACCGTATAGAGGCAAAGTTTTCTTTTATGTTTTCTAAAGCGCCGAAGGTGAAACTTCCAGCCTTTTGCGAGTATAATTGGTAGAATTTTGTGTTTTCTAAAGCGCCGCAAGTGAAACTTCCAGCCTTTAGCGAGTATAACTAGCAACATTTTTATGTTTTCTAAAGCGCCGAAGGTGAAACTTCCAGCCTTTTGCGAGTATAATTGGTAGAATTTTTGTGTTTTCTAAAGCGCCGCAAGTGAAACTTCCAGCCTTTAGCGAGTATAACTAGTAACATTTTTATGTTTTCTAAAGCGCCGAAGGTGAAACTTCCAGCCTTTTGCGAGTATAATTGGTAGAATTTTTGTGTTTTCTAAAGCGCCGCAAGTGAAACTTCCAGCCTTTAGCGAGTATAACTAGTAACATTTTTATGTTTTCTAAAGCGCCGCAGGCGAAAATTCCAGCCTTTAGGGAGTGCAACTAGTGGCATTTTTCACCAAAAATGAAGTAAATTGCGTGAAAGTGTCACACATATCAATGACACAGTCGTATGGCAACCAAAAAATTTATGAAGTCGTGAATATTTCGTCCAGATGTTGTGCAAGATTATTGGATATTTCAATTAAGATTCGAAGCAATTTAATAGAAATGATGGGCTTAATAAAGGTCACATTAAAGGCAGTGAAATCAAGAAGTTCACTCATTTAACTTGATGGGAAAAAATCACAAAATGACATTCCTGGGCTACTTAATGGCTAATTGGCCATTTCGCTAGAATTCCCGGGCGATTCCCGGTCCCCCTGGGCGCGGCCGCCACCCTGGTACTACCTTTGGAAAAAATTGAACATCCTTATTGCGAGTATTTATGAAAATATCTAATAGTCTTAAATACAGATATAAGATGCCGATGTGCGTTGAAATTAAATCAATATTTAGACGTATCTTCCCACTTATAGAAACATACACATACATACGTACAGAAAAAATTAAAAACTACATTTGGCATCGATTTTAGAATTCATTATTCTAAAAAATAATACAGATCCAGATGCAAAACCACATATAAAAATATTAGGATATGACTTTGCCTGCACTAATTACTTTCAGTCTTGAATGATACATTTGAAGCGGGCAACCGATTTATGAGAACAAAAATCTTTAAAACAATTATTATTATCTAAAAACAATTATTCATGCACATGGTACATTTGAAGAGGTACCGGTATCGAATATATATAGCATCCAATTGAAAACAATATCTACAGTCTTAACAACAAAACTCTCACTTTCTGAACATTTTTGAGATAATAGAATCAGAAACACTATCCTGACGTTTAGCGTTACGATGAACGTTAGATGAGTAGTTAACCTGGAGAGCGAGAAATATCACAATGATAAAAAAACACTGATAAGCAGGAATTTATAAAATTCTGACTTTCTGACCAAGGGCCTTAATTTCTGACCATTTCTGACCATTTCTGACTGGTCAGAAAATTCTGACCAAGTGGTCACCCTGGACACTTCAAGTCCAAATGCCCTTCCTGACGACTTCCAATGACACTTTCGGGGCTCGAACTCTGCACCGGAAGATCACTAGACCAACCACTATGCCACGGAGAAGACCACACGACCTGTAGTATTTGCCATCAGCTTGTCAATTTTTTGCGATATGTCTTCACATTGTATGTGATAGTAGCTCTATAGTTTGGCGGCAGGATCAGTTGGTCTTTAGGATCAGGGTCCTAGACAGCGTGGTTGAAAATATACAGAAAAAAGCAAAATCCCAAATTCGCGAAATTTCCAAGTTTTACAGGAGGAGAAGACTAGAATCAGCTGAAATGACTGCGTTGCAATTTTTGCATTGGATGCCTATCAAAGGTCAATCGAAGGTGAATACTACAACTAATCAATGCACTTGATGCGTGCACTTGTTCGGGGTAATTTTTCACATGCAAACACGCTACCTATCTTCTTATCAGTTTCTTCGTCAATCTGCTTATCAGTCTGCATTTCACCATTTCAAATATTGAAAACATGATGAAAGGTTTTGAGAGCTAAGTATGAAAATGTTCAAATTTTACAAGTTTGGTCAATCAATTAGAATTAGGTTTCATAACTCAACTACGACGGAATACAGAAGATTGCATAATTAATCTGGGCATCAAATTTCAACCGATTTAAGCACAACGGTTTCTACAAATGATTTTGAGCTAACAGCCAGAGCCTCATCTCCTTGGAATTCGTGAATTGTGGGTGGATTCGTTAAGATATGCAAGCCATAAAGCCATAGGATCATCAAACACGAATAAATTTTAGTTGATGGCTCAGTGAGCATAATAGAAATTGAATGCAGAAACAATTGACTCCCACCTGATTTAAAGTTCAACAGTGGAAGAGTTGCAACTGTTATCAAATAGTTCTTGCATCATCCCCGAGCAATATAATTGATTATTGTGAATTGTAAATGAAAATACACATTTTCTGATAATAATCAATAATGATTAGTTTATCAAGGTCGCAATGCATCTGCGCCGCAATTTCTGATGATGTAATTGAGAAATATTGCTTTTGCGCCACAGCGTTTTCGAACCACAGCGCCACTTTGCTTGCCGGTAGTATTTCAAGTTGAAGTTATCATATTACATGCGCAATTCACCATGTTTCAACCATGACATCAACTACGTATAGCGATGTTTTCCGCTCATGTTCACCAATTCTCCGTTTAACGTATGCACTTGTTCTACATACAATTCTTCTTGAAGCGTGTCCATCTGGCTTCTCCTTCCTTTGAAATATTACCAACTATAAATTTGAAATTTTCATAAAAAATGTAAGTTTGCGTCGACCTGTCTGCCTCTTTCAGTTTGAATGAAACTGAGATTTAAGTATTTCTATTTCTTAAATGTCTGTCGAATTACCTATCAAAAGTTTCCTACTTTTGCTTCATATTAGATTTCACCTTTATTTTATTCAGATACTGTATGAAAAGCTTCAACACGATTTTAAATGAATACATATCCTGAATTTCTCTTTTTCTAAATTGATATCATGTCAATTTGCCAATTATCGACATGATACCTGTCATCGTCTCACTCATCGGGCATCGTTATCATCTGCAGCTGTCGTAAGTTGATTAGACGTTGATATAACAAGTGACCATTCTTATGATGATTAGGCGAAGAGAAAATTGTGTCAGAATCTTTGAAACTTCGACATAAGATTGTGAGCAAGGAGTCTGTCTATATGTTTAACAGAAAAGTCGGACTCTTCAGTTGGAGGATAAAGTTAAGGAATATTATGAGGCTGTAAGTAAATATAAGATGAATTCCTCCAATGTCAATCTTTTGGTCTAAAAGGTTATTTATTGATACTGCGTCATCAAATATAACTTGTTTTGTTCGATTGTTGTCATCGTAAAATGTGTAAATGTGTTCAAGTCCATTATCATATTTTAAGGGTGTTGCTGCAATTTACAACAGTTCATGAGAACATCACACTTCATTATATCTGGAGATCGGCCTCTCCAATGAAGTCGGTCATCAAATTCGAGGAAGTGCTTGCCTGTACCCTCGTTCCAACCCCAATAGCTTACAGTTACCCGTGAAGGTCCATCCATTCTATGTGAACCACATTTCTTCATGTCACACATTCTGCTAAACTCGAATCCCTTTCCCAACAAAGATCCGGTACCTACGAGTCTCACCTCTAATGTAGTTTACAAATTCAAATGTGGGCAATGCGACAGTTGCTACCTCGATGAGTCTGAAGTTACGAAACATATTCATAAAGCGATAGTCAATGATTTTTCTATTGTCTGCCGTGCTAAACACACTCGCATAAAGGAATCCATATTGATTAAAATGCATGAAACTGATAATTTATTGAACGAATGCGATTCTTCTGTTACGTTGCATATCTTTTAACTGTAAATGCGCAATTACCTCTCCATTCCATTTAGCTGTTCTGAACTGTATTTACTTGATCATTTTAATTTGTATATAAACCTCATTTTGCTGATTTGACTTGATGCTCTGATGATGTATCAATAAACGATACGAAATAGATCGACGATGAATCAGGTGTTCTGCAATCTATTAATTTTTGGACGTACAGCGTACTATGTCAAGAAAAACTGCTACGTAGGAGACAATCATCAAATACTTCATTTTACATGATTTAGTTCATTTAATTAATTTGCAGCCCTCCGAGCAAACATGTGGCCAGGACACAACGCATTCTTTCAGTCTATTGAGCAGATGTCTAGCGAGGCTACCACATAATGATTGTATTGTTCTCATCACGCCAACAATACACAGGAAAATCCCACATGAGCAAAACGTTATCGCATGGAGAACACATTGTCTGAGACTCTGGAATGATCTGTAAAAGCGAGCATTGTATAAAAGATGAATAAGACAGGATTTCTAATAGCTAATCGTCTGTCTCCCATACGTGTTCCATTTTGCATACAAATTAACACGTTGTAGAGGTTAGTCTCCATTGTCATACAATCAGCTCAAATTCTTGAGGAAAAAGAGAACACTTCGTCACACGCAGTTCACTGGCAACCTGAAAACGGTACTTTCCAATGCAGCAATTCTTCGCTTGTTTTGATAGAATAACCTGGATACCAGAAAAGATGAAGTGTCTACCGGTGAAGAAGAATGTGAGAAAAAGTGACTACAGTCTGCAGAATTCAGAATTCTGGTGTTAATACTGACTGGATAATGACGGCGGCCGATTTACTTTACATATATGAGATGCATCCATAAAGTAAGTATTCACCAAATCCCCAATCTGCACAGTTTTGATTTTATTAAATGAACTCGAGTTGAGACCCAGTACCACCTGTGAGATAAGTACATTTTTGCACTTTTGCAGAAATGTACGCGAATTAGACTGATCATGATAGCAATACAGAAGGAAGGAAAGTATTTTACAAATCCTCCGTGTCATGACAACCTTGGAGAGGTAAAACAGTTTGTTGAATTAGCAATTCGATGGATTAGTATTGCTTCAATGCTCAGCCTTATTAAGAATATTTTTTTGAGCGTGGTCATATCACAAACTGCCTGCCACTGAAAGAGCAAAATATCCCAATCAAAGACAAAGATAATAGATAACTTTAAAAGATGCAAATGGATCCTCATTACTATTCAGATTCAATAAATAAAACTCTAATTTAGTGAATCATAAAATCATGCCGATGAAAATTGAATTAAAATCTTGAAATATCAGCCAAGAAATAGAAGATATCAACTTTTCCATGAAGACTTGCATTACAATGTGGTTCATAAACTTTCCTGATAATCAGCTTAATTTCCGCTTAAATAAGATGCATCTTAGTAAATGTTCATTCCCTTTCATATAGTTTCATACTACTTATAGAGTGGGTCCACGTCGGTAGTATATAAACACAGGAATAATTTGCAAAAATTTTTTTAGACCTAAGGAACACAATCTCCACAAAAACGGAATCTTTTGACATAAAAAAATTCACTGTATCCTGTCATTTTTTCAGACGAAACTCTACTTACTATATATTTACTATATGTATGCCCGTCGCCTGTTTTCATACAACTTTCGAATTTCGAGACCAAAATTTCCTCTATCCCGGGCGTTTTGACTAAACAAATAGAAGAACGGAAAGCAATTATCCCAGAGCCTAGTCAATTTCGTGAAAATTTAGGAAGCTTAACAAAATTGAGATATCGCAGTCAGTCAAAGAATATATAAAAATGAAGTCAGTGGATAAACAGCGTGTGGAACTTTTCTTAGGAGGAAACTAAAACTGCAAAAGAAATACAAATGATCAATTTCCAAACTTTTCCTCTAAATGATATGAGCTTTGATTAGTTGGATACCTCCACCTACGTAACCAATGCAGTCGATGAGGAAATGGCATAATCTGCGAGTACCTTGTTTCTTTGGATGTTGTGCGACGTTCTGCTAGAAAATTTAGTCACGTGCTGGATGAGTGATCTATACAATTATGAACTTTCACGAAAGAAAGTAAATTGAATGAGTAAACTGAAACCTCTAGACCAATCCATTTTAGGGAAATGCACAATATGCAACCACGTCACAGCAATAGCCTAGAAATACATGTCCAAAAAATATAGGTAGCGCAATACTACTGAAATCAAAACTGAAGTATAGTGATGATACTTAAAGTTAAGAAAAAATTACCATATACTAAAATACTGTATATTACAGTATATATAATAGGAAATTCAGCTTTCCGGTGTGCACGATTTTACCATGATGAATTCATTAATTGCACCTTTAGTAGTGGCAAAAAATGACACATAGCTGGCTAACAAGATATTTTCCAAGCTGAGACATGAGAATGAGTGATTTTTTATTTGAAAGCATCATTTAGTCGAGAAAAAGCTCAATTATACAATCCATTGTTTTCTTAAATAAATAATCTCAAAAAGATGACCGGAGGCATTTGATAAGATCTGATACAGATGAGGTAACAACAATTCTTGCCATAAAAATCAATCATGTTTATGCAGGGACAACGTAATATAATGATAAAATGTATGTAATCTTACATAATGCGTATCTTCTGAGTGCAATTGACTTATCATTTTCTGAAATAATTTTCTGATTCACAAAACATCATTCCTCAGGTTAACTGTTTATAATGCTCAGAAATTTCGGATGACGAGCTGATTCTTAGAAATATCTCTGGAATTTGTTACTAAAACCGTGCAAATTAAAATAGTACTAAAATGGTAAATATTTGTAAAACTCAAAATGAATTGCTTCTGAATCTTACAATTAAACGATTAATCACAAAATTCAGATTCTATCATTCTAAATAATCAAATTGCACACTCAGAACAGTCACGTTGACTGAGAGAGGTATCTCAATGAAATTGTGCTTCCTGTTGTTGCCCCAGTGGTCAGGGTGGAGGATCTCGTCTTCCAAGACGACAACGCAAGACCACATCGCTCCTCGGCTGTCATTGTCACTGTTAGGAGATTGAACATTCAAACCCTTGACTGGCCTGCACGCTCACCTGACTTGTCACCCATTGAACAAGTATGGGACGAGCTTGGGCGGCGAGTGAGAGACCGCTATTCACTTCCACCAGTGTCCCTGAAGATTCTCTCTGAAAGACCGACAGAGCTGTGGCTTCTCCTTGAAACATCCTTCATTCAGAAACTTTGTGAATCCATGCCATCTCGGATTACTGAATGTATTGGAGCTAGAGGGGGACACACGCGCTATTAAAGCTGAATCTGCTACATGCGTTGTTTTTCTGTGCTAGCGACTTGTTGGAGATTGTGACTAAAGTATCAAGGTATCATACATACATGTATATTTCTACGATGTCATTTTTAATTTTTTTTTTGTTTTCCTTTATTCGCTATTTCAGACAAAATCTTCACAAGAATCAAGCAATTGTGTGTGAAGAAAGCGGCGCCTTTCACTTTTATAATGCGGATAACGCTTTGAAGTAAGACTACTGAGAGTTGAAACAAAGACAGTGGACAAAACTAGCCGTCGGAAATCCTGCTGTTACATGCAAGTTTCATCAAACAAATTCAATTTCCATTTCTCTTCTATTTTTTTTACGGATTTACGGATTTTACGTCACTTTTATCCCTACTGGGGCCTTGGACGGTGACGACTCAGACTTCAGTTTTTGTTGGAGTGTTTGTTGTGTTGTCCGGATGCGGAGGATGCCGACTTCCAATGACACTTTCCGGGTTCGACCTCTGGACCATGAGATCGCTAGTCCAAGTACGCAACCACTGTACCACGGACACCACCATTTCTCTTCTATTTAAAAAGAGAAATTTTAATATTTTAAAGTTCCTGTTTCGGAATTGAAAATAAACACTAGATTTCTAAATAACAAACTTCCAAGCTTCAGTGACAAATGTAACGGCTCGTCAATGCATTCTCTTCCAGAGGAGGAAAAGTATCTGAAGATTTAAGACTTCATTGTATCTTCTTTTCACTATTGAGCTAAACATTCCGATACAGAAAAGCTTTCCATCAACACACAAGACAGCAACAATTGAGATTCGTGAGAAATTTCAATTGTTTATTTTCAATATTTGGAAACAAAGAGAAAACGTTCGAATAGTTTTCAGATTTGATCGAGTAAAATCTTTGTTTTACTGATTAATCATCAGGTAAGAGCGACAACCAGATTAGGGCTGGGCAAAGTGTAGAGCAGGATTGCGACTCTATTCAACGGTTGTGTTTTAGGCAACTTTGATCGCTGTGGCAATGGTCTAAGAAGTCTGTTGACAAGTCAATTTCAGTCTGAACACATTATTTCAAGAACATCTTCTGTAAAACAATTTCATGACAAATCACAGAATATATCTCAAGGTCAGATGAGAGCATCGATGGATTCCTAGCTCGAAACAAAGATATCATCTAAACCAGGGGTGCGCAACCTTTTACATTTTTCGGCCGCCATTTCGAAGGCCGAAAGAATCACGGCCGCACTTAATATGTGTGCAAACAAGTAGGTCAATAGCCAATCCTTTTTATATTCCACCACTCAAATTAGCTTTCCCTGATGCTGAAGACTCAGATGGGTTGAGCAAGTTAACCCAGATACGACCGACGGTCATTTTTGACCCGAAAACATTTTAAGGTAAAGTTGTTATTAACACTTGAAAAGTTCAAAGCATGTTTTTGTAAGGGCAACCGAAGGAGAAAAAACCCCTTTAGTAAGCTTTAGTCTATCCTACGCATTCACTCGTATATAAGCCTGCCTACCTTGCGTTATTATTGAAGTTGTAAAGTACCTTTTTATTACCAATCATGCAGTTCCTTCGCAACGCAAAGAATGAGCTTTAAATTTAATGATCAATGTGAAATAAAAACACAACTGAAATTTTAACATGCTTTATTTATAAAAATACAGAAAATCCAAATAGGTAGAAATAAAATATCTCAAAGAAATTTACAAGACTCAGTGACTAACTTGCTGTTGTCCTTCGTTGACCGAACTTTGAAAATTGTGCATATGAGAGGATGTCATTAAACGCAAACTATTCTCGAGATTGTTTCTTGTTAAGCGCGTCTGGTACTTTTTCTTTATGAACTTCAAAATAGAGAACGCTGCCTTGCAGGCGTATGTGCTTCCAGATAGAACTAAAACATTTTATGCCAACTTTCGCAATCTTGGATATTCCACTGCTGATTTCCATATTTCATGCAAAATACCACCATGTCCGAACCGAACTGTTTCACAAGACAATCATTCACCTTCAACTCGATCACTTCCATTTGAAGTGTGGTTGGAACCTCTTCTATCTGGATCAGGTGCAGCGAAGCAACGAGTTTTATTTTAGGAGCAGGTACGTTGAAGTCGTCGAACCGCGCACGAAATTCTTGGTTGAGCGCATATTCTATTCATGAGTTATCGAACTGCTTCAACGCCTTCATCGAGCATGCGGGCGCGGATTTTTCATAGCAGCATGGCCATAAAGGTGTTCGACAGTTACAAGGTGACCAGTATGCTACTATAGTGACGGTTGTTTTTCGATTGCCTTGAACTCTGGAAATATTAGCAGTATACATGAATAATATTCCTTTTCCTTTACTTCTCATTGTCACGGCCGCACATTGCCTCTGCTGCGGCCGCAGGTTGCGCACCCCTGATCTGAACTATGCAGTGGAGCCTTTTGTCCTTTTCCTTGGCCTTGTCACTTTTTATAAAGATTGTTTTGCCTTAAAAGTTAAATGTGTCTCAATAATGATACGCTGTTTACTAGTATTATTTAACAAACTTAAAAGGAAATTTCATGGAAATACTGACTACATTCAAATCTCGACAGACATGCATGTACGTCTATGTCGCACTACACACACAAATCCGATTTGTTTCAATAAGAGAAATGACGATGATGAGGAATAGTTATTAACTACTCTTTAAGTCTAACAAATAGATTTTCGAAGGGTTGCGGGAAAACAAGGAGTTGTCCAAAACAGTTTTGTGATGAGCACCAATAAGCGCATGCGCCTTAGATTCGCTTTCTTTGCAGTCCACAGCTCTTGCCGACTGACATATCTGCTGTGACGTGCCGGTATCTGTCTACTGAATCTGTTGAGGACTGAAAGAATTGGACGACAATATAGTGCGGAATACATTGAAATGATTGATCAGTCAATTGCTGAATCTTTGCGTCTCCTCTAGTTGTTTGGCATGTCTTTGTATTGTCACCTCTGATGTCTGTTTGTAGTGTGACGAGTTCACGGGCACAGAGAAAGTATATTAGGTAGAGTAGAAACTCAGCAATTATTAAATCCCTAATGTGTAGACAGTTTAGATTTTATTGAATGAACTCGAGTTGAAAACCGGTGAGCTACATGTGAGGGATGTGAATTTATGCAATTGTGAATACATTATCACGGAAATGATTGATGATGATAGCAATAGAGAAGGAAGAATAGTATTTTACATATCCTTCGTGTCATGACCACTCTGTAGAGGTCGCCCTCGTCGAGGATCTCAGATTCCACCGAAACGTTGGGGATCATAAAAGGGACATCCATCGCCACTCAGTTCTTGATGCTGTTGGCCAGGGAAATCGTGGAAACATTGCACTCACAGAATTAGATTCATCTGCGCGCGCGTCGGTTTCCTAGAAAGGAAGGGTCATATCTACCCGCTATATCGATGTGGCACATCACAGAATTAGACAACATCCTCCTTCTGGAATGGATAATTTGTGTATCGTTTACTATTGGAAATGGCAAACAATAAGCTGTCAGCAGAGGACACCAAAGCCAGTGAGAGAGGAGTGCGTACTGTGATATCACTTCATACACACCAAAACACACATCGATGCCTGGCTTCGATTCAATGCATGCACTATACAGTGAGCAATGCCGATGAGAGGATCATCAAGTGAACTAATTCTCGTACGCCTGCTAACTTTCTTTAATAATGATCGGAATGGCCAACATTATGGAGCAAACTTGTGCGCAATGATCTGAATTCTTCGAATCTGAAGGAATCGTGGCGATCGGAGCATTTTGAAGGAATTCAGAGCAATCCGCAACCGACGCACGACTTTTTTCCTATCTCTGTAAGGTATTAAAAATTTCTTTTTGTCCACTTAATAAGTTCCTGCATGTGCCATCTGTTTGAATCAGTTTGCACTTTTAGCAAAGTGATACGATTAAACAATCTAATTCTCTGGTTAGGAGTTCCTATTCCTTTTGATATCTAGTAATTTCATACTACTTATATAGAGGTTCCAAATCGCTAGTATATAAACACAGGAATAATTTGAAAAAAGTTAGCCTCCTACAAGACATCAATTTTTTCATCAATCATCTATTTAGACCGCCGGAACGTTAAAAGCTTCGCAAAAGCCTGAATCTTTTGATATCAAATTCTTCATTTGTACCCTGACATTTTTGAGTCGACACTCTACCTACAATATACTTAATCTGTGGTTGACGTTTTATTGGACATTCCTGACATATTTCTACTTCTCTATTGGAACAATTATCGACACACGCTGTGGATTTGATTGACATGTTGAACTGAAGTGAACAATGCAGCCAATTCAAGTAAATGAAAGTTAATCGAATACTACTTCAAGTTCGCATCAAACGATGTACAATGGAAAGAGGGCAGTCAGAATATATAAAACCTAGAGCTAGCTGTGTTCGCATCGTTGCAATTCGAGCTCTTCTTCAGAGGGTGTACTTTGAAGTACAGGCATAACTCTCCTACACCTCATCTCAAAGACGTTTCGCATTTCTTGAAGGTAAACGTCATAGTCAGTTGAAAAGTGTTTACTCTTCAATACAACCGACGCATAAGATAGAGTTTTTGAATGTTGTAATTGACGTGGAAATGTTGTCATAAAACTTGAACGAGTTCTCATTCTACATAGCAAGTAATCAACCTTTTCACTGAATCTCCCTTTGAGCTGTTGGTGTAATACTATGCAAACAGTCATTGATGCACGCAAGCATCTCAAAAGACAAATATTGGCCATCTATGGCAAAGCGGCGATTTTCTCAGTAATTACTTGTACCAGGTCCTATATGACCAGTGGATTATATTATGACATTAGTCGTGTCTGGAAACCTGAGTTTATCTTTCCAAATATATGTCAGCTGATTCGTGACACCACAAAGAAGTTTTTGATGCGGACGATCAGTCCATAGCTCACATTTAAATTATTCAGTGCTTAAGTGCGTGGTCTCCGTGGCGAAGTGGTTAAGTACTTGGTCTACCGATCTTTTCGTCCGGAGGTCGGGGGCAGGGGGCAGTGAAGAGTGAATACAGAGCGCTTAGCGTGGCTTAAGGGAGATGAGAGAGCTCCCATTGCTAAGTCTCGATAAATGAGGTGGAGTCTGAGTAAAGGTGGATTGCATATTTATCAGACTACGATTACATATTGATGGAAATCGAGGATGAACACGATATGTTTAATTGTGTAAATCGCAAAAGGCAAGCTGTATTTATTGATGGGATGAATTTAATGACAGAATGAGTTTCAATGTGGGAAACATAACATTTGCATGATGTCTGACTTCTGAGTATTTTGTCAGCCACTGGGTGTGGGACCCCGCTCGTCTGGGTTTGAGTGTTCAGGCCAGGGGTCGAAACACAACTAGACGAGTACTGCTGATGACTGACGGACTGCAATATTGTGTTTTATATCCCTCACTCGGTAGCTAAAGTAGCGGTCGAAGTATTGTATTTCAAATCATATCATTGTGGATGAAGAACAAATGAACTGTTGGATTCCATAAAGTATTATAGACGGATTAAGAAACTGGCGATAACAAATTCAAGTGAAGAAATAGTATTTTCCATGTGTAGTCTTAGGTATAGTGTGCATAGTTCGATTGCTATCGGTGTAGTAGAGTGTTTACAAGAGAGTTCCATTGTTTATCTCTATTATCCACTTTCCACAATTACCATTATCCACTTTCCATTATCTACCGTGTGTAGTCTCAGTTCTAGTGTAGCATTAGTTCACTTATAATCGGTGTAGTAGCATCGTTGTATTTCCATATTTTACCTCTACTTTTCCAATTTTTATTCATCGGTTTCCTGTTGCTTTATAATATTCATTTTTAATTTCCTTATCCTATGGTGACCATTGTCTTATTCTATTTCCACTATCAGCATCTGTAGTCGGTACAGTATATTAGACGTCTGTTTTGAACGTGTACGGCAGTGTTTGGAATCTATGGTATTAGTATATTAACAGCAAGAATGGGTAGTATTACAGGGCTTAAGATTTCCATTTTTACCAGATATTGGGCCAAAGCTGATCAATTTTAATTCGTTGCCACGAGAAAGCTACATTGAGTTCTTTTAAGAACTGATTAATCCAATGGTTACAGTAGCATTGCCTTTGTACACTTGCGGATTGGAGAACGCCATTAATCCTCATCAGGACTGCTTCAATTTACTATTTAAATTGGTGAGCATTGTATTTTATCATAAATGGCTGCTGGGATGATTTTCAACATCGTATGAGAATTGAAAGTCGGCAGGAAGGGCATCCGGACTAAAAGTATCACAAAGCTCCAGTCTGACTATGGCAGCATCATCCCAGCCCCCAGTATGGGGGAGAAGTGATGTTAAAGCTTCATAATAACAATAATCAGTGCACAACTTCCTATTGATAAGTCAAAAGTCAAAAATGTTTATTTCCAAGAACATTGGAAAACAGGAGCATGTGTGCTCACATAATATCCACAAAAACATAGTTTGATGGCAGAAAACAGCGTGCGGTCGGTGTTGTTGAAATATATTCTGAACAGGAAGGAGAGGAGAATTGACGAAAATAAATTTCCAGATTTCATATTTATTGATTCCTTAGTTATCGTTCGCAAGTCGTTTGCTTTTTTGAGAAACCTCGGAATGAATTTTACCAGTTTCGGTGTTAAAATATTCATCAATTTATTGAATTCTGTTGTATTGCTACAGTTGCATAACAAAGGCGCTGTTTCTTGTCGTAAATTTTGATATAGTGAGCATTCTATCATGAAATGATACAGAGTCTCCACTTTCGAATTATCACATAGCTCACATAAACGCTCTTCATAGCGCAGTCGATTTCCGTAACTGCCAGTTACGAAATCTAATTTGTGATTTTTTGTTCGAAATTTTAGTAATATATTGATGTCATATTGTATTCAATATCAAAATTCAGATATGATTTCATAGTATTCTCAAAACCACATAATTCTAAATAATTCAGGCCAGAATCTTTTGATGTAGATATCCATTTTTCTCTAACGTAATGGAGCACTCGATTTTTTGCCAGTCTCAAATATTTTCCTTTATCAGCCGTTATCTGTTCGTCCCATAGATTTGTCAGGCTGAGTTTTGTAAGTAACTGCCTTATTCGCCAGCACCATGTATAGTTACTATCATGACCATCTGAAGTCATATATTGCATCATATACTTCTTTTATCAAACTTCTTAAAGGGATAATAATCATTCCTTGCTCCTTCGGATATTCAAATGATATCCTGCGACGTTCATGTACGATGAAAGTATAACTTTGTAAATCAAGATATTAACAACGTAATTCAGTTTCTACTCTCATGGAGAAATGAACTGCTTTATGTATTGAGTAGGCGTTTGAATGATGGACATAAGATTGCATGTTGTTGAGACATTTCCCACGTATCTGCTCATGAAATAAGATGAGCATAGTGCTTTCTGTGATTTCATCCTCATTCCTTTGAGGCCGTCTTTAGAGGATTCGCCTTTTAATCTCTGAAGCACCTGACTGAAGAGTAACGTTGGAAGATTCTCAAGGAGTTGTAGTATCTCTCCCATAAGATATCGGAACAATTTGACATTCTTAAAACGTGGCTAAGAGGTTCGGCTCTCCTTTGATATTTGCTTGACTTTGTCCTGATGGTGATTTTGGATGATAGCAAGTTACACATGACAGATATGGCGCTAATAATTAACACATAGTGTCTTTAAATTGAGGTCACGTCATTTCTGATTCTTTTCAGCATCTAGGACAGTATAATGGACTGGTGAGACACACTCAGGTCAAACGAGGAGTATGAGGTTGAAAACAGGAGAGATGATACAGAAAGAGCGCGAGGTGCGAATATCTTTGCGACATATTTCCCGTTTTCGTAATTAAATTACGGCATGAAAAGAAGATATTACAATGAATCAATTTCGCGGTAGGATCTAAATCAATTTGAACAGCATTCTGGGAGCAATTTACTCGTATATAGGAATGAATATATACAAACGACAGACATTTGTAGGGTAGCAAATTTGAGACATCAGACAACAGAGGCGGCAGGAAATTATTGATTAGAACCATTTGTCCATGTTTTGTTTTATCGGACCGCCAGCCTAGGAGCGTTGTCACATTTCTCAAAAACCTAGCTGATGAATTGGTGATATTTTTACTTCTAATTTACAGACAATTGTAGATGACGCAATAAATGAATAATTATATTTTGTTGCTTTGCATTCCAGACAAATACATGAAGCAATAGGTTGAACAGTTACAGGAGCGCAGAAAAATCAATAAAGAATGGTTGTATTTCAATAACAAGAATGCGAAATTTGAAAACGATGTCTCATTATAATCTACTGTATCCTATTGAGGATGCATAATTCACAAATGGATGTTCAATTCTACTCTTTTACAAGAGAATAAAGGCAATTAATGTCGATGTAGCTAAATAAGATGTTCACTATCATTCAAATATTGGAACATTTCAATACAAAGACAACTATGCAAAGCAATATCTTGGTTTCGTACATGAAATCTTATTCTTCTTATGCATTATTATGTAAGTGTTGGTTGCTACAATATTAGCGGAGGGTATTCGCTGAATTTTTGCTGGGATGTTTTAAGAATTCAAGCATTTATACATTCGCTTTTAAAGAAATAATTGGACTACATTTTGCGACGTGTCTTGAGAAATCAATCAAAATATTCCAAATTTTCGTATTCAAAACGGCGGTGTTTCTTGAATACTAAAGGAATATCATCACCAATCCAACTTCCATAACGCATCTATAACCCAGGATTTCCAACCAATTGCCACGCTTTCCCCAGATAACGCGAGGACAATAACATAGACGGTAAGTGGACAGCAAAGCTATTTCCATGGCAACCCAAGGCCAATCACGAACCGTTTCTGAACGCACACGTCAGGAGCAATCGATTGTACAGTATGGCAAAAAGCTTTCATGCGACAAAGCACACTTCTGACATGGGATCTGCACAAAATCTTAAAACGCTCTCTGACACCTGAGAGGTCACATCCGTTGGCAAGTAAATGGCGAGCAATAGAGCTCTCGGGCAAATACTTGGATCCAGGGGAGCACTCCTCCCCTCCAACAACAACTTGGCCTTTGGTTACCATGGAAATAGTTTTGCTGTCCACTCACCGTCTATCTTACTGTCCTCGTCTCATATTGTACGTCAATAAGTTATGTTCTTGTGATGAACACCAGTTCTGCGTCAACACACTACTTAGAACGGACAAATGCCTCGTGTTCTGATTTTATTTGCTTCTTCAATTGTCTTAAATATATGAATCGGTCCATTTCTCTCATGCTTCTGTACAAATCACGCAGCATGTCACATTTCTTCAGAATGAGAGCTTATCCGCCATTTCTTCCACTTCTTCAATCTAATTCAGTTTCTTTTGACTCGAATAGACATCCTTGAAATGTGTTGGTCAGCGGTCTCTATTTCTGGTGTCATCTCCCGCTTCTTCCATACCTTGGTCGTATTTTATGCTTCATTTATAATTTCATCGATCTAGCGCGCCATCCGATCATTTTGAGGAGATAATAATAATTAGCATGACATCACAAGAAGGCAAAGAAGGAATGAGACAGAGCTGATCAGAAAATATACGCGGATGGAAGTACACGGCAGAAGAGAGACAAAGAAAGACTTATAGAAGCAGGCGGTGAAAGATTACGTGCAGAAGACCAGGAAGCGGATGCCCATGATCGAGCGACCGAATTTGAAGTTCATACTCAAGCAGCAAACGTCTCACCCAGCATTATCTTGAAGCAAAGGCTGCACAAAGGGGTGGGAGAGTGAATGACACCACCTAACTTCACAACAGAACCGCAGACAAAATATCTGGAGTTTAGTGTCTCTTTTTCTATCCTCATTTCAAAGGCCTGTCTGTGACTGAGTGATACAAGTAACTCAAATATCATGAATATCTATTTACAGTACACAGTGGCAAACGGGCTGACTTCTAGACCAGGGCACGACCAGCTTGAAGGGCTAGCTGTATTTGATGGCTTCGGATATAGCTGTCATTAAATACCTTGAGGTTCCAATACGCCGCCGCAGAACCTCCTGATTACAGACTTTGTCGGTCCAAGACGGTTCAAGCATTCTCCTAAACAACAACATTTCGACGGTCTCTGTGCTTCTCTTCATGTCATTCTGATAGTCCAGCTCTCACAATCATTTTTGAAATTGATGTCTGTCACTCACATGTGTGTGACATTTTTTTTATCGCTTGCGCATTCTGGGTATTACCTACAAGATGGATTTATCTTGGGATGCCCATATTGATGATATCTGCAAAAAGCTTCTAAAAGAATCTATATATTACGCACACTGAAAAATTCAATCAATAAAGAAGCTGTTATGATGCTATGTAACGCATTTCTTTGATGTTCTTCGGAGCTTTGCAGCCCTCTTTTCGTGGGTATGTGTCAACAGGAGTCAAATAAAATTGAAAGAGTACGTCGTCGTTGCCATCGCATTGTTTGCGGAAGTGATTGTAGTTGCGATAGTTTTACTCCTGTATCCATGCGAAGAGATCATCAGGCAATGAAGTTTTTCAGCTCCATGCAGCACTTTCTGAATTTCTTGGTTCCACCACGTATGGTCAACTCCGGAGAACTCCTCATGCCCCGAGCTAAACCTGTCCGTCGACTCAACTCTTTTGTTCCTTACCGTACACGTCAATTTAATCGTATTTGACTTTGACTTTAATACCTTTTTTAAATTGCCTCAATTTACATTATTTGTGTCTTTTCGTCCATTATCGCGTCATTTTCTTTCTGTTGATGTATAGCCTTGTACTTATGATTCAATCAATCAATAAACGTTTACTACTACTACTACATCAGCTATGATCATTCCAATACTTAAGACTGCACTCTTACCTTAGAATGAAGAACCAAGCAATAAATTGCCAATCAATTAGCAACCATCACAATTGATTGATTGCTTTAGCTACAATTTAAAGCTAATTGAACAGTAATCTTGCAAGTGATTCTCATTTTTCCAATCCTTGGATGTCAAGCCATGCAGCATCTTATCGTCCTGTCGCACAAGCTCAGCTGGTTCACATGTGGCCTGAATACGTGTCACATTGAGAGCACTGCATGGACAAGAAAGTGGATGACCGAAAGTCAAGTTAGTTTTTTCATTACAAACTTCATTATTCCCTTCCATCTCTCATACTACGGGGAATGCCTCTGATAACAGATAATAAACCTGCTCTATCGCTTAGATCCCCTTATCTTATTTTCTTAATTTTCAAGAATTTTGTGACAACTTTTATCTAAAAATTGATTAAATGATTCCCTCTCTTGTATAATGCCCAACTGATTCCTGAAGAATCATTGAAGCACGCTTCCAAGGTGGCTTAGAGCAGAAGAGTTGGGGATTAACAGATGAGGGAGTTCACCATTAAGGCAAGCAGTCAGGATCAAAAGGCGGCACACAAACAGGACATTTCTTCCAACACTATCCGTTTGGAAAGTTACATCTGAACTGCAGAGGGAGACAATTTTCCTTGCGATGGCTACGAGGAGCCGTTGAATTGATGGTAATTGCTTGCAAAGTTTTAGCCCATAGGATAGATGCTTTCGACGCATTTCGATCAACGGATCAAACTAAAACAGATTTGGACTAAATTATTAATTTTCATGCAGTCCTTCCAGCCAACATTAAAGTTAGAAAGGATGACACTCTAAACCGCTCCTATTTGCCCGAATTTTGATTTCAATGCTCGTAGAGCAGGCATTGAGTGAGGGAGAGACAACTGCTCAATAAATCAAATCAATCAAGTTAACATTTCTCCGTTCATATCACCCATTCGATCGATCCAGAAGATCAGAAGAGAAACTATACAAAAAGCACTGCTTCAAGTTACGCCAATAAAAAGCTCATTTCTGAATTATACATTAGTAATAATCAGAACATCAGGACTTTCGTGATTAGTGGGTAGTTTGGCTGCAATTAGGCGGAGAATGAAATGGATTGCGGTATTTTCTCGAAGAGGACAGCCACTTTGTTACTTGACCGCAATTATTGATTGTCTGATTTTTGTGTCCACTGTTGCGAAGGTGAATCTAACTGTACCGCTTAATGAATTCAGTGCATTACTCAGCCGCGGATCACCTTATCGATGATGAAAACTCCATCCGCTTTTCTTTGAAAGATCACAAGATCCCACTGGTTACCGCTGACATGCAAGCGATGATGAATTTCATGCAGTCTCGGCATACGTGGTCACCACGAGAGATAGTTCGGCGTGTTGGGTCTCATCAGTCGTGGCAGTTTCGGACCAGCGATGCTTGAGTTTGAGGACGCGCAAGCATACCCTCTAACCACAAGGCCACCAGACCAATTGTTGACAGCGTGAATTCGACAGGAAGGCAATGTTGTAACACAGGCACGTGGAGAGAGGATTGCATTCTTGCATCAAAACAACTGAAGCAACTCATAATCCAAAGAATACTCGAAGTATTTAAAAAATTGAAATGCAACTGCTGAAATGACTTCTGTCAAATTGGCAATCATCTTGACATGCGATGAGGATACAACCGCAGTTTCTTTACCAGTATTTGCAAAGAGTATTTGTTCATATAGGATTGCATACGTTCTATGACTTCTATCGTTTTTCATACAGATTCCAAAGCAGGCCTCGAGTGACATACGGATGGGTTGCGCTGTAATTATGCTTTGTGTTCCTCACTTGGAGCGGATAATGGCAAAGATTCTAAGAGAGTCATCCATTCTTAAATACAGGAAAACGAAGTAGAAAGTACAATGAGAACGTTATAAATAGAAAGATGAAGACCCACCAACTTCTACAGTTCCAAAAGTACGCGGACTTTGCGATGTTTACTCAGTTCTCTAGTGTTGGGGATCTTAAACTGAAAGTCGCTAAATACCTAATCGAAGAATGTCACGCATGTGTTTGCTAGGCAGAAAGTCCTTGTCTCATTTTCGTTCTTACAAGGCAATCGATCAAAGAAGCATTGCTCCACACCTGATATCCGCAAAAAATAATTTAGGGATGAATTCGCAATGACTTTGAAGTTCTTTTCCCAGCAAGTGCGTCGATATCCCGGAATAATTCACATAATATTGCCAATAATATATCCGACTGCAATTATCCATAGCGATGCAGTGGTATCACGAATGTCAGACGAGACATAGACTTCCTGATGTTAGTATCTGGACAGGAAACTTCCCTTCAGCTGTTCACCTGAGGGCACAGATCTAATAATAAGAGTAGATGACGAGGTCACTGCATTTTTGCGTGTCAGACGGTGAGGCAGGAAAATGTTTATTTACATTTGGCGAGCGCTCCGATCTAAAGGCAGAAAGCAAATGATTTTGCAGTTGATGGTGGAAAGTCATGCACCTAAGTAAATGCACAAAGTCATGAGGGGCGACGTGATTGCGGATGCTTGTACTATTGATCTTAGACAGGAGCGCGCGACTCCAATACCATGCACCGCCGAGTTAAAGACCGGCGACATTGGTCTTGAAAAGTGACGGTAATATGAAACTTTTTTTTGTACGGATTTTTACGTCACTTTTTTGATCCTACTAGGGCCTTGGACGGTGCTGACTGAAGTCAGACTTTGTTTGGAGCGTTGTGGTGCTTTGTAGTCCGGATGCCCTTCCTGCCGACTTCCAGTGACACTTTCCGGGTTCGACCTCTGGACCATGAGATCGCTAGTCCAAGTACGCAACCACTACGCCACGGACACCACAACAAACTGGATAAAGCAAATTTGCTAAATAGTGAAGACATCGAATATATAGTAGTACATGTTGCCTAGATTATAAATATCTCTGTTTATCACGCACTGATTACGACATCTGTAATTTGCATACTGAACACGCACCTTCGCAGCAGGGGTGCTCAAAACCACCGGAACGGAGCCGACGTGAAATGGTCTCCAGAACTTTTCCGTCACGTAGTCATCACATCGAAAATTCTCAAACGCCAGTGTGAATTTGTATCGGCTGAGAAAGTTGTACAGCTCGTGGCTGTACATTGTTGATACGGGATCTCGCAATCTGCAACGAAATGATGTGAAGAAAGCAGATGGTAGAAAACTTGACAGATGAGATAATGGTGACTGAAAATTAATTACCCGCTTTTGTACACAATGCATTTTCCTCAATATTTCAATTTATAACAAACAGTTGCAAGGTTTATTCTGCACAATGAGACACATTCGAAAGTCATGATACCTTCGCCAATATCGCGTGCGATGAGCTTACACTGTTGCTGACTAAATAGTGTTTGTTTGGGAATCTTTCAACCAATTACTTGATCATTTCCAATTATATTTCAATTTCAATCATCGCATAATAAGCAAAGTTACAAAGTCACTTCATAAACATGACAACATGATCTTGCGACCCATCGAGATTTGACTTTTGCAGTTTCCAATTAAGTAAAGCATGCTCTGTCCATTTTTCAAGTAAAAATCGAATTTCATCGGTCGGTTATATCGTAATGAAAGGAAAATGAGCTTTCTTCGACCGATTTCAAAATCAAAATCATTTCGCGTATGCCTTCTCAAGAGTCATGAGTCAGCACACTGAATGCTGGACATTCATAAAGGGATTCATAAAGACATTCATGACTTCATTATGTAAATAAGGAACGCTTTATTTTCAAGTATTTGAAGAGATTAATGCCGTGATCAATATGACCAAACATCCATTTTCCGTCAAATATTCCAAGTGGAAATCTCGGACTCTGAAGGCCCTTCTCATATCACTCAGTAAATTTAAGTATGCCGTTGATCAGCGAATTTCTTAAATTGGTAAGTCGAAGAGACTTCTGACAGAGAAAGTTCATGAACATGTAGCACCTCCATCACCCATCATGTTTGGCATCTTCATCTTGTGACAGAAAAATATTTTGCAGGATGTCAACATTTTACATCGCACCCATTTGCTCGGATTGAAGTCCTTTTCATAGAGAAAAAATCTCCAAGTCTGAGCAATCAGCTAATAGCTAACATTTTCTCTCAGTTTCCTATTCTGTGATCTGTGTTTCCCTAGTTTTATAGGTATTTTTGAATATCTTAAACAAGACTTTGTTTCAGTATGGTTTTGAAATGCTTGTGTGTAGCCATGCTGAATGTCAGGAATCTATGTTTCTAGTCGTCGTTAAACATGCATCCGTGCATGAACATTTTCATATCACTTGCCTAATTTTCATCACAGAGATACATTTCTTTGTGTGTGTGATTAGGTCTAGAGATGACATTCCTCAATACTGATGGTCACAGTCAGAACTAGTCCCAAGGAGCAAGAACATCAGTTTTCCATTGTACGCTATGCAAGTGAATTCTGACGAACCTGAAGGTTGACTTCACATCAAACGCACACAGTCAGTAAATTTAGATTGTGGCGAGTCGAACGGTGTGAATAATGTTTCCCTTTTGATGAATCTATCACTAAGAAAAATTGAGTCAAAGATCTGTACTTTTCAGTTGACAAGCCTGCCTGCAATCGGAATTACTGAGCCATTTATCACAAAAATAATCTCGATAATTGACGACTGTGACTGCTGTATTGTCTCTCATAGAAGCCCGTCAAAATAAGTTCAAAAACATAGAATCGTTCGGCTCTATTGACTCATTTGAATGCATTGTTCGTTTAAGAGAAGTATTTCAACCCGATGCTTTTGATGAAGAGGCGATTAGCGCGATTCTAATGATTTTTCACACAACCTCGCACGATGCCTACGCCCGATAATTGAAAAACACAAACAACTGAAATTTTTGAAATGAGCCTTATTATGAATGGTAATGAAATTTGCTGCACCCGCATGCCTACATTCGCTACCTTCAAATATATTTGTTGGATGAAAATCTGTGTCACAGGGTTTTTCAAGCAAAACATCCACTTTTCATGCCTAACTTATTGTGAAATTATGCAATACCAAGGCCTTTCTGTATGAACATCCAATCGTCATCAGCGAAACAATCTTCTAGTAACTGAGATATACATGTACATAAATTTCTACATAAGATATTCAACATTATCAAACCAGGGATGTCTATGAAGCATAGAAAGTGTTAATCCACTTGTCTCTCATTTTTCATTTCTGATTGGAAATTGCAATCTACGACAGTGCACTTTCTCAACATCTTTGACGAAAATTCTGAAATCTGTATTTTCAAGCCGGCCTACGCTAAATCCTACGGATTGAGAGTTGGAAATCCCTAACACTTTCTATGTTTCATAGACATCCCTGATCAAACTATTCTAAGGAAACTCTAAATCTATGACAAGCAGAATCTATGATGATAACTAAAATTAGAAAACAAAGAAAAAATGAAGAGCCCCACTGTTGTTTATTCAAAATTGTTGACCACCTTCTGTTTTCTAATCCCCCTTTTTTTACCTTCACCTGCATATGTGTTTTGACTTATTATCATAGTTCTGCTTGTCATAGATTTAGATTTTCCTTAGAACAGTTAGATGATGTTGAATATATGAAGCAGAAATTTATGTGCATGTATTTCTCAGTTCTAGAAGATTATTTCCCTGATGACGACAGGATGTTCATACAGAAAGGCTTTGGTACTGCATAATTTCACAGTTAAGCATGAAAAGTGGATGTTTTGTTTCATTATTTGCTGGAAAAATCTATAGAGGGCTTCCTACTGGAAGGAGTTTTTTTAAAATTTGGAATTTAACCAAGGCATTTTCTTTGGCGAAATTCCACTGGGAATAGGATATTGCCTAAATTTGTGTTATTTGTTTTCTGGGATCTTCAAATTCTTTAAAGCATCGTATTTTATACAATTCAAGCATGATTCCAGGGATTTTTTCTTCAAAAAAGTAATCTTCTTGTCTCAGTGAAGGTAGCATGCTGTATTTTCTAATTAGTTTTCGTCTACATTTTTGCAGTCTTTCTTTTAGTGGTGCTATCTCCCGAGAATGTGATTGGATGTCTAGAAGAATGCGAACCTTGTTCTCGTCAGCCACTGAGCAAATGCATGTGAAGTGCAGCGGCCACTACAGAAAGAGTATCATTTGATATCACTTTCTTGGGGAATCATGATACTCTGCTTTCAGATATCTTTGCCAGCAAAGTCTATTTTTCGATCAACTTTGACGAGGATTAAAAAACGACTATTACGTATTATTCGATAAGTTTGAAGCATAATGACGCATGCAGAGACTGGCAGGGTTGAATGATGATCACATTCTTCTAATAAAGAAACACTGTCCCAATGATCTCCGTGTTGCAGAATTATCACACTCACGTGACGATGAAGAGTTTCGGTAATCTAGTGCAAATTCAAATGTTTCGGAATAATTGTTGTTACAAAATTACTGTATCAAGATCGTTTTTCTTCAAATAGCTACTATCTGCACTAATTGATCTCTTTCGCATCCCAATGAAGACAACGCATTCCTCATTCCTTAAAGCAGGATCACTCTGACAGGCTTCCTCATATGAAAGAATAATCTGTTGCTCAGTATAGATTCTCAATCGGTAATATGATAATCCTAAGTTCTACTAAATAATTGAGACGATATTCACGATGATGCAATTTGAACAATAAATTAGCCAAAGGTGAAATCGATCAAAAGAGACTTGAAAATGAAGAAAATGAGTAAGTGGATCAGTTCGTGTTCGATATTACGCAACAAATTGAGCAGCGAATGAGGAAAAATCGGAATACGACAATTGGCTCAGACAATTATGCTTTCACTTTAGTTGTAATCTTAGACAACCATGTAGTATACGCTTCCGACAATTACATGGCAATGAACTGAAATAATTGGGACTGAAGCCAGTTGGGACATTTGCCTACCGGGTGTCCCAAAATTAGCGGTGAAAATTAATTTAGAACTAAAATACATGTAAAAACACGTTTGAATTCACGCTGGCTGATTCAATTTCTATGTCTAAATGCACGCTGGCTGATTCAATTTCTATGTTTAAAAGCAGACAGTAGACAGTGCGAATCGATATCTATCAGTTTTGAAGTAATGGTTCATTCAGTTGTTCACTCTGCGCACTGTTGAACTGTGTTTACACCTACCTCGAATTTGCAATGGAATATACGATATAGAAGAGCAAATTACAATTACAGCCTGGATTATAACGAATGAAGTGTCAGTAGAACAGAACCGACTGCGATTTAGAGAGGAATTTAACAAAGAATTTAACCGCCCAGACAAACAATAATTAATTGGAAGAAGAAATTTTTGAACACTGGCTGTCTGGTGCACCGACAAGCCGGACAATGAAGACCGGTGAGTGTTGCAAGCAATGAGAATACTCAGCGTGTTTTGCATGCCATTGAAAATGACAACGCAAAATCAACTCGAAGATTATCAAGCGATTTGAATATATCCAAATCATCAGTGCACAGAATCCTTCAACAGTGTGATATGCATCCATATAAGCCAGTGTACAGTCAAGAACTAATTGATGGTGATGACGATCCTCGTCGTCAATTTTGTGAAACTATGAATGACCGTTTCGTCAACGATCCAGCGTTTCTAAGAAAGCTCTCATTTTCGGATGAATGTGTCTTTCATTTGACAGGCTCTATCAACAAGCACAACATTCATTATTGGAGTACAACAAATCCTCATGAGCGAATTACAAACCCAGGTCAAACTCCATCTTAAACAGTATGGGCGTGTGTTTCTTTCTATGGCATTGCGGCCAGTGACATTAGTTTTCAAACCATGAATGGTGACCGATACTGTGGTATTTTGCGTGAGAAAGTCATTCCATACTTTTCAAGGCACAGACAAACACTGTTTCAGCAAGACGGAGCCTCCAGCCATTATTGTCTCAATGCCAGATGGCTGCTCGACGATAATCTTCCCGGGCAATGGATTGGACGACGCAGTCATATTGAATGGCCGGCAAGGTCTCCAGACCTAACTGTGTGTGACTTATGGCTTTGGGCCTATCTACGTGATCGTGTTTTCCAACCTCCCGGTATCCATTTTCTGTCGACAAGAGAACTGGAAGAACGAATTCAACAAGAACTGAATGCCATACCACAGAAAATGTTTCGTGATGCTTTCAGAGACTTCCCGAAGCGATGCCAACGGTGTTTAGATGAGAATGGCGGACACTTTGAAAAATGAATGATGCTAGAGAGATGAGAAATGATGTCTATAGTAAAATATCTTTTGTAAATGTTGTTAATGTCTTATTTTTTAAATGAATAAATTACATAAAAGCATTTCACCGCTAATTTTGGGACACCCTGTAGTACACATCACTTCTACTTGTACAATGAAGGGATGGCTATTTTATTTATACAAATTCTAAATTCTGTGTCTAAAAAGAATGACAACTATTAAGTCAATACAAGACACCAACACCCTTGATTCCCCGACCGCACTCGCCTGACCGAGGAATCGAACCGAAGTCCGCGGTGGAGACGAGCTCGCACCTTCTTCACTAGGTCACGCTGAAGGTTCAAAAGGAATGCGAGTGAAGGCAGCGAGTGAAGGCAGAGTCATCTCTAAGTGATATCGAAAGCATATTATCCTATTATTATTAACAGAACGCTAACAGCGTTCATATTGTAGCCAGACAGCATATCAGCATGTCATACGACTACGTCACAGTGTAGATTGACGTAGATTGGTCTGTCGCAGTACAATAAGCTGTCGATATCACTTGGAGATGACTTCTGCCTTCACTCGCATTCCTTTTGAACCGTCAGCGTGGCCTAGTGAAGAAGGTGCGAGCTCGTATCCATCGCGGACTTCGGTTCGATTCCTGGGTCAGGCGAGTGCGGTCGGGGAATGAAGGGTGTTGGTGTCTTGTATTGACGTAATAGTTTTCATTCTCTTTGGATATTCAATGAACTGAGATTGACTTATGTTGTCATTATATTGCTGTAAAAATCAAAAATTCATCGATTACATTTTGCTGCAGAAACAGATTGTAAAGCTTCATATACAGTATTGGTTGCAAATTACTTGTGCAAAGTTAGCTGGCACAAGCTCGACCACAAGCATTTATATTACAGAAATCGCTTGTACATGTAAATCAAACGTATTTAAACTCACCGCAAAGTAGAAATGAAATGCCAGCAATTTATTTCACAAAATCGATGCAGAATATGAAATAAACCAATGCTACATCGTATGTCTTCCCTCAGAAAAGATTCCTTTTTCCTTTTCCGGGTGGTTATTCTAAGGCTGGTTATTCCCCGGAAAATAGAACACGCCTGTAGCATTGATATTAAATTATCGTCTTTTCCTTCTTCCCCAATCAATTTCGTATTATCTGCTACCACTCAAGATGCAATGCTGAGATGTCGAGACTTGTGGCATCTACGAGAAGAAATAGATTTCAAATTTCAAATGACCCGACCGAAAAATTTCTTTGGATGGAACTCCATATTTCTGCAAACTTCCTGTGATGGAGCATCCATTTTAGGCTGATTTGAATGAGACTACAAAGTTTGGTTGACGAGCACCTAGTATTAATAGAGTTCGACTATTCGATATTTGTTGCCCATTTTTCTCCTCGAAGAAGGCATTTCTTGTCGGAAATATGAGGTGGCACAGACGTGGAGAACAGAGAACATGTCAGAGAGGAGATTTGCAGCAGTATGGAGTGGCACGCCTCAAGGAGACGATTTTCACTGCTGCTTTGAGTGGTGAAGCAGATTTTCAGAAATTGAATAAAAGTCCGTCATTCTATGATGCAGTATTTCTGAGGATTCGTGCAGGAATTTCACACAAGGAACTGGGCTCAGAACCGGCATTACACTCGAATGATATATTCGCGGCTGAATCTCAATGCCAGCATTATCGGGGAGAAGCACTAGCTGCGTCTGCGTATCATAATACCGGTACATCAACTAACAAAACAACGTCGCAGTTTTGAATTTCTAAAATCACAAATTAAACATCACTTGATTGAAATCGTGAAATAAACAGTGCATTCTTGAAATCAAGAAAAAATAAGTAACTGTCTGAAACCATCATAACAGTGAAAAAGTTTTCGCCAATCATCTGAAAATGATGTCACTACCAAGCACATTTGCAGCTGTCATGCGTGCAACTTAGGCTGTGCGTTCTGCGCTCGAGGATCGACAAAACTTGTTTAAGTAACGGTATAACGAGTTTTTACCCAAGAAAGACGAAGAAATTGGCTATTATTTCCAGTCGATCTTGAGTGTGTGGTAGGAGAAAGTAAGATATTTAAACGGTGAGAAGAACATGACATGACGCATTAGAATATGTTTTCTTCACAAGACAGAAATGAAGGAGACATTTCTGGGATGAGGGAATCCCAATCATACGAGGCATTTAGCAGATATCAGACATTTGAACAAATAGGCTAATCCGACAAGATATGTAAGGAGACAACGATTATAATAAAGATTGAATAAAATAATTGAAGGGATGAAAGAATATCAAGGATTTAACAAAAGCAAAATCGCACCTAACGCAGGCAGGGCTGTGAACACAAAAGCTCAAAATTCCGGCAACTGGCCAAACACTCGCAATTGGCCAAATTATCGGGCAAAAATAAATTGCATTGCGTTACAATGTCTGTTTCATCTGGTTATCAATTTTTTGCTGTAGATGATCTCATTCTGCATCGTTTACTAATTTGATACAAATTTGATCATCAGACAGGTTCAACTTATATTTAATCCTGGTGCATGGAAACATTGATGGTTCTGAGTGGTCTAAAGCAAATGAAGTTTGGAAATTAGCATTTTATGATTCTTTTATGTCGGATGGACACTTAATGTTAATGCCTATTGTATCTCTGAGCACTGCACATGTATATGCCTACTCCAGTCATTGACAAACTTTATTATAACTTTTTCATTTCAATGCATATGCCAGATCTTCTACATTTAGCTTAAATGCCATAAATATTGTTTAGTTCTGATTTTATATTTGATGATTTTCAAAACAGCATTGGCCAAGAAATCCCTTTCGGTTCATTACCTATTTTTCACTTTTTGGAAGTCAGACAACTATTATACCACTTGCGAGGTCAATCGCTAAGAAGTCGTTTTCTACGGTTCTGTATGCGTCGACTCTATTGAAAAAAATGAAGCTTTAGAAAGAAAGAAAAGAAAGAAAAAATGCTTTATTCACTGTCAATACAAAAGCGGTATATGACATTATTTTGCGATACAACTTCTCAAACACATTTTGAATACTTTACAAAAGAATTCGTGTACAGCGCAGAGGAACGTTTAACAGGGAACATTATTCTTGTTTGTCGAAGATCATACATGCTTTTGCTACGAAAGGTGAAAAACTGTGACAACGGGTGACAATATCTGTTACTAGCAACTTTCCTGGCTAGTTTTATGCAAGGTCTTTGAAGCATTTCATGCACACTACTGTTGTTCCGCAGTCCCGCTCCTGCCCATCTTCTCGCTAATCTATCAATTTTGAAGATCTTCTTCATGTGCTTCTGGCGAAGGTCACATATTACAGGCCATGAATACAAAATTTGTGAAAAAACCAAGCTGACATAGGCTTGCCAGATAACAGCACTCTTGTTGCGGTTGTTTCTGAGTTTCTTAATAAAAGACATGGTGCGACAACACCGTTTATGTAGCTCACTAAAATGTTTGTCCCAACGAAGGTCATTTTCAAAATGCACACCAAGCACTTTGACCGAATCAACTTGCTCGATACACGAGTCATTTACACGTATATTCATCACAGGTTTATTCGACACATTTCTTGAAATAGACATGCATTTCGTCTTGTCTACATTGATCACAAGCTTTTTTGTTCTAACCCAGGCACAAAAATCATCCACATCAGTTTGAAAAGAGCTAGCATTATCATCCACAAGATGCAGCAAAGTTATATCATCAGCATATGCAATCACACGAGTATTAGAAAAATTCGGTAAATCATTGATCAAACTGATTAACAGTAGCGGTCCTAAAACCGAACCCTGTGGAACGCCACTTGAAACAGGCTTCCACGGGCTACTATAATCAGTAGAGACAACACGCTGGAATCGACGAGACAGAAACTTTCTATCAAACAAACAACATATGGTTGAAGATGAAATTGTTTGATCAAATTATTGAGAAGAGTCAGGTGGCTTAGACTGTCAAAAGTTTTTCTGAAGTCAACAGCTAGCAGTTGTACAGAGTTGGAAGTGCGAGCAGTAATATGTTGCAGGATTGTCAAACGAAGGGTTAGGAGTGCATTCGTGCAGCCTCCGAAGTTGCCAGGTATAAAGCCAAACTGTCGAGGGTCAAGGCTATTCTTCAAGTGCGGTAACAAAATGAAATCCCGAATAATCTTCTCAAAAACCTTGCGTGGAAAAGGTAGCAGCGAGATAGGCCGATAATCAGTCTTTCCTTTTGGGATAGGAAGAATGTCTGCAAGTTTCCACGCTAGAGGAAAAAGATTGGCATTCAGACAACGATTATAGACATGAGCAAGAGGCCCGGCAAGAATATCTGCGAAAGAGCGGTAAAAGTACCCGGGAATACCGTCAAGGCCAGATGAATTGGACTTATAGCTCTTCATTAAAATGTAGACTTGAAATTCAGTAACCGAAGGACGAGTATGAGACGAGTCAGGACGAGCATCTTTATGGAAATGGATATCGCTAGCGCCAAAAACTGACGAAAACTGATCATTCAGATTATCGAGGGCGTCATGTGTCAGAGGAAGATTTTTGGGATTTCTATTGAGTTGAACATTGATAGATTTCCACTGCTCTGAACTGGAGTTGGAATTTATGTTTTGAAAATGACGGAGTTTGGCTTTTGACATTTCGGACTCGAAACGTTCCCTGAGCTGCAAGTACTTTTGATAGTTGCCTCGACTTAAAGACCTATCCTTAGCGTCCGACAAAGCTTTCAGGGAAGGAGTAAGCCAGGTAGGATCACAAGATCTCATGCGCACAGTCTTAAAAGGAAAATATGCATCGAAGCAGAGTTTGAGGAATGTTTGACAGATTTCGACAACATAGTCAACATCATCAAATTTCAGACAAAAGCGGAACCAATCAACAGTGCTCAAAAACTGTCTACATGCAGCATAAGAAGATGGAGAAAAAGATCTAACTTTCATCTTGGTAGTCGAGATATTGCACAATCTAGCGCTGACACTTTTCACAAAAATACCTTTATGGTCGGATCTACCAAGAGGAGCAACGCAGACAGGTATTTCATACAAATCAACATTAGATGTTATGAAAACGTCTAAAACATTGTCGCCACGAGTGGGCTGGTTTACAATTTGTGTCAAGCCATTACAATCACAAAATTCACCCATATGATGACGCAAGTCATTGACATCGCCGGTAATCACAAACAGACTGGGCTGAGAAGAGTCAAGTAGTACTTGTAAGTAATCCAAGAGAGTATCATAGGATGAGTTCGTTCCCCAATACGGGTGATCAGAGACATAACAGCACAAAACATTCGATTTTAAATTGCTTACAGGATCAGCACTCACAAGAGAAACATTTAGAATGGACTTATGATACAGCGCAACACCACCACCATTACAGTCCCGATCTAACCGAATGACATTGTAGCCGGGAATGATGCACTACTTGCACTTCAGAATGCATTCTTCGCAATGGATAGAAAAATTGCTATGCGATTCTCTGGAATATACTTTATTGTATGGAAAGAAGCATTCTTCGATATTTATAAGTAGTAATGTTAGCATGATCGCAAGATGCATTAAGTCCTATGTGGTTGGTTAGAAGGTCTAAATTCTAGCGATAAAAGGTCTTATACAAAATATTGCAATAAATGCTATGAAATCTTTCAAACTTCTACAATAAATACATTAAATGTCATAAGATTACTATTTTACGAATCCATGTGACCAGATTCTCTGCTGAAGTCGATGACAGTTTTTATTTCTGGCTGAAAGCTGGTTTTGCTATCTAACTAGGGTAGGTACGGGTGAAAGCAGAACCTCTGCATCCATAGAAATTGACAACAATAAAACCTCTAGAATGGAAATTAAGCTTCATGCAATGCATAATAACGGCACAAAAATCGCACGCATTTTCACTTAGATGCACCTGCCAACGTCTGTATCATTGGGTTAGAATCAGTCACATGGGTAAATTGAAGCTTTTAATTGGTTCTTCATGCCCCAACTTAGTTCCCTCGGATGTGCCGCGACCTTGAGTCAATTTCCATTCTAGCGAACTTCAGATAAACAGTTTATTTCTATGTCTGCATCAGTCAGAATGTTAAAGACACAGAATTAGACAGGTCGTCTCTTCTTCCGTTTGACTAGAAGGGGAACATGTAGCGCTGATGAAATGGCGCAATCTGCCGACTAAATACCATAGCAATCGAACAATGAGCAGCCAGTTCAACATTAAACACGCCACATTGTGCAAAGTTTCAGTGACTGTTATCACGATTCGGCAAGATTCACCTCCATTCGTTGAACATCCACTTTATTCTAATATCTAGACTGCCAACGCTTGTCCCATTCTTGAATAATGGATACAATCATCAAACGATGGTAGTAATAAATGCAACTATTTTTCAGGCCTAATGTTCATTCCTACAGTGTCAAAATTCTGACAATGAGAAATGGCTATTTTGCTGAATTCTTTCCGTGATCGCACGTTGAATAAGTTATCAGGAAATGGGGCGAGAGGTAGAATGCCTGAAGCAGACATAAAAGATAAACAAATCTATTTCTACCGTAAGTATTCAGGAATATTTCGTGATGTAGCAATGCAATCCCAGCAGCAACGCGAAATTGATAGTTCAATGTAAACCGCACGTTAGACGCCATTTTATCAAAATTCATCGCAGCTAAAATGGATCTACTTGGAAAATGTATCAAAATTATCAGTTCCAATAGTAAGACTGAAAATCATATATTACAGTAGCAACTAAAAATATGCTTCATAAATGATCATTTCGGGATAACCAAGAATGCAAAGACATTATGAATGATTTTAGTAAAAATATCTTCGACTGTAAGGGTCGAAATATGCTTCATCAGTGGAATTGGAGCCGTGTGGCCACGTCCAAGCTTCTTCATAATCCCAAATCCGTTATGATTGAACCATATCCAGGTTTATGTAGACCAACCCATTTCAGGCCTTGTTTGATTTTATAGTGCAGATGTTTAAAACTGAATAATAATTACGTGTATAGTGCTAAGTCTAGTAAACGACGACCAATGGTGGAAGACACAATATCATTTGTTTGCTTCGAATGAGCGGCAGACATTATTTTGAATTACACGCACGCTCGCTTACATCGTACCAAGAAAATTGTTAATTATCAGTTTCAACTTACCCGACGGACGGTTTAATCTAAACGCAAATGACCTTTTAAATTTGAAGCTACCCACCCACATTACGCATGAGCATGTAGGTTACTTAAACGCTTTTCGAAATCCGCCTGCCGATGATGTGTACCTTAGTTTGTAGATTATCTTCATATACAATCTCCTTGGACATTGCAGTTTGTCTTCAAACTAAGGAAATGCTGATAAGTAATGTTGTGCTTCCTTGAGAAGTTGGTATATGGCAGTAGCATGTACACCAAACAATGCTTCATCAACATGCGTCATTTATTATTTTTTCATGAAAGTTTAATAATCAAGTCGACTATTCTCACCATATGTCGAGCATTTTATGAAATTTGCCACAAAGACAAATATGGTATACGCGTGTGTTCAACAATGGTTGGAGTCGCGTTTTACGCATTCGCAAACATCAATTCTTATTGCGTCATATTGGCACACAACAAATCTTTCATATTTTTGTAAGTTTGTTAATGGTGACTGAAAGTTTTGTAGTCATTGCATCTTAATAAAGAATAAATCACTGGCATTATCAACATTAGTGTTCCTTGTAAAGCGAGTTCTCATATGTAGACTAATCGAAGAATTGTCTTGCTAAATTGAAGAATTCACTAACTCGAAAATGGATAATACATCAATTAAAATCTGCTCGAAATAACCAACTCTGTATACAACTATTATTGAAAGCGGAGTTAACTTTACTTAAGAACCTTCTAATGATAGCACTGTACGTCTGCATGTTTTGATGAAAGTGGACGGATTGGGAAGATTGTTCCTGCATCATTAGGACTGTCTGAGATTAAGATGATCTAATAAGGCTGAATACGAGTGGAAAAACAACACAGATCCGAACTAGACAGCCTCAGGACAAGGCCAGTTTATGGCATGTAAGCAGCAAAATAGACATCGTAAGAAAATAAATTACGTTGAACTGTAAAAAAACTAATGAGAATGCACATGAGGGTAAGCGGACGTGGACGCTACAATCTACATTCCACATTTGTTCTTCTACTGACGTAGTTCACTACCTTTTCCATTAGTGACAATAACAGATGAATTACAAACGGACGGTTATCACGTGCATAAATTTGTTCCTACACATTCAAATGATCCCAAACATTATCTACAGACGTCAGAAACACGTGTCCAGGACGGAAATCAATTGACATTCAACGGGAATAGTAGACAATCATGGTGAAGTGAAAACGAAAAGCTGGTTTTACTAGTTCATTCCCAGAAGGGTCAATAAAAGTTTTCAAACTTAGTAATAACGACGTTGAATGGCAGTTAAACACCGCGTTTTATGACGTTCATGGTTGAAAAGATAGAATGCATTGGTATAACTCTGAAGAAGTTGACCCAATTACCTTGGTTAGAAGCCACAAAGCTGAGAGTTAATGAAATTATCCCAGTGTTATATAACAAACCGGTCAGCGGCGCATAGACCTCTCAAATTCACATCATGAGTCCATGCGAGTATCTTAGAAGAACGTAAACACAAAAGGTTTTTATCATCTCTCTTCTATGAATGAAATTATTTGAATTTGAAACTATTAAGGAGAAAATTGAAACAAGAAGAATAGTCAGAAAGTGTATCGTTGATGTCCTTAACCTAAACCAGAGGATGTGATGAAAAAATAACCTTCTGCGGATACTAAATTGATTTATTATGATAACCAATATTTCGCCTTGCGGCTTTGTCAAGGTTACAATAAGTAAAGCTGAGTGGTGAAAGGTGGGCCTATTTAAACAAACTTTGAGTACAGCTAGAAGAGAAACATGAACTTGGATGAACTCGCTACATGACAGTGTCTATACTTAGACCTTGACATCCGTCCATGAGGGAGCCTGCATGTTGCCGAATGTACATAGCTTCTAACGTGAGTCTCTTTTGAGTAGTATTCAATCCACGATGCAGTATCGTCCATGAAATAGACGAATAATTGGGATGAGTCTGTAGATGTTGAAAAACAGCACTGCTCTTCTGTGAGAGATCTTCTTTTATCCTTGACTTGATGCAACGAGCTGACTGGCCAATGTAAATAGCACCGAATGTAGTGCACACCATTTTAAATATGACATTTTTTGAGTGACACAAGTTACCTGTATCGTTCAATTTGCAACTTGTGCAAGGTCTAGGTCTAATATAGCCTATATATATATATAGTCTAATATATATTTCATGGGCGATACTGCATCGTGGATTGAATACTACTCAAAAGAGACTAACGTTAGAAGCTATGTACATTCGGCAACATGCAGGCTCGCTAATGAACGGATGTCAAGGTCTAAATATAGACACTGTCATGTCACGAATTCATCCAAGTTCATGTTTCTCCTTTAGCTGCACTCAAAGTTTGTTTAAATAGGCCCACCTTTTGCCACTCGCTGTTTTATTTATTGTAACCTTGACAAAGCCGCAAGGCGAAATATTGGTTATCATAATAAATCAATTTAGTATCCGCAGAAGGTTATTTTTCCATCACGCTTCCATTCCGGATACGAGGATCACCTGATTTATTTGGAGTAAACCAGGGGATATTCACCACTTTCTGAATGAAACGTACAAACCAAGCAATCATCACTCACATTTACCCGCATCTCTCTAACTCGTTGTCTCACCTGATATTTATATTTCAAGAAAGAAATATATTTGGAGTTGTATGCAGTCCAGTATTTTCCTATACATGGTAGTGATGTAAATTTACCGGTATTTCTTGATTTGGGTAATTATTATCATTATTTAAGCCCTTTTATAAGCTGCATGGTGATCGTCGCTGTGGATGCATTGATGAAGCCGCAAATACACGAAATCCTCTTTTCATGTCATCAGTTCAGTCGATGAGTTCGAACATCGGAAGTCTCTGCCCAAGTCACGATGAATAAGACTTAACCACTTAACATCACGCGACCAGACGCATTGGAGTTAGTCTGTGCCGTCCGCGGGCACGACTCGACGAGTTCAGTCGGACGCGGACGAGAGCAAACTGTCTTGCGTCCACGTCCCGTTGGATTGAAGAAGCTTCAATTTCAAAGAAACTGATGATTTTATTATCTACTCGTAATTCACCACAAAACAAGAATCAAGACTGATTCAATCTTATCTATGGTGTGTGTCTCCTGTTGAAATCATTTGAATTGTACAAAAAGATGAGTTCGAAAATATTATGGAAAATTAACATTGAATGATTGCCTGTACTGCAATCATCGTAGAATTTGTAATTACTCAAATTCAGTGATTGTGTAGATTTTCATTGCAGTTATAATGTTGGAAAGTAGAAAGATGTTCTCAGACTTGAGCAATATAAGTACATACATCCATCCTGGAAATGTTCAGGTCTGAGGACATCCTTGGATTCTGTACCTAGGCAAACTAGCACTGTGCAATATCTATGAACATCAGATGCACGGCAAAGCCAGGATGAATATGCGCAGAGCAGTCTGTTGTGCAGTCCTTCAGCTTGCTCAGTCATTCCACATCTGACTGAAAAGGTACTTCTAGAAGGTACTGGTGATGTTGAAAGGAGAAGTATTTAAGCGAGAGGAGAAGAGGAGCATGTGGGAAGACAAGTAGTGACCATGAAAGTTGGAAGAAGGGCAAAGGGAAGACCCCAACTTACATGAAGGTAGCGCATCACGGAGGACGTGAAGCTGACGGGCCTTACGGAAAATGATGCAAGGAGCAGGAGTAAGTGGAGAACGAAAATCCGCACGAGTGAGAACGATCTCATACAAGTAGAATACAGAGGAAAGGCAAGGTCAATGTATCAAACCGTTGTTAATCCTATGGTTTTTTAAGAGCACTCATTTTTTAATGTCTTCTCTTATGAAGTGACTTTATTGGTCTCCCTACTGAGACGCTAGATTTGTGTTTGTATCCGTGCTTGTAAATATTTGAGATTAAAGTTATAGAAGTCTATGGTATCAACAAAAATCATATGGTTATTGCTCATTGGGCAGTGTTGCCACAGCGGCCAACTGGAAAGAATTCCGCCGCGACGGTCTAGGTGTGCAGATTCCTAGACCTATGTATGAATCGCTTTATAAAAGAGCATTTTTTATAGATAAAGCAATTTTGGGGATCGATTTACAGTCACACGCACGTACATCACGAAATTTACCGTATGTAAATAATGATGCATACTAAATTGAGTAACCTGATTTTCTTTTGTTTCCCATGCCCTCCCATCATAGGTACCTTATCATCATCTTAATGGATTCCAAAGCAGTGAGTTTAATGCGCATCACATATCCTTCAATTGCAACTCTACCCATTCACTGATCAAGTAATTCAATTTGAAAAAATAGCACAAAACAGATGCTGAGTTACGGAGGCCTACTGAGGGGACCATTCCATTAATAAGAGAGGCTAGACAACATCTTGAACAGAGGTTTTAGAAGTAATTTCAGAGAGATTGAAAATCTAATGGTTAAATCGCTAAATCATGACGAGGTGTGAAGCGACTATCTGAGATTGAAACGTTCCAATACTGTAGGAACATCATGCAAGTTGACACGGACAAGAAGCTGAAAATCCGCATCTGCGTTTGCTACCTGTAGGATAATTAAGCATGCGCCGAATGATAAAAAAATAGGACAGGCGGAATTCTCAAATTCCAAGAATTCCGCCAATTCCGCCGCTGTGGCAACACTGTCATTGGGTCGACGGCAATCTTTAAATCATTCTCGAGCGATGCAATTATCTTCAATTGGAATTAGAAGGCAATTTTACAACAATGCTTAATCCTAAGTAGTCACGACGCCTACAATTGTTTTTCAGAGTTACAGTGTGCGTATAGGTCATAATCATCTACTTAAGTATATTAGTTGAAATACATATGCTTCGTAGATATCGAGTTTTAGAAAGTAAATAGAAAAGCGCCACACATAGCTGAAGGTTGTCGATGCAATAAGTTAAAACTGCAACAGATTTCGTTGTCCGTCGCCTAAGGTGGTCTAAGTATAACTAGCAATGTTCAGTGGTAGTTATTACTGTCAGATCGACCAACGAAGGCGCCGAAGTAATTACATCGACGACCGCATTTGTGCAGTTTTTACATTGTTTGTCTTAGGAATCACATCGTCTGACCAATTCGTCTATAAACGTCCATTAATTTGGGAATTTCAGTTAAAGTTTCCAACCATTGTTATCCCAAATTGTGTGATTGATAGAATTAAATTTGTATAAAACTTCCGGAGATTTAAAGATTTGTTGATAGGTTTCCCAACTTTCAAACAGGCTTTATAGAATTTGCTTGATGAAACAAAAGTGGAGGAAGGAATAAATCCGTAAGGATGAAGAAAATAATTGAAAGTTTTAAAGGCGTGCATTCCCCAGATGCCTACATCCAGGATGTTAAGTTCAAACCATTAAATGTTCGCGGCAGGTGGGATTAGCTTCTGGTTCACAAAATTTCACTCCGAAAACTGAAAAAAGCAAACAGTTCACAAAATGTGTCCTTTCCCTCTCTGTTCGAACTTGGTTATGAGACTGTGAGCAGCAGAAAAGAGCATGAATGATCGTTCACATGCAGAACAGAGATGCAGAAAGTCAAATTGAATGTAATAGAGAAAAACAACTTTGAAATCAATCAAGAAAGCTACTTACAAGATATCTACGACAAAAGAAATATTCGAGAAGATGAAAGTAATGTAGACAAAATATTCTTCATATTAGAAACCGGAGGGATGCAATCCACCCTCCAAATACCTGCATGAGCTGGCGTTGCGGTTAATGGGCATGTTTTTACGTCCTCTAACGTCGCTAATTCGGACCCGTACATGAATGAAGAGGCACAACAGACCGAATTATCTCGTGGTGGTCACATCTGTTGAAATTTGAGGAGCAATAAGTAGAAAAATAGTTTTCTTAACTCTGTCTGCGGAGTTTCATGAAAACTGGGTTATCTGAATATAAATATTTTCATGAAGAACGATTTGTAAGTCTCTGACACAGTGGTCTCCATGGCACAATGGTTAAGTGCTTGGCCTAGCGATCATTTGGTCCAGAGGTCGAGCCCCGAAGGTGTCATTGGAAGTCGGCAGGAAGGGCATCCGGACTAAAAGTAACACAAAGATCCAGTCTGACTATGGCAGCAACGTCCAAGCCCCCAGTATGGGAAGTAGTGACGTTAAAGCTTCATTTTTCGACGACTCTTGAGGAACCCTCACGGCTTGGTAAATAACTCGTACTTAATCACGGTTTATTAATACCTTTAAGATAATGATCAGTCTAGCTCTATGCACGTGACCTCAACATTCCCAACGTCTTGAGTCAAATTGCCAAATTGCATCATTGTTAAAGAATATTAATGCATTTTTTTGTTGAATCTAATGCATTGAATAACAATCACAATATTAGTCTTCCAATGCACAAAATCATTCTGTGCTAATATCGACTTCGCGTGACTGGCCTGTTCACTTAGCACACAAGCCTTTAAACAAATCCTATTATTTTTACAGAAATCAGGTGCGAAATCATTTGAAATCACAGAATCTGAAGTACATACATGACAAAAACATAAAAAGGGAGTTTAAGTCTTGTCGTAGCTGACGGCTAATTCTTACAAGCAGTTATAACTGGTATTGATTCCATTCCGCTGTTGCATTCACAACACAGTCCTAGGTATCTGTAAAGGTTGATCTGCTTCGTTATATTGCTATGTTTAACAGACTTTACGCAAGATTTCTACATTCTCTTGATATCATTGCTCTTTGATATCGTTGTTATATTTTATTGCTCTTCTCGTTGATTGATTTCTATGGCCCAATGGTAACGCAAAATTTATAGAATGTACATGTAAATAACTAGGTCCTTTTTTCAAACTGTCGTTATATATTCACTTCACTTGGTAACTTAGTGAAGTACACACGTTTAGAGTTGTCTTTCGTGACTGGACTGCCAACTAGTCGGTGAGTTATTTATCATTTTTTGTATGCACGTTATTTTTAACTTTTTTGTAATACGCCCATGTATTTTGCAGAAACCGTCTCAATAAGGCTTTCTTTGGTGAAAATAAATACCTTGTAAAAGCACCTGGATAGTTTTTATGGACGCGTTTTACAGTATCAAACTCTGGGATTAATAAGATATTTATTTAACATCATATTTGCTAACTATATTCTTTATACTGGAATATATAATTAATTGATTTCAGGACTATCGGTATTTGCGCAGGCATTTTGAGAAATAATATAAAAGGCAGAATATCAACTAATGCTGAGCGAGCAAAACGATAGTCAGGAAATAAACCAACACCATCCGGTGTATACAGTTTCGATTATATAAAATGAACTCGAGTTGAGACACAGGACCACATGTTAGATGAGCATATTTTTGCACTTGGAGAGATTTGCAGGGATTTGACTGATCATGATAGCAATAGAGGAGGAATAGGTGTTTTACAAATCCTCCATGTCATGCTCAGCCCAATAATTATCATCTATTCTTGAGCATGATCATATGACAAATCACCTGCCACTGACAGAGCAAAATGTCATCATCAAAGACAATAATCAAAATTAGATTTAAAAGATGCAAAATGGGTTCACCTTATTATTCAGATTCAATAAATGAAACGCTAATTTAGTGAATCATGAAATCATGCCTCTGAAAATTGAATTAAAAACTTGAAATTTCGGCTAAGAAACACAATAAGATTTCACCTTTTCCATGAAGACTGGCTTTTAATGCAGTTCATGAAATTTCTTTGATAATCAGCTTAATTTGCGCTTAATCATGGTACCTGTTAGTCAATGTTCACTCCTTTTGATATCTAGTCAGTTTCATACCATAGAGTAAGTATGTTAGGAAGAGTGGTAACTCCGCATTTATTGAATCACTTTCGATACACTTTCGATTTCATTAAATGAACTCAAGGGAGATACGGTCGGAGTTGTTTCAAAGTGTGAGATATACACATTTATGCAGTTTTGAAGAAATTGCAACGGAATTGACTGATCATGATAGCAAAGCAGAAGGAAATGATATTACTTTACAGATTGTCCGCGTCATGACAGCCTTGGAGAGGTAATATTTGTTAAATTGGCGACTCGATGACCTGCTATTGCCTTCATGAATTAGAAATATGAAATTTCAGCCAAGAAATCACAAAAACATGTCGACTTTTTCATGAAGACTTCCACTACAAATCGATTCATGAAATTCCTTTGATATTCAGCTTAAAGTCCGCTTGGTTAGGATGCTTATTAGCAAACATTCATTCCTTTTGATATCCAACTTGCTTTATACTACTTACAACGGGGAGTCATCTCGATAGTATTTAAATTGGCAAAATTTTGACTCTTTTAAAACTGCTCAAATAAATTTTTGGCCCACGGGAACGTAATCTCCGCAAGAAACTGAATATTTTCGTATAAAAATTTTCACTGTATACAGATACTTTTTGAGTCGACATTCTACCTACATACTTACTCTATGTTTCATACTACTTATATAGTTGTTTCTCATCACTAGTATATATACACAGGAATAATTTGCAAAAATCTAGCTTCTTAAAGCGTGCTCAAATTTTTTATACCTAAGAAACACAGTCTCCGTATAAAACTGAATATCTTGATATAAAAATTTTCAATGTATGCCGACATATTTTTGAGCCGACATTCTACCTACGACATATTCAATCTATAGTAGAAGTGTTTGAAGATAGACCGCCATGACGGAATACAAGAGGCTTTACGCCACGTAGAATGAATTCAGTCATCATACATTCAATGCTTTCTTCCAGATCATTCTAAATTCAATCATTAACAGACGAGTACTTTACACTAAAGGGTTCACAAACATCATAATTTCTGCGTCATATCTCGATACGTCTGTCTCCTTCAGATAAGATTTTAATAGGACATGGAAGGCGCCCTTTGATAAGACGAACCACGAGTAGACTCATGACAAATATCGATACCAACATCAAAACTCATTTATGAGAGATTGCTGGCGTTCGGAGAAGTTTCCAATTTAGCAACAGCTAAATTAAATGGACAAGTACTTTTGTCACATTGAAGACTGATGGTAGACATGTTGCGAAACAAAAACAGGACGCGATGAAAACAATAAGAGACATGGGTGAGCAATTCTGTCGTAAAAATGTTGTATGATAAAACAGCAACACAAAATTGATCAAATAATAGATATGATAACCATGCTCGAAGAGCGAACCGAATCTCAGCCTGCATTTTTGGAAACACGACGGCAGGACCGCCGGTTTGTAAGATATGTTTCTTTGACATTCAGTCAAACTTGAAGCTTCTTATATAATGTACCATTTTCATTCAATACGAATATTAGTATCATTAGATGTTGATGGTCAAGATATAAACTCCCTGACACAAACGCGTAATCTTCTCCGTATGAATGATGGTATCCATGGATTAGAAGACCAGCGCGCAATGACATATGGCAGCGTATCTGAGAGATACGGCAAATTTCACAGGACTTTCTTGGGGAGATAGGCACATGATAACATCTGCGAGTCTGCGCGTCTGCCGAGTTCTACCCGATTCATTTACTTGTCAGACAAGACCGTGGGACAAGGGGCGCAAATGTAATTTCAAATTCATTTTAATTAATTTTGCGGAGACAGCTCGAACGTTGGAGAAAGTTTGTCAGGAGCATGGAAGAGCAGTGTGCAATTTTTTGACTTCCTCCAGAATAGCAAGGTACCTACGGGTGCATCAGTACATGAGCAGGACACAATGTGGAGCGGAATGGGGCAAGGAAGTCGGATTGGGAGGGACTTATTTTCGCAGAATTTTTGAAGAGGCTTGGTGTAACAGGCAGAGAGTGGACAGAATCATGGCATTTCATTCTCTAGACCCTGCCTGGGATGAGCTTGTTTCTGTTTTTGTTTTCAATATTATTTCATCTGCTTTACATTTTTTAGAACTTCGCTGTCAATGTCCTCCTGTCTTCAATGTACATCACTTATTTTCTATTTATCACCTTTTCTATGCAGGTGTTTGACTGGTCGCTTTCAGACTTGCCCATTGTCCCGCTTGAATGTCTGTCGAGGTCGAAGTATCTGAATGGTCGGAAGCGGTAATTTGCTGTTTAATCTACTTCATTCCAAGTGTCCTTACAGTCTCTATTAATTGGTCGTGGCTGGTGGACGTTAGTCGAAAATGCTTGACTTCTTGCTAAATTAGTGGGAGTTATTCTAGATAAACCCCGCCAACAATGCAAAAAATGCACGCACGCAACCTTGACCTATTTCTGATATCTCTTCATATGAACATTTAGACACACGTATGTCTGATCTGATGTTTGGACATTTCTGTATCCGCCTGGAGATCATGCACAAACCATCGAATCTTTCGAAACGTCTGCAATATGCAGAATACGCGCGAATGCGACACACGCCGATCTTTAGCGGAAAGTCACGTCTGGAGGCAAAGGCACCGAAATGCGCACCTTTTCATGCAAATTATTAATGACATGTCCCAATGTCACCAATGTCGTCAATAAAGACTGACAGTGTAAGCTTCATGTCCTCTTTTATTATCTTTTTTGCGTGGCGGGGGTTAAATGCGTGACGGGGCTGATTTCGAAAAGATCCAGTTAGTGATGTTACAGTACTAAAAGTCAAAGACGTCAACCAGGTCATTCCCGTCTTGCAGTAAAACTTTGTCTATGAAAGCGAGCATCTTTTTGATACCGGTAAACACAACATTGATGAGAAGTTCAGCTGTCTAAGCTTGATACTTCTCATTCAATCTGAAAAAGCACAAAAAGAGCCACTTTACCAAAATTTCAGGCTGCTTCCCATTGTATTTACACATGTGTTTCTTATGCTGCTTGACAAGAAGAGGAACCGGGTAGAACTCAGCAGATGCGCAGATTCGCAGTAGGCATAGGAAGCACAAGATTCTGAGAAAGTTTCCATTTCGGCGTCGTTTCCTGCAGAAATTCCTGATGGAATGATAAGCTGGATCAGGGGAACACTGTGTGCACTGCTCATAATACGAGGGTCATCTGAAAATTGTGTCGCAATGGCCTCAAAATGGAAATGATGAACAGAATTCATTATTGATCATCAAAAACTTTCTGACTCATCAGAAACTACTGACTCAGTGACCCAATTCTACCTTTCTGACATTCGTTGGAGGCCATCTGAAGACCTTGAAAGAATCTATTGATTGTTGCCTTAATTATTTATTGCAATCAAATAGGATACAATTCAACAACACAAAAAATCTCTTTGCTTTTAACATTTTATATTCCTTCGTGATACTCGCCCTCAGCCACTAATACACGATCCCACCGGCCTAGAAAAACAGGAATTCCATCTGCTGGAGAATGACGAACGCTTCTGATGGAGCGGTCTGTAGCAACTAATGCCTCCTCATCTGTAGAGCACCGTTTACCTCTCATTGGAAATTTGGATGTTGGAAAAAGATGATAATCACAGGGACTGAATATGGTGAATATGGATGGTGAAATAATGTTTCCCATCCGTAAGAGTCTTTCAGATCCTGCATGGGGCGGGCAGTATGCGGTCTAGCATAGTCATGCAGAAGATGAGACCCTTTTCTTCTGAAGACCGGTCACAAGTTGGTTTGACAGAATGTTCGATGTTAATTCGGATCAACCATGGCATCTTCAGAACTTTTCCCGCGTCATAGGCCACGATTATCATCAGTTTCAGACACGATGGGTTCTGGCCAATCTTCTGAGGTCTTTTTTCGGAGAAGTCTCGCTGTCTGGCTTCTCAGCTCCGCTTCATACGCTCGTATCCAAGTTTCTTCAAGGGTTGTGTAATGCGGTTTAGAAATGTTTCCTCTTCGTTTCTCCTCCTGCAGTTGTTGAGCAATTCGCATTCTTCCTGTTCTCTTTCTGTTCTGGAGACAGAGCATGAGGGTCCTTACTGGCAAAATTCATCATTCAAGGTTTTTGGGAAATAATCATTAGGACAAACTGTGGGTAAAACGCTAATTCACGTGAAGGCTTTTCATACGTCCATCGACTGTCTTTTCTTGGGGTGAGGGGGGGGGCGCTGGGGACATCTCGGCAGCGGCCATCTACAATGATATCTGCGAATTCATAAGCGGTATACTTTCCTGACATGCAGTATGCATGACGTAGGCATGATGTAGGCCTACATTATTATACAATTGAATCTAGTCACATCGTACACTTCAGTCACTATTTCTGAAGGCTAGACCTAGGCCTGTGTTGGCTGGCAACTTCCAAGCTTTGTATAAGCGAAACGTCAAATGGGTGAACATCGACCCATTGTCACCTAGCAACTTCGTTCAGGCTAAAGGCATTATCGTCTAATCATCACGACAGAAGGACTTTGAAATCCTCTATGGATTTTGTGGCTTTCACTAGTTTGATTTGGGTTTGATACAAAAGGCGTGTGTGGCGTGTACCGTTAGACGTCAACTCATGTTTCGCATTTTCATAGCGGGATAATGCCGACAACGACTTTCCCGATAGTGCAGCTTGTATTATGTCGCGATGTCAGAGGTGAGAGCATTCTACATTGCCAGCTTCCACGTGTCTCTGAAAAAGCCGATATTAGCTAGAAACTTGACTTACTAAGCTCATGAGCTATAAGGCAACGATGCGGGCACGGGACAGCTTGTGGACATGGCCTCTAGGGCGCGGGCACGGGCCACACCCGAGGCTTTTCCAATAAAGTTCAATCTGGGAACAATTTTCATTTGTAACAGCATTTGCTGGGCGCCCGTATCTTGGAAAATCTGATGTTGAGGAAATGTCATCCTTAAAACAAGCACCCATTCACGTACACTGCGTTCCTTGAGTGCTGTATCAGCGGAGGCCTCGTGAAACCTTTTAGCAATTTCTGGTACTGAAATATTGCGTGCTGTTTGTATTTTAATAAAGCAGCGTTCGTTATCAGCCACAAAGTTCGACATTTTCACAGAAACTCGATTTGAAATTGAATACATTATCACATGCGTCACAACTGTAATCAGAGTGGACAGCGCATGAATCCGGAAGTCAGCCGATTGATATGAATCGCCCATTGATTTATGTGAATGCAGCCTACAGTTTTAGAATGCGATCATTCTCAAAGAACATTGCATAATTGAGGCAGCCGACCGCCGCAATAATCGGCATATTCTTTCAAGGTCTTCAGATGGCCTCTAACGAATGTCAGAAAGGTAGAATTGCTTGACTGAGTCGGTAGTGAACTAATTTGATAGTTTCAATAATCAATATGGAATTCTAATCATCATTTCCATCTCGGAGGACATCGCACGACCTCTTAGATGACCTTTGTAGATGCTGTCAAATGAAACAGCTTTTCTTTCAGCTTCTCATTCCATCTTCTAACTCAGGATTTAAATGACATTTACTTGATGAATAAAGAAGCAGATATTGATTGTGAGATATGTATTTCATTGCTCCTAGCTTGTTTACTTCATTCGATTTGCTAGTTTTTCTATCGCCGTAAGTTTTAATTTAAAAGTTGAATTCTCCTGGGTAGAAAACGTTACAAGACTTTGTACAAAAAGAAATCAATTTTGCCTCTTCATGTACTCACTCTGTAATCCTTCTTTTTCATTGGGGTAGAGTTTTAGATATTCTGAACTCAACGGAAAATATCTATTTTCATTTACTTTAAGACAATGTTCAATGTTTCACAGTTAGTACATTGTTATTGCAGCATCCTAGACTTACATTGGAAAGTAAGACCAATCAAAGTAAAGATGAGATATAGCGACAGATCTATTAACTCACAATCAAACAGTCGCTTACAATCAGGGATATCTATGAATGCTATCAATGTCGGCAGTCGCAATTATGACGAGATATCTATTCATTGATCATAAGTGCTATGACAACTGATGCGTGGAGGTGAGGACTTGTTCCTGCTAACTGATACAGTCGCATGCAAGCGACTCGTGGCTCAGATGGCAGAGGACAGGTCTAGTTAACCTGGGGTCGCAGGTTCGAATCCTGCCAGCCGCACATCGTTTCTATCACAATTTGATTCTTTGTATATTTCATTTCATTCTATTGTTGATCAAGAATGAGCATTGAAGACGAAAAAAATCCGGTAAGCGCCCAGATGCGTGAAATGTACAATTAGTATTGTGAATTTTTGGAAGATTCTCATTCATGACACAATGATACAGCATTCAGAATACACGGCTCCATTTTCCTAATAAATTTTACATTATTGAAATGTAAAATAAGACAAAGGAGAAAGTAAAAGTGGCACCAGAACCTTTTCGCCGGCTCTTCTCAAGGGTGGCCAACGGTTAACTGACGGTAATGCAATTGACACTAACACAGCGAAATGACAACTCAAAAGGACGGAACTAACATAGATATCCACCCCGCGGTAAAGCAAGAGAGAAAATGAATTGTTTTTGGATACACAAGGTAGGTTTGCACAATTTTAGCAGTAGTGCCTCCAAAATGCTTAGAAGAAAAACAGAATCGGAATGAGCCAGCTCGGAAAAATGACTGACAGGAGGAACAGACTTGTCAAAGAGGTTTCAGGACATAACATGCCTCGTAACAGCGCTATCTGGTAAAGACTTTGAGCGAGGACGAAAACCACAATAGTAGAACCATGCAGGTAGATGCTCGGGCACTGTGGCAGACAAAGCACGTTGAGTGCGGCTCACGTAGCTGAATCCACAGCCACAAGAAAATTTATAAACAGCACGGTCCTTACACTCGAAGGGCAACTCCTCCTTCAGAGAACAAACAGATCTCGTACTATACATTACAACAGGATCGATGGCGGGACAAACACTGTTAGTGAAGCGACTTAATTTCTTATAAAAAAAGTGTGGAAAATCTATCATGCAGAAATGAAAGACGAATGTAGACAGGTTTGCATCTGGGACCTAAAGTTTGTAGCTTCCTTTTTGCAGTACAATGCTTCAAAATGAACTTTTCCGGATAGCCGTTAGCCTTCAAAGTATCAAACAAAAAGCGACATTCGGCCTCCAAAGAACAATTGGAACAATTAGAGAAACTCAAAACTTTTATGTAGCCAGCTTTGTCAGGGAGGTATGTTAATACAGCTACAGCACGAGATTCATTTATGCCACAGAAATGCCGAGTAAATCGAACTGACAAGAGTGACAATAATTGTATTTAGAAGAGACGCAGATATAGCTTGAAATCACTGTAATATAATCCGCTATTTATGGCAATGTATTCTTACGCTGTTTAACAATAGTGGCGTCCCTTCTCCACTCCACGAAAGATTGAGTAAATTTTTCATATAGCGTAGCTGGGGTCACTCAGTAACACATGGAAATGTGAAAAGTTAAATATAACTAATGTTGAAATTCATTTTGAAAGCTTGGAGTTGGCAAAGAATGCAACCTTAGTCTCTCTCTCTCTCTCTCACTTGGCAGTCAGTTGGACTGCATTAATGTAATAAAGGCATTTTGAATGCCACTTTTCTAGCAGGAGAGAGATGCATTTGACTAATATCACAGTACCGGGCGTCCCACAAAGATATGCCGTAAATATCGGACTTTTAAAATTAAAATTTATAAGCGAATTTGTTGATTTCAACCACAATGAGAACGTATTAATTAATGAACAAAATATTTAATAGTCTATATGTCCCGCACGGGATACTTTTACAGCTCGCAGACGGTTCGGAAAAGAGTTCAGCAGATTTTCAAAGAGCTCGCCGTCATTCTCCATGTCCTTCGAGATTTTCGTCAATGCAGTGCGTACCAGTTCTTTCTTCAAGTGACAAGGATTTCGGTGAAGTAAAGCATCAACTCTATTCTTCAATATTCCACCAATATTTTCGCAGGGTTAGATAGGGAGGGCTCCCTGGCCATACAGTGTTATCGAAGAAGTCAAATCCAGAATTCCTTAGCATCTCTTGTGTTCGCATTGCAGCAAGGTAGTTTGATCAACGTCTTCTACGTTTTCCTTGCTTCTCAGAAACGGAAATACATTTTGCTCAAGTATAACTTCACGAAAATATTCTCCATTCCATGTTTCACCGTCTTCTTTGATCAGCCACATCATTTTCTTGATGCTAGAGCAAATGAAGACTTCAATGTATGAAGGGCGAACCAACACCTCTTCCAATTCTTTCTTTGTCCATCCAGCAGTCATAAGGATCTCTCCACCTGTTGTTCTTGACAAACTCCGGACTTCTCCCAATTTGTTGAGCAACCCACTGGCGTCTGATGAAGGCTGCGCCGGGACCTTTGGATTCCCTGAATGTGATTGCTCTTATCCGATTAACAAAACGTATCTCTTCACTATCAACCATCTCTTCTTTATTCCAATGTGAAAAAATGACTTGAATGAGTGCTTTTGTGATGACAACATGTGGTAACATTCGATGTAACGCTAATATCGTGTCGATGGCATCAATCTGATGACATTCTTTCCATTGTGTAAAGACGGCTTATCCGCGTGTGACCTTATCAGATCATAAATTGTGTAGGTAACCCTCCAAGTAACAAAGCAACAAAAGTATTGAAAGAATTCCGAAAGGTTGTGAAACATCGATATTCATGTCATTTCACAAATCGCATTGAAATCAAGCTGACTTAACGGAGAGCAGAAATAATACCTGGTAAATGCTTAAATAAGAAACAGAAAAGACGACATATTTGTCTGCTGTTCGTGACGGATATTTGTATTTTCTATTTATGAAAATCTTGTAAATTAATACACTACCATAAAATGTTTTTTTTAAAGGTGACGTTGTCATATTCCTATCATCAATTTGATCGCATTCTAGGTCCGTGTGATGATATTAAAGAGCAAAAAAACACTTTGAAAATGCTTATTCAAACCCAATGTTTTGCGGGTACATCTTTGTGGGAAGCCAATAGATTGAAAGATGATATTAAATTTTAATAATTCAATCTATAATGACGCGGGTCCAGCGTTGACATGCACGGGTCAGAGGTCACAGGATGCTGACTCGTTTCTATCCCTGTGCAAAGTTGATGCACCGGAGTGGCGACCGGGCCGGATTTGAATACTTATCGTCATTGAATAACCAACTATCACATCTGAAGTTTCACTCACAATAGAGGCATACCAAGAGATTAGAATCACTTCATTTATTAGTCGTCGGATTTCACGTGTGAATCAGTACTTACCGATAAAAACTCATTTCTCGTTGGGTCGAAACCCGAAACGTCCGAGACGAAAACTGCTATTGCTTTTAACTGTTGCAAAACTAAAGGGAAAATATAAAGTATTTTTACCTGTGCAGGTGAGTTGCTTATTTATGAAAAATGAATGATGTATTGTAATCAACGCAACAAATTGGATCAGGTATTGACATGATTTGATGCGCCTGTCAGAGGAACTACTTATATCTTTAAATTTGTATTTCTCAAAACTACTGCAATTTTGTGGAATCTGAGCCCAGATTTGTGATTAGAAGGCTGAAAGTGATATAGCAACAGATGTCTCGAACTGAATCACTCGATAAGAAAGAAAGTTCCGCTAACTGTACACATGTAGTATGTAAATATGCCTGGCATGGATTCATCGCAATAAGCACAAGCGTGCTAACTTTTCAAACTGCAATTATGACTCACACCCGTAAAGGAAATTGCTATGTCAACAATAACGCATTCCCTCAACAAAATGTCTTGAAACGCATGTCATATCTTTTTTTTGAAGGTCATTTAATTATATTCTCAAATATTTACAAGCACAGATACAAACACAAATCTAGCGTCTCATTATGGAGACCAATAAAGTCACTTCATAGAAGAAGACATTAAAAAATGAGTGCTCTTAAAACAAAAGCAATCAAAAGATATCGACACGAAATTCATTTAGACCGAAATCTTCCATGATAATATTGGCGGACTCTTTTTTGAAGGGTGCACGTCTGATACACAGATTAACTGACTTTACTATTTCTACAGATATTTTTGTTCGGAGCCACGTCATCACGGAGGAATAGTTCTCTTGATTGCCTGTGGCCAGTTTCAGGGCAAGTATCTTCATAACTTCTACTTCCCAAAACAGCACCAAGATGTCGCACTCCTTTAACTGCGACGTTTATCTCATTGGCAAATATCTGCTTAGCATATCTCATTTTATCTTCTGATTTTGTAATCAGCAAACATTTTTCCCATACAGGATGGCCGCCAACAGGAGGTTCTTCATACTTCAGTTGATGCTAAAAACAGCTTTCGTCTATCCTTGAAATTTATTGACCAGATTAAAATATTTAATTAAAAGATATCTACAACCCACAATGTGCAATGTGTGGTTGTACATATCTTTTAATTAAATATTTTAATCTGGTCAATAAATTTCAAGGAGAGACGAAAGCTGTTTTTAGCATCAACTGAAGTATTTTTCCCATTTACAAAATATCCCATCTTTTTCCCTTCTATCTCCAGTTTCCTAAAACGTACGTCATATCTAGCAGAAATAGCTTTTGTAATTTGATGAACTGAAAGCAGAACGTGAAAGAACGCTGGATACGGCTGAGATGTCCATGATGCGTCGAATGTGTGGTGTTATTCAGGGAACGTTACTCAAACGCGGAATTGAGAGCGCGCTTAGACTTAGAGCCTATGAGCAACATCATCCGCAGAAATCGCTTATGATGGTTTGGACATGTGTACCGCAAGGAGGAAGAAGATAGGGTAAAGAGAGTTTGGAAGTTGGAGGTGACGGGGAAAAGACGAAGGGGGCAACAAAGAAGACCAGGAGGAAACGGTGGCATCTGATTGCCGTCTGCTTAGCATAACAGCTGAAGCAGCCCTTGACCATCAGACTAGGAGGAGATCCATAAGGAGAAGCAGTCTGACCCAATGACATTGGAACAGACGGACTCAGAACGCGGAAGTAAGTAATTTGATGAACACATCTTGCTAAAAAATCTTTAAATCCATTGTCAGAATCATTCTCAGAGAGAACATTATGCTCTTGTGTCAGGGAAGCTCATATCCCACACAAAAGATTATCCGCTGATTTCAACCCCGTCATGATAGACATGATTGCAAACCGACTGTTCATGAACGCAGGACAAAAGAAATGTCAATTCCCACAATTCAATTCAATTTATTATATACTCACTACACGTGACGTGCATGTGACTCGCCTACTACAGCATCACACAACAAAATACGAACATAAAATGATCAAGCAAAAAAGTTAAAGAAATTAATTTACAATTCCGCAAGAAGGTCTTGATGTAGTTCGTCACAATTTCAGAGGAAGATTTCAATGTTCCAAAAGCTTGCACCATAGAATCGCATCGATCGTTGTCCGTATTTCACTGTTTGAACTTTCGGCTGTATGAGGACATTGCGTCTAAGATTCTTGCCTAGCTGAAACATTTCCTGAAAAACTACAGGTGCATAGCCAGGAAGAAATTGGAACATAGCAAGGAAATGTCTCAAATCCACTGATTGTTCATGAGCAGTCAATGTCTTGCAGATAGATTGCATGATTCGAAATAACTTGACATGCCAAAGGATATTCAATTCATAATCATTCAATGAAAGTTCAATATGTGGTTCAATGCATTTCAACCTGTCACATGCACGCAGACATCGGTTATACATTGTCTGCAATTTTAGCTTATCTGTTTGAAATAAAGACACAAAAAGATGAAGAGTAATGAGAGTGAGGTAGTACATATGTCTGTATTAGTCGCCATCTCACTTTTCGGCTCACAGACTGTTTGAGTCTCTTGATTCCGGTTAGCTTCCATGCAATAAGCTTTGTAGTAATAAGCCACAGGACTTCAAGAAAATTTGTCTTCAAAATCAACGGCATGGCCGGTCATGTTTCAACAAATCCTGGGCCGGGTTCCCACTTTGATGGTAACAGACTCACATCAGTCAAAATAAAAAGGTACATTGAGCGCATTGTCTTGATATTTGACCTTCAACTTGATCACTTAAGTCTCCGACTTTCTCTACATTCTCCAGAAATCCCATCATCACTTTTATTCAGGACGGAACTATACCTCTGATCGCCAATAAGCCGTTTCAACATGACATTCTGAAGTATGTGAGCCGACAAAATGCCGTCAGACTGCAAAGCGTCAAGTGAATTCACACGCCATAAATGAAAGCCGATTTGGGAAATTGCTCCGTCTAGACGTAATAACATTTCAAACGGTTATTACCTGACATTCATGAAGCTGACATTATGATTGAAATTAAAAAATGCATCATCGAATCAACGGAGACAAGGACATTGATAACGTTGCATTGATATCTGCTTGAATATTTCATCAAACAAGACTAAAAGACAAATTCAACGTACATACAAGTTAAAAAGAGGCTCTGACTCGAAGTTTTCGATTTTATTGGTCAAAAGTAAAATTGACTTTGGCACAGCGTGAAGGGAGTTCGGCGTCCAGCGCCTTCTTACGGTCGATAGTCAAGTGGCGGTCAGCATTGACCGTGACTGTTGATGGTGATAGCATTGACCATCGACCGTAAGAAGGCACTGGACGCCGAATGCCCGTCACGCTGTGCCAAAGTCAATTTTACTTTTACTTTTGACCAATCAAATTAAAAACTTCGAGTCAGAACCTCTTTTTAACTTGCTCCTAGTATGCATCGCCTGACTCGCAAACTGGTCAACTATGTCAAATTCAACGTGTTCAAAGTCTGAGTGCTCTATTTTTGATTTTTTATAATAATTTTTATGTTTCTTAATAAGCGTCATGATAATAGGCAGAGGAGTCCGGTGGGTTTGCTGGTTGGGTATTCACTAATTTTATCTAAGATACTACTTTGGAGCTTCCGGTCTCCTTTAATGGATCATCTTTAGTTCACTGACTCGAAAGCTACAAAGAAATCAATTCATTTCCTCTTTGATCAAGTGTTTCAATGGTGTCCATGGACGTGTACATGAAATAAAAAGCATTAAACAGTTGCGAAGTCAGTTGAAAGTTAATGCATATACTGAGATGCAACCCAAATCGACGTCACGTTATCACAGTTATTCGTTTACTTTCTGATCTTAGTTCTGACAATGAGACGTTCTTCCTCACGTCGCGCATTCTACTGTTTTCAGATTGGGTCAACCGACTTTTCAAGTAATAAAAGCAATGTCTGTCGTTGGTAAATTTGTAGACTGCAAACACAACTATATATACTCGTATTCTCGAATTCATACTTTATTGAAAGATAAAATAAGACAATTGAAAAAGTTAACACTCGAACGCTTTCGCCGGATTTTCTCAGGGGTGAACACCGGTTGACTGACAGTAATGCAGTCAACACTGACACAGAGAAATGACATCAACTCAAAAGGCAAACAACCTCTTTGGCAAGTCTGTTCCTCTAGTCAGTCATTTTTCTGTGATGGCTCATTCTGACTCGTTTTTCTTCTAAGTATTTTGGAGGCACTGCTGATCGAATTGTACAAACCTACCTTGTGTATCCAAAAACAATTCATTTTCTCTCTTGCTTTACCTTGGTAGATTTCTATGTCAGTTTCGTCCATCATTCCGTACTTTTGAGTTGTTGTCATTTCGCTGTGTCAGTGTCGATTGCATTACCGTCAGTTAACCGGTGCCCACCCTTGAGAAGAGCCGGCGAATAGGTTTGGGTTTCAACTTTTTCATTTGTCATATTTTGACTTTCAATAAAGTATGAATTCGAGAATAAATATAGTTGTGTTGCAGTCTATATATTCTACTATTGTTTCATTGTATTGCTGTGATCCCCTCGAGAAAGCTATCAACCGTCAGCTGCTACTTAACAATAGGTCGAATTTGATTGGTGATTGAGGGATAGGGAATCAACGGCAGAACATTTCAAATTCAACTGACTTAAAGATCGAATTGCTCATCAGACAATCATTGGAGTGAATTAAGATGCCAGTTGACATTAGCTGTGTCTCATAAACTAGTCAATATTAGTAAGAATAGAAGCGATATGCATGATAATATCTTTCAGGGAAATTGGAAAGGATTCACAGAATACCCTGCGTATTATCATCGACCGCTCCTGCTTTATATCCACCTGACAAAAATGAAGCGACAAAATTCTTTCTAAGAACTATCCATCTCCCCATTGTAGTGAGATGATTATCTTCTCATGGAAGCTTCCTACTATTGAGTAAAAAAGTAAGAAATCAGTCTGGATATTCATGATAACAGAAAAGTTTTACGCAATTTGAAACAACAATTGCAAGTTCATTGGCTATTCAACAGCTAATTCTCAGTGAGACGATCAATAAAGCGACAAGAAGGAATCCAAAAAAATCAAACAAACCCGCTATGCCATTCAAGAAGTTTAGAAAGTAGATACATAGGTGAAATTTTTAAGGATTAATGCTTTAAGGATTCATCATAAGGACCTTGTCCATACCGAGAGGGGGATTCAGCCTCTGTCGCTGTAGAATCCGTAAGAACTACGCTTTGCTTTCACGACTTTTGGTGTCAGCGCATTTGCAAACCTATTACAACAGGAAAATGTCAAATTTATGACTTTTTAAATAACTTTTTCCGAAGGCCTAAATTTTGCAATATTTTGTGTGACAACATCCCGAAGCTCCTCGACACCAATATGAATGCAGCATTTATAAAGATAGGTCAGCGAATCATACTGCCATCATCTATTATATCATAGACATCGACAATAGTATCTGATATAAAGGTTTTCCAGTTCGACAATGTGACTATCAGATTAAAGAATATGTTTTAAGATGCAACAACGGTATTTCTGTTAATCAGCAGCGTTTTCAATTGAATGATATTGTTTTTAATCGGTAGTGATAATAAGTGAGTTTATTTATGGATTTATAAGTTTAATGAGCGGCAACTTGAAATCATAAACGGCTTTTCATATTCAATTACATTTTATTTAACAGGTAAGTCAATACAAAAAGTTTTGATAATTTTGTTAATTCGAAAAGGTAAAATATGTCAAAAGGAAAAAGTTTGATAATTATTTTATTTCATAAAGGTAATACAGTAAGTCATTAAAAACTTTTTTTACGAAAAGGTAAGTCAAAGTTTTGATAATCTTAATTTTTTATTCCATTATGAAACAAAACAAGTACCGTAATATTCATTGATGGTTTTGTAAGACATCCTCGCGATTAATTAGTCTAGGCATCAATCTGCCCATACGTCTGGAATACCTTCATCTTATTTGCAGTGATGGCACTCATGTTTTGGGAGGCGAGTTGCAGTAAGGTCAAATTCCGCTGTTGTCCAGTGTAGTTGTGTAACTGCTCACGAATCTCAGCTACTTCTCTCTTGAAAGCCGTTTTCCACATGGAAAACGCGTTCTCTGCGATATTGAGAAATGGAGAGTAGGGCGGTAAGTACCTAATAGAGTGTCCCTCTCGCAAACTGACTTCACGGGCTCTATTGTGGCACGGAGCATTATCCATGACGAATACACGAGGTCCAGCCCCAGCCGCAACGAACGCTTCTTCCAGCCAGGAGTTAAATCTCTCACAGGAGGTTCCGCCTTCGTAGAATTTATGATGGACGACACCTTCATTAGAGACCGCCAAAATGAGAGTAAAATTCCGCCCGCGCTGTCCATGAACAATCCTGACAGCTCGCTCTCCCCGTCTGGCACGACCTCGTGTGCGACTGATCCATAAATTAAAGCCGGATTCGTCCACAAAATTAAATATTGGCTGATGGTTTGCGTTGATCGTGTGCAGATACCAGTTCGGATACTCGGCCCTTTCCACTTTGACGTCATGGCTATTGCGGTTGACTTGAACAGTCCATTTTCTTTAAGAAGATAAGACGATTTCTCAGACATGTGCTGATAGTTTGAATTGAGACAGATGGCTTGTCCGGCATCCCCGCTTGTAGATCAGCTTTGATTTGGGCTAACGTGAATTCCGGTTGGGATTCAACAATCTCTACCACAGTATTTGCCATATCTTCGTCCATCTTTTGGTGTCGTCTTCCTCCTCTGGGACGCTTAATGAGTCCTTCAACTATATAACGATGTACTATTGAATACGCAGTACCCCGTTTTACACCGAGAACTCGAGCGGCTTCAATATAATCATCTCCGGCTTCGTGAGCCATAATGATTCTGCGTTTAACATCAGAAGGTATTCGCTGGCGCTCCATATTGATAAGTTAATTTATCAGATGTGAAGACATCTATATAGGGCTTTGGATCAAACCGAATAGATATCATTTATTCTTCACGTGAAATACCGCTCACTAATCTGATAGAGACACAATTGAACTATTTTGCTGCAGTTTATTTATTGTTGTCGCTCTCAATTGTGAAATGACGCAATATTTTATCTTTTAACGTTTTAGAAATTAAAGTGCCGCTCTTGATTCGGTAGTTGCCGTTGTCGTGTAGGAAAACCTGTACAAATCTAGTGGAAACAGTTCTTCTTATAAACTGTTTCATAGATATAGGACTATTGACTGGTCATTTTTGTGTCTGCTTGGTAATCTGTAAATCGTCCATCAGATTAAAAATGTAGAGTATTTCACGGAATGATTACTTGAGAAGGAAAGTCTTCCACATTTCAAATACGCATGCTTGAATTGTATTCCTGCGCAAATCAATCGTCTTATCAAGTGCTCATAAATGATACAACGTCTCACTACATTCAACCTGCTTGGCATCGTATATAGCAATCATCTAAGATTTGTAGCCAAAATTCTACAAAATTTCAAAATTTTCAGAAATGTATCAAAATTGGTGATTCAATATGTTGTTGATAGCACGAAGTTGAGACATAGTTCGTATTGCAGTTTGATACAAATCGAAGTGTTTCAAATGACTTGCTTCCGAACTATGGTGAGTCGCCCATCAGAATCAGCACTTCAATCCTGTAACCAGCCACGAATCGAAGAAGCAATCCGGTGCTTAACACTATGTTGACTGGGACATGTCAAACAACCCCGACATCACAATCCCGGAAGACAAACGTACCGGCACTGTACCAAAAACTTCGTGGCACAAGAGCATCGCATGTAGCAAGACGTTCGTCAACATGCTCTTCGGATCTTCAAACTAGAACAAATAATCCATCAATATCATCGTGACGAACCATTCGCTTGAAGAACTAGGTGGCAGAAAAGGCATATGTGAAGGTGTAAACGCCGCGTTAAATTTTCATATGTTCATGAATGCAGATTAAGTCAAGGTGCAGAGATGTTGAAGAGGCTGACGTCATTATTTTTGTTGTTTTTGTCACAATGGAGACACCGAAAGCATCAGCAATTTAGAAATTCACATTTCCCATTGGTGTTCCGCGGCAGCAGAATTGTATCAGCCCTACTCCTCCCCGCAAATTTCTCTACGGCGGTGAATTATGAAAATTATTCAAAATCTTGCTCAGCACCTATGTTCCTGAATCCCAGACATTGAATGATGCTTCGCTAAATCAACACAAGTCCTTCTGTTATATCAGAGCGACATTGCCCGTTATTGGTGATGTCCAGAGCTTGAAGAAAAAAGGAACTATTCAAAGAGGCGCTTCTGTCGGGACTCGGGAGAGGGTGCACTTATTTCAACTTCACACAATGAAATCGGCTTTTGGCTAAACAAATGGGGATTCAGAAAAATTTCATCGGATGCAGCGTCTATTTTTGTAAAAAACACACGGACGACGTTCCGCTCATCTCGGCTTGATCACGTCAAAAATTGGATAGGGGACATTGCGAATCAGAAGTGTTTAAAACTCAAAAATCAATAATGAGACGAAATAAAAGTGACGCAAGAAGTGTGCGCATCATACTACTAATAATTGAAAACAACTTAAGTAAAGAGATTGAATGGAAAATTATATAAGAGGGAATGCAAAACATCGGGTTTCGTAGTTAATACTCCCCCAAACAACCATTCATTAACATACGGGATGGAGATAAGCGTGACATGTATAGTTCTTCCATTCCTTTTCTCTCCGTGTAATTGTGTAAGCGCCCGTGCTCGATCGTGTGATTTTTACAAAAAATAGACGCTGTATCCGATGAAATTTTATTCTGAATACTAAATATAACGATCCGGATACGAGCAAGAATGCAGAGTGCATCTATTTAAATTTTCAGGTTTGACCCGACCAAGGATGGAACCCGCTTCTTCACGCAGAGCAAACACTATGCCACTGTGCCGGTTATTAGCAAGGAATTTAAGCATGTTAGGGTGCGTTTACGCGTGCAACCTTATTGCTGAGAATTTTGGATCAATGATGAGTCAGAAAATAGTGACAATGGAAGGAAAGTTTAGCCTTCAATAATTGAGGTTCGTGCGTCACCAGACAATAACAATTCAGTGAATGATGATACATTGAATACATTGATCCTCTGAGTGTCGATAAAACTGTCAGCAATGAAATTGCACGTGTAAACGCACCTTAACAGCTTCTATGCATTACGAAGTGTCTGTGGTGGTAGTAAAACTCAGCTGAAATGCGACGATCCCTCAAGAAGGGTCGAAGGATCAGCCGAATACAAAACATTCGAACTTCAAATTGATGTTCTCATCAGCAACAGATCTTGCACTTTCTCATGCACTAGTGCTATACCAATTTAAGATGACTGTCCGTCCTGGATGCTAATGAGATGAGAATTGATATTAACCATTTGTTGAATTTCTTTATCTATAAACAGCAGAAGGAAATCCAACATCACAAAATTAAGCTAAGAATCGTTTCCAATGAATTGCATTCGATTGTTTTTCAAGTATTCATTGTATTTCAAAGTATTAAGAGGTCGCCTGAGTCAAGGAGCTGTGGAGTAACTAGAAACTTGATAATGTATGCAAAAACAGTTCCCTGGCAGCGAAATCTCAATGACGCTATGCAACACAAACAACTTTGTTTAGAAATAGAAAAAGGAATTTTTGGAATGTTTAAAGGACAAATATTCCATTGAAATGACGCAAATTCTCAGCCACTTGAAGACTGACATGCAGAGCAAAGCATAAAACTGATAATAGAAAATAAGAAAATTCTTCTGTAAAATTGCAGAACATACAGACCAAGAGAATGGCAACAAACTGAGAAAAGAAGAGTGAAACAAATGGAAAAGAAAACTTGGTGCAAGAAAGATAATTACGGAAGTGTGTTATTCATTCAATGATCCCGAATTCGACATTGAAGAAAGAGTTGGAAAGAGAAATAAAGAAAAGTGGATTCACAGCAAAAGATACCATAAAATCAAAACCACAAAGATCAAATCCGTTCGAGACATCGCACAGACGAATGTCGAAAATGCAAATAATGGCAAAGGAAAATGTGATGCACAGGTAATAGCCTACGAAATTGAATGTGAAGGATGCAAAGGGGTTATATCGGAGAAGCAGCAATAAATGGGAAAATCAGAGGAAAACAAAATATGAAACAATTGAAGGAAAGAAAGGATCCATCAAGTTTATGGAGACATTGCAAAGTGCAATATGACAGCATAGAACAAGAAATTTCACATCATAACAACGCAATGGAACGTCAGTCAGCATCAAAAAAAGTATACATCATAAAAGTATGGTCATCAACAACAAAACAGAGTGGAACCAAAAACATGTCAACAAAAACTATACAGAGAAAATAAAGAGATGCAGAATGATAACAAATTGTAAACTATAGGACTGCCAAAAATCAATGGCCTGTGACATGTGGATATTTGCTAGATATTGATAATGACATTTGACTTCCAAAATATTTTCTTAGGATTTCTTGCTATCTCATTTGAAAAGGCCAGATCGGCGAAATGTATACTCATTGACATAATTAATGAAACAAACTATCATTGGCTTGAATTGAAGTTTGCTTCATTTTTTCTCAGGTATGATGCAATATCTCGCTTTCCATGTATTACCATTCAACACATTAGAGAATGGAGAAAGATCTATGGTGATAAAATTTCAAATTTTGATATCGATACAACTGTCACAATTGCTTTTACAAATTGAACATAAACGTGAACTGAAATCCAGCTTTTGTAAAATAAAATGGCACACGATCAGTTTACCAGAGGTATGGCTATTGGAATGATTCGGTGTGGTAGAAGTTGTGCGAGTGTTGCCGAAGAGCTGCAACTATCGAGAGTCGTTGTTTGGAGGTGGTAGTGTCGATGGAAAGCAGAAGGAGATGTTAAAAAGAAGAAGGGATCTGGTCGACCAAGAAAGTCTGCAGGAAGGACAGACGCACGTCTAGTTTTAGCTGCAAAGAGGAATAGATTTGTGTCAGTCCCAAAGCTAGTCGTACACTGGAAGAGTGCCTCAAATATAGACTGTAGCGTTCGAACGGCTTACCGAAGATTGCGAGAAGCTGGAATTCAATCGCGACGACCAGCTGTCCTAATTCCATTGAGTTTTGAGCACCGCAGGAGACGAGTTGCTTGGTGTGATGCCCATCGCTCATGGAATGACCATCACTGGCAGAAAGTCTTGTGGACCGATGAATCGGTCGGCGAGTGAGAGACCGCTATTCACTTCCACCAGTGTCCCTGAAGATTCTCTCTGAAAGACTGACAGAGCAGTGGCTTCTCCTTGAAACATCCTTCATTCAGAAACTTTGTGAATCCATGCCATCTCGGATTACTGAATGTATTGGAGCTAGAGGGAGGCACACGCGCTATTAAAGTTGAATCTACTACATGCGTTGTTTTTCTGTGCTAGCGACTTGGTGGAGATTGAGACGAAATTATCAAGGTATCATACTATACATGTATATATGCCAGTCAAAAAGAAAGAAGCTAAAGAAGTAAATGTTTGAAAAATTTTGTCAATGAGTATATTTTGATACAATTTATCAATTAATGTTTGTGCGTAGAAAGACTTAGAAATAATGTTATTCCATTAAATTTAAAAAAAAACATTTTTCGCTGTGTCATACCAGCTCGAAACATCTACTAAACATCAAAGATCTCTGACAAAATCGATTATTTATCCATGATCACTCATGACTTCAACTAAATACATAATTCAGCGCAAAAACAGCCTAAAATGAATAATTGAGTAATTAAGTAGATTATAACAAAATTTGAATATTTCACTCTCTCGCATTCGTGAAAGAAGGAATGTTATGAACACATAAATTATATAAAGACATTGAAATGAAGTTATCTCCCTTCGATATTTCGTAGTCTACAAACGATCTTTGCGGCCACTTCCCATGGGGTTTCCAACATCGCCGAATACCAACACTTCAGATCTTGCTTGTCGCATGAGATTTCTTGTCCTTGCGACGGATTTCGCTTGAATATGAAATATCGAGAGTGAAACTTTGCGAGACGTCGAGTGGTGAGTTTCTTTTGATTAGCTCACACGGGACCTATTCATTTCCATAAACAGATCTTTTCAATCCCTTAAAAGGAGCATAAACGCCTACGAATTTTAATAGGTAACAATGAGGATTTGCCTGTCATTCAAACCTCAGCTCGGTTCAGGTAATCTCTCATCTCCTGTCCTATATTTTTGTAAACTTCCTCGTTGATAGACACGGCGAAAATAGGCAGTTGGCGAATAAAGCGATTGAAATTGAACGATGAAACAGATGAGAATGACAGATCGTGGCTAAAAAGGTAGGGGAATGAGACTGCACATTATGAACAGATGCAATGATCAAACGATTGACGAACTTGTTGTCATCCTTCTCAAAATATTGTTGACGGGATAAGTTGTTGATAACATGTTGATTTCTTGTGCGGGCAGTCATAATTGTGTCATAGTCATGTTGTCTAAACATGTAATGAGTAGCGCCTGCGTGAAGCGCCTCAATCTCGGATGCGGTATTAAGTGATTGCAGAAAGCAGTCCGCCCTCCACGTGCCCACGTTAAAGCAGTGCCTTCCTGGCTAATTCACGCTCTCAACAGATGGTCCGGCGGCCTTGTGGTTAGAGGGTATACTTGCACGTCCTCTAGCTCCAACGTCGCTGGTTCAAACCTACCCGCGACTGATGAGGCCCAACAGGCCGAAACATGTCTCGTGGTGGCAACATCTGTTGAGATTTGATAAATTTATCAATTGCCAGGTTACTTGTCTAGTCATAATTGTGTTTTGAAAAGCCAGTACACGTTCGCATATTTAGAATTTTGAATACATTTATCTTCTTCTAAATCTTTATTAAGCCGTGGTCGGAACCGTTGGTAGTAGAGTAATTACAACATTACAATAAAATTAATATGAACAATGAGACAAATTTACATGGAGACATGAAAAACCTAGACAACATAGACAGTAAAAAGGGCGGTAAGGAAGGCGCGTAACTGAAAAACTGATTAAAAGTGAAAAATCAAGTGGCGGGAACCTAGTCAAGAGTGGGGGAAACTTATAAAGGTTGAAGTATCTTTTTGGAGTTTAAGAAAGATTTTGAAGGAGTTTGTTGTACAATATCTAAGAATGCAATTAGATGGAAGAATGTTTAAGATACGTGTAGAAAGGTGTATGGCTGTGTTTAAAGCTATCTTGCGTGTTGGATAAAAGTTCCCACCTGGAAAGTAAAGTGTCTGTCTGAAATCATATACCGTGGATTTAGCTATGGGCTAATATACAGTGAGGGATCGAGGACAAATATTGTTGGCCAGTTTATAGGCAATGTTATCTATGAATATGGATGACGTACATTCACTTACTATATTCATCATATATTGCATTTAGTTGACGTCTATGTACATGAACTTATGAATACTCGAATGTATTGATTATGATTGCGAAAAGATTTTGAGTTGATTTTGTTTATGATAATAATTCAAGAACAATGTACAGCTTTAATTCAACAGATTATGAACTTTAGAAGAAACCGGCCATCGGCCGAAACTGTCGCAATTCTTTAACCTAAAACTGCCCCTTGAACAAACTGTTTTCCCCTTAATGCAAACATTGCGATGCAGGTTTCAGCCGATCTAGTACACAGACCAACACACTTCTTGTGACTGGCCTTATCACGCATCTTCATGCGGCTGGTCAATTGTGACAAAACATTCGAAATTCGAGTTCAGCAGCTGTCATCGTCTACACACCTGTTCAGCCAGTGTGTGACTATTTGAAGCTGAAAAATGATGTCTGCAGCAAGGGATTGATATATTCTGAGTCTTGTGTAGATTAAATGCAAATATACAAGTTATTCTTGACCGATGAAGAAGTTTGTGTATTATAATGCACGACAGGCAGATTGGACGTTCGAATATGAAAAGATGTCTATAATAACCCAATGTTCCTCATTTGTTCATTTGCATTTTTCGATGAATTTAGTTTTCAATGATCAATCGACTTTCTACACAATATGCTGAGATTATTTGTAATAAATGACGCTAAGAAAACTGTATATATTCACATATTTTTCAGAATATCGCGCAGGCCTATATTACTACACATCATCTTTTTATATTTCATGATCATAGACACAGGTGTATCCCTTACTTGGATAGACGAGAGCAAGGTCTCTTATGATTAAAGCCTCCAACTCTGAAAGGAAGAGAAATTGAGAAGAGAAGGTTTCAGCCGGTCTATTACACAGACCAACACACTTCTTGTCACTGGCCTTATCACCTTCTTTTTAGTGCACTGAGGCAGCGACTGCGTCGCGAAACGTTTGCCGTGTAAATATTTTTAACAACTCATTTTTATTAAAGCCATTACTAAAAGGAGTGCCGTATTCTTGCTTTCGCATCCTCATCATGAGAAGAGAAGAGTTGAAAACAGCTTGTGCATCATGATATGCTTGGTTAAGCTGTCCATCGCTCATTATAATAAACAAGCTCATTTCTATAATTCTGAATTACTTACTTATCTTTCAATGTTTCATTGTGTGTTATGAGTGACACTAAATACCAACTTTCCTCAGAGGAAGAAAGTCTGTTTTTTGGTAGTTTAATGTTAAATTTCAATGTTTCTATCTATTCCATTCGGATTCTAATCCTACCAGCCGCACATCTTTTGCATGGTAATCTGATCTATCGTTTAGTTAATTTCGTTGTTGTTAATTGGTATCTACTCTCAGTTGGTAGAGCACAGGTCTAGTTTGACCTTTTCACTTCCATTGAATAGTTCCACTCAGCTACGGTCTGATTATTCCAGCTTTACACGATGGAAAATTCGTACTATTCGTCAGTACATATCCATTGCTAAGTCACCTCAGTTATTGCTGAACGCTTGCAAACGTGTATAAGTACAGGATTTTATGAGCATTAGTCGCAGTAGAGAGCAATAATATCCTCACAGCGCTACGGAAGGACAATGGCGTAGAAAATAGGTTTGGAACTGTAACGGCATTCCCAATACCTCGGCAACAAAAATTCTCTTTTATTTCGGAGTCTCAACTAAAACTTGCACAATTAGATCAAGAGAAATGGAGACATTTTCAATCAATTTTGGATTATTGCTTAGAAGCTAGCAAAGTCATTCAAATGACTGTTCTATCAACAGACTCTCTCGCTGAAGTTTTCGACGGAACATTAATTTAGCAATTGAATATCTCTCATCCAAATTCGACCAAATTAATTTTTTCCTAATGGCGACGACGCCGAGTCAGACAGCGGATAAGAGCGGATATTTCCAATCAGAAATGTGTGTCTATTGTGTTGAGGTTTACATTTATCATTAACGCTCATCAAATCAGATCATCGCAGAGACTTGATGAGTTTGAAGTACGTTATGAATTGTAGATTCTATCAAGATCCAATGCTCTGACAACGATTGGCTTCCGATGTTTCGGATAACATGAGGAGACAAGGTTACTTTCCAATGAAGATGAATAAGAATCAACATTTCTATTCAAACAATAGTAATTATGGAGACACTGAAATGGCAATTCCAAATCAGATGTCTGGTAACCATCGATGGCAACTTCAGCAAATTCTCATGTTTCTTCACTAAATCTAAAAATAGTGCTGGGCGAGGGAATGTACAATAATGGTGTCCGTGGCACAGTGGTTGCGTACTTGGACTAGCGATCTCATGGTCCAGAGGTCGAACCCGGAAAGTGTCATTGGAAGTCGGCAGGAAGGGCATCCGGACTACAAAGCACCACAATGCTCCAAACAAAGTCTGACCTAAGTCAGCACCGTCCAAGGCCCCAGTAGGGGTAAAAAGTGACGTAAAATCCGTAAAAAAAATAGTGGATCTGCAGGTAGGCCTAATGTCGGCTGAGCATATTGCGTGATGCTGCTAAAGTGTGTTACAGGCTAATCAGAAGAACTTAGATTTAATTCTCTAGTTTGATGGGGTTTGATACAAAGGTGTGGGTGACGTGTTACGTTTGGTTAACTCATGTTTCGCATTGTCATTGCGAGACAATAGCGACAACGAATTTCCCAATAGTGCAGCTTGTATTATTTCGCGATGTCAGAGGTGAGAACATTCTGCATTGCCAGCTTCCAGGTTCCTCAGAAAAAAACCTATGTTAACTAGAAACTTGACATACCAAGTTCAGGAGCATTAACTGAACTGCGGGCAATTCGGGAAGTGTTGCGGACACGAGTCCCACCCCAGATAATCGATCAACAGCGTGATTTCTTCGGCGCAACATTTTTGTTAATTTACTGCTGACAATAATTGATTTTATTTGAATGCTTCAAACCGAAAACTGTTGTTTTTTTGAGTTTGTTGTTTGCTTATAACTCTGTTTCATCACCATGTGATCACCAGCTGAAGCAGAAGTGGTAGCCGATAGAAATGCGTATTGATATTCTTTCTCAGAAAGACGCTGAGATTTTGTGTTACAAGATCAACGTTACCAAGCCACCGACTCAAGTTTATAACCCTCGAAATGATAACCGCCTTTTTGGTAATCTGAGTCGAAAATTGTTCTACATATTTCGAAGACATCAAATTCATCACAAATTGCAAAGTGCAGGACTTCTACAAATGCAATTTGCCTCTTCAAAGATACATGCTTGAGCCGTCAGATGCGTCTTTACTTGTGCATATCAGTTCTCCTTTTCGTACAAGTAAATGCATTGAAGTAAGTGCACGCCTAGTCATTGTCTAGTTGAAATTGGGATGAAATTAATCACCCTCATCAGAGGTACCTCCGGAACTTTGATTCTCAACTGTCCTGCTTATCAAGTTATTCGGAGTATTGGTGATGGTAGTGTGATTGATGTGCAATACAAGTTGCAAGTCGCATTTCAGTGAGCTGCTGGAAAGAAACCGATCGATACCAGCCACTCGAACTTTCGACTACGCCGGCCAACGTCCCCGCTCCATGTAGGAACCTGCATTTCATATTGCGGTAAAAATCAACCTAAGAGATGCAGAAATCGGAGTTTAGTTGTGACAACAGATTAATGTGATAACCTGAAATTATGTGCATCCAAATCAAGGAAAATGCGATTCAGCTCGCTCACACATACTGTCTCTTTGTAAACTTCAAGATGACTTCGTTTGTTGGTTTTTATTTGTTTGACTCAAATAATTATTTTAAATTTATTATAATATTGCTGAAAATTTATATTATATTCATTATGATCATTTTAACGGCATATTAATTTCATATTATTACATAGGATATGCACAGTGCGATTCGTGTGGTCACAAATTATATATATTCATGTGGCCTATCATGGCAGAATAGAATATAATCTCAATACTGATAGTGTACAATCACAGAATTAGACAGGTTGCTTCTTCTTCTGTTTGTCTAGAAAGGAAGCATTGGAACATGTAGCGCTGATGAAATGGCACAATCTGCTGACATAGTACCATAGCAATCGAACAATGAGCAGCCAGTTCAGCATTAAACATGCCACATTGTGAGAGGTTTCAGTGACTGTTATCAACCGGATCACACAGCCAAGAGACAGTCGATGTCAAGTTCTACAGAGAAGTTTGTGAACGCTTTTTCATGCGCCTGCTAACTTTTCAAACAATGATCGGAGCACCAACATTGTCGAGAAAGCTTTTGCGCAATGACCTGAATTCTTCGAATCTGAAGGAATCGTGGCGATCGGAGCATTTTGAAGGAATTCAGAGCAATCCGCAAGCGACGCACGACTATTTTTCCTATCTCTGCCAGGTACCAAAAATTTCTTTTTGCCCACTTAGTAAGTTCCTGCATGTGCCATTGCTTTGAATCAGTTTGCACTTCTAGCAAAGTGATACGCTTAAACAATCTAATTCTGTGTGTACAAGTGTATTCTGACGACACAGTAAAGGGGAAGTACTTGCAAAGCGTTGCTTTCTTTTATAATTTTCTGCTGACAAGCAATGGGTCATCCTCTGTTCCTCAGATATGCTCTCACTCCTAATTGCCTCTTGATATTTTCATAATCATATTCATATGCAGTTGAATGCAGAGATGCATATTCCACTTCGTGTGAATTGATAATCGTCGCTTCTATATTTCGTCATTAATTTAACAATTAGCAAAATTAGTCGTCCATACTCCACGAAATTTTCATTTCCCAATTCACTTTATTATTTACCAATTGCGAATGTCACTTTTGTTGCGAGATATTGAAATAATCTCTTTGTTTGTTAATTCGTTGCCAAGATACAATATCACACCTAAGATTTCATTTTGTAGATTCAAAGACAAATGAAAATAACATCTAAAATCTCAAAGTCTCATCTGCGCCTCTTTTACTCACTTGCGCAACAACAAGAAATGTGAGACTGTGATGAAAAGGAAGTCAACTATACACCTGAGGAAAGATTTAATTAATGAGTGATTAATTCGGATGTCGAGCTTTCCTTTCATCGCTTCAATATGAGGAGGATTAGACTTCTACCATCCTAAAAAATGCATTAACACTCCAAATATTAGAACAAAAGCTTTTAGCGCAAAATTCAAATATGTTATGATTGGAATCTTCGTTATCATACAATATTTTTGTTAGTATCAATGAGACTGAAAAATACAAAATACATACTTGAAAAGCATAATAAAATGACGCATGGCAGGACGCACCAGCATTTTCAAACTAGAGGAGTAAATTGATCAATCATTCAAAGAACTCAAGCTCAACAAAGTCGGGTATCAAGATTTTATGTTGTCCGCGCTCTTTTCTCAAGAAAATCTTTCATGTATAGTGAGTTTGATCGTTTTCGTGGTCTCAGTCGAAGAATACACGGAAGAGCGATTTCATCCTCATCATTTACGTCCATCGTTGGTGACTGGCGAATATCTCCACAGCGAATAATCAATGCTCATTTCAATGGTCACACATTCTCTACAGAACTATGCAGACAAAGCTGAAAAGACCTCTATAGAGGTTATAAATCGCCTCTACAGAGCGAAGTATAACTGCACCTGAGATCCCGAATGGACAGCAGGGCTGCCAACCCCTGTCAGACGCCCATGTGAAAAATTCGGGACACAAAAATCCATAGAAATAAACTGTTTATCTGAAGTTGGCTAGAATGGAAATTGACTCAAGGTCGCGGCACATCCGGGGGAACTAAGTTGGGGCATGAAGAACCAATTAAAAGCTTCGATTTACTCATGTGACTGATTCTAACCCAATGATACAGACGTTGGCAGGTGCATCTAAGTGAAAATGCGTGCGATTTATGTGCCGTTATTGTGCTTGATTTCCATTCTAGAGGTTTTATTGTTGTCAATTTCTTTGCAAAAATCATGCATTTTTCTTCCACTTCATGCATAACTATAGCATTTTGATGAGCTTTGTTTTCCACCTGTTTTTTGGACCCAACCAGGTGATAATTCTTATATTTCGTAGACTTAAACGCGCATCAGTTATGAACTGCCGAAATTCTGTGACAGAGGAGAAGCATCTGCATCTTATTAATGACTATTTCCGCAGAAAACAAAAAATGCGAGTTGGTGTCCAGTTGGACGATTTCTTGAGTTTGTACAAATAGAGCGTTTCTTTATATTGTTACACTCATTTTTCCCAAAAAGAAGTCGAATGTATATTTTATATCAGGGAGACAGGAGGCCTACCCTCACAAAAATTCCTCATGATTTTTTATGAGATTTTTCTCATATATATCTCATCAAATTTCATGACTTTCTATTGAAAATTTCATCAATAAATGAACAGTTAAATATTTTTAGTCATACTTCTGAATTTATTTTTCTGCTATTTAGTTATTGAGGCAATCTTAGCCTAGCCATCTAGCTCAAGAGCATTCCCACGCCATGTCCACAGTATTACTTCAGGTTTCGCAATTATAGTTCTTCATCATGACCAAGTACAAAATTGTGATTGTATATATATGTATATATGTTTTTTTTCAACATCTTGCATAGAAATGCTAATTTTAAAGTCAAATTATTTATGCATCATTTCGAAAATGCTGTTGCATATCGCTATGATATTTTCTATATTTTTGCCTTTTATCTTTTATAGACTAAACTTCGAGATTTTTATTGATATAATACGCTTTCTTATGGCTCTTTCCTTTTGCGGCTGACATGCATACCTTACTACTTATAAACTAATTTTCATAAAATCCTCATGAATGCTCATGATTTTCCCATGAACACATTATGAGACATTCTCCTCATGAATGTTCTCATTACCAGTCATCATGTTCTCATCAAAACATCATGATGACATCATGATATGAGAATATCATGATATCATGAGAATATCATGAGACTCATTATAACCTCATGAGCTCTCAGCCGCATTAAATTTCATGAGCTCTCATGAAGCATTTTCGTGAGGGTATGCACGTGACAAGTGTATAAGAAATTCTGACCACAGCACCTAACTTCGACTACAAAAACAGTGTCCTAATTTCAAAATCCTGGAAATCGGGAAAGCTAAATTCGGGAGGGCACAAACTCGGGCCAGTTGGCAGCCCGGGGACAGTGATGTCACCACTATAACAGCGAATACGATGTGACTAGAAAACCACTTTTATGTGGGAATTCAACGCGTTTGGGACTGATGGATTGCGGCACTGTCATCAGCGAAACTATTCAAACTATCTTCCCACGTGTCGCCGGATTTCTGACAATTCGTGAATATTTCAACTGATATTGAACTGATAACTGCAAAGTACTCACCAAATCCATAAAAAGACTCGACTTGTGGTTCATCATCACTCTTGTGGATCTTGGGAGTTATAACTGAATACCGAGAGAACGAAGAAGGTTAGAATATCACATTTCGAAATGTCCTTAAAAACTCCCGCCTGCACAATTCCACCGAGTCTGCACTGAGTCTTGATGCACCATGTCATGGTATCTTTTTTGACGCATGGAGGCTGTCGTCGCACGATGGAGTTTAACCCATCCAATGTTTTGCAGTGCTGGCATTTGAATAGTATTGATATGAAAATAGAAATGTCATTCTACCCACTATATCAGAGAAACAAGGGACTTGTCACCTTCATTTTCGTCTGTAATTAAATGCTACTATGCACACCCGCCTCAACTACAGCTATCATTCTTCCTTTTCGTACAAGCTACATAAAACCACTTCTACTTAGGAGAGTTCAGAAAACGTGTTTCAGGGCATGACATTTAATAATAGATTTACACACACCAATAAACATTGGCTTCAATTACATATGTATATGTATATTCCCGGTTCATTTGCCTCCCGGTTCATTCCGGTGCATTTGTGTTGTTCGGATGGAGCCTCTTTCCACAAGCTGACCCTTAGTATTGCCGCCCATACCCCTGGCCATTCTCTGACTGTCGCAAAAAGACAGAAAACTTCGGGCACATGAGGAAGATTGCAAGGAAATGGGCATTGCTTTCATTCCCCTATCGAGTTCCTTCAACGGCTGGCTCGTCAGTCTGCCCCTCGAAATGGGAGTGATCCATCTGACGTCACCCACCATTTGTTTCAACGCATGAGCTGTGCACTATGGCTATGGCGCTCCCCTACAATCGATCCGATATTTGACGGAACTATTTAGTGTGTCTTCATATTCACTTTTTTTAAATGAATTACTTTCATGTACTGAAAATCGCCTTGTAAAACATGAAAAATCAAATCTATTATCGGAAAAATTATGCCATGCTAAGCATCATAAACTATAGATATCATATATAAAAGGAAACGAAATTTTACATACCTTTTGCCTCTTAGATTGTTTTAAAGGTCGAGGCATCGCAAACTGGAAATTCTAGACAGAAGAATTCATCATCGTCAAGGGCAAAGAAGCAAGAATGCACTTCCATGCACTTGTCATGCATAAAAGCAAACTTGCAAAGCAATTGAAAGTGATGAAGCTTCGCCTTTTCAGACAGTCAAGAAGGCAACAGATATGTATAATTTCATATTGTGCATGATATCTCTAGTTTATTATACTCAGCATCTTCTAACACCTCTTCAAGGGACTGTCGATGAATATCATTATAGGCTAAATATCTTGCTTGATATCAAGAATCGTACATTAAGCCATGGATTAAGATTTTCGAATAAGGGGAAATTATTTAGATGTCACGGTTCTTGCTAAAACTAAGAAATACAACTGTGAGAGCCCAAAAAATGTTACCTGGCACCATTTTTGTTGACTAGTCAGTGTGTTGACAACAAAGGTCTGTCGCATTGAATATCTAAAGATAATGACAGCTATTAAGTCTATACAAGACACCGACACCCTTGATTCCCCGACCGCAATCGCCCGACCTAGGAATCGAACCGAAGTCCACTTGGAAGTCACTTGGAGATGACTTCTGCTTCACTCGCATTCCTTTTGAACCGTCAGCGTGGCCTAGTGAAGAAGGTGCGAGCAAGTCTCCACCGCGGACTCCGGTTCGATTCCTAGGTCGGGCGATTGCGGTCGGGGAATCAAGGATGTTGGTGTTTTGTATTGATTTAATAGTAGTCATTCTCTTTAGATAGTCAGTGTGTCACTATTACGCGCCAGTTATATATCGGCTCCATGTAACAATCTAGCTCAAAAGAACTAAGGAATTTTGACAGAATCATTACCATTCAGCGAAACTACATCCTCCAAGTTGATCACTAACCAAACAGTAGGCTGTGGGATGGCGCTGGAATCGACTGACTTGCACTGATCGGGGCAATACATTGCAGAATTTGGCAACTCACATCACGCTTCGATATCTTTCAGTCTGAGGCAATCCGCAATCAGTGACGGGAGCAGTTAATCGATTCCGCACGATTAATCATGCTACGGAATCTGTCGTGCGATTCTTGAATGCAATGCAACTTCTCAATGAAATTTGCTTGATGCGGTTAAAATCCGCTTCTATTCACACGTTCAACGTTTGAGATGATTGCAATGCGTGAGTGCTCGTGCATGAGATCATCTATAGCTAGACAGAGTTACCGTGTGACGCGATGTTTCAGTCCCATGCAACAGTGAATCTCTATGGGAAATCTTAAGTGATTTTGAAATATTAGCATCATTTCCTCAGCAAAGTTACACAATGGAAACACAACAGAAAACAAACCGGTAATTGGAAATCGTAAAACCGGTCTTCGGTTCTACTGAAAATGGAAAATGCCGTAAAACCGGTAGAGGTAATGCCGGTATTACCACTTCTATGTCACAAGTCTCATCTTCTGAAAGTCGGAACCCATCCAGTAACACCTTCAACTGTGTAGTTTACAACGGTCAATGATGGTGAACTTGACGTTCATCTCAAGCATTTCTAACGGTTCAAACGTTGTAGATTACCATCATTTTTAGTTCAATCATTATCCAGTCGAAATTTAACTCCAAAACCACTTCCTACGGAGCTGGAAACTTGTTCAAAGCATCGACGAGGATCGAGCGTGGCACGAATTGAAAATTTGAAGGATCACGCTATGATTATCAGACAGAAACATCATTTTCGGGAGGAATCAACGTCGGAATATCAAAATTTCCATCTCTATCGTCTCCGCCAGGACATGAAGGATAAAAATGACTTGGGAAGTACTAAAATGATGGATATGACTGTTTCCATGTTGAATGAGTATCCCATAAAAACTCAAGATACGAAGGAAATATGTTGCTGGAGATTCCGTTTGACTGATTTAGGTCAATTTAGGTCATTGTGTCGACTTCCTCTCCAGTTTTAGAAATTAACTTGAACATTAATTCACTCACTCTTAGATTGTTTCTTTCTAATTCCGAAAAAAGTGCATCAAATTTCGGCTAATCGGGAAAAATTTGTACAGAAAAACGATCATATTTCAAGCATGGACTTATGTTGTGGTCGAGAGATGTAAATCAGATCTGTTGATAGCTCATAAATTTGGAGTTGTATTTGTTTGCATTTATCGCCTCAATGAAAATCATTCACTGAATTTAAATGCACCGTACACTTAAAAATACAGAGAATTAAAAACGACAGTAAGGTTATTCACACTTCAACATTTGCAATTGCTGTTAGTCAAGGCACAAATAAATGGAACAGATGCGTTGCGACGTCTCCTTGTGACTGACGGCTGGAGAAGGCGATGAGAAGAACTCCATTTCTGGGGTATGATTCCATAAAGAATGTTATGGCAGTCACTTGCAGCTTGTTAAAAGAGGCGAACAGAGACCTTCTCACGGCAAAGTTTTAGACTTGGGATCCCTCCGCACAGTTTGTGAACCCGATTTTGGAAGCGATCAATCTTGAGTTGAAGATCAACAACAATGAGATTAAATACTCGATAGATCAGATTGCCATGCAAAAGATGTGCGGCTGGTAGGATTCGAACCTACGACCAAGGTTAACTAGACCTGTGCTCTAACCAACTGAGCTACGAGCCACTTGCGCGACTCTGTCAATTGGCAGGACCAAATCCTCACCACCACACATCAGTTGTCAAGGCAATAATAATCAATGAATAAATAACACGTCACAATTGTGACCGCCGACATTAAGGCAAGTAGCGGGGATCGATTGTCCGTGATCGATTAGTTGGTGAAAAAAAGGAGATCAGTATTCAAACGGAGATCTGATCAAAGAGTCAGTCAAACACTACAGTCAGCTCTGTCTGTTGCATGATGGGCTTCAGCATGCGCACCCAATAGCAATGCTTGACTGCACTTTTTTAACATGTCGTCGACATGAGAGTTCCATGTATAAGCTCTTGATTAAGATGAAGTCCGAGCACAGGTAATTCTTTAACTTGATGTTGTCTATAGGTTGCAATTGGCATTCTTGATGATGTAATTGCTATAAAGACTTGTCCTCAATATCCCACTGATAATGCAACTTTATCACCCTGTATACTCGACTTCAGAAGTTGTTAAATTTCGGGATTTATAGCAGAACATTGCGAGAATTTCATACCGTAAATATCTAAGTGTCGATAAATTTAATGTGATGTGTACTCAAACTCCTGAGTTACACATCCTGTCTACAGGACAGGATTCTTAAATTTCCTCATCTTCTGGTGACGTGGTGAGAAGTTCGAGGCTGAGGTGTTTCATACACATGGACTTGGAGTCCGTGACCGTGCACTACTTCCGTAAGAATGTCTTGCATTGACTGTCAAATCTACGAATGGTTCCATGAACACTTCATTCTGTCTGTGAAGAAAGTGTGCAGAGAATAGGAGGAGACCGCTGTTCTTTTGATAATGGTCACCATCAGCAACGACACTTCAGGTGACAAGAAATAGCCATTTTTCTATCTGAAAGTCCAGCAGCTATGCTGACCGCAACCTACATAATACTACTGTAGTAAATAACGTTTTGGCAACCGTTTTTTAAAATGACAATTCCAATAATTGAAAATGAAGATTTCGGATCATCGCGGTCCAAAGCTGATGATGATGAACTCCAAATCTCACCTGAAAGTGACATGGATTGACAAACATTTCACCGCTCCATCCACTGTAGATTAGACCTGGCACAAAGTTCAAATCTGCATAAATGTGAAGATTGAATGGAAATTGAATTGAAACAAACATCTCTGTGGCACCTGGCTCTGCTCCGATCAGTCGCTGGTGATCTCCGCCTGTGCTCAGGCGTCCAGTGCTGCGTTCATCTGCACAGATAAGATCTACCCACCCACCAAAATATCTGCATTTTGTCTAAGGCTTTGAAACACATTTGGACATTTAAAACACCGAAAAAACATGCTTAAAATAATCTGAAAAACGCATTATTTCTTTTACAGTGTTTGCTTTTCAGACTTGTTTCCATGTAAGCATTAACTCAGCTTTTAATAATCCAGCTTCAAGTTCATAAACGCCATAAACACTTCAAGAGCATCATAGACCGAATTTGTACGAATTAGTAAAATCTTTAACATTGAAGGGAATAATCTGGTAATTGAGTACCTGAAATACTTACAGGTGCCTCAATGGAGAGATATCTGAGCAGTCAAGGAGCCAATCACTCAAAGCTGCGCAGTCGTCTCACTTCGCAGCGAGTTGAGAGGTCACTGAAAACAGTTGCTGGCTGATGATGAAACGAAGCAAACCTTCCAGGCAACTCCATCAGTCGCCATCAATGAGGAAGACTTACATGCAACCGATTCTAATTAGATATGAAGATGAAAACAATGAGAAATGAAACAATTTCGTTTCCCATGTCACTAAATGACTAACAAATGTTGCCACATGTAATATTGATCTGAATAAATGAAAAAATGATGTTTTAGCGTGACTACTTCCCCTTACTGGGGGTTCGGACGGTGTTGACATTGTCAGACTTTAATCTGTAGCGTGGTAATCGTTTAGTCCGGATGTCCTTCTTGACGACTTCCAATGACACTTTCGGGACTCGACCTCTGGAAGGAAAGATCGCTAGTCCAAGCACTTAACCACTGTGCCGTGGAGACCAGAATGTAACACATGTAAATAATTGGAAAAAACACAGAAAGACATTTTTTTAAACCGAAGCTCTGACAAAGTCGGTACCTTTATGCTATTTCACATAGAATAAGTTCCAGCGATTTTGCATCTCAGAAAATATGAAAAGAATATTTAAACTTTATTTTTATACTTGCAGCAAAAACAAAACAAATGGAAAGAGCACTTGCATCTTCCGGAGTTCAAGATCTAACCACTTGCGATCACAAAAGTTATACTGAAGAAAGTTAAGGAGAGATCAGAGTGGCCATTTTTCAGGATGTAATCAGAGTTATAATACGGGAGACAAAGAAGATTATCAAGCACGATAAGAGACAGCTGCAAATAATTGACAAAGCTGAAGGAGGCCTGAATAATGTGGTATATACTTGCATACAAAATTCCCTGAAATATGCAAATATTTGCGTGTAATTCTTGAAAAAACAGAAAGAAACGTTGTACCACAACACATGCGGCGTAGGTCCTATTTAAAAGTGTATGGTCCCATTCTAAGCGATCTTGAGATCCAACGAGAAATTAAGTCTATGTCAAATTTCCTGACATTTTTGCAAGGCACCTTGCACTTTGCCTTTGTTTTCTCATTCAATCTGCAATCTACTTATTCACGTCTTCTTCATATTCGTCCATGCAGTGTAGGTGTAATTTTCTCCCTTAACTTGTGTTATCATCACTAAAATTCTATTTTATTACTGGGTTATTGTTATTCCCTGTGTTATCACACAATCGGTCCTTTGATGCTATACAGTTCATTTTCTTATTTTACACTTTTCGTTTTCATTGAGAATTCGATTATATTTTATCGCTGTCTACAAGTTTGCTTTCGATTTCATGATCGGTTTACATAGCCATCGGTTCAAGGAGAAGAAAGTTGCATTCTCGACAAACACGTTTTTTGGTCTATAAATGACAAATGAAATTGATCATGGCAGGGCCTTCTGCGGTTGATATTCAGAGACATCATGAACCACCAACAAATTAAAATACATCTGAAGGAAATAAAGACCTCCTCGCAAGGTTACAGAGAACCTCAACTTCAAGAAGTGTTTGTTTAGACCAACTCCATTTCAGCGCAATCATGATTTCAATCTCAGGAAGGAGACAGAGAGACAAGAGCGAAAGGTGAAATTGTTAGGATATTCACGAGAAAAGTTGTCACCATGTCAGATGATTTCATATCAAGAAGATTTAAAGCATGCATCCCAAGTGGCACAGACTTTGAAATTACTGACATCACAACGTACAGATGCTTTCCGTAACAATGACTGAGTGGAAGAAACAACAAAGAAAGAATTTTGGGTTTCAGAGCAAGACAAGCATCCAGTTTGTGGAATGGAACGAATCTTATACCGAATAGCTGGAATAAAAACTTCTTTGAATGCCTCATGAATTCCTACAATGCCATGAATAGTTTTCATTTGTATTCTTCAATCAGCTTCGAGGGTGAAACAAAAGTAGCTAAATATCTTGATTTATGATTTTCACCGATATCATTATCCAACGATCATTATTTTGAAGTAAATTATCATTCTAGTACTTTCAATACTGTTGAGTTTAAAGCAAGGGAGGTGCAAGGGAGGCATATTGTGATGCTACATCGAAAATACGTTGGTACCCGTCAGGCGTAGGGATTTCACTATCGCTCATCACATTTTGCGCGTACTGTAACTGCACCTCTGCGCATCTGATGCCATTTTCGAAGAAATGGACATCATAGAAATATTTCTATGGACATCAGGAATTATCAAAATTTAATTGCATTTATCAATTATTTGAAATTGGAATTCCTCAGCAACTGATTAAAATCAAAATTTGATGCTGTCAACAAACAACAAAATAAATTCAATTATCTTTAGATAATCCCTGATAAAGATACGTCGGAGATATTGTACACAGCAACCAGAAGATAGCAATAAGCGGAGATAAATAGATTGTTTTCAACCGTTTACATCCCATCAGCAAATTACCATCTACATTCTTTCATTTTGCTATTGCAGACAGCAATATCCGGAGAGAGACCAGTTTCAGAATCATTCATGTGTATTTCTTTACGTAATCCCTACAGATGGAAATTAACCGATAACAGAACTGACTTTGATGGATCACTGCACTATTCTTGTCATCAACCGAACTTCTGGTAATATGGAAGAGAGCAAGAACACTGAGAGGAAGAGAATAAAGAATAGTTGGTGGGATCTGCTGACGGAGTAAGCATATAAGCGTGTGTAGTCGCTGCAGAATAGGGTCAGCTCCGAAAACTGCTACAAGAACCATGATATGAACTTCTAAGTTCACTTTGTTGAGCTATGATATGAATTTGAGTTCTTTCTCCATGTTTGGACGTTATCAATCAATAAATCACATAATGTCTGGCCAAGGCCTAGTTGCAGATAGCTGGTCGGCAAACTCTATGCAGACAGTGGCGGTCGCCTGAACGGCAATACGTGAAGGCAGCGGTAGTGACATAGGAATAATACATCCATCGACAACTATGAAACAATCCCAGAAACAATGACGAAACTTCTGATCTCAGCAATGCATGAAGTTTAACAGCCAGCAAGACGTCTCCATACTTAGAATTTAGCCGATACACATCGTTTGCATGGCATTCTCAATGGTACTCTTTTCATTTCTTAGACTTTGTAGTGCGAGATTGTCATTCACGAAAGAAAACTGCTAAAAACTGAGCTAACCTTTATTCATCTCATTTAGTGTGAATTGCACCGAATTTGATGACTCCCTGATGATGGCCAGTGAACTGTCGAGAATTCGGAACTAATAAATCCTACGCGTCGTGGAAACAATTTTGTTTTGAAGGTGAATTGCATTATACAGCATGACTTCAGATGATTGGTTAAACCTCTCTGACAACTGAATATTAACATGAGGATTTGACACAGCCAATTGAAATCAGTCGCACATGCACCTGAAGCTCATCTGGATGTCCTAAGAATGCAGAAATTTGTTTTCTTCAGTTATTATATATTTTTTATCGATTTCGTCACTGAAAGGGCAGGAGCTTCTGAAATACACCAAACTGAAGCTACACAAACAATGGAAACAAGCAACTGAATTTTCTCAATTACATCATTTCATCAGTCTTAGGACCTGCCCGACCGACAGAGGTCGGCAGTCACGTGATTTCAATAATTTCCCTACAATTTTCAGTTGATCTTCTTGCGATATTATGCATTTTCAAAATGTCAAATGGGGTTCCACCGAACGTTCGGCTGAGCATCAAATTTTCAGTAGAACATTTTGACACATGATGAACACTACACAACGCTGATTTTCTAACGCATTCTGTAACGGTATATTCCACATGGGACATCGCATTTTGGAACCCAATTCGATCTTGTTAATGATTCACTTCGAGCAGAAGAATGGCTTGCTCAAATATATCATCTAAATTCGCCTGTTAACAACAAAAGGGATGATACAAAAACATTTTCAAAAATCAAAGACAGATGAAAATATCAATGTTTGTAGCTCACAGTTTTCATCTCTGTATTATTCAGAGCCGGTCTTAATGATTTATAAAGAAGGTCTCTCCGAAACACAAATTGAGCACATGCGAACGTGGGGATGGACTTTCACTTTATAAAGTATGAAGCAAAGAAATAAGTTCTAAACAATATATACATTATGTTCTAAATTTTTTGTCGGCAGTACTGTGCACCACTTACAAGTGTGACTAGAAGACTATCTAACACACAAGGAGGCAAGAAGTATCCATGAACATCTGCAAACGTGCTGATCAAACTGCGTGTTCTCTCCGGAGATCTCCATCTTAGCCTCGGACTGCAAAATTATCTACTTGCATGCTAATTTGCACCCACTCTGAATATTTTTTTTACTGAATTTTCACCCCTAGCACAGCTATGAGCCATGAACGAAGCTAGGGGTTACTCAATGAAAAGTAAAAAATTGTATTATTTTAAATAAATAAAAAAAACAGACCTTCTAATCTGATTAAGCTGTCCTCATCAGAAACCTATTCGCACGCCTCTTGAAAGTATCAAGATTGTATTGGTCAGGGAAAGTGGCCTAGGGAAGCTGATTCCAAATCTGTGCCGTGCGAACAAAAAGCTTTTTGAGCGACTCACAGTACGTGCGCGTTCTAAGCTCACATTATAGCATGTGAGTGCATTAGCTCTGCGTGTGCTTCTGGAGAAGATCTTTGGTTTGGGTACGCACTCATTTACTGCAGAGCTGCTTCTACCGAAATAGTATCTGTAGAAGAGACTGAGTGAAGCAACATCCCGTCTGACGGAGAGCGGCTGAAACTTGCTAGCAAGTTTTCACCTATAAGATTCTTGACACGTTTCTCAACCCGTTCAAGGAGGTTAAGATGCGTTTGTGGGGCGCCTGCCCACCGAGCTCCCAGCATCGATATTTTAATTTAGCCTATGAAATGCTTGGCATCATTTTTCTGTGAACAGGCCGCCATACAAATGAATGGATTCAGCAACGCCTTTATCCCTTCAATTTCTGAACATCGAACCTCACCTACAGTATTCACGCACTGATTTTTTTCAGACAGTGGTCCTAGACCGTCAACGGCTCTAGAATTGGAAGCATACACAGGCATAGAAAGCAAAACTCTTTCAAAGTTACACATTTTCTGGGGAAATCTGCCAATCAAGTTCAAACAAGATTAAAATTGGTGAAATATGTCAAAAACGTGTTACTACGAACTTATAAACTACGAAAAATCCCTGCGCTATTGCTAAAACCGTTATAAATGCTTAAACTTCCATGACGACAATTCAACCGTACTCAGGATATGAAATTTTCGACGATTTTTTTATTCCAATGATTTTAAGAATTGCATATAATTAATACATGAATTTCAATTACAACATCACAGCACGAATTTTGGCTACACCGATGTAAACACAGAGGTGTCACATTCAAAGTCAAACTCAAAGATAATCCACACGCCCATGTTTTACCCAACCGTGCAGATAATTGAACGACAAATTCGTTTTTTTATGCAAGGTGTTCGGGATTCAGAAACTTCCTTTTGTATTCAATCAATAGATTTTGACATGGGATGTTACATCAATGAAATATACCGTGCTTGAAAAGATACAAATGCACATCAATGACGTAAATGATTCAACAAGTAGTTCGGTTCGGATTCAGGTTCGGTGCACCTCAAATGTCAATGATCGTATCACCATAAGTTTTTTGATAATGACTAATGACGGCTATGTTATGCTAATGACAACCCATGCGGCTTTCTAATTTAATCCAATTGATAATATATCGCATAACTTTCAGTTCTTCTAGATAACATCATATTCCATCTGAATTCACTTTATTTAGCAATGCTTTCAACGCTTTAGGTTTTTATGTACTCATATTCCCATGCTAAAAGATCATGGTTTATGTGCATTGACATTGTCCGATTTTTTCATGAATAGTAGCATATTTCTGATATAATGCAATTAATTGATTACTTCCATACAATAGTTGCAATTCATTGATTTGTGCGGAAAAGGAGAGGATATTAAATTGCCTGATTGGCTTGCAATGGCGTCACCATTCAAAATCGGAAGAAAAACATCTCCAAATATTTATTCCTGAAGACATTCCATGCAAAAAATTGTAGCTCTAAACTTGGTAATTTTAACTTAATCAGAGAAAGCAATGAAAATTTTGTTTTTTTACAAAACTTTCGGTCTGCGTCCCATTGAATGAACAAGTGCTTTTCTTTGATCGTGTCTGACAAGAAGAGGAACCAGGTAGAACTCGGCAGACGCGCAGACTTGTAGTATCAAATATTCATGCATCATTCTGTGAAAGTCTCATTTTCAGCGTCGTTCCCTGCAGAAACTCGTTCTGGCTGCCGGACTGTCATGTGTGCCACTGCAATGAGAATGCGAATAGAGGCTTCTTTTTGGCAATCCATGCCTTTATTGGCCCGGTTGCTCTAACCCAACTCTGAATTACATGCTAGCCACCATGAGCGTGGATTTAGCTTTACATTTGGGGGGGGGAAGAGTAGCTTGTAGGAAATCAACTTATACACAGTAATTGCCATCATTTAAGCCTGGCGATAGCAGCAGGGCGTCTTCCGCTTCGCAGTTCGGCATTTCCAACCAGCATCGCTGATTAAATTCATTTGTAGCTCGGCAGTGGAAGCACACCCTCCACGACCTCATGAAAGCCTGAGGCATTGAATTGCTAAATGGATTCTCCGAGGTCGCCTTGGAAGCAACTGCTAAAGGATAAAGAATAAGAGTGGTTGATCTGCTCCTATCCGAAACAGATCGAATAAACATTTAATATCAGCTTCATTTAATTACAAGTTCGCAAAGAACAAACTGTTTGAAGAACAATGGTTGAAAAACACTTGAATCGAGAAGTAATCTTGTAGATGAAAAATGCCACAAGTCGTTTCGAAGTCATTTGTAAGGCAAAGTCACAACGAGATCTTTCTACCTGGTCTCATCTGAGTGTGTTCTGTGTTTCCTGGGAAGAGACCCATGGTCGTGTTTGTTACCAAGCGTATACCCATTAACCCTGTCAAGGATGTCTTGCGGTGTCGACGGGTTCTAAAGTGATCTACAAGTACGTTTGTGACTGTGGAGACAGCTTCAATGGTGGCAACTCGTGTCCGGGAACATGTCCCTGTTTGTGTCACGGTTGGTCGATCAGGCAAGCCCACAGAATTAGACCGGTTTTTTCTTCTGTTTTACTAGAAGGGAAGCATTGGAACATGTAACGTTAATGAAATGGCACAATCTGCTAACATAATACCATAGCAATCGAACAATGAGCAGCCAGTTCAACATTAAACACGCCAATTTCTGCAAATTTCAGTGACTTTTATCAACCGGATCACACAGCCAAGAGACACAGTCGATGTCAAGTTCTACAGAGAAGTTTGTGAACGTTTTTCCTGCGCCTGATAACTTTTTCAAAAATGATCGGATGACCCAACATTCTATGGCATGTGCCATTGTTTTGAATCAGTTTGCACTTCTAGTAAAGTGATGCGGTTAAACAATCTAATTCTGTGGGCAAGCCTCTAACAGCGCTGACTAGACATATTGTGCAATGTTCCGCAGCACGTGAAGAGTCGATTCTGCGATCCGACTTTTCGATCGTGTCACGTGCTGGATCGAACAGCATTTTATTGACACTGGAGGCACCTCAGAATTAGATTGTTTAATCGTATCAGTTTGCTAGAAGTGCAAACTGATTCAAAACGATGGAACATGCAGGAACTTACTAAGTGGGCAAAAAGAAATTTTTGGTACCTTGCAGAGATAGGAAAAATAGTCGTGCGTCGCTTGCGGATTGCTCTGAATTCCTTTAAAATGCTGCGATCGCCACGATTCCTTTAGATTCGAAGAATTCAGGTCATTGCGCAAAATTTTTCTCGATAATGTTGGGCCCTCTAATCATTATCAAAAAAAGTTAGCAGGCGCATGAAAAAACGAACGTTCACAAACTTCTCTGTAGAACTTGACATCGTCTGTGTCTCTTTGCTGTGTCATTCGGTTGATAACAGTCACTGAAACTTTGCACAATTTGCCGTGTTTGATGTTGAACTGGCTGCTCACTGTTCGATTGCTATGGTATTTAGTCAGCAGATTGTGCCATTTCATTTACGTTACATGTTCCAATGCTTCCCTTCTAGTCAAACGGAAGAAGAGACGACCTGTCTAATTCTGTGGGAGGCACTGTATAACAAGAACTAACAATCCAGTTCTTTGTCATCAATATCAATTTGTGAATCAGCCTTTGCTGCCATGATGAACGGCACTCCTTGTGACATCGACTAGCATCTGCATCTTTACCTGGGTACACCCCGATGAGACCAGGTCGGAAGATCTCGGTATGACTTTGCCTTCGAAACAACTTGTGGCACTTTTTCATTTACAAAAATACAATGGTTTAAATGACGTGTATTAAATCCAGATGACTAAAAATCTAATTACTACCAATGACTATTATAGATTGGACTGGAATAATTCTCTCCATTTCTATTTTTGAGGGGACACATCCCGACAGCCTCTACTAAATCCGCAATGATGATTCCCACATTTCGGCGTCCGCCACTGAAACTTTGCAAACTCGAAAATGTTTGCCTTCCGAAGAAGTACGTGGAGATAATTGAGAAACTCGCAACAACGAATGAGTGCGTGGTTGCTCGAATTACAGGAATGTGTTTGAAAATATTTTTGCATGGGTATCAAACTGAATACATCAATAATTCAGAACAAATAACCTGAAGACCTTGAATGAAATAACTCGGAGTGAGTAACTTTGATACAAAGATGTTGAGCTTTCATTGAATTTGAGTTGAGTCATTTTAGTCTGTGAGATCAAGATCTTTATCTTTTTATCCAACTTAACGCACTTCAAAGACATTCATTCCTATGACATTAGGACAATTGAATAACACGAGGGAAGGACTACAGGCAATTCTTGAATGAGATAGGGAAATTCATCGAATTTCTGTCGATGATTTGAAGGCGAAATTCAATTTAACAAATCAATTTTGTCAAATGAAATTAGGAAGGGTATCAAAATATTGCAACAACAGCGGCAACAAATTTCCTCTGTAACAACCTAATCGAAATTGCCCTTTAAACCAACGCGTTGTCGTCACCCAGACGGCTTTGAGAGAATGAACAACGTATTTTTCAATTTTATCACCGGATTGACTCACGTGACAAAATTTAATACACGCGGATCCCGGTGCGGTATACATACATTTGGTCTTCATGGTTACATTTCATATTATCCTAACTTGTATAGGAGAAAATGGTACGGGGCATTGATAAAGAAAGATTGACGAAGTTGAAACCAACAGAAATGTCAAGGTCAGACAAAGGCAGGTCCGTGGCGGTGAACCGAGTCAGGAGAAAATGAAAATAAGGAGAATAAGAAAATGAAGTATTTCTAGATTCAATACAAATATTTTCAGATGTTCAGTGGGCAAAAGTTTGTAAACACGTTCAGATACAGTGCATGAATGCAATCATAAATTCCCCCTTAAATCATATAGAGTGGTTTGCAGTCGTCTATTAAGTGTCTTAATAACCAATTAATTTCTATGCCAAATCAATTCTAGCATTTTAACCATAGAAATGGATCTTCATCTCATGTTTTTGTCTTCCAGATGTCTATGGATACCTATGTAATTTTTAGCTGCTTCATAGTTTTGACATAGCTGTTCATTCCTTTCCATTCAATATCTCAATACTATTCTGTTGTCAATTGCGATATCAAATAAAACTGTTTATAGCAGCCGGCGAAAAAGTAATATCATAGCTGTCGCCACAAATCAACCATTGATTCCTTACTTCCCTTATATACTTACTTTGAAATGGACATGGTCGCTCAAAGAACTGGGGTGATAGGCAGGGCCGTGTGCAGAACTCAGGTGATAGGCAGGGCCGTGTGCAGAACTCAGGTGATAGGCAGGGCCGTGTGCAGAACTCAGGTGATAGGCAGGGCCGTGTGCAGAACTCAGGTGATAGGCAGGGCCGTGTGCAGAACTCAGGTGATAGGCAGGGCCGTGTGCAGAACTCAGGTGACAGGCAGGGCCGTGTGCAGAACTCAGGTGATAGGCAGGGCCGTGTGCAGAACTCAGGTGATAGGCAGGGCCGTGTGCAGAACTCAGGTGATAGGCAGGGCCGCATGTAGAACTCAGGTGATAGGCAGGGCCGTGTGCAGAACTCAGGTGACAGGCAGGGCCGTGTGTAGAACTCAGGTGATAGGCAGGGCAGTGTGCAGAACTCAGGTGATAGGCAGGGCCGTGTGCAGAACTCAGGTGATAGGCAGGGCCGTGTGCAGAACTCAGGTGATAGGCAGGGCCGTGTGCAGAACTCAGGTGATAGGCAGGGCAGTGTGCAGAACTCAGGTGATAGGCAGGGCCGTGTGCAGAACTCAGGTGATAGGCAGGGCCGTGTGCAGAACTCAGGTGATAGGCAGGGCCGTGTGCAGAACTCAGGTGATAGGCAGGGCCGTGTGTAGAACTCAGGTGATAGGCAGGGCCGTGTGCAGAACTCAGGTGACAGGCAGGGCCGTGTGCAGAACTCAGGTGATAGGCAGGGCCGTGTGCAGAACTCAGGTGATAGGCAGGGCCGTGTGCAGAACTCAGGTGATAGGCAGGGCCGTGTGCAGAACTCAGGTGATAGGCAGGGCCGTGTGCAGAACTCAGGTGATAGGCAGGGCCGTGTGCAGAACTCAGGTGATAGGCAGGGCCGTGTGCAGAACTCAGGTGATAGGCAGGGCCGTGTGCAGAACTCAGGTGATAGGCAGGGCCGTGTGCAGAACTCAGGTGACAGGCAGGGCCGTGTGCAGAACTCAGGTGATAGGCAGGGCCGTGTGCAGAACTCAGGTGATAGGCAGGGCCGTGTGCAGAACTCAGGTGATAGGCAGGGCCGTGTGCAGAACTCAGGTGATAGGCAGGGTCGTGTGCAGAACTCATGGTGATAGGCAGGGCCGTGTGCAGAACTCAGGTGATAGGCAGAGCCGTGTGCAGAACTCAGGTGATAGGCAGGGCCGTGTGCAGAACTCAGGTGATAGGCAGGGCCGTGTGCAGAACTCAGGTGATAGGCAGGGCCGTGTGCAGAACTCAGGTGATAGGCAGGGCCGTGTGCAGAACTCAGGTGATAGGCAGGGCCGTGTGCAGAACTCATGGTGATAGGCAGGGCCGTGTGCAGAACTCAGGTGACAGGCAGGGCCGTGTGCAGAACTCAGGTGATAGGCAGGGCCGTGTGCAGAACTCATGGTGATAGGCAGGGCCGTGTGCAGAACTCAGGAGATAGGCAGGGCCGTGTGCAGAATTGGGGTGATAGGCAGGGCCGCATGCAGAATTGGGGTGATAGGCAGGGCCGTGTGCAGAATTGGGGTGATAGGCAGGGCCGCATGCAGAATTGGGGTGATAGGCAGGGCCGTGTGCAGATATGAGGTGATAGGCAGGGCCGTGTGCAGAATTGCGGTGATAGGCGGGGCCGTGTGCAGAATTGGGGTGATAGGCAGGGCCGTGTGCAGAATTGGGGTGATAGGCAGGGCCGCATGCAGAATTGGGGTGATAGGCAGGGCCGTGTGCAGATATGAGGTGATAGGCAGGGCCGTGTGCAGATATGAGGTGATAGGCAGGGCCGTGTGCAGAACTCAGGTGATAGGCAGGGCCGTGTGCAGAATTGCGGTGATAGGCGGGGCCGTGTGCAGAATTGCGGTGATAGGCGGGGCCGTGTGCAGAACTCAGGAGATAGGCAGGGCCGTGTGCAGAACTCAGGTGATAGGCAGGGCCATGTGCAGAACTCAGGTGATAGGCAGGGCCGCGTGCAGAACTCAGGAGATAGGCAGGGCCGTGTGCAGAACTCAGGTGATAGGCAGGGCCGTGTGCAGAACTCAGGTGATAGGCAGGGCCGTGTGCAGAATTGGGGTGATAGGCAGGGCCGCGTGCAGATATGAGGTGATAGGCAGGGCCGTGTGCAGAATTGGGGTGATAGGCAGGGCAGCGTGCAGGACAGAGGTGATAGGCAGGGCCGTGTGCAGGACTGAGGTGATAGGCAGGGCTGCTGTGTGCGTTAGAATTGGAATCGGTGAGAGCAGTACGGTCTTGATTATTTCTTTGAAATTGATTTAGCCTACTTTGCTATAAAGTTTGCTGTGGTTCTACATGTACATTGACTACAAAAGCGGAAACATTTTCTGCACCATTCACTGCGCATGGAAAAAATGAGACAAAATGATGACTTCCAGTGCATCTGATGCATCGTCACAGCATTCTTAACCGCCCGGGACTCGGCTTGAAAATTCACAATAACCCAAGGGCAGGAAGTTCAGATATAAGTATTGGTTTGTACATGGCACATGTTTCCAGGAAGACAGGCTGACTGTTTTAGCTATCTTTTGTACCATCATGCTTCCATGCTCAAAACCCTGACATAAAATCTCTATCAATAATTGTAGGGTGTTCAGACACTGCAGATCAACTTTTGTCCGCATGTCCATCCTGCCGACTTCCAATTATGACACACTTGGGGCTCGAACACACGATCAGAAGATCACTTCGCCAATTACTTAACCACTGTAGCACGCAGACTCTTTATCAATTGTATGAAACTATAATATTATGTAAACAATATGTGAAGGAGTACAAAAATGCTCTGATCCGTGAAAGAAATTAAAAACTGCGTATTTGAATCTTTGCTTATTCAGGAAAGTTTCGATTGATCCCTTGATGGCAGATTCGAGGCATCGAACAGCTTGAGGCTAAATGTATCGATCATTCAACGAGACATTAATAAAAGTCACCCTGCTATGTTTGGAATGCAGTTACGGAAACATGAACTTTAATACTCGCTTGACATTTTAACGGTTGGTATCAGATCTCATTGGAATGATGATCGAATAGATAAGCCAGAAAACATTCGTTAATCATTTTCACTCATCAATTTCAACACTGTCCTGAATAAGGATCGCATCACACAGACAAGAGCGAAAAATAAATAGAGCAAAACCTCTCTGAAATGATTCCTGTTCCTCCTAGAACCGTCCAACAGAAGTTCAACGCACAGGGACAATGCAAGTTGCTGCAACTACTCTGCGAATGCAATATTCCTAGCTACACCAAGAAAAGGGGGTAGAGAGAACCCCTCTGAATAGCGAAATACATATGAACGTCTTTCAGATGTACGTCAGATGTCATTTTGAATTTGATTAAATACGAAACTTTATCCCAGACGGAGGCATCAGTATCCAATCATATATCAAGTGTATTAGGAGCAGCAACTCAGTAATTAAATCCCCAATGGGTATCCGGTTTCGAGTTTATTTAATGAACTTTAGTTGAGACCCACTATCAAATGTCAGAAGAGTAAATATTTGCAGTCTTGAAGAAGTTACCACTGAATTGACGGATCAGGTTGGCAATATAATCTTACTGAAATAACATAGCTGAATACTACTGCAATATATTGTTATATTTGAAACTTTTTCGTTATAAATATTAGACCTAAACTACCAAGAGTGCATCAGTCACAGTAGTCGTATGCTTGCATGTAAGTGTGTATTACTTATCCATGAATTTGTATTAGATGTTATCATTAATTCTGGCATATCTTTGTGCAGCATGGGAAAAATTTACTATTGTCATTGATATAAAAAATAAAATTTTGTTCAGGCAGTCGAGAGAAATAAAGAGAGAGCGTTATGCATGCAAGCGTAGGTACCTATTAATATTTAATCAATTTTTGAAGCGATTATTATACAATATCGGGCTTTTATCAGACGTCAAAAATGTCGCAGGACTTGCATTTCGATTTGAAATCACATACCAGTTTGTGACAACGTATAATATGTGTTCGATAAGGAGATCTACTCAGTGCTATAGTTCTTGCCTGCATGTGAAAAGAAAACTTATTGTCAAGTCATAGACATTTAGGCACATGTCTATCTGATCTCATAAGTTGTATTGTACAATGCATCCTTCAAAATACTCGTCTTTGAATTCAAAACAACGCCTAGTATTGTTTAGCCTGCGCTAGCCTAGGCATGCTATTAGTAAATGCACCAAGCATGCTAATCCGGGGATCCCGGGATCAGAACAAGGCGGGATATCAGAAAAAGATGATGATTACGGCGATTTTAAAATAAATTCTTTGTGTGTGCCCCTCGGTAAAGATTTTTCAATAATGGAAAATGCATAAGTCTTGATTGCGGCGCTTCGTCCGTTCTTTATTCAGGCATAACATATCAATGAATGCCATCCATATACAATGAACTTCCTGCTGTTGTTGATATGAAGAACCAAATTTCTTGGAAGCTCCGTACGTCTTTATTGATCACGTTTAAAATACAGATTATAAAAGAAATATGCACGGATCTTCGGTCTTGTGCCTTCTTGGTGCGATGTTCAAAAAGTGCGAAAGTAGCAAAAAGCTCAAAAAGTAGCAGGTGCGAACTTCCGGCTACCATAAGACAATCACAAACTCTTCGGTCATTCAAGAATTTGTTCTTTGATCATTATTTTAAATTTGTAACGAGTTAACTTTCATCATCTTTTTTATTGTTCATTACCAAGTGATCTTCTTATCTTGATAGTTTTGTGTGAGAGCGTTGCTCGGCCATTTGTAAAAAGGATTCTTCCTAAAAATGCTCCGAGGATAAATAAAGATTATTATTATTATTACAGTGGACTGACTACCAGGTGAAAATCGATATTCTTCTCATAGATGCATAGAAAATATACCATCCAATAATTGATGTTTCTCGCCTCATATAATGGAATGAGCCCCATAATAACACATCCATATACCGACAATGATGCCATGCACGGTGGCATGCCGTACATGTCTACCGATATTGTTCTGCAACCTCACCGGAATCGGAATCTATTTTTGTATTTACCCTTTATTATTATTATTAGCCCGTATTTTCGTGTTTAATCAATGGGGTTTGTGCATGCCATGCCTCTGCCAGTAAGCTTTTGTCTCCTGTCAACGTCTTCTTTTCCTCTTGTGTTGATTGAGGGTTGGACGATGTGAGACTTCTTCATCGAGAGTGGTCCTGAGCATCACTCGCTCTCAACATGTCTCAATACCTCCTGCACTCTCCTGCTATGGACACAAGTAGGACATTGAAAATTCACTGTGCCGATGAGAGACCTGAGTCCACTGCAACGCGTGTTGCACCATTTCTCACATTGCTGGCAAAGAATGAAGTTGACCCCAACACCTTTGCCGCACACTCCACACGGGAAGCTTCTCGCTTGAACGGGGGAATTCTCTGCTGCCAATGATCATCATCTTGGTCTCCTGGGTATTCACTGTCAGGCCTTTGCTTTCCATATCCTCCTTCCATTCTTTAAACATCACAGCCACCTCTTCCTTGTTTTCTCCCGTAAGGACTAAATCATCCGCGTCGAGCAGCTCCTTCAGCCCACCATGCTTAAATGCTCAGCTTCATTAATAAGTTAATAAGAGCATTTTCATGAGCGAGGTCATATCACAAACTATAATGATTTTAAGTGTTTGGCCATTCCTGGAGTAATGGTGTGTTTTTGTAAAATGAATTGCGTAATCTCTTTAACCAGGAAAAACAAAACCACTAGGGTTGGACAACCCTGGTTTTATTTTCCTGGTTAAAGAGATTACGCAATTCATTTTACAAAAACACATGGTCATAATTCACTTTAAAATATGCAACTATGGTAAATGGGTCCACATTACTATCCAAATTCAAGAAATGAAACACTAATTTGGTGAATCATAATAATATGCCGATGAAAATTGAATCAAAAGCTTGAAATTTCAGACAAGAAGCACAGTCAGATCTCTACTTTTCCATGACTTGCATTATAATGCGTCCTCATGAAATTTACTTGAAGAGGGTGACACTTCTCAAGATCCACTTCCATCTCCAAATGCACTTTTTTCTGTCTTCCTTTCCTTGCGACCTTAAGTGCTTCGACACAGACGTGATCAGCCGCTAGAAGCTTCGCCGCGATCTCATTCAGTGATCATTTCACTTGCCTCATTTCGGTGAAAACATGATTATCAAGATTTACATTGCAATCTCCGAGACATGGATATTAACTTAAATTTTTGTTAATTATAATTAACGACTGAACATTTTGTGGAGAACTACCCATCTCTTTGCAATATCTAATGGAATTTTCTGTACATTTGGACTTCCTTGTTGGCATGACAGCAATCATCACCCGAACATCCGAAGCGCTAATGACATTGCACTTTCGTTGTATCCTGAAGTTAAGCTAGAACTCATTTCACTTCAAGTATATCTCACCACATCATCCCGCTGTTTTGGAAAAGTGAGCTGCATTGTTATTGAAGGCGTAATTGACTATAGTAGCTATTGTGAGGTAAGTTTATGACGCTTGTGGAGGTGATTTACATAGGATTTGTTATAGCATTTACACTTTTTAACTTTGGGATTTTTTATAACTTTTCATAGAAGTATCTACACTTCAAAATTGATCGCTTTCATTACTATAAGAGCAGCAGGCGGAATAAATTAATTGTCTAAAGTCTGAGAAATTGAAGGATTAAGACAGTTAGCAGTCAAAGAAGTCTGTCGGTTCCATGTTTTTGTTGTATTTCATTGCTGCATCAGGGATGACCGCTGTCCTTCTGCGACAGCGATAACTTATACCACTTCACTATGTGATCAATTATGCAGCAGCGAGAAAAAAATCTCCCATGTTTCCTTTGGTGTTAATTACTTTTTTCCCCTATTTTTATGTGTAATTGTAGCTGGCTGAATTATATTTTTGAGAACTTTCTTAAAATTCTCCAGCATAAATTAAGAATCTTGAAATCTTTATATCTTCTTGTGTTGCTTGCCATTGAAACATCTGAAACATCTTTATCCCGACTCATCTTTATCCCAAACTAAAAGAAATCATATCAATTAACCACAAAATCGTAAGCGCCCGATCCATGTATTGTTTACTGTGTTTGTGTGACATGACTTGACTTCATACAGCTGCATTCTCATCCGCAAACAGACTTCACTTTCAACTCGTGCTGCTGATGATGTAACAGGGCGATTCATTCCATTTCTACACAATGGCATTCACACATTGCATACAGCCATGATTTCGCGATGCCTCAAGAAGTGCAATAAGCAACGAAAAAAGCTCGCCGTGCGATAACCAATGTCGCACGGGAGCTCTTGTTATCGTTCGCTGTGCGATGAGATGGATGGTTGGGACGTCATTGCGAAATCACCGCAAGAATGAGGATATTCGAGTTGTGATGGGTTCTGAGATCGATTCCGTTTGCACTGCAGCAAAACTGCTACCGATGGTGTGGGTACGTGATGAGGACAGAATGACATGAGTGTGTCGGAAGTGTGATGGACCTCAGTGTGAATGCTGTAAGTAACAGAGGAAGACCGAAGAAGACCTGGTCGGAAGTGGTGAAGGAAGACATGAAAGCTGCAAAACTCCAACCTCAAGATGCGGTCAATCGTGATCTGTGGCGAGCTGCTCTCCGAAAACCGTCCACCCCTGCGAGCCAGGACAAACAGACGTGGATAGTGAATCAGTAGAAGCAAGCGATAACCACAGCACGTGAAATTTATCGATGAGGAAGAACTTTGCGTGGTTCAACTTAGAATGACGTTATTGCCACCGTTAGCACATTTTTGTGGTAGTTATCTGATCGAAGCATCAGGAAGTCAATTCTTTATCCTCTACAGCCGTTTGCATGGACAGATGGATATCTAAGTAATTCTCAGCTGCATTCTAAGTGAGTCGATGATAACTGCAAAATCTCAGACACTGAAATTGTTGAGGAAAAGTGTCAGAACGCTAATAGACGAGGTGATAGTTGAAATGCCTGTTCACAATACATGAGCCCAGGGATTGTCAATAATTGACTGTAATTTAATTGGACAAAAAAATTAATTAATTGAAATTTCAAAATATATCATTCAATTCATTGGAATCCAAAATTCGAACAGCTTTTGTAGCTGGATAGCATTAACTATTAATTTGATCCAAGATTTTCTTAACTTTACACATTACACAGCAATAAGCAACCTATGATCGTAGAAATCTCCTGGGTATGAAAGCAGGTTACATCGCTAATATAACAGCTAGGCCTACCATACTGCGAGTAGTCAGATTAATCAGACATGAGGATAATTTCCATAGAATTCTCTCTCACAGACGCAGAGATGCCCTTGGCGAGTTCATACATGTGTTCGTGATTCTCTCCTTTGTTTTCATCAGTGACGATTGAGTGGAAAAGTGTCGTCTGCATTTTAGAGCTGCGTGGTCAACTGTGGTTGAAACAAACACGAATTAGTGACGTGTCAAGAATCTTAACGTTATTGTTGCTTGATAACCTGAAATGCTTCTTATAATTGTGAATTGTGAAAAGTATAAGATAGAGGCGAAATTAGCGATCTAGGCTACTAACAGATAACAATTAATTGATTGGAATTGAAAAAACAGCAATCAATTAACTGAAAATTAATATTCGACAATCCCTGCCTGAACCTCCCCAATTACTCCTGTCTGTTATTTACCGTCGCATCATCTGGTGGAAGGTGAATTTGACTGACTGCACAAAGTTGAATACCTCATGGAAATATTGAGCATCATACAAACCCAATGCTCTCAGAAAACAACCTTCTGGTGCTACGTTGCCTCAAAGCATGCTGCAACCCCGAGAATCTTGCTTCCGTAAAACTGAATTGCTAAAGCTTCCCTGTGACGCCATGACACATCGCCTCTCTACATGAGAAGGTGGAAGACAAGATATATTTCCAAGCTGGCACTGATTTTGAGATCATTGATTACTAGATGAGAGCATCCGGTTCGTGTTAGACGATGAGTTGTATTCAATTCACATGATGGCTAGTGAATGAAATACCTTGTTCCATTATTTCAATAAGGGAGTTAACGTGTAGCTTACCCCGTTAACAGAAGATAATGATTATTTGAATTGAACAACAGTTATGTTATCTGCATGTTATGTTATGTCATGCAAATTTTGAACTTGAAATGATGTGAATAAGGCAATAAAGGATTTGAATGGGAGCTACGTCCTTATCAACTAAAGTAATCCTTGCAGATGATAATAGGAGTAGATGATAAACAATGCAAGCGGTCAGTCGTAATAATGTTACAAGGCAATCACTTTTTGACGTTCAATTGATGCCGAAATTTATGAAAAGTTGAATCTTTTAGTTGTTCTGAAAGGTGGCATCGCATTCATACATAATTAGATATGCGTAAATACTGAACAGTTGCTCTGTGGATGAAGGTGATTAAATGCGATAAAGATACATACCAAGCGGCATATGATGCAGTTGTGTGGAATACAATAAGAGTGCTCGAATGGTAAGCCTTTATCGAGTGAGTTTTGAGAAAAAGTAATAAAATGTAACACAACAGAAACTATGGAACACTTCATGAGCACAAAAGTCGGGTCATACCGGCCACCGGGCTACCCTTTTGTCCTGATAGTCAGTACATTTTCTGCCATTAGTAACAAGTTGGATACTAAATTGAGTAATTTATCCTGTGTTATAGTCCGGCAGCCAGAGCGAGTTTCTGCAGGGAACAAGGCCGAAAGTGAGACTTTCACAGAATGATGCACACCCTCTGCCTACTGCGAATCTGTACGTCTGCCGAGTTCTAGTAAGTTCCTCTTCTTGTCAGACAAGATCAAAGAAAATCACATGTAAATCCAATGTGACGCAGATTGCAGTCTTTGGCTAAAATGAAATTTTCTATGTTTTCGTTTATAAACTGAAAAGTATTAAGTCTACAGTCATAATTTTTGACAAGGAGTGTCTTCAGGTCATTCCCTATCATGTACATGTGCTTTTATCATGCATCTGATCGGGAATGTATGTGAGAATGTGGTTGAATGCGGATAAAGCTGTTAAAAATGTTTATGGTTGCCGACATTAAGAGGCTGGCCAAATCTAAATGCGTTTCGCTACATAGACAAGGGTGCATGAACATGAAAAGAAATGACCTGAAGACATTCCATGCCAAAAATCATGACTCTGGGACTAGTACATTTCGATTGATCAGAGAAAACACAGAAAATTTCATTTTAGCCAAAACTGCAATCTGCGTCCTATTGGTTTTACATGTGTTTTTCTTTGATCCTGTCTGACAAGAAGAGGAACTCACTAGAACTTGGTACATGTGCCAATTCGTAGTCGGCATAGGGTGTACATCATTGTGTGAAAGTCTCATTTTCGGCCTCGTTCCCTGCAGAAACTCGTTCTGGCTGCCGGACTATGAGGTGCACATCATTCTGTGAAAGTCTCATTTTCGGCCTCGTTCCCTGCAGAAACTCGTTCTGGCTGCCGGACTATTACTGAGGATGCGAGAAATATGCTGCAAACTGATTTTCTTGTAGAAGACATGCTTTAGCAATGAAGCACGTCGATACAAATCGTCCTCTCTTTGCGCTTAAGATGCCCTTCTGGATAAAGTTCAATTGAATGTTCGATGCGCTCAAGATAGCTTGAACTGCTGGAGGCAAGCTCTTGGACACTTGTAAGGGCGAAGAAATTGTATTCACATCTTTTGAAGTGATGCTGGCGTTGACGCCTGTAAGAATCCGCTTCTCGACGCTGTTCATAAAGAGAATTATGATGTGATGATAGTGTCACACGTATCATTGACAGCAGAATATATCCCATCTATATGCGGTGCGTTGTCGCATTTGTTATCAGCTGATTCTCTCAAATGTTCGATTTTAATGCTTAACCAGACCTTGAGTCCTCGCAGTGAATTCGCCGGGGGCGAACATTTTTTCAGACTCATTTTAACTGGCGATTAGCGAAATTTATTCTTACGAGAAACTTTTTGTCGTTTTGGTATTTAAATTACGAGAATTAATCAAATAATAATTTCTAGAAAACGTTTTGCAGGCCTAGGCCTAAATGGCAATTTACATATTTTTCTGCATGCGCATGCTATTACTTGATTCCATCAGTAGGCACCAGTTAACGGCATGAAGGGTAATATTACCCTCCATAAATAACCGGTAATTTTACATCACTAATCTGATCTATATAAAGCATCCCTTTTATCATTCAGCTAGGCGTGTTGCTTAATAGTTGTTTTTGTATTATTTTGCATATGGAATTATGTTCACCAAGATTGTGAATATCAAAAGTAAATCCAAGAAATTGCAGAAAATTACGCCTTTTCCCTTAGTCAGGGTGTCAAGTGAATTATTGTGCAGAAAAAATAGGAAATATAGGAACACATACAAAGTCACAAAATAATCAATAAATTGAACAACTCTATGAATTATCAAACTAAAACATGTTGTACAATGAAGCTTTTTTTACGTCACTACTCCCCATACTTGGGGCTTGGACGGTGCTGACATAGTCAGACTTATGGAGCGTTGTAGTACTGTTAGTCCGGATGCCCTTCCTGCCGACTTCCAATGACACCTTCGGGGCTCGACCTCCGGACCAAAAGGTTGCTAGGCCAAGCACTTAACCACTGTGCCACGGAGACCAGAATGTGCAGGCTCAACTTTGTACAATGTTGTGGCAAAATAGAATAGTACGTATGTATTGAGCTGAGAAGTTCTAGCGACTAATTATAAGTTTGTAACTGCGTAAATAACACATCATGACTCAAATCAATTGAAAGTCAAGCGTCGTCTATTCAGAAGACGATTGTGACACGTCTACTCCTGAATAAGTTCAAATCAACAGTGTTACAGGCTTTCGACCTTCCTCAGAGGTGAAAATACAGAGAGACAGAATCACATTGGAATTTACAGATGGTCTCTCCCCATCACAACAGCCATGAAGGTTCACCCATCATTGCATTCAAAGTACATGCACATATGCAATACTGAATGATTGTATATCTTGAGCTTTCAATAAATATCTCTTCGTGAAGAGACAAAACTAGAGTTGGATTGCTTTTTGATTTATTGAGAATTTGAAATATTATCATGGGTGATGAAGCTCATAGGGGGAAACGCAGGGAATCCTCTTTTTACATTTCTATTAAGTTAGCAGAACTATAAAATGGAGATTCCCTTCGTTTACCTCGTATGAACCTGACGAATTTCGGGATTCTTCATGCGCAAAATACGAGTATATCAGTGAAGTGAAGTTGTAATTCAAATAATAGCAAAATATCCAATTCTCAAAGAAAACAACGAACTTCTAAAAAGGAGAGAATGGATCAAAGTATTACGGACGTCAATTGAAAGCAAAGAATTGTCATAATGATTCCTTGTCACGTAAAGAGATCTTCATTTCAAACAGTTATTAATAGCAACTTGTTGTCCGATACAAGGAGAGAAATGTTAACAAATGGAGTTGCACACCACAAGACAGACGTTGAGGTGGATGCACACGGCTGCGTGAAAATCAATTATCTAGAAGATTATTTGAGTCAATTAGAAGCTTAGAACAAGTCACCGATATTCAACAATTTAATACTCACGCACAGTGCACGACAACAAGTTGGAAAGTACCAAAAATTGATATGAAAACTAGGACATGTCTTTTTAATAAACCTTGTCATTGAATAACAGCACGTTCAATGTCTCCTCTTTGAGGAAGAATATTGATAATGTCTTAGATAATGTGAATTCGTAACATATGGCATAATCATGAGATTATCACTGGATTAAAGCACAAGACTGGATTGACAACAAATCAGTATATTCGTAGTCCCAGTATATTGAATATCTGGAGAATGACAGCTATTAAGTCAATACAAGACAGCAACACCCTTGATTCCCCGACCGCACTCGCCTGACCCAGGAATCGAACCGAAGTCCGCGTGGAGATGAGCTTGCACCTCCTTCACTAGGCCACGCTGACGGTACAAACGGAATGTGAGTGAAGACAGAAATCATCTCCAAATGACAGAGTTAATTGACGTGTTGATATGCTGTCTCGCTGCAACATGAATGCTGGTAACCGCCTATCAATAATAATAGGACAATGAGCTGTCGATATCACTTGGAGATGACTCCTGCCTTCACTCGCATTTCTTGTGTACTGTCAGCGCAGCCTATAGTCCGGCAGCCAGAACGAGTTTCTGCAGGGAACGAGGCCGAAAGTGAGACTTTCACAGAATGATGTGCACCCTATGCCCACCACCGATCGGCACGTCTGCCGAGTTCTAGTGAGTTCCTCTTCTTGTCAGACAGAATCAAAGAAAAACACATGTAAATACAATGGGACGCAGATTCCAGTTTTTAGTTAAAATGAATTTTTCTATGTTTTTCTGATTAAACGAAAAGTACTGAGCCCAGAGTCATAATTTTTGGCATGGAATGTCTTCATGTCATTTCCTATGATGTGCATGTGATATCATGAAGCTTCTGATCGGCGATATATGTGAGAATGTGGTTGAATGTGGATAAAGTTACTCAAAATGTTTGTGTTTGCCGACATTAGGAGGCTTGCCAAATCTAGATGTGATTGGCTTTATAGACAGGGGTGCATGAAAATGAAAGGAAATGACCTGAAGACATTCCTTGTCAAAAATATTTACTCTGGGCTTTGCACTTTTCGTTTAATTGGAGAAAACATATAAAATTTCATTTTATCCAAAACCATTGGATTGACATGTGTTTTTCTTTGATCCTGTCTGACAAGAAGAGGAACTCACTACAACTCGGCAGACGCGCCGATCGTTGGTAGGCACAGGGTGTACATCATTATGTGAAAGCCTCATTTTCGGCCTCGTTCCCTGCAGAAACTCGTTCTGGCTGCCGGACTACTAGTGAAGAAGGTGCGATCTCGTCTCCACCGTGAACTTCGGTTCGATTCCTGCGTCAGGCGAGTGCGGTCGGGGGATCAAGTGTGTCTTTTACTGACTTAATCGTTGTCATTCTCTTTAGATAAGACATCAAGAGTCTTTCATCGACAGAAAGATATTCTCAGATAAAGTGCTGTAGTATAACATAGCTATTAGTGCTTCGTAGCCCCATGTGAACCATTTCAGCGACATTTCATTGCGTAACATTGCATGGGAGTGTAATCACACGAATGAAGATTGTATAATAACACACAATACTGTCAGAACCCACTATCAGCATTGCCGCAACCACACGATGTTTTGTCCTTGTCTATCAATCTCATCATGATACTTGGACAAACCGAGTGCGTGCATTGGACATACACATTGTCCGTTGCAGCACTCAAACTTCATTAAAATTGCTTGAGCAATGTGAGTCAAGTCTCGATTTTTCAAAACCAGATATGCAAGAGAAATATCTCTGGAGTTGTAGACAAATGTGGAAGAAAGATTGACATTTGTGATAGTGCTCTTGTCATGCACAAATTCTGACAATGATAAACATGAACTTTGAAATATTCCCTTCAAGAATTTACTGTCAATTATAAAGTCTACAGTCGTTCATTTAAAGTAAATACAACTAAAAAGCCACTTCGTGACGAAGAAAAACTTGAGACTAAGCAAGTTCAAACATGTTTAATTACAACAATAAAAAAGGAATGTATATCTCGCTTTAAACACACAACAACGAACACTCAACTAAGCTATTCAGAAATGCGGTATCAAATATCAGAATTTTTCTATTCTGCTCAAGACAAGCTAGTGGGGATATTCCTCTCTCCCGAAAACTACACCGAATTTGATGAAGAATTCAGGAAAGTATGTGAAAAAACGAATTGATAATTGGGGACCATTGATAAAGCGGCTGGTACGCGAAGCGTATGGCGCATAGAATATGAGTTTTCAACATTCCCGTACATTGGAATAATTTTTGGGGGCAGATTATCAACGATTCTTGTTTTTCACGTTGTGAAGCTCCCGACTGAATCCATCAACTGTATAACTCAGGAAAGAATGTCTTGACTCTTTTTGAGAATGCTCTGTAGTCTTTATGATGGAATGTCTTGCGATACAGTTAAATTCTGACTATTTTATGCTTATTATTCCAAAGTTTCCTAAGTCTACAATCTAAATTTAGATACAACTCAATAGTTAGTGTATCTAATAGTTTCAAGTTTAAGTGCGTTTTCAAGCGTGCCGACTGTTGAGTCAGATCAGGGAATTCCTTGAAAGGAAAAGTGACCTTGCAGCTTGATGAACAAGCTTTTGATAAAGTAGAAAACAAAAAATAAGTAGGTAGATGATAAATATTTAGACAAGTAACCTGGCAATTGATAAATTTATCAAATCTCAACAGATGTAACCACCGCGAGACATGTTTTGGCCTGTTGGGCCTCATCAGTCGTGGGTAGGTTTGAACCAGCGACGTTGGAGCTAGAGGACGTGCAATCATACCTTCTAACCACAAGGCCACCGGACCATCTGTTGAGAGCGTGAGTTAGCCAGGAAGGCACTGCTTTAACGAAGGCACGTGGAGGGCGGACTGCTTTCTGCAATCACTTAATACCGCATCCGAGATTGAGGCGCTTCACGCAAGCGCTACTTATTACATGCTTAGACAAGTAACCTGGCACTTTCTGCTTTTTGCTGCGTTAAAGCAGTGCCTTCCTGGCTAATTCACGCTCTCAGCAGATGGTCCGGTGGCCTTGTGGTTAGAGGGTATGCTTGCACGTCCTCTAGCTCCAACGTCGCTGGTTCAAACCTACCCACGACTGATGAGGCCCAACAGGCCGAAACATGTCTCGTGGTGGTTACATCTGTTGAGATTTGATAAAAGTAGATGATAAAGTAGAAAACACGATTGCCTCAGTAGACGAGCGATCTACTGTACAGACTCGTATTGAATGTTATTTCCATCGTTCATAATTAATGATGTATGTGGTTTATACTGTATACAGTAAAGACTTTCATAGTAGCTACATTGACAATATGATACAATACAGTGTTACTGGTAATTACCCCTAAAAATCTGTTTCTGAGTATTGGTTTTAATTATTTTGTATGATCGGTTTGACTTTATGTTCTTACTTTAAAACCTATATTGCATCCTCCTGATAGTGAACTCTCCTCATAGTGGATTTTTATCTGGTCTCTTGAAATTTACTACGTAGAGGTTCGACTGTAATAAGTTTGAAAAATGTTAAGCTGATCAATGCTACTACTTAGTAACAGTTACCCAGTAGTGTGCATGTGTCCTATAATTGTAACAAGACATGATTTTGTAGTCTGCTTGACCTGTGAGCAGTGTTGCCACAGCGGCCAACTGGAAAGAATTCCGCCGCGACGGTCTAGGTGTGCCGATTCCTAGACCTATGTATGAATCGCTTTATTAAAGATAGATAAAGCAATTTTGGGGATCGATTTACAGTCACACGCACGTACATCACGCAATTTAGCAGCCTATGTAAATAATGATGCATACTAAATTGAGTAACCTGATTTTTCTTTTGTTTCCCATGCCCTCCCATCATAGGTACCTTATCATCATCTTAATGGATTCCAAAGCAGTGAGTTTAATGCGTATCACATATGCTTCAATTGCAACTCTACCCATTCACTGATCAAGTAATTCAATTTGAAAAAATAGCACAAAACAGATGCTGAGTTACGCAGGACTACTGACGGGACCATTCCATTAATAAGAGAGGCTAGACAACATTCAGAAGTTTTGATTTTAGAAGTAATTTCAGAGAGATTGAAAATCTAATGGTTAAATCGCTAAATCATGACGAGGTGTGAAGCGAGTATCTGAGATTGAAACGTTCCAATACTGTAGGAACATCATGCAAGTTGACACGGACAAGAAGCTGAAAATCCGCATCTGCGTTTGTTACCTGTAGGATAATTAAGCTTGCACCGAATGATCAAAAAATAGGACCGGAATTCTCAAATTCCAAGAATTCCGCCAATTCCGCCGCTGTGGCAACACTACCTGTGAGAGAACATCTCTTCCCAAGTGAAATCTTGGATAAAATATATGTCGATATTGCGGCTTCGTTAGGAAAATCAAATACTAGCTGAAATTGCTTCTTAAATGATGGTTTCATCAGCGGACCTGCCATTGTCAAAGTGAGACAACAAATCCAATAAGTATCTCCAGAACAACATCTTGAGGAAAATGCACACGGCGAAACGTACAAGTTGCTACATAAGTGAATAGAATTCATACCATGGCGAACCTTCATAAATCGAAGCTCAGAATGAATCCGCTCATCTGATACAACATTCACATCAAGCCATGAGATTTCGCGCCAGAATATATGAAGTTCATGTGATTAGTCTACGCCTATAAGCGCAATGATAATTCCCTTCAAGCATTTCATGAACGTCGTGACAACACAAAATGAAGAAATGAAACATGCTACATGACATTTTTTTCTCCATCAAAAAACTTATACGGACTTGCATTAACATGGCAAAGTATATTTCCGATTCGTAGAAAGATGATTTTCAATAATTGCAAATTTTTTGTTATTTTCATGGCACAAGATTATTTTTTGGGTGGTGGAAATCATACAGCCACTCATATTTCCATATTAACACTTCGATAGAACACGAATCCATGAGCAAACACTTCAATTCGGTTTTAAATTACTTCTCAAAGGACACATGTCAAAGTAAGATATGCAATGTCGCTTCGTAGATTCATATTTGAAATATTTTTGACGGAAAGATCTCGGAGATTCAAAATTGAATTGCTAGATCTGCTCAATCAGCGAAAAGCCATAAGTCATTCTCGAAAGTAATCTTTGAAATTCCAAAATAAATAGAAGGCACATTTTTACATACAGTCAGATTTTAATGCTTGAATATCATCATTAAAAATTTGTATGTGAGCAATCTTATCGTCCCTTTGTTGGGCAACATTTCATGTGGCATTGCGTGATCAATCAAGAAATTCACGAAGTCACAGTCGATTAATCACCCACAGCAGTGATTCGAAAATCATAAAAAATGATTTGTGAAAAGCTCTGCTCATGCTCAGGTGCCGATATATTCAGCAGATTGGTAAGCCTATTCAAAACAAGTTTCAAGTGTTAGAACTGTAGAATTCGACCATGCATGAAACAAAACGTGAAAAGAATGAAGCTTACGTTTCAGGCAGCGTTCTGTTATTGAGGCATTTGCCATATGAGTCGATTTGTATCCATTTGGAAAGCTCTTTGACTAGTGAGTCACGATCAGAAGCCGCCATGCAATTTGATTGGAGATAGACAACGGCTCCCAATCCTTGCTCGCGAATCAGACGATTCTTTTCGTCCACCGATAACAGATAACGATCGGTAGTTAACCAATCACCGTTCAGAACTTCTTTACCAGTTAAAGGAAAATCCGAGTGACGTTGGAATGTGGCGCTGAGATTAAATATTCGTGTAGTGTCGTCGCGAAAAAGCATAAGGTTATTGATAGGTGATTCTTCGTGAATAAGAGCCCAGAGGTCTTCCGAACGTCTTGGTAGCGGCAAATCTTTCACATTGATGTCAGTACCGTAGAAGAGGATGACCTGAAAAAGAATTGTAACAAATTATAATTAACGCATAAAATTCAAGGAATCAAAACTCACGCTTACAGGTAAGTCAAAATCATGCGATCGGCGAAGACAATAGGAAATCAATAAGCTAGATAAGAAGCTGCAAAAGAGTTAGCAACAAAATATGCTACCTATAAAGTTTTCCACACTGCAGAGATGCTATCATTCAGAAATGCTTTAATATGACAATTAAGTTAATCTCAAAGAATATAAGTCTCCTCTTGGGCACATAAATCTGGGCTATATCGTCTCATAGCCACACTCCGACATTGACAACTGAAAATTGGTCTTCAAACTCTTGAAAACTCCATAGAAATGATCTACATCCGATGAACGATCATTTTTTCCGCACAGGAGGTCAAATGGCGGGTCACGAAGATTGAGGCGGTTTACTAGACATGTGACTGATATTTGAACGGAAAGCCATTTTTGGCACGTGCTCTATCCGGCGGAACAATCTTGCCGTAGTTAGTGACATAAGCAATGAAATTTCTTTGGAAAATAGTCAAATGAAAAATCGACTTTGGATGCCATAGGCAGTTTGTACCATTCGGAGCCGCACTGGCGCACGGATGAAGCGCACGGCGGTTTCTACGGCGGCCAATGAATTGAGAGCTTAGAATGATGACATGAGAGTTCTAAGGATATCTTTCTAATCAATGCCCATACGAACTAGCACTCGTCTTTGCAATATTTTATGTGACAGGAATGTATAGACAATGCGTCCGCTCCATATGCAGAGATTCATGCGAGTTCATTTTAAGATGAAAAAGATCACAGATCAATTCAACGTTTAAGCATCAATGCTTCCCTTTCAATTTAAAACTTAAAATAGCGATTTTTATAAGATGAAGACAATTGACATTCAAAAATCTTTAGGTCAGGAGCACGTGGTTCCTATCCGTCACTTTCATAGAAATAGATTGTTGTTTATCTGAAACTGACTAGAATGGAAATTGACTCAAGGTCGCGGCACATCCGGGGGAACTAAGTTGGGGCATGAACCACCAATTAAAAGCTTCGATTTACACATGTGACTGATTCTAACCCAATCATACAGACGTTGGCAGGTGCATCTAAGTGAAAATGCGTGCGATTTATGTGCCACTATAGTGTATTGCATGAAGCTTAACTTCCATTCTAGAGGTTTTATTGTAGTCAATTTCTATGGTCACTTTGGGTTCCCTGTGGATTCACTTAACTCAAGATTTCCTGCAGCGCATCACTTGTGTATAACTGGGTATTACTGCATGTGATTGCTGTCTTATTTCAATTCCAGTGCGATCTCACATGTAAACGCCCAAGTGTTGAGACTGTTTCAATGTGTGGGTGTTCTCTAACACAGCAGTTCGCAGCAATTGTTAACTGATTCCTGTGCATGCAGTCATATTCGTGAAACCGTAAGAATGACGTCAATGACAATGCTTAGAGCCTTGATTAAAGAATGGTTACTCGCTTATTCAGGGACAATAATTCACCGAAGCGCGATTCACGGAGACAAAGACAATGCTACAATGTAAACAGCGTGACAACGTGTCACCGAGATATAAACAACATCCTGTTCGTCAAAAGAATCGTGTGACAAGCATCCCACGAATTTCGACAAACTGATGATATGGTCAAATTGCTTCCTCATCAACTTCTTCCTCGAGGAAAAGTAGACTGTTTTCGATTATGAAGGACGAAAACAGGACACAGTTTTCATTTGCTGTCACACTCCAATGGTGTGCTAGACAACAATACAGCTTCATGAATTTTGATTCGGTCAACAGCTCTTAGAAGCTTGGCAAGCCACAAGTACTACGGAATAACTTGCAAAAATTGACACCTTAATTTTCCAAATTATTCAAAAAGTCTGGACACCATTGCCAACTCCATTTTATTGAATTGTTGGACGAATTACCAGGCTCATCAAAATTTTGGGTAATTTACGGAAATTGAGGAAAATTATAATTCTTGGGGTGACTAGTTACCCCTGTTCAACGAATAAGAATTTCATGTACAGTTGCTTACTTGCTTTACTTTTTCTTCCATTATCAATTCTTCGTAGGGGAGGACGGTTTTCCAAATGGATTTTCTCTACAAATCAAGGTTGGCAGCATCACTTGCCTTCAGGCCAAGCTCCTTGCAATCAGCAAGTACCGTTTCGCGCCCCGTCTTCTTAGGGCGGCCTCTCGGCGTTGGCCACGGTAGGTCCATGCCATACACCTTGACACAGTTATCCTCTGACTTCCGGAGAAAATGCACGAACCATCTAAGTCGGGTCCCTTTTAACACGGCCTTGATGTCTTCCAAGAAGCTGCAGAAGCATGGAAGAGGCGAACCTACCCTTCAAAGATACATCCATCATGCAACGGATCATTCTGCGCTCTGCTGTCACCATTCTTTGCTGATCTTCGACTTTATGGGCCATGTTTCACTACCGTATGCTTGTCTATGACCTCACACACGCGTCATACACTTGGCCTTTCATCCATAAAGGAGTTGCCTTCGATGTTAGAAATGGCGACAACTCACGAAACTTTCGCCAACCAGATTGAACTCGTGCAGGTAATGCAGCCCCTGAACCACCACCGGTTTCCATCATGTCACCAAGGTAGCAAAATCTGCTCATAGCCTGATACGTGTGACCCACCAATGAAAATGGAACGAGTTGTTCTTCACTTGTGGTTGACAAAGAGCGCATTTGGCCGTGACAGGGTTTACACATGAGGGACGACTCAACTGAGGCCAAGCTCCCTCTAACTCCGATACATCTCTTGTGCGTCCATAAGCGGCAAACAATACATTTGACAGAATTGGAGTCGGACCTTTTTCGACAAGTACTACAGGGAAACTTGTCGCACAAAATTCACTGCTCAGCGTGATCTAATTCATTTGCACCCACAGCTGCGAGACTGACAAGCATGACAAGTGCGACTTCTTTGCAAGTGTGGTGCAGCAGATTGAACCGATTTCTATGTAATTGCGAGAAAATCTACCTCAAAAATTCAACAATTAGATCCAAAAATGAAAGAGTTTCCAACACAGAGGTCTTTTAACTTTGTTCCCTGATACATAACGGCAAGATGAACCACATAATTAGATTGTTTAACCGTATCATTTTACTAGAAGTGCAAACTGATTCAAACAGATGGCACATGCAGGAACTTAATAAGTGGGCAAAAAGAAATTTTTGGTACCTTTCAGAGATAGGAAAAATAGTCGTGCGCCTGCTGCGATCGCCACGACTCCTTCAGATTCGAAGAATTCAGATCATGGCGCAAAAGTTTTCTCGACAATGTTATGCCCTCCGATCATTTTTAAAAAAGTTAGCAGGCGCATGAAAAAACGTTCACAAACTTCTCTGTAGAACTTGACATCGTCTTTGTCTCTTTGAGGTGTGATCCGGTTGATAACAGTCATTGAAACTTCGCACAATTTGGCATGTTTAATGCTGAACTGGCTGCTCATTGTTCGATTGCTATGGTATTATGTCAGCAGATTGTGCCATTTCATTAACGTTACATGTTCCAATGCTTCCCTTCTAGTCAAACAGAAGAAGAGACGACCTGTCTAATTCTGTAAGATGAACATTTCAAAGATTAGAAGATCCGTCTGAACTGCTGATATCCAAGCAGAAAAGTTCTTGGATTGCGATGTCTAATGTCTAAAGAGAAAACATTTGAAGTCATGCTCTAGTTGATCATTATATGTCATAGTAAGCTACAAATAAAATAGAAAACACAGCAGAGAGATTCAGAACATTCTGGTAAGTTGACAAAAAATGCTTCCCTCCTATGTCATAGATTTCTGTCTATGATGCAGAAATCCAGCAATCTTGGATAGAAATTGAGCGTCATGAGTCTCTGACAAACCGACAAACCAATTAGATAGTTTAGAAACGGTTTCAGAAATCATTGATCACGCGGTCCGATATCTATGCTTCATACGACTCATACATCAAGGAAACAATGTCAGTCTGCAGAAAACTGTGGCGACAATGCGGCTACAGCACTCTCGATTAAACTCGCGCTCGTGTAATCGCTCGTGGTGGAACTTTTAATTAGACCGGGTTGAGGGGCCGGTGGACTTAATTAGCACGTCTGCAACAGTGGATCTTTCCTTTCGACGTCGGCACCGTAGAAAAGGATCAATCACATGGGAAAAGAAAAATGTAACGAAAATATTCTGCGGTTCACATCAGGTCACATGATCTCAAAATAATTTCTATCAGCAAAGTCGATAAATGGAGCGTTCGTGACAGATGAATCCCTGGAGAAATTAATCTAATTTCGATCAAACGCTTTATTTTATGTCTGACTGAAGATAACTCTTTTCCTGCGTTTAACTGCATGATTGAGAAACAAGAATGTTCTATTTCAATTTTCAGATGAAAAAGCCTTTCAGACAGGTTAGTGCTTTGAATTGAAAGTTCGTACAAATATTGTTTTCATCTTCAAAATAACTAGCGACATTATTGTAATAGCTGAACGAGGAAGAAAAGCTCTCATTTTATTTGATAATTCAATAAATCGTGCACATTTTAATGCTTTGATGTATCATACACTGACGTTTTGCAGGGGTCTCACCCTAAAAACCATAAATTCAAGGAAATATAAATCAATATATTTTTATACAAAATCTGAATAAATCTGTAAAGCGAGATTAACTTTGATAGAATGCTGATTCAAATGAAATAGACTATGAAGTCTTTCGTCTCTTCAATAACTGCACTAACAACAACGAAATGTCTTTGGTAGAATGCTGGTTGTTCAAGAACAAGAGATTGGGACAATCAGCAACAATAATAACAAATAAGAAGTCTAACAATAACAAGCACTATGATGATTCGCTTCCTTTGGGTTTCTTTTCGCAGTGAGCATTCAAGTTTTGCACCAGTTCTTCCAATGACTGTTCCGCACTTGTTTTCGATGCCTGTGCAACTAGGGCCGCGTGGATCAGATTATTTTTCTGTTCGTTTTTGGTGCTGACCAAACTCTCTTTCATGGCGTGTTCGGAAGCATCATTTTGATATTTTATCACTGTCTTTTCCTTTCTGATAGAGGCTTCTCGATTTTCCTTTTCATTCTGCCAACTGACTAGCTGACCTTGATATCTCTATAATTTTTCATTTTCCTTTTGTTTAGTTTCAGCAAGCTTTTTCGTCTTTTCTTTCTTTTCTTCTTCAATCTTGAGGGCTTCAAAGTAAACAGAGCGAGCCTTTCGACAGCGCGCCAGCAAGTCCTGAGTGATGACGACGAATTCTTCCCCACCACTTCTTGCTATTTCTTCTTTGACGGCATATCATGACATCTAAATTGAATGATGAGTTTTTTGTGAATAACATAATTATGATGTGAATTGGCAAAACTCTAAAATCACTCAGAATAGTGAGACTACACTGGCAATTGAAAAGCAGAAAATTTAGCAAAAATCATGTGTAGGTAGGAAGCCTTCTAAAGTGTAGGTCGTTAAATTTTGAAATTCAAGGAATTCAAAGAAGAATATAAATCAAGGAAATTCAAGGAAGAAAATTGCCCCTTCAAGGAATTCAAGGAAGAGTGAGACCCCTGGTTTTGTCTATTTATTGTTTCATGATTTATTTATTTCTGCTCTTCTCTTTGAAGCAGAATGGTGGTGCTTTCATCATCATCAACATTTTATTAGCCATGGCAAATATATGCCGTTGGAAAGATGTACAGCTACAATGTGCGAACCACAAAGGTCGCCTGGATACACCAATACAGCGTGAATGTACGTGTAGGCAATGTTGAAAATAGTGCTGATACAAAGTGCTTTTTGCTACAAAGCAGGGATACGGAGTCGGAGTCCCGCCACTGTAAACCAAACTGTGCCCAATATGTGACCGATTGTGTGCCCAACACATGTGACGTTTGCCACTGCCTTTATGTGACCATGAGCCCAAAATCGGTCACATTCAGCTCGGCAGATATGTGACTTAACGTGACTAATATGTGCCCGACCGTTCATGATTATCGCTTCTTCAAATTATTGTGATAATTAAAGCCCACTACTTGTTTAGGTTTTGGAGAGTAGAAGTACTGCTTCTAAATTAAATTGAGCTATAAATTATGGTTTAAATGATTCCACTTCCTGGTGGGAAGAAAAGACCATTCTTTCAATTGAGGAACTTAGGGAAAGAACAACAAATATTTGCAAATCATTAGATGCATATTCTACTTTCCATTTACTTCTAAATTAACCATCAATGCTTAATTCAGAATGTCTTAATCATTGTATGTTGCTCAGCGCCAACCGCCACCTGATGTTCAAAAACAAATAGACAAGCTGATGCAGTAAACACCTTATCTATACGCCAATAAAACAATCGATGGCTGTGGCAGCATCTATTACTGTTTTTACCAATAAAATTGTTTGATTGAACCATCTATACATTAATTCAATTTTGTATGGACTCATTTCTGAGGACATTGCGATTGAAGATTCTATTTGGGAATAGGACGTCATTATGTAATTTCTCCCAGTTTGTTGTTCTCAATGTAACAAACAAGCAGACCATTGACATGAAGCTCATTTGTTTCACGCTGTCTAGGCAAGATAATACAACTTCCCTTACAACACGATGATTCAACTTCCCGGCGAGATCAAGCAGACTTAACGAAGACTTATGTCACATTTTTCAATCACACAATCATTATCCTGAATAAAACAGTTATCAATACGATAACATCTTCTTGCCAATGATCTCTTTGAACAAAACACGCCGCAAAGTATTCGGAAATCAATTTGAATTATTCTCATCGAGCACTCGCTGCATATGCATGATCTATGGTGATTCATCATCGGTCACATATGTGACCATATGTGACCAATATGTGACGAAGAATGTGTCACACTTTCAAACTACACAATCATTATCCTCATTAAAACATTGTTTAATCAAACCAAGTTCAATGTGATATTATCTTCTCACCAATGATATTCTTCAGAAAAACATGGCGAAAAGTATTCGCAAAATCAATTTGAATTATTCTCATCAAGTACTCGCCGTATGTGCATGATTTATGATGATTCATCATCGGTCACATGGAAGTCACATATGTGACCAAATGTGACCGATGTGATGAAAATGCGTCGGGCACATAATCGGTCACATATTGGGCACAGTTTGGTTTACAGTGTCCTATCATTTTTGCTGGAGTCGGAGTCTTATCAAATGATAGGACTCCGGCCTATAACTAGACCCGAAATAATATCATACAAGCAAATTATTTACCCTCGTCCATAGCTGTCACTGTCTTGATGTCAACTTTCTCCGTCAAACAAAAGTATAGAGACACTGTTGCATACAAAGCTTATAATAGTTAAGGGAATGAACCGTGACATTCAATGGCATTCTGGTGGGCATTCAATGGGTACCAACAAAGAGAAAAAAGGATTGTCTTTTCACTCGGTGATTAGTGGAGAAGACAAACCTTCCTAGCCTCGATCACACCTACGCACCAAAGGTCACATCAGAGACAAAAATAAAATACTAGTTTGTTTGAGAACATTACCTCTTACCCAGACATTAATCTTGTATGATGGCTCCTCCAAAGCGGATGTTAAAATCGAAAGTGTGCTCATATTTTTTGGAGAAGGATGGGGTTTTTCCTGCCTGGTAGAGACTGGAGAAAAACCGTGTGAAGCACACATCAAGCAGATGGGAGGAGCCGAGTCGCATGCATCCGACTCAATGCGACATTTGATGAACTTTCATCGAAAATGATTGATAATTGATACAGCAATGATCATTAAAGATAGGTTCAGGTAAGCCTATAATGATCTATGATGTAGGTTACCTGTTTTTTTTCAAAAAAACTAGGCTTATATACTTGCCACCCGCAATCGGAGTCCTATCAAAATGATAGGACTCAGCATCCCTACTGCAAAGACTTTACAGTTCACACGTTACACTATGGAGCAAGGAAATTGAATACATATATAGGGTATTTTAATCAAAAATCATTTTTAAACAGCTTTTTTCAACATCTTCAAAACACAGGAAGGACACGAGTGCATCATGTGGTCAATAATACATCGAAACTTGAAATACAGCGGACACCTCCGTATTACGGACAGTTAAGCTCAGTCCCGAATAATGTTCGTATCATCACCGGTAACTCCATATTGCGGACACCTCTAAAATGCGGACACTAAGGCGCAGTCTCGACGGTGTCCGTAATATGGAGGTTCTACTGTACATGGCTCAAAGAAAGAAGGTCGAAAAGAAAGAGATGAAAGCCTACCGAGATACTGCTTTGTCTCATTAATTCTGCGTAACTTTCAAGCTTTCCATTTTTATGGATTACTTATTTTTATTTTTTTGATATCTCAAACAGTTTATGACATTTTTGTTAAAATTCTGTGTTAGCATGTCTCAATGCCCATGCCCTACTAAGGTTCTAGGTTGCATTCCATGGGTAGATCAGTTTAAAGTTTCCTAACGACATTCAGTACAATTTCTTTATTCTGTATATCTTAATAGAGGCTAAGCCGAAACATTGGGAGTATACAACTGCACGGTCGCAGAAAATTGTTTTTATTATTCTAGGGTAAGTAGGACATTTCTGAAATATTTGAGAATGTGTATATTATACAATTTGGACCGCGACTTTGGAGGCAAGGATCTGCATTTTCCCTCGAAATTATAGAAAGGATTTAGTACTATTCTTCTAAATTTTCTGTTATTTCATGTTTCGATGACAAATTGTTCACATCTGAATTAGATCTGGTCAGGTTTTGGCGACCGGTTATTTACACATTTTTCAAAATTTTATTAAAGAGATTATCTCACTCCTTGGCTGTAACACCAAACCGGACGAACTAATAATAATAATGCTTTATTGGCTTACAAAGTGAATGCGGTAAGCGCAGTACAATAAGGTACAGAGACTGAAGATCAGATCAGACAATACTTTATGAATGAGTTCTTGAATCTTTTGGTGCGCGCCAGAGGTGATCCAAGAGGGCAATTGTTGCGTGTAGTCGGCTCCCGCTCTTCAAACATGCAACGAAGAGGGTGGCCTTGATGCTCGAGGATTTTCTTAAACAGCTTTTTGTATGTTAGATCAGCCTGGTGCTGTAGCGTTGAGTGTGGCTCGTCGCAGCCGATGATACGAAGATCACGTCGATCGATACTGTACAGTTTTCTGCGAGGTGGTCGGGAATGTTGCAGAAGGAAGGGTAGGCGTATAGAATCACGGGTCTTATTAGGGTGGAATGTACTTGAGCCATTGTCTTCTTAGGACAGGAAGATCTTCTCAGGTTTCTGAGAATGTATAGGCGCTTGTTGGCGGCTCGGCAGACGTTCTTTGTGTGTTTATTCCATTTTAGGTTGTCGCTGAGAGTCAGGCCCAATAGCTTGGCTTCAGTTCGAGATGGTACCTGGTTACTGGCTTCGTCGTCATGGCAGGCTCACATCGTCGGCGTACTTGATCATCCATGAGTTAGGCGTGATTCATTCCTTTGAGCACCACTGGATTTGACAAACTGAGCGTGGATATAGTCTAACTGCTACAATGAGCAGCTATCACTTGGTAATGCACTTTAATTGCAGACGTTTCATTTCACCCCTCACACTGATCGCCGGGCTTTGATGAAGCACTTGTGGAAGAGCCTAGTTTAGCTCATTCTCGAATAAAAATTTTCAAGTTTTGTGGAAAGCCGTCAATGCATTCTATCAATTGGTCTCAAATTATCCTCGCTCCTCAGGAGTGTTTTGATAAGGCATCATCTGAACATTGGTATCAGTCAACACCTTCATTCACAGTTGCAGGATTCCTCAATAAAGCATGTCATGCGCTACTCAATGGAGGAACTAGAGACGCGCTCCAAAGTGAATAGTCATGTGCTATGGAATATAGGGAATACAAATGGACACATTTGCGGGGGATGGGGGTGCCTTCAACCACGGATCGCACTGTCAAAACAGCCTGACTTCGTGAACGTCTTGCAAAGTAAATACAACTAAATTGACCAGACGACGGCAGATCATAATGATTTTCAACAGAAAAGTGCAGGAAAAACTCCCCAAGGTTACGGTCGTCGATGTATTGAAGTTAAATTGGTAAATGACAGATCTTCGGCGTCCAGCCCCTTCGGTGGTCGATCTTACAATAAAACACGTTATGAGGCAAGGAAAGCCGTGTGAAGATATATGAAGAATGAGTGATATTAAGAAATGTGCTGGCTGTATGAATGCATGTCTAATTGTGACGTCAGATTGTAGTGTGGAAGTTCGTATTTCCTGTTTATTGTAGGTTTCAAGTGTGTGATTGCCTTTGCTTCTGCTATTGTTGTGTCTCGTGTGTCGAAATACAACTCAATAGCGGTCAATCAGTTGATTTGCAATGAATGGTAGATGAAATTCACAATTGACACAAGAGGACATACTAGGTACATGAGACTAAGGAAGTCTGTAAGCAATTTTACAGACATCATTGCACTTCATCTACCATTCTCCATATCTCCACTGATTTATAGGCTACATGCATATCCAACAGTAACCGATTTGTCGTCTACCCGAAGATTGAACTTTTGAAGTAATCTATTCCCTTATTACTGAAATGAAACAGTAAAATAAGAGTGGGGGCTGAGATCATTTAATGGGTGGTCTGAGTGCGGGGGGAGTTAACCCCACGGTGAACATGCTAATTAAGGCACTGCCTGAAAATATCTGTCCTCAGCGTCATCTGAACTACCCCCGGCCTTTGGAAGGCTTCAATCCGCTATCAAATCTACCTGACGATGCTCAATAAATCCCAAAATTTCAAATCATTCCCTATCTTTGATTCTATCAATAAATAATGATCTAAAACTTACATAATACAATTAGTGTAGAACAACTGAACAATGTAATATAAGCTCAGTGGAGTTGTCAATGAAAATGTCAGCTAATGTGACGAGATATTAAGATTTGATGAAATCATAAGGTTTGAATCATTTTCCCCGCCCACACGTCTGACAAAAGAATTCTTGCAATGACATTTGTTAGGGAGTATTAAAGGATGATATTTTTGTAACTTCATAAGAATATTCGATAGTAGATACGGAATTCAGTGGAAAGAAAATTTCAGATAATTAATGGAATTATAAAATATTGATGACACTCGATGTCAACATTTGCGAGAATGATGTATTTCATTGCATATGAGTCAGCTACATGAATGTTGAAAGTAATTAAGGCAACATTTGAGAATAAACAATTTTTTTGCTAACAATAACAGTAAAATGCAATTTCATGAAAATTACGTTGTCATATCATCACAACCAGAAGAGATATTTGCAGCTGGAAATTGAGATTCGCAGTCATTGTTAATGCGTAGAAGCAAGCTGTTATATGATTTACAACAAGAGTGACACTTATTAGACTAAAATACTTCGATACAATGAACACATCAGGAGGCGTAGTCAACTAATCACATTGCAAATGAATGGGGCTGCATGCGGCCGGGACTAGCCCGGTGTCTCTGTAACCTACTAGTTAAGATTGATAACTGTTCAACTCAGACCATCAGACATCATTCGATTTCTTGATTTCTATGTAAAATGGAGAGACAGGATCATCATTCATCGCGGAAGCGAACTTCATTCAATGAACAAGCATTGAAACGGTGTGGTTTCAGGGACTTGGAGTTGACGATCCGGAAAAGTAGACTACGCTGGTTTGGACATGTGAAGAGAGCGGACAATATCGTGAAAGAAGTAAGAGATATGGAAGTAGGCGGTCGCTGACCAGGACGGAGGATCTGCATCAAAGAAGATCTCAAGAAGCTCAAAATCAGTGAAGATCTTGCCTTGGGCCGAAGAGGCTGGAGACCAGCCATCAACCGTCCAACTCCGCTAGGGATCTCGAGGACGCTAAGCGAGGAGGGAGTGAGTGAGCATGTAGCATACGGTAGGCTTGGCATAAGCAAGACCTCCCGATGAAGAGCAGCGAAGCTGATTCTCACCCATTTCTACCCAAATTGATATTCCATCAGGTAATTAGACAAATTCATTGATAATGCTTTTTACGCGCATGAAAAAACATTGAGCAGCAGTACGCGTAATAATAGTCCGGCTGCCAGAACGACTTTCTGCAGGGAACGAGGCCGAAAGTGAGACTTTCACAGAATGATGTGCACCCATTGCCTACTGCGAATCGGCACGTCTGTCGAGTTCTAGTGAGTTCCTCTTCTTGTCAGACAGGATCAAAGAAAAACACATGTAAATACAATGGGACGCAGATTGCAGTTTTTGGCTAAAATAAAATTTTCAATGTTTTTTCTGATTAAACGAAAAGTATTAAGCCTAGAGTCATAATTTATGGCATGGGATGTCTTCAGGTCATTTCCTATGATCTGCATGTGATATTATGAAGCTTCTGATCGGCGATGCATGCGAGAATGTGGTTGAATGTGGATAAAATTGCTCAAAATGTTTATGTTTGCCGACATTAAGAGGCTCGCCAAATCTAGATGTGTTTAGCTTTATAGACAGGGGTGCATGAAGATGAAAGTAAATTACCTGAAGATATTCCATGCCAAAACGTATGACTCTGGGCTTTGTATTTGTCGTTTAATTAGAGAAAACATACAAAAATTTCATTTTAGCCAAAAACTGCAGTTGGATTCACATGTGTTTTTCTTTGATCTTGTCTGACAAGAAGAGGAACTCACTAGAACTCGGCAGACGTGCAGATTCGTAGGTGGCAGAGGATGTAGGCTGCATCATTTTGTGAAAGTCTCATTTTCGGCCTCGTTATCTGCAGAAACTCGTTCTGGCTGCCGGACTATAACTTACTCAAGATGCGGAATAATTTTACGACAGATGCTAGCGAACACATGATTCTTACAAACTTCATTATTCTATAATATACGATTCCGGAAACTATTATGGTTAAAGGATGAGGCCAATATGTATTTAGTTTCCACGCACTTTGACTATGAGGGAGTGGCATTTCGTTAAAAGTGTATTTTGTATTTTATTACTATGGAGAAAGAGGCCAAGGGTCTTTTATCGAAGTCGAGGTCAAGGCCAGTATCTTTATGGACAACATCAATATAATGTGCGCTAGCGATAATATAAATTAAAAGAATCACAATTCAAATAAATCTGAAAAACACTAAAAATGTCACTGCAATGACTTTCTTTGCTGCTGCTGTTTGAGCCGTGAGGGACACCGCTCCTTCGATCACTCTGACGACGCCACTGCTTGCTTGAATATGAAAGTTGTCATATAAAACTCGTCGACATACAGACAAGATCGGGTGCAATCTGCGCAGACATGCAGTTTACACAAAGCTTGCTTTCACACTCTCTATCTATAGTTTACAATGTTTTTCTTTCAAGTTAGATAGACAGCTCATATCTTCATAAATCTCTATCAGTCGAACGGGTAGACAGTCAATACGGTATTCCAAACATCATCCCACGAAAGCATTGGTGACAACATTTCACAAACAGTTAAAAACTATCTGTCATGAGCAGCCGACGGTAAATATTTGCGAAAGAAATGTAAGTTATATTCGACATTTTACTGCAGCCGAGAGAATCACTTTTCCACACAGAGGTGAACTTTCATGTTTTTGGGCAGTTCAGTTGAAAGAAATTATCAAATCAATACAGAAAACACCATCTATGAAGAAAGTAAGATACTTCAAAGAAATTTCCTGATTTCGTATTCTTCGGTGTAAAATGGACCGCTCAGAGCGATTAATCAGTAGAAACGCTTTAACAAATGACACCGTCAACGTTATGCAAATGAAACGTCGTCATTGATAAGATTATTGAAAATTCAATCATGCCACTCTGACGAGCTGCATACGACTTTTCCAAAGTGTGAAATTAACCGATAGCTAACATCTTACCCTGACAATTAATGCAAACTGAGTGAAAGGAACGACTGCAGGAACGACTGCATTGAAGAATGAATATTAACCGATTTTGCATATGTATTCCGAGTACCGTATTTCTTTGAATAAGACACGCGTCTCTTATTTTTTTTCAGATCCCTGATTGATGCGTCTCTTATTCAGGGGCGTCTCTTATTTATCAAATGTTCAAGTTTTCATTCTTTCATTAGAAAAAGATGTCTTAGTTTTTTGCTACTATTCTCTTGGGTAGCCTTTGCATTCCTCACTTAGGCCTATGTCATGGGCAAATTTCGCCAGTAATTATTCTTACATATATACGCTTTATCATAATTCAGATATTTTGGAAATGAAAGGAGTTTTATGGTTTGTAGTAGCATATCTTGTAGCCTCATCTGATACATTCATATACCAGTACATGTTGGCCACTATACATGTAGACTAGATCTGAATTTACCGAAACGAAAATACCCATAATCAAGTAGTATTTACAGCAAAAGTTACCGACCGGTACATGACTCCAAATGCAAAGGAAGCTACCGTATAATTCCTCCTTAAATGGTAGATGAAGTAACCTTAAGTAGGCCTGCATGTACGTATGAACAACAACAAGAAGCCTTATATATTATACAATATTGGTCATGATACCCGGTATTTACTAGTAGACTGACTTATTTTACTAAGATAAGTAGGGCTAATAATCGCTCAGGCGGATGCAGCTACCACATTACAATAGCCTGCATGTAATATGTCTATAGCAGACTATTTTTTGTACATGCGTCTCTTATTCAAGGGCGTCTCATATTCAAAGAAATGCGGTATATCAATCTAGTCATTTCAAATTATAAATTAAAGTACAGTAACTACCGTATGCTAGCGATTTAATGTATAAATTACACGGAATTGAAATTATGATATTATCTACATGCATGGACTTTTCTTATTATTAAATCGAAGTTATTATATTAATTCTAAAGAACAATTCGACGCGCGGCTACATGCTATGTTTATTGCAATGTAATGCTTGTCATTTCAAAGAAATATACATTTGATTTACTTACTTACAACGGAATAAGAAAATAATCAAAAGTTATTTGAACCGATTAATTATTTCGCCGGTATGGCAGCTTCAAATGCATCATTACAAAGATAAATTCAAAGTTGTGATAATAGTATCAAAATCAAATCGCATTTCATAGTCAAGATATCTCTCTCACTTACGTAGTTGTTAGAAGTAGAAATATTTTTAGGTTGGGAATTATTTACAGATGATATCGCTAATCCAGGCAAATTCAGTGAATGAAATTTCTTGTTTTTTTTCTTGTTAATTTTTAGCGTTTCTTATTTCTGCAGATTCGGCTATTTGTCTTGTAAATGCATCGTTGCTGTACACATTGATAATATTCATTTTGAATTTCGCTATTTTGCTTTCATGTCTCTCCTTACAACGCTTTCACAAAACTGAGTTATTATTTTTCATTTTGTGTGTGAGTGAAAATGTATCTCTTCTATGATTTTCTATGGTGTTGTTAATTTCTATGATGTAAAATACCGGGAGAAGAAATCAACTTTTCAGTCCCACGGTATCACAAAGCTAACTTCTCCTACTGCAATTAACTTTTCCTGAGTTAAAAAATCATAGAAGCCTGTAAGCAAGTTATGATTAGCCAGAGACTGCCAAGATATCGATATAGTCCTTGGATTAGCTCATTCATAGATTTCGCGGTGTAGCCATCAATTTCATGACGAACAATAGAAATCTAAATTCTTTTCAACAAGCGAACACAGGGTAAAAACAAAGCTTGAATACTAAGATACATTCTTTCGAGAGGAAATGAGCGTTTCTGGTGGAAGTGAATAGCGGTCTCTCACTCGCCGCCCAAGCTCGTCCCAGACTTGTTCAATGGGTGACAAGTCAGGTGAGCGTGCAGGCCAGTCAAGGGTTTGAATGTTCAATCTCCTAACAGTGGCAATGACAGCCGAGGAGCGATGTGGTCTTGCGTTGTCGTCTTGGAAGACGAGATCCTCCACCCTGACCACTGGGGCAACAACAGGAAGCACAATTTCATTGAGATACCTCTCTCCAGTCAACGTGCCTTTGATGATGACTGCTGTCGTTCGTCCGCCATGCCAAATGCCACCCCACAGCATAACACTTCCACCACCATATCTGTCGTGTTCTTTAATACAGCATGGGGCAAAGCGTTCACCTGGAAGACAATGCATTCTGACACGACCGTCATTGAAATCCAAAGGGAATCTCGATTCATCGGTCTACAAGACTTTCTGCCAGTGATGGTCATTCCATGAGCGATGGGCATCACACCAAGCAACTCGTCTTCTGCGGTGCTCAAAACTCAATGGAATTAGGACAGCTGGTCGTCGCGATTGAATTCCAGCTTCTCGCAATCTTCGGTAAGCCGTTCGAACGCTACAGTCTATATTTGAGGCACTCTTCCAGTGTACGACTAGCTTTGGGACTGCCACAAATCTATTCCTCTTTGCAGCTAAAACTGACGGCGTCTGTCCTTCCTGCAGACTTTCTTGGTCGACCAGATCCCTTCTTCTTTTTAACATCTTCTGCTTTCCATCGACACCACCACCTCCAAACAACGACTCTCGATAGTTGCAGCTCTTCGGCAACACTCGCACAACTTCTACCACAACGAATCATTCCAATAGCCATACCTCTGGTAAACTGATCGTGTGCCATTTTATTTTACAAAAAACAGGATTTCAGTTCACGTTTATGTTCAATTTGTAAAAGCAATTGTGACAGTTGTATCGATATCAAAATTTGAAATTTGACCACCATAGATCTTTCTCCATTCTCTAATGTTCTAATGTGTTGAATGGTAATACATAGAAAGCGAGATATTGCATCATACCTGAGAAAAAAATGAAACAAACTTCAATTCAAGCCAATGATAGTTTGTTTTATTAATTATGTCAATGAGTATAGCTATTTCTATTGTAATTGTTGCCTATTTTACACGAGAAACAGTGTCCAGCATGGACGGTTCTGATACACTCACAATTCAGAAAGGGTGTTACGGCACTTACGTTACTGCGCCACAAATGCTACTGATACCGATTCGTAGAATATCTACACGCAGGCATGGATTTGAGCTTTAAGGAAGTTGTCATTTTAATTTCCTTTAGATGCGTCTGTATCTTGTTTTATAGTTTCCATGCTTTCGTCCTTTCAAAATAATTTGTTTCAGACATTAAAAAAAGCTTACCAGCTTAAAGATGAACTTTTCCGTATGTTTTGGATAATTCACTCGAAAACATTGACAATATTTGTCAAGGTCGCTTGAATTTACTTTGAAGTGACCTTCATAATAATGAAATTTGTGAATATTGATTAGAAATTCATAGACATTTTTCTAGTGCCTTCATAAACTATTGTGAATAACTGTGGGTCTGAAACAAAATAGTTCTCCAGCAATACAGAATGTATTTATCACCATTCAATCGTTAAACTGCTCACTTAAATACAATGACCGCTCTCAAATACAAAGCCTGCATTCCAGCCAAATTTCTGTCTCCACCTGAATCTTTCCAGATATTCCGGAACCATTGACGAATAAGTACCATTTCTCTCTTTTGGATCGCCGCTTGTGTTATTCCACATAGCTTCTTTGTGATTGGCTGTATCAGAAACGCCGCTGACGAATTCCAAACGGTGACTCACAGTGTGGTGGACGTACATTACGGTCGCATCATTTATGGGAAGTTTCTACAGAACGAGCTCTCGTCGTCTCCGCAAAAAGTAACGAGCGTCGAACTCTTTGTGCTAGTATGAACAGTAGCTTGTTTTATTTGCATCATGAATAACAGAATTATACTGTCGAATCTTCTTCACCTTAAATATAAGCGTATACATGGGCTCTTCGGTATGTGCGGTATGACAGATGTACACAGTTGTAGCCAATGCGTCAACACGCAAGTTGTTGCAGTACTGATGGGATGCACAGTGAGCATAATTATAGTTCAGGATAATTATCAGAGCGTGGATGGTCACCACTGAAAACTGGCAGTAACGATGAAAGAAAGCTTAGGGTAGACTCGCGGTGGATTAGGCCAGATTTATCGAAGATGGGAGAACATTCCTACCTAACAAGGTAGACTCAATGAAGAGTGTATTAAAGGTGTCAAGAAAATTCCTTGCATGGAAGAGGATCTCCTGCTGTCTGAGATCATTTGATATCAGAAGGTGTCTCTTGTTCTCTTGTACACTGAGGTAACTCTAGCTCCAGTGGAAGATCTGGTGACTTCAGGGAATAGATCTGGTGACCGTGGAAAATAGTTCCATTTACAGCTGGCAAGGAACGCACAGCGGAATTCTATCTGGGAGCATGTAAGTCACACAGCGGTTGTTTGATGACTGTGTCTGGGGTAGCGAAAATTTGGTTATGGGTACTTGTAGTCCGGCAGCCAGCACGAGTTTCTGCAGGGAACGAAGCCGAAAATGAGACTTTCACAGAATGATGTGCACTTCATAGCCCGGCAGCCAGCACGAGTTTCTGCAGGGAACGAAGCCGAAAATGAAACTTTCACAGAATGATGTACACCTCATAGTCCGGCAGCCAGTTCGAGTTTCTGCAGGGAACGAAGCCGAAAATGAGACTTTCACGGAATGATGTACACCTCATAGTCCGACAGCCAACACGAGTTTCTGCAGAGAACGAGGCCGAAAATGAAACTTTCAAAGAATGATGTACACCTCATAGTCCGGCAGCCAACACGAGTTTCTGCAGGGAACGAGGCCGAAAATGAAACTTTCAAGGAATGATGTACACCTCATAGTCCGGCAGCCAGCACGAGTTTCTCCGGGGAACGAGGCCGAAAATGAGACTTTCACAGAATGATGTACACCTCATAGTACGGCAGCCAGCACGAGTTTCTGCAGGGAACGAAGCCGAAAATGAAACTTTCACAGAATGATGTACACCTCATAGTCCGGCAGCCAGAACGAGTTTCTGCGGGGAACGAGGCCGAAAATGAGACTTTCACAGAATGATGTACACCTCATAGTCCGGCAGCCAGCACGAGTTTCTGCAGGGAACGAGGCCGAAAATGAGACTTTCACGGAATGATGTAAACCCTCTGCCTACTACGAATCCGCGTGTCTGCCGAGTTCTAATGAGTTCCTCTTCTTGTCAGACAAGATCAAAAAAAAACAATGGGACGGAGATTGCAGTTTTTGGCTAAAATGAAATTTTATATGTTTTCTCTGATTAAATGAAGAGTACTAAGCCCAGAGCAATAATTTTTGGTATGGAATGTCTTCAGGTCATTTCTTTTCATGTTCATGCACCCCTGTCTATGAAGCTAAACACTCGATTTGGCGAGCCTCTTAATGTCGGCAAAGACAAACATTTTGAGCTACTTTATCCACATTCAACCGCATTCTCATATACATGGCCAATCAGAAGCATAATGATAGCACATGCACATCATAGGAAATGACCTGAAGACATTCCATGCCAAACATTATGACTCTGGGCTTAGTACTTTTCGTTTAATCAGAAAATCATACAAAAATTCAATTTAGCCAAAAACTGCAATCTGCGTCCCATTGGATTAACATGTGTTTTTCTTTGATCTTGTCTGACAAGAAGAGGAACTCACTAGAACTCGGCAGACGCACCGCACAGACGCAGTAGGCATTGGGTGTACATCATTCTGTGAAAGTCTCACTTTCGGCCTCGTTCCCTGCAGAAACTCGTTCTGGCTGCCGGACTATTGTTGTCAGAGTTGGTTCTTGTTGGGTTCCTGTCCCCTACGAGCTAATGCATATGACTGGGGGAGACACCCCTGTAACCGGCAATGTGTTCCTGAGACGTCAGAGTCAGCGCTAGTGAACACGTCCGTGATAACGTGGATGATTGCTGACAGGGTTGTTTTCGTTAAGTCAGTATGACACAGGTGCAAACGAACCGGGGTTAAAGAGCTTGATGGGGAACTGCCCATAAGTGTCCCTTTGTGCCTGCATGCAATGTAACATATCAACGCCTCTAAGGGTGGTGCAGGGCTGCTGTTAGTTCGGTGCTCAGTGGATTGGGCTAGATTGTTGCTATTGTGGGTCCCACTCCGCACCTTCGGGTGTTTCTGAAGCCGCACTAGAAAAGTTCTGTTAAGTTTTCAGTCCACCCTTAATAATGCTTTGATGTCATTTTCATGCCATCACCACCCTTTGCAATTGACAATGAAGTGTTATTGTTACCATTAGATGAACATTTTGCTGCATCGGCTTTAATGACATCTACAACTTTAATTGAAGCTAAAACACACCTTTTATAGCAAATCAAACATCCTCTCGTATTGAGCAGTTATAAACATGTCAATAAGCTGAAATTTAAAAAAATGAATCCGTAAACCTACCTCTGCTGACCGGTTTTCCCATGTAGATCGATCTGCACTGACAGTACAAGTGACATCTTCACATTTTCTCCACCACATCTCCTCGTCTCTCCCAAGAGAGTGCCACCATAGAATATGTGGAACTGCAGGCTCCACGCCTGTGATTGTTATTGTGGAAAACATCTGGAATATTGAAGGTGATGAGTAACTCAGGAAGAAAAAATGACAGACTTAAGAAATCATCAGAAGATAATGCAAAATTACATTATCGAGTTGGAGAAACATTCGACATATAAATGAGAACATGAACTCTGCAGGGGCAGAAATTTCGGCAATTATGAGTTATCTCCCCCATGTTCTCAAATTTGTCTAAAATCAGTAGAAATGAGTCAATCGTCACAGAACTTTAAGTACACGTAAGTGAGGATATCTTCCACCCACATGACAAAATTTGCGCAAATCGGACAAGTAGTTTTGATTTAAGGGCCCTCTACAAATATGCGGATGATATACCTTATGTGTTGCTCATACTGGGGATGATGTAAATCTTTTGAGATTTGAAAATGAAATCGACCACATTGCATCTTGGACAAGTACGCACAGTCTCAACTTAAATGAAGACAAAACAGTGCATATGCTAATCAGAAAGAACACGTTGTTTGACACTAGCGCTGTTGCAGCAATTCTACCTTTCCAAGAAACCATAAAGATTCTCGGTGTGCAGCTCAGTTGCTCCTTGAATTGGTCACTCCATTTAAAGGAGAGACTCAAATCTGCAAATAAGCATGTCTACCTTTTGAGAATTTTAAAGGGGTTCTTAGCGAAGCCACAATTAGTGCAGATCTACAAATCACCAATTCTTACGGTGTTGAACTATGGCTGCCAAATATATATTGGAAGTATTTTGAACAAAGATAAAGACCTCGTGTACAAATTTGAACGCCGTTGTCACAAAATCATCTGCGGAATTCACTGCAAGTCTCGATGCTTGCCTGACTTTTTCAAGGTTCAGGAAAGGATGGTTACAAAGTTATTCCAACACGCTATTGAGGCTTCAGAGCATCCTCTATATCCTATCACGCCTGATATACTCCCTAGTGGTAGAATAAAGATACCATTGCGTTCCACAATGCGGAGATTAAACTCATTTGTGATTTATATGTCACTTCACGTTCTCGTCTCTAATGCAAAAAGTACTTGTCCGATCTGCACAAATTTTTGTATGTTGGCAGAAAATATGCTTAAGTACGTTAACCTGAAGTTTGGTGACGAATGATATATTTTTGAAGATTTTAGACAAATTTGAAAACCTGTGGGGAGATAACCCACAAGTACCAACATTTCATTCAGTAAGGTTCAATGTAAGACGCCATAATAAGTTGACATTTGTTGTTTTCAATGGCAAGGTTTAATCGAATCAGCTGTAAGCAAAATTAATGTTTCCAGAAAACTGCCAAAAGTGAACGTCTAAGGGAAATCTGTACATGTGCAAGTAAGCACAAGTAATTGTCTGGAGATGCCTAAGAATTCCTAAGACACGCTCATATTCCCACGTCAATTGAGAAACGATTTCGTGAAATTCCATTTTTCCAAGAAGTCATATTTCTTCTTCATCTACGGAAATTTGCGAGTTAGGTGTGCTCCTCTAGAACTTTCAGTTTTACAGCAGGGTTAACTCAGACAAAGCCAAAGACAGACAAAATTCAGCTTCTATTTCTGAACAGGTGAAGATTTTTCTTTGATATCTCCTCATTTGTTTACAAAGTGAAATGTAATAGAACTGTTCATTATTGTCCGCTTTTCCGAATTTTTGGGTGTTATGAGAACAAAAGGAATCTGCATGACCGTGAGTAAAACATGACAACATTCCTCGAGCTTGAATGAAAGAAAATACAGACTACTGACACTGGCTAAACGTAGTAGCAGTTGATATGCAATTCACAAATTCCGGGAGAAAGTAAAAATGATAAAATTAACTCCCTGGATCAAAAAACACTTAGAACTTTTCAGCTAACGTCTTTTCGTACGATATTATCTTACCCACTAGTTAAACAATCACTGCACTTTGTACCAAAGTTCAGGTTCTATGTTATCTACACACAAGCCACGTGTCTATTCTCAATAAATGATGCGCTTCAACTGCCTTAGTAGAAAGCAGCACCTCAAATGCATGTGATGTCCATGTATGAAACACGATCTTCAGATGAAATATAGTTCAATGTTAATAAGAACAAAATGTGCCTTGTGACTGTAATCAATAAAGGAATCATTCGTTTTTCATGATAATACGAATTCAATCCTCTTGCATAAAATTTGCAGATGAATACAAAGCCGTCGTCAACATAGATGACAAATGATGTAATTCATTTGATTAAGATTCCGACTGATGAGCAATGAGCGCTCTATACCTTTTCATGATTCCTGGAGGGTGAAGGTCTGGGTGGCCCAAAGCGTATTTGTACTGTAATGCGCTGAAAAACAAGTATCATACAAACAAAATTGAAGATATACATCCATCGGCGATTCACTGTGCTTTCATGAACCTGCATCATCGCCGTATATGGTTGGTAGCTGTAGTCAACGAACATTGATGAGCTTGCTTTTATCTCTGAAATCTCGCTTTGAGGTAGACCAATCTCTCAGACACACTGGATAGTCTTTCACTAGTTGTGATAAAACTTAAACTTTTGAATGATGTGGAGTACTTAGAACGTCTAACATCCTCTGTAAATGAAAAGGTAGTTCACATCACAGAAGTTGACATTACTGAACAATAATCAGAACTCGTAAATGGCGACAGAAAAAAAGACGAAAAATTCCTAACACATTCACACGCCCGCGTGAGCTCCAGTAAATTAGTGTGAATAGCTGTTCAATATCTGTGGTAATGAGGCTCAGTTTGGGACTTTGTGATCTTGAAGACCGAATATTAACAATTATAACTATATTCTAAGTTTGGATATTGTAAGGGGTATTCGGGATTAACTCAATCTTTTGTTTTTATTATTTCCTTTTCAATCTTCTTTTGCATGATAGATTGCCGATCTGCATACAAGGTCAAAAAGCACAAAATTCAAAATTACTTGGATGAGTTCATTGCTAGGATATTATTATTGTTAGGGATATTATAAAAAACACTTTATGAGAAATAGATATCATCAAGTAAAATACGGACATAATCATAGACATATAGTGGAGGATTACACGATATAGATAAAATGTTCTAAAAAATGTTGCTAAAACGACATATAAATCAAGATGTCAATATTTCCCCATCAAAACAACAACATTATTCTTAGTCTGTATGTAAAATGAAGCATTCTCCCACTGCTGAGTATCTAACTAATTTGCAGGCTTTCAAGTGTACCTTAACAAAAAAGTAGGACAAAAGTAGGCACACTTGAAGGCCGTAAGTTCAGTTCAAATTTGCACGTCAAGAATAAATGCTATAAAAATCCATATCTGAACGCAATAACTTCCGTGCAATTACAACATCATAAGCAGAGATAGATGTAAGGTCTATGTGAAGCAGGGTTGGATGGTTTTCCCAGGAGTAGTGAACAACGGTGGAAAAAAACAGTAAATGCCTTCCTGGTAAAAATGATAAAAATGGGAAAACTGATCACAAAAAGTAAAAGCTATTGTGTTTTTATAACAACTGACAACTGGAATGACATTCAGCAGATAAACGAGCATTACCACATGTATCGCGTATGCGGTAGGTATATTTGCAAAACGTCTTCTTCAGATTGAGGCTATGTGTAAATCTGCAACCTATGGATCTTCCTCGTATCTGAGCTACATGAAAACGTTTTGAAGAAGATTGAAGGAGAAGGAAGAGCAGCGTGCTACGATTGCTTTGTTTTACAAGTTGCGAAGTTTTACATTCGTGAGACGTCAAGGAAGACAACCACAGGAGAGAAGGAGCATCTACGAGATGCAAGAAACAGTATCTGAGCACACACCCACAATCATCAAACATCTTTCCCCAATGTAGTGATCACACGAGGGAGAAGCTGGACGAGGCGTCGAGTTAAGGAAGTACATGTCCGCAAACCAAGACTTCGCATACAATAGAGACAAAGGCCTAGAGGCTAGCAGTATATGGATAATATAAGTTATCCCACGCTTTTACATCATCGATGACGGGACGGAGAAGGACCCTCCTGTAAACCGGGGCAGATCAGGCTCGCTGAGGTCTTTTGAGGCCTAGTGGTCTTTGGGTTCCAAGTCCCTAACACAAGTTGGTTGGCGTCAGGAAGGGCATCCGGCCGCGAAACAGTGCTCCAAATAAAAACATCGATGAATAGTCCGTTGCAAAGAATTGCAAATAATGCTAGAAGCGTCCCCCGCTAGAAGCGACGCGCCTCACCTTCGTCCGAGTGATGCGACAAGTGGACAAGGACTACCGCGGAACTATCAGCGGCCGCGGCTAAAGAAGCAAGCTGAAAATAAACATAGGTGGAGAATAGCGACATGGAATGTCGGGAGCATGACAGGAAGGAGTTACGAGATATCTGAAGCATTACTTCGCCGGAACGTTGACGTTGCTTGCTTGCAGGAGACAAAGTGGAAGGGAAATAAGGCTAGAGAGATAGTTCATGGGTACAAACTCTTCTATAGTGGTGGAGAGACGGCGAGAAACGGGGTGGGTCTGGTGATCCACCAGGATCTACGACTAAAGTGATTGACGTTAGAAGGATCAACGACAGGATCATGTGAGTGAAGATTGTGGATGAAACTTCCCAGAATGTGGACGATCATCTCAGCATACGCCCCTCAGATGGGCACAAGTGCTTGTGAAAAGAAGGCCTTTCTCGAAACCCTCGAGGACACGTTCTTGGATTTGGACCGTGATACCATCATCCTAGCAGGAGATATGAACTGCCATGTGGGGAAACAAAGCGGCGGTCATAGTTCCCATGGTAACCATGGCTTTGGCATCCCATACGCATATGGTGAAAGTTTCCTGCAGCTATTAGATGCGATGCATCTGAGCATTGCGAATACCCGTCTCCGGAAGCGTGAGTCTCAGCTCATAACATGCAACAGTGGAGGAAGGAGCAAACAAGTCGACTACATTGCCATCAGTGCAAATGAAATAAAACATGCGCGCGACTGTAAAGCCTTACCTTTTGAGTTTGCAACCACTCAGCACAGATTGGTGGTTATGGACTTAAAAAAGCAGGCTGTACCAACAAAGAAGCCAAAGATGGTTTTACAAAAGGTGAAATCGTGTAAGCTGAAAGAAGAAAATGTGGCGAAGGTTTTTCGCGAGAAGCTCGTCGACAAGGATTGGGATTCATGGGAAAAATTGAGCGACGATTTGTAAGAAGCTGGGAAAGTAGCTTGTGGTACCACGCGTGGAGGGATTTACAGAGATAAGGAATCTTGGTGGTGCAATGCAGAAGGAAGCAAAGAAGGCAGCCAGGAAAGCTGTGGCATCAGTGAAGGCTGAAGGCCTAGCTGACGTATACGATAAGCTTGGAAGCCGAGAGGGAGAGAAATTGGTGTATAAGATCGCGAGAAGCCGGGACAAAATGACAAAGGACAACGTCGGAGGATATTATGTGAGAGACGATCGAGGAAATTTGTGTACTGAGCCTGGCAGTAATCGCCAACGATGGCGCCAGTACTACGAAAAACTTCTCAACGAAGAGAGACCTCACGCCGACTGCGGTATGGCACCTCGAAACGATGTGGTAGTCCCCGAAGTGGAAGTGGACTACCTCCGGAAGTGGAACATCAGCTATCGAAGATGGCCAAAAACAAGGCTGTTGGGAGAGACGACTTGCCTACCGAAGCTTTGCTTTGCTAAGAAGAGAGGGTACACTGGTCCCGATTTACAAGAAAAAGGGGGATCATGGAGAATGCAGCAATTACAGAGGTATAAATCTATTGTGCCACGGTCTTAAGTTGCTGGAGCGCATCATCTGCGACAGATTGAGACAGATAACAACTATTGATAGAAACCAGTTCGGATTTATGCCGAGTGTCTCAACCACAGAGCCTACTTTCACCCTCCGAATGAGGTTAGAGGATGCCCTCATGGAACAGAAAGACTTTAGAGCGGTGTTCGTCGACCTGGAGAAGGCATACGACCCAGTACCGAGGGAGTACATCCCCTATATTCTCAGGAAAAGAAATGTGCCTGAAACATACGTCCAGTTGATACAAGACATGTGTAGTGACAGCAAGATAGCAGTAAGATCAAAGCACGGTGATACTGACCGCTTCAACGTCTCATTAATTTTAAATCAAGGCTCTGCTCTAAGCCCCTACCTCTTTATCCTGCTGTTAGATGAGATATCAAAGTCGATCAGAGGGAATGGAGAAAATGACACACTGAAACTACTGTTTACCGACGATCTGGTAATATCAGGAGACACAAAAGAGAAGGTACAAGAGCGCCTGGAAAATGGTGTGAAGCCCTCGAATCCCATGGTTTGCGACTCAGCAGAACTAAGACGGTGTACCTCAGCACGAAAGAAAGTGAGCGCATCCATCTGCAAGGCCCGACTGTTGATGCTTTCAAATACTTCGGTACTGTCTTAGATGACAAAGGCACATCAGGGAGGGACATGAAGGCGAAAACACAAGCAGGTTGGCAGAACTGGAAAGCTACGTCTGGTGTCCTGTGTGACAAGAAGATGGCTCTACGACTCAAGGGCAAGGTTTTCCACACAGTTGTCCGACCCGCAATGCTGTACCATGCTGAGCTCTGGGCCCCGAAGGAAGCTGACCTTACAGCGATGGAGGTATCAGAGATGAGGATGCTAAGGTGGTCAATGGGGAAGTCAAAGAAGGATAGAATAAGAAACGACAAGATCCGTCGTATGCTTAAAGTACCCCCAATAAGCAAAGAAATTGAGACTCGTCGATGGAGATGGTTCGGACATCTGCTCAGAAGAACAGAGGATAACATCTGCAAAACAGCATGGAAACAAGAACCTGTCGACAGAAGAAAGGGAAGACCGAGAACAAGTTGGAGAACTGTGATAAAGAGTGGAATGAAGGTCAGATCGATAACCGAAGACATGGCCTCCGACCAAGCCATGTGGAAGCAACGGACTGAAGGGCCACCCCGTGATACCAGATCATCTGGGAGGCTGAAACTGGATCAACCCCGGCCAAGGTGAGCAAGGTGAGCATGTTGTATGTATGCTTGCATCACTCAAGCATGTCTTTTTTGTATTGATGTACTGAGTATTCCAATTTTCGACAATTGACACTGTGTGATGTATTTTATTTACGCAATTATACGCCTGTAATTATACGAACACAATTATACGTTCGTAATAGGAATGCCGTTCATAACACTCATCTGTATTTTAAATAATTTTTTGTCTATTTTTTTGTATGACAAAATTTGCTGACATCTGTCTATATCTATATATAATTTGTCATTAACTAATTTTCATTGCAACTGATTCAAAACTGACTAACCTGATTCTTGCAAAGCAAATTATTAGGTATATTCCGCTGACGACAACAGGTAGGACTACCATAAATATACTGGCGAGAAAACCGGCCGTCGGCCGACCACCTCGGAAAAATACATAACTGGCTGTATTTTCCCCAGGACAGTAATAAGTTGTATCAAGAAAAACATGATCATATGCCTTGCGCATTAGTTACGTGAAGCTGATGAAATGATATGTATTTACAGACAATACTTGACAATCATAGACAAAAGCGGGAAACGTTCCCACGTACCTTAATATTTCCATTTATTCCCATTTTCCCGATATGTACCAGATTTTCCTATCTTCACTGGTAAAAGCTAGTTTTCCCACATAAATTCCAACTCTGATGCAAAATACACAATGATAGACGAACTCATAGGAAAGCATTCCTTCTCCTTAAGCACAACAGTGCCGATCCTTAGCAATCATTCTGCTAATCTGCCTGTTTATTCATTTCGTCTCTGGACAGTAGAAACAGTCCTTACAAGCGATGCAGTTTGTCTACAACTGATGGCATTAACACATCACGTAAATCAAGTTCTACATTTAAGCAACTAAACATTTTCATATGATAATTTGAAGGAAGGCGACGTAAATTGTGATTGTTGCTTGAAGTCACGGAGAACAATAAATTTTCGAAGAGATGTACGCGTGTGAATTATGATAATAGCCATGGCAGTGGCGAGCGTGACTCAGTCGAGGTGCGATTCTGAATATTTTGAGACTTTCTCCGATTAGGTGATTAAACGTTTACAGTTAGTCTGGTTGACATATTGTCCTTAATTTCTAGATCAGTAGTTTCATTACAAATTCGATAATTTCCATTGTATATTGAGACTAAAATAAGCCTATAAAATTAAATAAATAATTAAAAAAAATAAAAAATATATATTGATAAAAAATATTGATAAATTGAGATTGAAATAAGCCTATTTCGCCATTAAAATCATTCCTACCCTATTATCATGACGAATATACCGCAAGTATCATTTATTACCAAAACATCGAAACATTCTAATGAATTAGTGCAATAAATGACACATTTATACATTTTCTTCTCGATCATTATCTTATTATAATACAAGGGTATGTTGCAGGGTTGGAACCGACCTCCGACCAGCCAGTTTTAGATACGCCGGCCTCGGACCGGCCGGTTTTGAATGCACCGGCCGCCGGCCCGGCCACCGGCAGGCCGATTTAGATGACGCCGACCGCCGGCCCGGCCGGTTCCAACCCTGTATGTTGTACTTAGATAAATGCCTGAATATTACCACACTGCATGTAAGGACAAGTGGTCAGTATGTGCTCACATGCATTTTTCTAATCGTTGTTGGTCTATTTGCTTGTCTCTGCATGTAGAACTCGATCAAAGCTGCTGTGAGGGCATTTCCAAGCAGCTATTTTGCCATCATATGTTTTGATTAGATTACGGCAACTTTTAGCTGCAAGTATTGACGGAATGAATGCATGACCCTGCGAATGTATGGTGGCAGCGATACACTGGCTTCAGAAGTAGAATATTACTGCACTCTGATGCTGATCCAGATTCACTACGGTGCTGAGTGTGTGCAGATTTGTGAGAACATTATCCTTCGGATTCAGCACAAGGTATGCAAGTCTAATCCGCAAGTTTAATTGCAAACACAATGGTGACACCCGCAATCCGGGGGTTTCTCGTGCACATCCGCAATTAAATAGCTTTCACCTCATCAATAAGTGATCCTGTCGAAGTATCGAATTTAATATATTAATTGTCTTTTTGGGCGATAATCCAATGTCAGTCACATTCGCTGTGTAGGTAAACTATGAAATTAGCGAAACTTTATTTAATTAAAAGTTTTGGATAACGCGGTCATCAGTGAATGGTCGTCGGTTAGTAATGACTAGGGCAACCCACATTTAACCTAAAGACTGATGAAATTTAACTTTATTTCCCCCTTACTATTAACCTTATTTAACTTTATCAAAAACACACAAAGCGTATTATTAAAATAAATTTCAGCATAACAAACAAATTTTATCGGAAAACATATGTTAGTATAAGATTGGTTCAACGAAGATTCATGCATAACATCAAGTATTTTTCTACATTGTCGGGCAGAAAATTACGACCATTGGTTAAAATTTTCTTTTTGATTGAGAAACTCCTCTCCACTGCTGTTGAAGTTGCTTGAGCGTTCTGTAGCTTAGTATAACAGCTCGGCGAAATATCATGACGAGAACAAGCAATAATGGACGGTATGTCACATTTTTCAACCTTCTTTATTAAATACTCTTTTAAATTACAAGGATCTTCAGCAAAACATAAATTGTTAATATCCTCGTTCGCCCGTTTAATGGTATTAATGGTAATTATGTTAATTTCAGCAGTCAAGCAATGTTTTTAACTGGTGAATAAATAGAATAATTGGCTGAACGATATGTAACACATCAAGAGATTCTTAACTTTATTTAACATGGGTTGCCCTAGTAATGACGTAGGACAGCATAATTGCATTCTAAGATTTGAAGATTAGAAATTACGAAGAAATACATGAAGAAAATTACAGGTTGGTTGAAGAAGGAGAAAGTCAAGGCAAGGAAAGGTCAACAAGGGCAAAGAAGGATGTCAGGCCAAAGTCAACAGAACTATTGAACTTACTGGAAATTGATTATTTTTTGCGTAATAGCTTTATAGGTAAGTGCAATATAAAAATAGAAATTTTTTGCCTTTATTTATTATTATTTCTTTGTTTTTATTTATTAGAACATTGTATTCTACATAAAAGCAATAACATTTAATAAATGATTGTTCTTTCAATCCGAACGGTCTGGCTACAACATTACTTGAAACTGCTTTGAGGATTACAGCACAAAGAACAAGCAAATTTCCTTATTATCATTAGAATTAAAATTTCTTTAAAATCATAAGCCAAATTTATAAAATGAAGAGCACCCGCATTGTCTTACAAACGTTGACAGGTAAGATATTTAGAACTTTCATTATCACATCCAAGAAAATGACAACAGTAAAGCTCACATAGGCCTCAACTTATACGGAGGAAAATACACTGCGTGATTGACAACATAATCCAGTTTTTATAATGATAGAATCAGGCGGTGAAACATGAGTTATTTACAATGACGATGCCAGAAGTCCCCGAACACCTCAGATGTCACAAACCAATGAACCTTTCAGTAATCAAGCACAGTTATGTGAGACATTCTTGATGTTGACGATCGGCGATCTGGAAGTTTACTTCAAGACAATGTCTGCCACACTTCTCGCTAAATTCTTCCATTTACACAACTTATCTGACTTCTGACAATGCGAGTTTGACCGTCTCCTGTCAAGCACACTATTCGCTGAATTCTTCCATTTACACAACTTTTCCGACTTCTGACAATGCGACTTTGACCGTTTCCTGACGCATGAAACTTCATTTATAATCACCAAAATCCAAACAGTAATACTTAGGAGAATAATCAACGATGCTCTCATGACGAGTGAAGTGGATTGTTGGAGTAATACTGAGATTGCACGCAGATGAAAGATACCAGTCACCGGAATGACAAACCAAACATGTGGCTCAAGCTACAGACCTTTAAATATCACTGATAAAGCAGTTGGGATGAGATTTCCAGGAATTTGGAAGCATTCAGCGATGAGCGCTCGCAATAGGGAACAGACAAAACGCAATGTGATTCAATTCTATTCGTCCGGGGAAACTGAGATATTTTTAGATTGAGGAAAGCAACCAGTGATAAATATAGTAGGAATAGATGAAGAACGGAGATCAAAATTGCCGCATTTGAAGTATGTTCTCTTTATGTAGCCCTCTGAGACATGCAAAATATCAGGAAGTTCCCCTGAGAAGTACTTACATGCGGTCTATCTTACAGGAATGAGAGCGGGCAAAAATAAAAGGAAATAAATGAACCTTGCATAACTCGGAGGCACATTTGATGCGGAGCCTTTCCTTCATGCAGCCGATTTGTTACGAGGGGTGATTGATAAGTTCGCGGCCTGACATAGAAAGCTTATAGCCAGGCCATTATGCACATGTGGATTGATACAATGGAATGTGCTGACGTCGCATGACGAGTGATCAGTCGATCCGGTGAACTGTTGGTAAACCACAGCTACTTAACTTCAGTTACTAACTTATCAGTCAGTGAGTCAGATAAGTGTTGCGTAAGATGGATCACGTTTCAAATCGAGCTGTCATTCGTTATCTCGGCTTGAAAGGACTAACACCAAAGGAGATTCATGATGATATGGTTGGAACACTTGGTGAGAAAGCTCCGTCCTACACCATAGTCAAGAAGTGGGCTTCAGAATTCAAGCAAGGAAGATGATCCCCGTTGTGGAAGACCAGTGACAGTGAGCACAGAAGATGTGATCGATCATGTTCAAAAGATTATTCTTGATGATCGCCGTACAACCGAGCGAAAGATTGCCTTCGAACTGAAGATTTCACAAGAGCGTGTCCATAACATCATCCATCATGAACTTGGCATGAACAAAGTTTCCGCTCGATGGGTGCCACGATACAACGAGCCCGCTTTTTCATCTCAAGGGACAACCTGGCGCTGTTCGTAAGAGATCCTGAAAATTTCATGGACCGGTTCATTACGATGGATGAGACTTGGGTTCACCACTATCAGCCAGAGTCGAAAGAACAATCGAAACAATGGAAGCACCCAGGATCACCAACTCCGCGGAGAGCCAAGGTCACCAGGTCCGCGGGAAAGGTCATGGCCTCCATTTTTTGGGATTCGAAGGGAGTTTTGTTGTTGGACTTCCTAGAGACTGGTCGGACTCACCGGATCGACTGATCACTCGTCATGCGCCGTCAGCACATTCCATTGTATCAATCCACATGTGCATAATGGCCTGGCTTTAAGCTTTCTATGTCAGGCCGCGAACTTATCAATCACCCCTCGTATTTGTCATAATTCCCATTTGTTTTGTGCTGAGTGTCACTGTTTCGCAAGAATGCAGGTGCTGAGTCCGCACGCAGAGTGAACATTCTTCAGCAAGGCCACATCACCGGTAAATGAAAATAAGCCGGAAATCCTATTGTAATCCTGTTTGTTTCAGTTCAGGTCTGCAACATATTTTTGTAGACCTGTTCCAATTGATTTAAAACATGAATACGTGGCTTTTGGCATTGTTTAAGTTGACGGAGGGAAAGCCACGGATTGACGTTGTTTTCTTATTTGGTGACAGGCTGGTTACACGTCTCGACCGCTACCTCGATCCTGGTCACGGTGTTCCTATTGATGTCATTGACTGCCCATAACAGTCCTAACGATGTCGAATCGAATGATTTAACTCCAAATGAAATATAATTCACTCAAATTATGCAGTTAACTGACATTTTATCCTTCATAGGACCAAACATCAATTTAATGCCTCATGGAACACATCTTACATACTCACATGCCTTGATATTGTATTGGGTTATGCAATGCCATGTCAAAGGGGCCGAAAATCTAGGCAAATAGTTGAATGGAGAATCCAAGTTCCCTCCCCCACTCGAACTTATTTCCATATTAAGAAGTATATATTTTCCGATGCATCATGAGAATGGTTCGAATGTGTTGAAAAACCCCGAAATATTCTCATTCCTGTATAATATGTTAAGAAAGTTGTGATAGATATTATGTTAGTCGATAAATGCAGTGCTAGACACGCCTTTTAATAGTCGATGGTAAAGAACGAAATGCGACAGTGAGTAGGATTTTCAAAATCATGTTTTAAGTGCTCAAAAAATATAAACACGATGACTATTATAGTAAAGAAGTAGACAATCGACAAGATTTGCAAGATTGAAAGACTTTTTATGCATGGCATTGATGGTCTCAATCAACGAGCTTTGACTGTATAATAAATGACATTAAATATTTGGTGACATATAACAGTGTGCGCATATCTCTGAAGAGCTTGGATGTCGCCACTGTGTCTATTAAATCATTCTCTGGTCTCTAGATCTCCAGTCGTCGATCTGTGTATTTTCTTTCACATGATGATTCGCGCAGGTTGCGTCTAAATATAGCGATTTAATATGTCACAATAATCTGGTCGATTGTACATTTTTTACTGCAAATTATTTGACACACCTGTGTTTACTTGTTTGTTTTCAATCCAGTATTTTTAAGAGTGTCCCTTGAGTAAATGATCCATTATATTGAAAAATCAAATCCTAATTAGTCAAATTCTAAATTCAAAAATCATCGCCGAATAAACATTATATTGAATTACCAGAATTAGAGGCTACTATAGAATTCAAATTGAGCCAACCATTGACTGGACTTCTATGCTGGCGTACTGAGTCTAGATTTTACATTTACATGTATGTGTGACATGATTACCTAAAACCGGAAAATGATGTCAGCTCCACCATTTGATTACTTATTTTCTGGCAATGAACAGCCTCTACCTGTGAAGGTCATGCAAGCGGTAATGAGGTTATGTTGGAAAAAAAGCCCAGGTAACAAAATTCTCCACCCCAAATGTCATCAAAATATTGCGTTTACTTAATGTGCGGCAAACGTCCAAACATGACTTTTCTACATTCTTTTGAGGACTTTGAGTACTTAAAGTTCTCTGTCTCAAATTGCGAAGAGAACATGTAGATCATAGATATTGGCCATGGATAGTGATGGTAAAAGTAGCAGTCACCCTTTTCAATTTTGTTGAAAATAATGTGTTTTGTAGTTCAATTTCCATAGGTAATCCCTTCACCTGCAAGAAAATATTTTCACTAAATTGAAAATACGTGTTTCTTAAGATCACGTGCAATAAACGTTCAATCTGATTCAACCTTCTAATCTAAGACTTCGACAAGCATATTACATCCCCAAAATGAAAACAAAATCGATGACAAAATCGAGCTTAATAATTTTGCAGATTTCCTTTTCTAATTGCACTGTTACTATCAATTTCGAACTTTTAATTTCACAGTATCAGATCTCTAATTCACACCTCTTTTATATTTTTCTCACTCCTACATCACTAAACAACTTTTGATACTTCGTTCTTATATCCTTTTTACGTGCGTTATGTCATATCTTCAATGTTTTTTCTATCGTTTATATTTCTCATCAATTCTATGACGCCAGTCACATGATCAATTAAATGCTATTGGTACTATCAAATCCAATACTATTTATTCCTGCTACATACCCCAAGCCCTAGTTGTCCATTTCACCTATTTTGTTACGCGGACTTTTTTCCTGTGCCTAACTGTGGAGTGAATTCTAAATTTCATACAGATTCTGTTTCTAAATTTGTAATTCCTTTCCGTCTGAAGATAGCCGATGGATGTTGGCAGAGATTAATTGCCTAACAAATAAACTCAAGCATCCGTACACAGTTGGCTCTTTCCAACCGTGCCTCTTATTATCACTATTGTACTATTGTGTAGACATCAATATATATTGCCGTATCTATGATCAACATATTTTCTTGGCATTGCGAGACAGAGCGTACTCAAAGTCTTTACCAGGCATAAATGTATGGCATGTTTCGACGTGTGCGGCACACTAAGTGAACCCTATATTTTAAAAACATTTGAGATGGGCAATTTTGCTACCCAGGAACTGTATGCACTGATGTGTAAACCGAAAGTTGAGAAAAATATAAGAAATGCAGTCAACTTGAACTCAAAGGCCACTCTTACTGAGAAAAGAGTGTTCCTCAAAAGAATTGGCAAATAGTCTCCCCATAGATGCAGACTGTCCTGGTATGCCCGAAATTACTTGTTTACAAGGTGGCCAGCATAAGGTTCGAGTAGGATCCATGATTCCCGTCCATACCTCTCGAGCTGGACCCTTGTCTGGGTTTTAAGTTAAATATATTCCAAACTTTGAAGATCTCGGTCCGATACCGGTAGTCTGAAGGAAGCAGCGATGTGGAGTCGGAGTCGGAGTGCCGGAGTCCTATCAAATGATAGGACTCCGGCCTATAGCTAGACCCGAAATATAATACAAACAAATTATTTATCCTCGTACATGGCTGTCACTGTCTTGATGTCATCTTTCTCCTTCAAACAAAAGTGCAGAGACACCGCTGCATGCAAAGCTTGTGATAGTTGAGGGAATGAACCGTGATAGTGAAAAAAAGGATTGTCTTTTCACTCGGTGATTTAGTAGAGAAGACAAGCCTTCATAGCCTCGATCACACCTACGCGCCGAAGCTCACATCAGAGACAAAAATGAAATACTAGTTTGTTTGAGAACATATTACCTCTTGCCCTCACGTTAATCGTGTGTGATGGCTCCTCTAAAGCGCATATTAAAATCGAAAGTGTACTCATATTTTTTGGAGAAAGATGTGGGATTTTCCTGCCTGGTAGAGACTGGAGAAAAACCGTGTGAAGCACTCATCAACAAGATGGGAGGAGTCGAGTCGTGTGCATCCAACTTGAAGCGACATTTGATAAACTTTCATCGATAATGATTCATAATTGATGCAGCAATGATCACCAACATTGGTTCAGCTAAGCCTATAATGATCTATGATGTAGGCTACCGGTTTGTTTTTCAAAAAAACTGAGCTTTATATACTTGCCACCCGGAGTCGGAGTCGGAGTCCTATCAAAATGATAGGACTCCGCATCCCTGAAAGGAAGTAAACGGTGTAAGAGAGTTCGTAAGAGACTGACATACCCATGTCTACGTATTGAAAACGCAATTGTCAAATAGAAATCACATTGAACCAAAATATTTTCCTTCATGAAAATTACTTGATAAGTAAAGAACAGATAAGTCATTAACAGATACCTCACAAATGATCGTCTTATAGGCTCGTTGTTAAGAAAAACGCGACAATTAACAACGCGACCATCTCTCCTCATCACACCAGCCACATATCGGAATAAAAAAGGTTCACACGATACTCGCAAGTGTTTGAAGTCTTCAGACATGTATGTGGACCGGGTAGGCGTTGCGCCTGGCATTTTTGACAAGAAACCTTAGGTCCCAGTCCTGAAAATTCATTTCTATGTGCTTGTGGAGATGAGAAAATCATTAAATCAGTGTATTGGGAAAGGTCTTCATGCAAATCACGTGGTGTCGGGCTAGTGTGAATACACACATACCCACGGGAAACTAAAGCAGCCCTCATCGTGGTCTAGAGACAATGCGATGAAACAGTGCAACTTTAACATGGACTTTTGAGGGCAGCAATGAATGATTGCCGTCCGATTTAGAAAAGGCCAGTGTAATAATGCTGAAGCGCGTAGCATTGTCGCCATTCTTTAAAGAGGACCGCAATTACATTGTCACTGTCATTCACATGGAACTCATAAGCCATGTTTCTATCATTGCTACTCGATGGATGATAAAAACAAATGTATAGACTCTATTTAATAGGGCGGGCAGCAACGATGATATCATTGATGCCCGATTTATTTCTATTGAATTCCATATATAAAAAGGCGGGCGACAATGTAGGAATACCATATGAGATTTCGAAGTAAGCAATGTACAAATCAGAGCCCGCGTTAGCTGCCGACGATTTATTCATTACTTACCGAGAATTCTCATGTGGTATTTCCACTGTCTACTTATATACCGAGTGGTCAAAAAGTTTGTATATACCTAATGTTAAACGAAATATCTACATTCCTAGCATGCAGATTTCCTATTCAAGTAAAAGTTTGTTGGAAATAACTTGAAATGGATGTCCATGACATATAATTGAGGAAACAAATAAAACTATGATAAATTAAACTGGAAATGGTGTAATTCTAGAATTACATTGAAAACTTTGCTTTTCGTACAATACGTGAGATAATGATTGTTTAATGTTATTTTAAGATACTAAGTTCTCACAAACATAATTCATCCATGGATCTCCTATTTAGAAACACGAAACTAAAACAAATAATATTATGATATTCATTGCATTTATTTCATTCTGCAAGAATTGTTCAAATAGCGAGTATGTATGGTCCTTACATAAAAGCTTTAACTCTTTCACCCCGGAGTTAAATATTAGGTTTGGACGGACTTATTTTTTGCAAAATACGAAATTAAAGTTCTGGTGATACTTTGCAAGTCGCATCAAAACTTAACTAAATATGAAAATACCGAAGTATTCCAGGATAATTGCGGATATATTTACAAACATACAAGGTATGTGGCAGGAATTATGTATAATGTATGTGCATGTACTTTGCCTAGCATGATACTTCCGAAAAGAGTTCTTGAGGTGTAAATGAGGATGGTCAACACAATCCCCGCAGATAAAGTTTGTGCGCTTACGTTACCAAGTGAAGCACAGACGACGCAGTTGCGATCGTCTTTCAATTGCTGCACAAAAGGTGGTTTTTGATTGTGAAGCGTTCGATCGGTGGTCTGCCAAGTTGCATCTGTTTCAGCACGTCGTCTGGATACTGATCTACAACAAGTTTTATCATGTCCTCAATATGCAGTGTTTTATACTGTCTCAATGAAATTTTTTCTGTGGAAATCGTCGAGATAAGCTCTGCAAAATGCATGAGTTCACCTGTGAAATTTCTAGAAGCCAAAAAACACTCGCTTCCACCATTTATATCTTTTCCTTTCGTATTGATTGTAGTAACCTATCATTTGGACAGCTAAATCACAGTCATTCATGGAAGTGTTGTGGTACTGCCGCTGGCATTTGCACCGTTTCTCTCTTGCGGTGTAAGTCGACCATATCGTTGGCACTATTTGTAGTAACCAAAAAACATGGCTTCCTTGCTTCCATTCATTTGGAGAGACTAAAGCGCGCGGATGAATGTAACTTGCGTTGAAAGGTGATGACGCTTTTTTGCAGGCAGGTGTGTGTGCGTGTGACTTGTGTGAACGACCGCCAGCCTTCCATCGTACAATAGACGGTGATAATCAATATTAGAAACAGCTTGGAACGCTTTTTTGTTCATTCGATGATGATCCCGAGCCACCGAGAGCGTTTTTAGGCAATAAAATTTTGAAGCCGCTGTGAGCGGCTCGTCGGGGTGAAAGAGTTAAGTAAAAAACCTGAAAAATGCACTCATTCTGATCTCTTATATGATGTGGAGACAATGAATTAAATTTGATGAACCCTGTGCGTCAAAGATACTGCCAAGCATAGACTATAGATCAAAATTCGAAAAGATAGTGATGCCTCTAAGTATATATTTGCGTTCATACGCGTTTCGCATTTGCTTTATGATAATAAAAGGCAAAAACTGGAATGAATGAAGGTCTTCAGCGCCTTCACAAATTAACAATCTGAGACATCAATGCTTATTCTGTGAGGCATAGGAATTATCCATGCTCGTATGAAGTAAAGGATTGCAGTTTTGGAAGGTCTGAAGGCATCAAACTCAGATGAATACAATAATCTGAGTAACTTCAATAATGCGGAAGTAGTACGCAATGGTATACAGGTACTGAGGTACCTAGTGAGGAGATGCCGCCGCGACTTAGACCCTTGCCCCCTTAAGAATAGAGCGCTACAGCGCAATCACATCCTTTACAATGCTAACGCATCTTCAGTGGCGGCATTTCATGAGTGAAGGGGACTCAGAAGACTGACATGGTCCAAAAGATCACACGATTTTCTATCAAAATCACATGAGTCGCTCCATCTTCTTGTCTCCTAAACTAGTGGTCTAATATAAGGATAAATTATCCATCAATTTAATAAGCAACCATGAGCGGCTTGAAAAATAGCTTGTCTATATCACGGGTGAGGAGTGAGTAGGAAGTGAGTAGATCAAAGGGCAGAGAAGTCAATATTTCACTGTGACAATTAAAATGGAAATCTTGATAAGCTATTGAACGATTACATTCCAGATGATGATGATAACGACTGAATCAAACTGGACCAATTTGTTGATAATTTGGCCTTGGCTTTAGCCATTATTAGTCTTATAAATAAAGAGCGCACAGAATGCTTTCGAAGTCATAATAAAGTTTATTGAAATTAGGAAGAAAAATGTAAACCTGACATGTTTCGACTGGTCTTGTCAAAGGTAACCCAGCATGTGAAATTACATTGAAGGATAGACATTTTATAAGAAGGAGAAAGTTGAGATACAGGTCAACACGCGATAGCAGCGGCAGACTGTGAGTCACCTGATTACCATGGCTAGCGAAGATTAATCACATGGTCCTTTTGCTTGCACAGGTTGGGATTATCACGTCTAATAAACAATGCCTCGAGGATACCTAAAATGCGCTCATTGTAAGCGTGGCATACAATCTCAAACTTGTTGATAGGGTCATTCGGAACACTACAGTAACTGAGCACATGTTCAGTAATTGCAGAGCGAGAAATTCCTAAATGACCATTTAAGAACCACCTAGGTATGTGCTCCCGCGCTCGAACTGTCAGGGTCGCGACGGTCCGTCCAATATAGGTTGATCCACAACCACAACGAAAAGAATAAATAACAGAAGACGTGGCGGCCACTGGCTCACAGTCTGCCGCTGCTATCGCGTGTTGACCTGTATCTCAACTTTCTCCTTCTTATAAAATGTCTATTTTTCAATGTAATTTCACATGCTGGGTTACCTTTGACAAGACCAGTCGAAACATGTCAGGTTTACATTTTTCTTCCTAATTTCAATAAACTTTATTATGACTTCGAAAGCATTCTGTGCGCTTTTTATTTATAAAATTACAAACAGGCACAATTGTTTCCATCATAAGACACTTATCAGACTTATACGACCATCAGATCTGATTTATAGAATTCTTTAAGTAAAAACAGGTTTGTGTGCATTGTACACTTCATTTTTACTCCGCAAAGATTGACATGACAATTCATGAAGAAGGTCCAATAAACACGCTCAACTCTATCAGTATGAACACTATTCAAACAGTCTACAAAGCTAAGTACCTTTCATCCCAAGTAAAATATGTGCTCGCTTGTCTAAGGCATCCACCACACAATATATTTCAGGCAATATTACATGTATATCAACTGCGCACATACTACTATGCTGATTACTGAATAATAATAATAAGCATATATTTCTTGAGGAATGAAAATCACAAAATTACAATGGTATTCACATGTGAAGTAAACTGGCATCACAATATTCACGACGACATGATAGTAATGACAATTCAGATAAGACATGAAATTGATTCGATAAATTAACTTAAAAAAGGAAAATTGCGTGCATAAGTAACTGAGATATTATACAGTTTACAGCTTTGAGTTGGTTAAAGAACATGTATAAGGGAAAAATGAATTCGACCGTCTCAATGTTGTTGATATTGGGAGGCAAAAATGGTTGGTGTTGCACAGACGCTTTGGAGTCATATGGTGAAGAGGCTGAGAAGAAATTTCGCATCAATAGATTGATCACAGAAATTACTGAATGATGAAGGATCAGCAGCATTGGACAAAGTCATTATCTACGAGTCGAAACTAACTGCGGAAACATAAATTAAGTTTCATCTGCAGAGTTGTAGAATCAAAACAAACACGTTGTAGGAACACCGGCGCTGTGGCCTTGTGATAGAGTGTTCTCTGCGTCCGGGAGACCTTGGTTGGGAGACAAACCATTTCTACTAAGAGTATCACATCAATAGAATTCTCAGAGAATGCATGTACATGCAAATGCGTTGAGCAAACATAAGTGCGAACTATTTCATGTAAGTCTCTCCAGAATTTCTTCACGCAAACCAGTGCCTTTTTGAAGCTGTGAAGAGCGACCAGAGATAATAATGGCATGCTGGATTATTCACGATAGAATTATGCGAAACAACAACATGTTGAATATCGAAAGAGAATGACAGCTATTAAGTCAATACAAGACACCAACACCCTTGATTCCCCGCCCGCACTTGCCTGACCTAGGAATCGAACCGATGCCCGCGGTAGAGACGAGCTCGCACCTTCTTCACTAGGCCACGCTGACGGTTCAAAAGGAATGCGAGTGAAGGCAGAAGTCATCTCTAAGTGATCTCGACAGCATATTGTCCTATTATTATTGACAGAACGCTGTCATTCTCTTTCGATATTCAATGAACTGCGACAGACCTTTGTTGTCAATCTACACTGTGACGTAGTCGCATGACATGCTGATATGCTGTCTCGCTACAATATGAACGCTGTTAGCGTTCTGTCATTAATAATAGGACAATATGCTGTCAATATCACTTAGAGATGACTTCTGCCTTCACTCGCGTTCCTTTTGAACCGTCAGCGTGGCCTAGTGCAGAAGGTGCGAGCTCGTCTCCACCGCGGACTTCGGTTCGATTCCTAGGTCAGGCGAGTGCGGTCGGGGAATCAAGGGTGTTGGTGTCTTGTATTGACTTAATAGCTGTCATTCTCTTTCGATATTCAATGAACTGCGACAGACATTTGTTGTCAACAATATGTTGCCACTTTTAACAAAATCAAGAGCGCCAACCGATTGTTGTCTTTTAACTTTTTAGAAAATGGATTGTTACAGGGTGTGCATCGCATTATTGACGGATTAACGTTTGCTTGAATTCGTACTAACCACTTATCTGCTGTTTGTATCAGATGTGTTTAAAAAGTGTTACCTTTTAGAGCGAATGAAGAAATTGAAATTCATTTCAGGTTGAAAAATTTATGCGATGTACACGCAGATGAAGAATGCACTATCTAGGTAAAGCTTTATTTTCTTACTAGGAGAGGCATGCAATTACAAATTTCTCAGAGTGTACAAAAATCATGAAAACGCATTACAATCGCGAACTGAATAAGCAAAAGCAGCTAACACAAAATAAAAGAACACTCAAAGTTAACCACGTCCAAGATACCATACTATAGGTAACAAAAGAGGCAGCGCCGATAAAGGAAAGGACATGGAAAACAACCGAGAGATGAACTCACGCGTGGCTCAGCCAACCCCACACCAAACAGTGGTGGACACCGCCCCAAAATGAGGACGGAGGCCTAGTAGACAGATGGGACGACTATCTACTCTCGAGGTGTCACGCAAACAAGGTAATAGAAACCATGTTGAAAATTAGGCATAACATTATAAAGTCATGACATTAACAGAAAAAATAATAATAGACTTACGTGCCCATCATAAAAGAGTCATAACATTTGAGCGATCCTAGGACCGCAAGAAGAGACAAATCATGCAAATCATAGAAACTGAACTTGAGAGATGGCATAAGGGAAGAAACAGATTTATCATAAAAAATGCCTCTGAACGAGACAATGAACGGGAAATGAAAAAGATGCTGCACATTAATATCCAATCTGCGAATGTAGTTCAATATATAGTGCCGTGAACATCTGGTGAGCCGTATTTCGTCAACTTAGTCAAAAAGGATTCAGCAGCATTGAAGTCATTGCAAATTTGGACATCGATGATAATTGCAGTAGAGCCAAAAACAGCAAGAATGTCCGGTTTCACAAATGATTTACCCGATGGAATCTGCGGTTCAAGTGCGGAAAAGCTTGACTTTTTCTCAACACATTTAAGCAAGCGTTTCAGCAAATGGTTGTGCCGTTTCACTCGAGCACCAAGAGTATCAGAACATCGTTGAATGATGTGAGGAAACGATTCGCTCGACTGACAGCCAGCTCTGCAGGATGAAGGACCATCACGTAAGCAACTTTTTATACGAGCCTGTGTAGGGAGGAGATTGTTTCGGAGCTTAAATCCTCTGATGAAAGATCGGGGGTATACGCGATCCGGGCACTGAATCCAATTGGAAGATGTTGGGTCACAAGATTTCAAACCAGCAACATCAACAGAGTCATGTCGCTTCTTGGCCCACGCAGACTTGTGATCCGTTTTCGTCATGACAATTAGTGATCCCACCGTGACAGGACTTCGAGCCATTGTATTTGTCAGGCATGACGAAAGAAAATTGCCGGCCGATTTCACCATAGATAGAGTGGATGCCAAGAAATTTTCTATCCTCTTTCTTCTCAGTAATGGAATCCAGGAATATATACATGGAAATCCAATGCCTCCTGATGCAATTGATGCATGAAATACTGCTATCGAGGAATCTTTCGGTAGCCGCATCCACGCACGAATTGAGGATCGAATCATGCGGTCCAAATTTCGTAAGGTGTTCTTAGTGACCAGTCCAACAATCAGCAGATGCAAATACTTCGGCATAAAATAATTTTTTCCTATTGATTTTGGGCTGAAGCTGTGTGATTGCTTTTGATTCCCTACTGTGTCTAGAATGCTATCGTGTTTAGCACCGACCTGAAAATCTCCGATGCCGCCTATGTCGTTATGCTTATTTCTAATATGTTCATACAAGGCACTACTAATTGATGTATTATTAATGACTCTTTTGTTCTCTTTTGTGAACGCCGAAGGCCCCGTCAGATTGTAACATAACTTGCTGTTTCTTTGGCCATTAAATTTATAGAGAGAATTTGTAACTTTTGTTCCGCTAATGGACAAACTTGAAGCATAAGGGAGTCATATGCTTTCTGAATTAACAATGCCTCCAAAGGTCGTCGCACACTCGGATTACCTTCGAGTTATTTGATTTGCCATGAAATACTATCATCTGGTATAATTGAATGTACATGCGGCACATGCTGATTCTTAACTTTATCATCTTCTTTGTGTGCCCAATGTATTTCTTGTAGCCCAGCTTGCATTCAATCTCGTATGAAACATATTTGCATTACCACCGCTTTTCCTTCTTTAAAATTCTGCAGGTCCAGCAATCGGCTGCATACATGGGTCTCTTTCTTCTTCTCCCACCGAAAGTCCAGAGGTATTATCTCTTTGAAATATAAGCCGAACTTTCTCTTACTTGCCACGGAGAAAACAGCCACATTTTGACTCAACTTTGTGCAGCCGTATGCTGTCTGACCTCTTGATATAATGTGTATCCGCAATGAGGCCTCACAAAAGCTTTTGATCAAGTATATTGGGTACCCGAGAAGGTTGCTTGGACATCCCTGGATAGATAATAAACACCACTGGCTAACTAAGGGATGTACTTTTTCTCAACTCCGTCCCCTAGATCGACCTTCTTCTTCAGGGACAAATGTTGTACTGACTAAAGCAAGCAGGAGGTTCCAAAACAATCATATGAGAGGCATTATGTGAATCAGGAGAAAATTAACAGCATGAGCACTGGTAGTATAGAAGTTGCATCGGAAGTGAGATCATGATTACATGTACGCACATTGACAAAAAGCTGTAAGTCATGTCTTCAAGGAAAGTCGATAGCTTATCACATTTTCTCTGTCCTCGACATCTTTAATAACACATCATTATATAAACAGCATTCACTCTTGAAGAAACGGTGGATGATGATTTATAATTCATAGACACGATGTTATGGGATGCGAGTTCATCCTCGTTTGAATTTTCATTATTCGTGAATCCCATGCATTGCTGTCTATTGCTCACGTTCCCTCAATCGAAAAACCGGAGAGCAACACGAAATTCTTCCCATAATCAAATCTACGACTGAAGTCAAGGTTGAGATATAAGTTCGTCGTTAATGGATGCCCGAAATTCAGTGACCAACAAACATTTTGTTAAAGAAACAATATGACACACTTTATTAGGCGAGCATCAAGAAATAGCATTCTTTTGGAAAGAACATGTTTTTTGAAACGTAGTAGGCAAAGCGACACATTGAGTTGTCAAAACTCGCTCCGTGGCAAGCAGGAGAAAGTTCGGCTTCTATCTCTGGACCTTCGGACCTCTGGACGTTCAGTAGGAGAAGAAGAAAAAGAGACTCATGTATACAACCGATTGCTGGACCTGCAGAATTTCAAAGAAGGAAAAGCGGTGGTAATGCAGATTTGTTTCATACGAGATTGAACGCAAGCTGGGCTGTAAGAAATGCAGGCACTTATGGGTTATCTCCGCCCCCCCCCCAAGTTTTCAAATTTGTCTCGTAGAAATGAGTCAATCGTCACAAAACTTAAGGCACAAGTAAGTGAGGTTATTCTCTGTCTACATGCCAAAATGTGTGAAAATCGGACAAGTACTTTTTGAATTAGGAGCGATAACTTGAAGTGCAGCGATGATGGTAGCTTGATCTGACTTCTTCTGACCTCACTGATTGAGCAGAAAACATTTCAGGTCAACAAAGTTATTTCCCGATAACTCGTGAAGTGATGAATGATGATGACCATATCACATCACCTACACAATAACACTTTTAACTTAAAGAGGGTGTGGCAACGTAGTGGTCGTGGGAAGATTTCAAGTAACAGTGGATGAGACGAAGAGGGAAAGAGAACAATGCACACGCGAGTAGCAATGATGCGTCGAACAGACGGAGTCAGATCAAACTGCTGACATCGCTACACTTCACGTTCTCGTCTCTATAGCAAAAAGTACTTGTCCGATCTGCACAACTTTTTGTCTGTGGATAGAAAATATGCTTAAATTCGTTTACCTGAAGTTTGGTGACGATTGATTCAATTTTGCAGATTTTAGACAAATTTGAAAACCTGGGGGGAGATAACCCATAAGTACCGAAATGCAATGGGTCACAGAGAGGATAATAAAGTTAAAGGGGAACTGAAGCAATTTTACAAGTTGATCGCAAATGTCTTTTTGAAGCATAATATTGCCTACGTGTCTATTCGAACAGTCAGAATCGACATCGTTAAGACGCTAGTACACGAAATATGCCAATAGAACAGCCAATGAGAATCCCTGAATCCCTGTAGAGCGATGTGCAAACAATGATAGCTCCTGTCCAATTTGACGTTAAGTGAGTCACCTGAGATTGTAACCTGACTGTTTCAACATTTGATAGTCTGAAGTACGTTGAGCTGGTCCGTACCACGGAAAAAATGCCACGATGCACCGTATTTGAATGCCGCAACACTAGTGGAGAGACCCCGGGACTTAATATTTCTTACCATCGTCTTCAATCAGATCCTAACGTGCATCGAGCTTGAATAACTAAATTATTAGCATAAAAGACTAGACTCCTACGATTACGAATAACGCCGTTGTCTGCTCCATGCATTTTCGTGAGGATGAATTTGAGGTGGATTGGTGTGCCAAAATATTAGGTGAAGAGTATTCACGTCGTAAGCGGTTGAAGAAAGGAGCTGTTCCGCCGCTATATCTTCGGGGGGAAGAAACGATTGAGTGAAACTGACATTTCAGTGAACTCAGCCTAAGCGCCGTATCCCAATGTATGTCGCTCAGCGTGCGACAGCTGAAGTTGATGCAGAATTGCAGGATTATTGCGCTCTGCAATTGATGTCGCTGTCCAAAATTCAGTACATGTCAGTGTCCTTGCAACTGATCGGAGTTCGTCAGTCATTAAGTTGCTAAAATCGGAGTACCCAGATATCAATCACCAACACGAAATTTGGGATTTAGTAAAATCAATCGAGAAAAAGATTCAATTTGCGAATTCATGAGTGGGAGGCGGGGCCAAGATTTAAAGAAGTTCTCAAGTGTTAACATGGTGACATTGATGCAGAATTGGCATCTAAACGGTTACGAAAAGTTTATCTTCAAATCAATTCCGAAGCATTTTCTGTCCTTGAAGAGATCGTTACGGCTAGTTCACTTTTATCTGCTCTGCGGCACTGTATACACTCGCACTATAAACATCTGAATTGGAAAGTGTTCACAGCTTGATGTTGAAATACGCCCAAAACGTTTGCATTTCTCTTTCTCGTAGATGATACTTCGGATTTGTCTCGCCTATTTAGGCCATAATTACAATATGCAAAGATCAAAGATGGTCAATCATTTCAAATACCAATACTCCAAGGTTACTGGCCAATGGATCGGGAGGCAACTTTGTCATAGCAAAAGTTATGATTGGAGAAAGGAACTACTCCGAGACGCTGTCACGGTAAGAGAATTCAGAACTTCTCCACCCGATTGTGATCCGCCGGTTTCTGACATTCCGGTTCCGTAAAACATTGCTCCTATATCAATGCCAGCGAGAGATCAACTCCGTACATCACGTAAAGAAAATACGAGATGTGTTAAATAGCCAGTGATTGACATAATGATGATCATAATTTTTCACGTACAGTTCTGTACGTGTTTTTGTTTAATATATGATTGGGTGGACAATCAGCAATAACAATTGATTTATGCTAACTCCTGAATTTAATGCTCAATGTATTTAAGTCGTCTTTAAGGTCTGCGTAAATTGCAAGTTTTAAATTGTAAAATTTAGAAGCACCCTACCCGAATAAAAACTTGATTATTTAAAACGTAAGCGCATCTATCAAAATAGAAATTTGATATCTCCTTGTCTTCCAATTTTATATAGTTCTTGTTTATTACTGAATTCATGCATCTTCCTTATCAAAGACTTCCTGTCCTGCCATTCATGTAAAACATCTTAAGGATTTTTTGTGTGTTGTTATTTAGTGACCAATGTAATAAATTGTTTTGGTTATTGAATTCAGTAAATTATCATGAAACTGAACATTATCAAATCGCCTAATAAGTCTATAAGTAAGGAATAATAATTATTCTAATGATATGAATTATTGATCATTAATTTGATCGTATGGAAATGTAAATAATTTTCTTGCATTTATCAATACCTTGAATGACAATGTAACGTTCACTATGGAAATCGATTAAGAAAATATAAATTTTTTGGAAGTTCACATCTTTAAAGAAAGCAATAAGATCGAGCAAGATATTTAAGTCGGCAGATAGTCACAACTATCTCCCATTCCATTCGGGACACCCAATATAATATATATAAGAGCAAAAGAAGGAAACGCAAACGGCGCCAAATAAGTGAAATAAAAATCAGCCAGATTCTCAAATAATGATTTATGCCGATCGATTTCTCAGTTTCACTGATTGTGAAGGCATCTAACAAAAAAGTGAGAAGAGGATACATGCATATCTATAAAATACTATATATATATATATATATATATATATATATATATATATATATATATATATATATATATATATATATATATATATATATGCATGTATATGCATGTATGAACTCATGCATAAATATTAACATTTCACTGACTTGTTTCGGATTGTATCATGTATAGCGCTCACGTACTTTTGATTTTCATTGCTTCAAGTATATACAACTCTCTCTCATATATTGAAAAACTGTGAAAAATCGAAGTTGGCCAATTTATACCACTTAAGCTATCGGTTACCTGATCAGATTTCTTCTAAAAGTAATTGAGCATGTTTCTGAGTTTCAGTATCAATTTGGAGTCAAAGCTGGCATATAGAAAAAAAAGCCAGCCCAGATTGAAAACAGCATATTTTCGACATTTTTTGAAAAATCGAAAAAAATTTTGAATTGATTTTTGAACACTTGGTGTATCTTCTGTACTGTGGTTGACAGCCACACTGACATACAGCAACACAATTATCATAAATATTACGAGTAACAAGAATATGGAAAGTTGGAAATATAGAAATGTTTGTGTTTTTCGCGGATCTTATCTTTGGAGCCATGTAGTTCTGTTCTACATGCCAATTACCCACTGACGTTCATACAAGAATTCCTCTATACCGAGCTGTTGCCGCATGCAAAGTTTGGTTGAGAAAGGAATATACAGAAAAAAGTTCCAGCTGCGTGAAAATTCAAATTTTGAAAAAAAGATAAAATTTCTTCAAATAGCTCTAGATTCCGATATATTCAAAATTGGAAGCCAATATTTCAGATTTGGTGAATTCCAATGCATAGGAAGCATATATACGAGAATGGCTTGTCGCTTGGGCTAGTGGTAGGCCTTGTATCAGTTATTGGACTATCAATCGGCTTAAATGACTAATCTTCAATACATTAATAAGAAAGGATTCAATGAGATACTATCTTTTTATGTTTAGTAATACTAAAGTATGAAAAATATTTTCCCTGACGGAAATTTTCATTACGTAAATTTTGGCAACTGTCTGACCTCGAAACTCAGGCTACAACTTTGTCTATTGCATTCTTTATTTCGTTACTTTCCGTGAAAACTGAAAAACACATACTTACACTTTACATTTAGTTGACACAAAATCTGGAGTGACATGCCGTTCTCTCTTACCAGCAATCCTGAACAAAAATGAACTATTTTACACGGTTAAAGCATCATACACTGGCAAACAGTACAGCTGATTTGAACCTATTTCATATTCGAAAACTATTTGCAGATTATGATGAGACATGACGACACTGCATGCAAACAAACTGAGATCCATTGATGCGTGTAATAGAGAAAAATGACCAACCGTAACAACTTTCATACATTGGATTCCTCGTATGAACTAGTACAGGAAAGCAGAACGTCCTACTTCGACTCCACAAGACCATACATGACCAGACATAACCCGAGAGAGAGAGAGAGAGAGAGCGTGCCCAGCGCTGGAGACCTACTTCTTATTGACTGCATGACACGATTTATTGAGACCAATAGATTTTGTTGATTTTTCTAAAACGTGTAGATAGGAAATATGGTGCTTAAATGAGTCTACTAAAACCGGCTTAGCCGCGTTTTGGAATGGCCTGATCAATGGCACGATATCATGTCATTCTGTTTTTATCTGTGGGCGTTTCCCACAATCCCAAATTGTTCCGGTTTCCCTATTCAGATATTAATAGCGTTATATTTTACAAGCTGATTTCTTTCACATTCAATTGTTTATCATCGCAATATGTGATTTTCATTGTCTTCTGTTGCATTTCCAAGAAAACAGCACATTACGGAAGAAGACAGTCAAGAATATAAATAACCGCCTATCATGTTGTGACACAAGGATTAATAGATCTTATTATTAATTGCCTTACACGGCAGGAATCATTTCGCGGGAGTCATCTTGATAATGCAGACAACACTGCTACTTCATCTTCTTCTTGTGGTGCTCTTATTGTCGATAGTGGCAGTAAACGAAGCGGCGTGCGGTGAATCATGGAGTTGGATTGATTATGCTGAGATAGCAGCTCATGCATGGTATATTGGATGCAAATTTTTTTGAAATTATTCTCAAATTATCAATATTCCACATGATTTGTGACGATGACATTTAATGTTGTGGCTTCGGTGTTGGATCGTATTTATTTTGATGTCTGTGCTTGGTCAAGTCATTGGAATTGCGCATGAAGCTTGAAGGTGTAGTCGGCAATAAAAAAGCAGTGTTTCATCGTTCAATCAAATGTTATGACTTGATTCCTCTCTAACTGTCATATTTCTACTCCAAAGATGAATATCTACATCTGCAAGCTCCTTTGTAATTAATAGTACAATTATCTCATGCTTGATATGATAATTCTGAGGTTTAATTTGATTATACTCACATCCATCACTCAATACAATCCCCAACGTCGTTGTATTTGGTCTTCAGTTCATTGGACATTCATTCGCCTTTAAGCTTTGTAAATGACTACATCATATTGAGTGGACATCATGAACTGAACAAGCTGACCGATATCTTCATCGCGACATCTTGGACCGACGTTTTAGGTGGCATTTGGTTTTCAGAATTCAGTGATTGGTATAAGTGAGCTTTGGCAAAGGTTTCAGCTGCTCAGACTGTTCATTAGAGAGCTACTTTTATCGGACTTGATTCATTTTGTGAACTTTGTATGTATAGACCTGTTGAATAAAAACATAGAGTGCTATTCCTACAAGATTTGACTTTAAATATTCGAAAAACCATTTTTATAGTCTGATCACATGAGCCAGAAGGCTATTTTAGTAGTCTTAAATACGGAATTTGAGAGTATGCATTAAAATGCACCTTAGATAAATGCTTGCAAAAGGGGCATAGCTGGCTGCTACCTCCAGAATCGCAGGTGGCGGATAGCGAGAGGCCATCATTGGCTGATGGTTAGCTGCGAAATAGGGCCGTTGGCTTGAATAAGCAGTCCCTGACCAGCTAGCGGCTGTTTTCTGGATTTTTCCTGAAGTCAGTGTCGAGACGAGGAGGCGTCGTCTCTAAAAATTATTCTCCTTACGTACTGCCTTGTAGGGTCTTCCCATCTATTGATGGGAAAAGGCTAGGTCCATGACGGATAATCATGGTTGGTGTCAGCAAGGGCATGCGGCCGTAAAAATTGCAGCACCGTATTTTTATTTTTTGTGAAATGGCTCACTCACAAATGGCCCCTAGTGCCCGGCAGCCTTTGAATAGACAAGGGGTGCGAAGAATGTCCGGGGAGAAGAAAATGAAAAACTTACGCATTGGGACAGCTAATGTTGGCTCAATGTATGGGAGAAGTAGGGAGGTGGTTGAGATGTTGAGGAGAAGAGGAGTTGATGTCTGCTGTGTGCAGGAGACCCAATTCAAAGGTTGTGGAAGCAAGTACACCGGTGAAGGCGATGAAAAGTACAAATTCTGGTGGTCTGGAGAGAAGTCAAGCAGAGGAAGAGTTGGTATCCTGATAAAAGAATGCTTGACCAGTGGTGTGCTGGAAGTAGGGAGATTAACTTCAAGGATAATGAAAATTCGTCTTATCCTTGACGTCAGTGACACACACTTTTTCAGTGTATGCGCCCCAGGCTGGGAAGTCAGATGTCGAAAAGGATGCCTTTTGGGGGAGACTGGACGATGAAATAATGCGCGTACCTTCATCTGAAAGCGTTATTGTAGGCGGAGACCTAAATGGTCACATTGGGAATGACAGAGTTGGTTTCGAAGAAAGTGTTGGACCTTTTGGATACGGGCAAGCAAACAGTGAAGGGAACAGAATCCTTGAATTCTGCCAAAGCAATGGTTTGAAGGTGATGAACACATTTTTCTCAAAGGGCATGGAGAAGAAAATAACGTACAAGAGTGGTGACCATCAAACCCAGATAGACTTCTTGTTGGCAAAACAACAGGATGCCGGTGTGGTGAGAGATTGCAAGGTGATCCCTGGTGAAGCCTGTCTTCTGCAACATCGGATTTTGGTGATGGACATAACAAGGAAAAGTGGGTTGGAAGTGAAAGATAGGAAGAGTTGAAAGAAGAAGATCAAAGTTTGGAAACTGAGCGCAAAAGATCTGAAGAGGAATTCGAAGAATCGCTGAGACAACAGATGACTCAAGAAAAAGAAAACAATGGAGTTATAGACTGGGAGATGTTTCAAGGGAAAATGTTAGAGACGGCCAGGAAACGATGTGGCGAAACAAATGGGAAGCGTAGGCAGTTCAACCGTGAGACTTGGTGGTGGAACGCTAGGGTGCAAGAAGCCATTAAAGCTAAGAGAGCAGCCTTCAAGAAGTGGCAGACGACAAAGAATGTTGAAGATCGGTCCGATTACAAAATCAAGTCGAAGCTGGCAAAGAAAGAGGTGGCAGTCTTGGAAAAGGATCAGTCTTGGAAAAACTGGGTATATGAGACGAGCAGAAATGAAATGAATAAGAAAATGTTCAGATTGGCAGGACAGATGAAGAGCGAATGGAAAGACATCAGTGGTTCAAGATATATCAAAGGCGAAGACGGTGAAATAATCCTAACTGAGGATCAGATCAGTAAAAGATGGAAGGAATATTTCGAAAATCTGCTCAATATGCAAAATGACTTTGAGACAGAAGATGACGAGGTGACGGAATGTCCCCTGGAGGAAGTTAAGGAGGCAGAAATAAGGCATGTTATAGCGAGCATGAAGAGTGGGAAAGCTCCATCCAGCTTGGTGGTTGAGCTCATCAAAGGAGCAGGTGAAACTGCAGTATCTTCCAAAATATTTTGTTCTCAGGAAAAGTACCTCCATCATGGCAAAGCAGCGTAACTATTCCACTTCACAAAAATAAAGGCGATGCGATAGAATGTGGAAATTACAGGGGAATACGGCTGCTTGAACACGGTTTGAAAATATTCGAAAAAGTTCTCGAAATGAGGTTGAAGAAGCTCATACAGATACACGAGCGGCAATTTGGATTACGAGCTGGAAAGTTGACGACCGATGCGATCTTCATTCTGCGGTAGCTGCAAGAGAAGTACTGTGCGAAACAGAAAAGATTGTCTCATGTTTTTGTTGACCTTCAAAAAGCCTTCGATAGCGTTCCACAAAAAGTAATAGCTTGGGCCTTAAGACGTCAAGGGATTCCAGAAGGCCCCGTAACATCTGTGAAGTCACTGTACGAGAGATCGACGTCAAAGGTCAGCTCCATGGCAGGCACATCGGAGGAGCATATGATAGAGGTAGGAGTCCATCAAGGTTCTGCACTCAGTCCTCTTCTCTTTATCACTGTGATAGAGGAACTGTCCAAGGAGTGTCGAGGCGAGGGTCCATGGGAGCTCCTTTACGCTAATGACATCGTATTGACTGCTGAACCGAAGAACGATGTGGAGCAATTGCTTTGTGGGTGGAAAAGCAGCATTGAGAAGAGGGGAATGAAAGTTAACATGGAGAAGACGAAGGTTACGGTGACAGGGAAGAAACAGCAAGAAACAATCAAATCTGGTAAATGGCCGTGTGGATGCTGTGGAAAAGGAGTTGGAGTAAATTCGATTCTCTGTACCTCATGCCACAAGTGGTGTCATACAAAATGTTCCCATCTGCGCTCTCTGGTGGGAGTGACACATTTCCAATGCCCTAAGTGTCGAAGCGCAAATACAACCAATATTCCGGCAGACGACTCTGTAAAAATTGATGGTGATATAAGTCCTAGCATACAAGAGGTTAGCCACTTTTGTATCTCGGAGATATGCTGGACAGACCAAGGTGGAGTAGAAAGGGCAGTGAGAGCTCGGGTAGCTAATGCTTGGTCCAAATGGAGAGAGTTAGCCAGCCTTCTGAAACAACAAGAGTGCCCCCTAAGATCCAGAGGTCATGTGTATGAGTCTTGCATACGATCTGTCCCTGTGTATGGCTCAGAAACATGGTCCTTGACACAGAAGTTGTTTGAACTATTGTGAGCATGTGTGATCGGAGAATGCTGAGATAAATGGCAGGAGTAAAATGGAGCGACGGAAGATCAAGTGCGGAAGTGGCAAGAATGTGGGGTCTGAAGGAGCTGGAAGATCGGGTTAGAAGAGGGCGTCTGAGATGGTTCGGTCATGTAAAGAGAGCTGAGGGAAACTGCTTGGGCAGAGTGGAAAGCATGGAAGTCCCAGGGCGTCGAGCCGTCGGAAGACCAAAGAAGAACATGACGTCAATGTGTCTCAGAGGATCTGAAGAAAATAGGAATCCCCGAAGAACTCGCTGCCAACCGAGATGAATGGAGGAGAGCCATCAACCGTACAGCCCCAGGAGATGGGATTCAACGGACGTTATACGTGGAGTAAGTAGAGTAAGAGCTTGCATTGATTTTCCTTCATTCCATCATGAAATCTCATTTACTCTGTGGTTAATGATCATCTTGTCATAAGCTGCAGCATATTAGTATTTTCCACCTCAATATCGTTTGTTCGATTGCACAGGAAAGTCAAACTCATGACCCGTTTTGAAGGAATATTTTCAATGGTCTGAATTTCATAAACTTTTTCTTACCTTTTGCTTCATGACTGACAGCCAAATTTCATAGATCTTCAATCTTATCTCATTATTTTCGATGTTTGGCTCTGCAAATCATACAAACATTATCATGGACATCATAGGTAGAATATATGCCTGAAATGATGAATTTTCTAGACATTAGCAAGATTTTAGCAATAAGGACTCATTATTGTTGTCCATCACTTCTTGATTCTTTTTTTGGATATTTAATTGTCTCCATTCTTTTGATTTTCCTCAGGCATTTTGCGCCGTCGAATATTATTCCACCGCATCAGTTACTTTCTGAATGATAATATTTCAGATAGAAGTTCATTAGTTGTGGGTGCTCATATAAGTCAATTCAAAATACACAGATGTCTATAATTCTGACAAGTCCTTTGTTATTTCACGAAGGGTTCGGCAGCGAACATATTGCACTAAAGGATGAGCATGATGGAAATAGAAACGTCAGGTGTGGACAGAAATGAATAGCAGATGAAAGACATCACTTCGTCGATTAGTTGACATCTTTTTCTAGTGATAATAGAGTCGCGCACGTCAAAAACACCACAGTGTGTGTTGGAGAGTTTTCTATACTTCGGAATTCATCTTAACAAATTTTGTCACAAATTTCTAAGAGTGATGTTCAATCAGGAACTTAATCGACAATAAAACGAAGTACTCCAGCTTCCAGGCTTAGCAGTCTGTCTAACGCCTCTGTCTCGCAAATGCGTCTAAAAACTGGAATTGTCTTTCTAGCTCTCACAATTACAATTAAGCTTCACAATTATTTGATTAGTCTAACTTTTGAACTGCTATATTCGGTACAGATGTGTTTTTCAAACCTTCATCAACTTGTGCGGAATCATACTTTTGAACATTTGTTTCCTGACTGTGCTTATTATCATTATAGAGTCATGTGGATCATGAAAAATAGAAGTCGGGGGTGTATTCAGCATATACTCGCACTAACACGACTGGGAGTCGGCTGATTTTGTGCCATTAACAATTAACTGTGACTCAATGTGTCGCTTAGCCTACTACGTTTCAAAAAATATGTTCTTATCAAAATAATGCTATTTCTCGATGCTCGCCTAATATTTATGTATTGTGATACATCGTTTCTTTAACAAAGTGTTTGTTGGTCACTGAATTTCGGGCATCCATTAACGACGAACTTATATCTCAACCTTGACTTCAGTCGTAGATTTGATTATGGGATTCACGAATAATGAAAATTCAAACGAGAATGAACTCGCATCCCATAACATCGTGTATATGAATTATAAATCATCATCCACCGTTTCTTCAAGATTGAATGCTGTTTATATAATGATGTGTTATTAGAGATGTCGAGGACAGAGAAAATGTGATAAGCTATCGACTTTCCTTGCAGACATGACTTACAGCTTTTTATCAATGTGCGTACATGTAATCATGATCTCACTTCCGATGCAACTTCTATGCTACAAGTGATCATGCTGTTAATTTTCTCTTGATTCACTTAATGCCTCTCATATGATTGTTTTGGAACCTCCTGCTTGCTTCAGTCAGTACAACATTTGTCCCTGAAGAAGAAGGTCCATCTAGGGGACGGAGTTGAGAAAAAGTACATCCCTTAGTTAGCCAGTGGTGCTTATTATCTATCCAGGGATGTCCAAGCAACCTTCTCGGGTACCCCATGTGCTTGATCAAAAGCTATGTGGGGCCTCATTACGAATACACATTATATCAAGAAGTCAGACAGCATACAGCGGCACAAAGTTGTCTAAATCCTCATTGACTAGGTATACGGTTCGAGTTTTGCTTCCTCACTTCAGGGCCTACTTTTACGAAGGCCTCTTATTTAAAATGCAGTGAAATTTGCTGTTACAGTAGGCCAGGTGCAGTAGGCCTAGGAGTTCCTGACAAAAGCATTCAGAGAGTTTATAAATTAAAGCTTATGGGTTTATTCTGCTTCCGTTGCATATCGCGACAAAACTCGGTCAAAAAATCATATTATCGGTGCGAACATATTGCACTTAAGGATGAGCATGATGGAAATAGAAACTTCAGGTGTGGACAGAAATGAATAGCAGATGAAAGACATCACTTCGTCGATTAGTTGACATCTTTTTCTAGTGATAATAGAGTCGCGCACGTCAAAAACACCACAGTGTGTGTCGGAGAGTTTTCTATACTTCGGAATTCATCTTAACAAATTTTGTCACAAATTTCTAAGAGTGATGTTCAATCAGGAACTTAATCGACAATAAAACGAAGTACTCCCTCTTCCAGGCTTAGCAGTCTGTCTAACGCCTCTGTCTCGCAAATGCGTCTAAAAACTGGAATTGTCTTTCTAGCTCTCACAATTACAATTAACTTTCACAATTACAATTATCACAATGGATTCATGACCAAATTTTGATAGACTTTCAAAACATAAAAAAAAGGTGAAGATTGATTAGTCTAAATTTTGAACTGCTATATTCGGCACAGATGTGTGTTTCAAACCTTCATCAACGTGTGCGGAATCATACTTTTGAACATTTGTTTCCTGACTGTGCTTATTATCATTATAGAGTAATGTGGATCATGAAAAATAGAAGTCGGGGGTGTATTCAGCATATACTCGCACTAACACGACTGGGAGTCGGCTGATTTTTTGACCGAGTTCGGTCGCGATATGCAGCGGAAGCAGAATAAACCCATAAGCTTTAATTAATAAACTCTCTGAATGCCTTTGTCAGGAACTCCTAGGTCTACTGCACCTGGCCTACTGTAACAGCAAATTTCACTACATTTTAAATAAGAGGCCTTCGTAAAAGTAGGCCCTGAAGTGAGGAAGCAAAACTCGAACCGTATACCTAGTCAATGAGGATTTAGACAACTTTGTGCAACTGTATGCTGTCTGACCTCTTGATATAATGTGTATTCGTAATGAGGCCTCACATAGCTTTTGATCAAGCACATGGGGTACCCGAGAAGGTTGCTTGGACATCCTCTGAGATAAGAAATAATAAACACCACTTGGGCGCTAACTAAGGGACTATTGTACTTTTTCTCAACTCACGTCCCCTAGATGGACCTTCTCTTCCTTCAGGGACAAATGTTGTACTGAAACTAAGCAAGCAGGAGGTTCCAAAAACAATCATGATGAGAGGCAATTAAGTGAATCAAGAAGAAATTTTGCAGCATGATCACTGGTACATAGAGATTGCATCGGGAAGTGAGATCATGATTACATGTACGCACATTGATAAAAAGCTGTAAGCCATGTCTTCAAGGAAAGTCGATAGCTTATCACATTTTCTCTGTCCTCGACATCTCTAATAACACATCATTATATAAACAGCATTCACTCTTGAAGAAACGGTGGATAATGGTTTATAATTCATATACACGATGTTATGGGATGCGAGTTCATCCTCGTTTGAATTTTCATTATTCGTGAATCCCATGCATTGCTGTCTATTGCCCACGTTCCCCTCAATCGGAAAACTGGAATGCAACACGAAATTCTTCCCATAATCAAATCTACGACTGAAGTCAAGGTTGAGATATAAGTTCGTCGTTAATGGATGCCCGAAATTCAGTGACCAACAAACATTTTGTTAAAGAAACAATATGACACACTTTATTAGCAGCATCGAGAATGCGAGCATTCGAAAATAGCATTCCTTTTGAAAAGACGTTTTCAACTGTTTTTTGAAAACGTAATAGGCTGAGCGACACATTGAGTTGTCAAAACTCGCTCCGTGGCAAGCAAGAGAAAGTTCGGCTTATATTTCAAAGAGATAATACCTTTGGACTTTCGGTAGGAGAGGAAGAAGTCAAGGTTGAGACATAAGTTTGTCGTTAATGGATGCCCGAAATTCAGTGACCAACAAACACCTTGTTAAAGAAACGATGTATCACAATACATAAATATTAGGCGAGCATCGAGAAATGGCATTCTTTTGAAAAGAACATGTTTTTTGAAACGTAATAGGCTGAGCGACACATTGAGTTGTCAAAACTCGCTCCGTGGCAAGCAGAGAGCAAGTCGCTTAATATTCACAAAGAGATAATACACCCTTTTGGACGTATATCTCCCTTCAGTGTCGGTCGGGTAAGAAGAGAGGAAGAAGTCAAGGTTGAGACATAAGTTTGTCGTTAATGGATGCCCGAAATTCAGTGACCAACAAACACCTTGTTAAAGAAACGATGTATCACAATACATAAATATTAGGCGAGCATCGAGAAATGGCATTCTTTTGAAAAGAACATGTTTTTTGAAACGTAGTAGGCTAAGCGACACATTGAGTCACAGTTAATTGTTAATGGCACAAAATCAGCCGACTCCCAGTGGTGTTAGTGCGAGTATATGCTGAATACACCCCCGATCATTCTATTTTTCATGATCCCATGACCTATATCTATAATAAGCATCCCCCACCAACTTCTCCCCAGTCAGGAAACAAATGTTCACAAAGTAGATTCCGCACACACACGTTGATGAAGGTTTGAAACACACACATCTGGAATCCGAATCATCAGGCAGTTCAAAATTTAGACTAATCTCAATCTTCACCTTTTTTGATGTTTTGAAAGTCTATCAAAATTTGGTCATGAATCCATTGTGATAAATTGTAATTGTGAGAGACACTAGAGATAGAAAGACCCACAATTCCAGTTTCCTCTCAGTAGACATCGTATTTGCGAGACAGGAGGCGTTAGGACCAAGACTGCTAAGCCTGGAAAGCGTATAGAAGAGTACTAATCGTTTTTATTGTCGATTAAGTTCCTTGATTGAACATCACTCTCTTAGAAATTTGTATGGAACAAAATTTTGTCTAAGGATGAATTCCGAAGTTATAGAATAGAAAACTCTCCAACACCAACACTATGTGGTGTTTTTGACTACGTGCGCGACTCTATTATCACTAGAAAAAGATGTCAACTAAAGCACGAAAACGATGCGATTTCTTTCATCTGCTAACTTCATTTCTGTCCACACACCTGACGTTTCTATTTCCATCCCACTGAGCCACACTCCTTTAGCTGCAATATGTTCGCTGCCGAACCCTTCGTGAAAATAACAACAGGAGTTCTTGTCAGAATTCTATAGACATCTGGTTGTATTTGAATTGACTTATTTTATGAGCACCCACAACTAATGAACTTCTATCTGAAATATTATATCCATTCAGAAAGTAACATGATTCGCAGGCTGGAATAATAGTTCGACGTAGTGGACGCAAAAATGCCTGAGGAAAATAAAAAGAATGGAGACAATTAAATATCCAAACAAAAGAATCAAGAAGTGATGGACAACATTAATCTTTATATGAGTCTTTATTGCTAAACAAATCTTGCCGTTAATTCTAGAAAATTCATTATCTTCAGGCATATACAATGTCTACCTATGATGTCCATTAGCGACATCAACATAATGTTTGTAGCTACAGTGATTTGCAGAGCCAAACATCCCTCAGAAAATAATAGAGATAAGCGAATCACAAACATCTACCCCCACCAAATTTGTAAGATCTATGACAATTTGGCTGGTCAGGTTCCATGAAGTCAAAAGGTAAGAAAAAGGTTTATGAAATTCAGACCATTGACAATAGCCTTCAAACAGCGGATCGTCCCATGAAGTTTAACTTTCCTGCGCACATCGACAAACGATATTGAAGGTGGAAAATACTAATTAAGCTGCAGCCCTCTATGACAAGATGAACTCATTAAACCATAAGAGTAAATGAGATTTCATGAGTGGAATGAAGTGGCAAAAATCAATGCTCAAGCATGTTACTACCTAAGGTGCATTTGTAATGCATACTCTCGAATTAACCGTTATTTAAGGACTACGCAAAACAGCCTTCTGGCTCAGGTGACTCAGACTATAAAAATGTTTTTTTCGAAATATTCAAAGTCAAATCTTGCCGTAATAGGGTAATAGCACTCTATATTTTTTATACTAACAGGGGCCTACCATAATACATACAAATCGTTCACAAAATGAATCAAGTCCGAATAAAACGACGTAGCTCTCTAGTAGGGAACGTGTGTCTGGTAAGCATGACATACAGCTGAAACCTTTCTCTGTCCAAAAGCTCACTTTATACCAATATAGCTGAATTCTGAAAACCACAATGACCACCTAACAAACACCCTGTTCCGCGCGTCCAAGATGTCGCCGATCAGTCAAGTATATCGGGTTCCAGCTTCGTCCCACGCGCCTCCCTACAATGATGTGTCCACCTCAATATGATTGAAGTCATTTACAAAGAGTCGAACGAATTGTCCCAAGCGAACTGAACGACCACCCCAATCGCAACGATCTGTTGAGTGGTTCACTATCTGGACATTGTATTGAGTGCCAATGTGACTGTAGAGGTAGTTAATCAAATTAACCACCCTCAGAATTATCATATCAAGCATGAGATAGTTGTCCCACTAACACTCTAATTACAAAGGAGGCTTGCAGCCCACATGTAGATATTCTATACCACGATTGCGACGTACGCAATAACGAACTTATCAACAGTATTAGAGAAGGAAGAAATTCAACTAGTCATAACATTTCGATTCTGAATCGATGAAAACACTTGCTTTCATTAGCTACATCTACCCGCGACACTATACACCTTCTCACAAGCCTTCATGACGCAATTCTATCTTTTTTTTTTCTTTTTTTTTTTTTGGTTAGTTTCAATGACGTTCCGAGCCAAGCAACAAGACAATCCAAAATAAACTACGATCACAACACCGAAGCACATACCACCAACTATTAAATCCAGTTCATCGTCACACAATCAACAGCCCAGAAATATTGATAATCTCTAACAGATCTAATATTCTCACCACCACAATCTCATTTTTTGTCGCGCAAGACAGCTTCCATTGAATTGCAATATCCTCCAACACTCTATAATCCCAACGTCCCCACAACTCCCCACTGATTCCACTCCATCGCACGTCCGCCTCTCGTTCACTGCATGCCCACTATCGACAATATCGACAGCACATACCAAGAAGAAAAAAAGATGATAGATTAGCTCAAGTGTTGTCTGCAATTATCAAGCGACTGGAAATCTCTATCCCGCGAGCGAAAATGATTCCATGACGCGTGTAAGGTACAATTATCTAATAAGAATCCTCCCCCCGTGTATACAAACTCTAATCCTTACCCCCTTCGCGGGTCCACCAACATCTGATAGCTAAGCGCGTTATTTTATATTCCTTCGCCAGCTGTCCCTCTTCGTCTTGTTATGTGCTGTCTTTTCTTGTAAATCAAACAGAAGCGTGACAATGAAAAATCCACATATTGCAGATCGATAAACAATTGAATACCGAAAAAAAAATCCTGCATGTGAAATATACGCTAATTAACTAATCTCTAATAGGAAAACCAGAACTAATTTGAGGGATGAGGAAAGCGCCCACAGATAAAAACATGAATGACGGAAAGCGTGCATTGATCAGCCATACACAAAACGCGCTAAGCCGGTTTTACGTAGACGCATTTAAGCACCAATAGTCCAACTACACGTCATTTAGCAAAATCAACAAAATCTATTGTCTCAATAACATCAACGTGTCATGCAAGTCCAACTAAGAAGTCATCACCAGCGCTGTGCACGCTCTCATCTCTCTCCTTCTCGAAACTCTCTCTATGTCTCCCGTTTAAGTCTGGTACATGTATGGTCTTTCTAGTCGGCGAGTCGAATTAGGACGTCTACTGCACAGTCTCCTGACCTAGCTATCATAAAAAAAAACAACAAAAAAAAACAATAAAAAAACAAAATAATTAAACAAAAACACACAAAACAATAAAAAAAAAAAAAAAAACAAAATAAAAGAACAAAAAAATAACACAAAAAACATAAACAAGCCAACAAACCGAAAAAAAAAACCCAATAACAAAAATAAAAACAATAAAAAAAAAATAAAAAAAACAAAAAAACAAAAAAAAAAAAAAAAACAAACAAAAAAAAAAAAAATCAAAAAAAAAAAAAACGCACACAAAAAACAAACAATCAAATATAAAATACGAGGAATCCAATGTAATGAAAGTTCTAGTTCACGCGATTGGCGTCATTTTTTTTTCTCTACTACACCATCAATGGATCTCATTGTTCTGCATGCATGTCGAGTAGAAAAACTTAATTGGCGCCGCAAAAAAAATAAGAAATAAAAATAATAAAAGTGAGAAATCAAGTCCACAAACATACAAAAAGAAAAAACAAACTTTAAATAGACCTCAACAAAAGTAAAAACAGAAAACTTAAAAAAAAAATTTAAAGAATTCCAAAAACAGCTAAAAATCTAAAAAAAAAAAAACAAGAATATCAACGTCATCATCATAATCTGTAAATAACTCTTTTACGAATATGAAATAAGTTCAAATCAGCTGTACTTTTTCCATGTAAATGAATGCTCTAACCGTGTAAAATAGTACCATTTTTTCAGGAGTGCTGTAAGACAGATCGCATGCACTCACAGATTTGTGTCAACTAAATGTAAAGTGTAAGTATGTGTGTTTTTCAGTTTTCACGAAATTGGACGAAGTAAAGATGCAATAGACAAGCTGTAGCCCAAGTTTCGCCAGGTCGAACTAGTTGCAAAAATTTACGAAATGAAAAATTTACGTAATTAAAATATTTTTCCTACTTAGTATTACTAAACATAAAAAGATAGTTATCTCATTGAATCCTTCTTATTAAAGTATTAAGATTATCATATTAAGCCGATTGATAGTTCCAATAACTGATACAAGCCTACCAACTACGAGCCCAAGCGACAACCATTCTCGTATATATTCTCATCTATGCATTGGAATTCACCAAATCTGAAAATTAGGCTTCCAATTGCGAATATAGCGGGATCTAGAACCTTAGTTTGAAAAATTTGATTTTTTTCAAAAATTTGAAATTCTTCAAATATTTGAATTTTTCACGCAGCTGGAACTTTTTTTTCTGTATATTCGTTACTCTCAACCAAACTTTGTATGACGGCAACAGCTCGTTGCAAAGGAATTCTTGCTTGTATGATTTCCCAATGGAATCTTAGGTATGTAGAGCGAACTACATGCCTCCAAGAATGCTGAAAATTTGTTTAAATATAAATAAAAAGTGAACCATTTAGTAAAATGAATACTATAAAAGATTTCTTGGTCTCCTGAAACAACTGGAGCAATACCTGTTCTAAAATCGATGATAATTACTATCATATGGATTGATTATACTCTTGATAGATTTATAGAGCGAATATATTCAAAATATGAACGTACAAGATTGTTATAAAGGATTCTTTCTTTGTATCCCTGTCGCCGCAGGATTTTATAAAATCACTATTGATTTTGTGTACATGATCTTTGACAAAAGGCAACAATCCAGATCACAAATTGGCTTGATAAAAATAAAGCCAATCAGAAAACCATTAGGAACACCGGCTCGCCACAAGTCATTTTGTCCCATCTAAGTATCCCCCGGCGTGTGCCCACAACTTTCATAGCAACCTCCATTCAGACCTTCCATGGTATTGCCTAACTTCTAATTGCCGCCCTAGGCTGTAGGTATGATATTATAACTAATGGCGGATATCTAAGAGAGGATACTTCTCAACAACTATAGCGCCAATTTTTAACGTAACTGGATGTTCTTCTCAAATCTCAAAACATTTGCGTAAGTTGTGGGGCTTTCTGCAACGATCCAAATACAGAATATAATAGCAAGATACTTGAAATTTCGGAAGCCGAACGCCAAATTGCATTTTGTCCCAACTAAGTTACACCTGTCGTGTGCCCATTACGTTCAGCAATCACCATACTAGGACATTCTATGGTATTGCTAATTTCAAGGTCATCCAATACACTATTGTCAATATCTAGTGAGACGGATTGTATAATTAAAGTGAAGTTCGGTCAACATCCGAAAACGAATTTTATCTCTAAAATATTGAATTAGTCAATCACTGCGACGACTTCCTGTCACTTTCACACTTATCTGATCTTTAGTTTGCCTGCAAAGTCATAGTCAACAGAATCTTCGAGATGACATCCAGCCTTAGCTGAAAAAAAAGGATCTAACATGATTCTAGCTTATATTAGAGAAATCCCTAAACCCGATGTTGGCAAGAAAAAAACAAATTATAATTAATCTGAACAACTTACCGTGCCTCATATTATTTAATGAGCCTTATTTGAATGTCCTTTCAACCTTTTTGTGTACCGAATTCACGATTAGTAATTCTCTAAAGATGATGCTAAGCGAAAGTGCTCGAATAATTGGACATCTGTCTTTTCCTTCCCAACTCGGGCCTCAGATTTTCCTCAAACACAAGCATGACATCAAATCATCCATTCCTGCTTACTGAGAACAGAACCAGCCGCACACTACATATACACCTTTTCATGCTAATTTCAGATATATCTCAAACAGGCTAGCCAAGGGCCACCAGGCCATGGTCCCCAAACGTCTAAGTATGTTAAAAATATCTGTAAATTTTCTAAATCTGAATTTTAAAATATATTCTCAACAATTCCTCGTGTAGCATCGACATGAATTTTATTTGAAGTATTCCGCACTGCTATACATATAGGTGCGCACTTTCCTCATCTTTGTTAATACCATATCATCCAGATTTTATCATCGAAGAAACACATGAACAATCAACATGACATGAATTTCCAACAAAAGTTAGCCAAGTCGGACAAGTTGGTTTGGTCAGTATTTCACACAAGTATTCAAGTAGTCAAGTATTCGTTCATCAGATAGAGAAAAATCAGCACCATCATCTCTCTACTACCCAGACTCTCGCTATCTCCAAACCACAGGAATATATACAACTCGAATTATTGAGGCAACGATCTACATGAGTTATGCCATATCATCGCTTCTCGCACGAACAAAAAACTCCAAGGATCTTCAGAACCAACCACGTTAAACTTTAATCTTCTCTGATTGTGAACATACCGCATTTGATAAAACCTCGTTCACAGACAAATTCAGTCTAACCGATCAGCAAAGCCTACTCACATACTGCAGTCTGAATCCATGAGGTTTTCTTCCGCATTGCTTTTTCTGTACACACCTGAATGAAATTCAAAAGACTTGAAATGCCAGATTTGACCTCACCAGAAACATCATGAGTCTAAGGACCTCATCCATGTATATTTATTTCTTTAAAAGTAGCGATGATAAATGGGACAACATATCGAGGAACGCCAACATCAGTATGAAGACCACTTACGTGATACAGACATAATGTCAACTCCAAATGGATACAAAGTAAGGAAAAAGGTAATGACATAGTACACATTATTAAAAACGAAACATTCGTATGATTGTTATCAAAAAATTTCTCAGTTGTGGTTTAACAAATGGCGATGAATTACCCAGCAGCGGAAAGGCAAACCGGCGTAATATCTCTGATTCATACAGCGCAGTATTAAGTTCCTATCCGAACATAAATTACGAATATGGCAACTCTGCCGATCAACAACTGCTAAGCTGGAAGGACTTTCTCAAACAGTTGAAAAACACTACGGTATCCTCAATTCGATCAGCTAAGACAAAGACCCGTCTGGAACACTGTCCTTCTCAGAGTCCATAAGCACTCTCACACCAAGTATTGTTGATGTTATCAACTTTCTCTCTTACATTTTTCTTTTTTTTTTGTTACTAATTCTTTTCCAAAATTTCACCTTTTTAAAAACTCAACTTTTTACATTTTTTTTTGTAATTGGTCTTTTTCCTTTCTTTTATTAATTTATAGGATAAATTTTTAATATTCTTTTTTATTCCCATTCCCCACCTTTTTCTGTTTTTATTCACCGTTGTTACGTTTATTTTTTTTTTATTGCATCAAATATTCTGTTTTCGTATTGTACTTTTATATGTTTTTTTATATTTTGTTTTTTACTGATAGATATTGAGATTTTTTTTTTTTATTTTTTTCTTCATATTTTTACTTTTTTTTTATTGTTTAACATTTACCCTTTGATTTCCACGGTTTTACTATTCTTTTAGTTTATTTTTCTGCTTGTACTTCCACCTTTAGACAAACGTTTTTAATTTTTTTTTTTTTTTTTAATTCTGTATCTTATTTTACAATACATGTATTTTTCTTTTCAATATTTTGTTTTTTCTTATTTTTTTTAAATAATCTCTGGAATATTTTGTTTCCGCGAGTTTTTTACATTTCATTTTATATCAATGCCCTATGCATATATAGTTTTCTTGATTTTTGTTTTTTTTTGTCTATATTTTTTTTTTTTTTTTTACTCTTGGTTTTTTATACTTAATTGTTTTATTCTGTATCTCATAGTTTTTCATAAATAACAGTAAATATTCTTTGTCGCGAGTGTTTCTTTAGTTTGAGTATTACTTTTTATTATTGTAATGTTGACTGAGATTTGCTCAAATGCTTTTCTTTTAGAACTTATATAATTATTTTATTTATTTTTTTAACGTTTTTTCTTTTGTCCCATTTGTTTGCATATTATATTATTTTTTTTAAGTTTTTTTTGTCGTTTTTTCTGTTTTTTTTTTTTGTTTTATTTTTTATTTTAATACGTTTTTTGTTAGTTCTGTATAAACTACAACTTTTTTTATTTTTTCAATTTCCACATATCCCCTTATCTATTATTTTTAATAGGGGGCTTAATTTCTAATTCTTTATTTTTCTTTTTTTTTTCGATTTTTATTTTTTTTACTTATTCTTTTTACTTGGTAAATAGATTTTGCATTTTCTGATATTATTTTCTTTATCAAACGTTTTGTTTATTCACTTTATTTTTTTTTTATATATATATTTAGTACAGTTCTACGTTCAATTAACTTTTTATTAACCATTGTTGGTTTTTTTTTTTTTTTTTTTTTTCTCTTATTTTTTTTTTATAATATGTTTTTCTTCCTTTTATATCCTTTTACTCTATTATACATATTCCCAATTTATAAATGTACACCTTTTACGTTTTTTTTTTTTTTTAATTTTATCTTTTAGAACTATTAATATTTTACCTAAATTTTTTGTGATCTTTTGTTTTGTTTATCTTCCCGTTCTCAGAAGTTTTGCTGAGACTTATGGTTATATTTTTGTCTGTTGTCTGTTTACTGACCGTGGATAGGTTTACGTTACTAGGCAGGAGTCTACTTGGTAGTGAATTGTCTGTGTTGGTTTCTGGTATTGGTCATGTTGTATGTATGGGTGGTGAGTTAGTAAGGATACAAGGTTTGGCTTTTTTTGACGCATTCTTTTATTTATTCGTTTTACATTTTTTTATATATTTTTTACCCTGTTTTTTTTTTACATTGATTTTCTTTTTTCAAACTTTTATTATTTGTTATATCCATTTTTTTTTTTTTTTTATTATATTTTTAATTATATTTTTGTCAAACAAAGAATGTATTATATCTCAATTTAATGAAACTAATTTAAATGGGTTTATGTCTAACATCCAATTTTGAATAGACCATTTCATTTCAAAGACGTTAGTCTTTTAAAATTGTCTTTTGTTTGTTTGGTGTGTTGTAGAACAAAATATTTTTTTGATTAGTTTTATATCTCCTTTCAATAATATCTTATAACGTTATGATTTATCACTTGATTATCGGTGTGTGTGCCAGTAATAACTTATTTTTAAACGTTTTTTGTCCTGTATAATTTTTTACAAGGTTTATTTTTTTTTTGTATCTTATATGTTTTTTTCTTTTTTTATGTGATTTACGTTTTGTTTTTTTTTATTTCATCTGTTTCTTTTTTTATCCTTTATGTGACATGTTTTGGATGATTTTTTTTTTACTATAATCGACCATTATAGTTATTTTCTTACAGCAGTATTGGTCAATTTTGTTTTTTTTTGTGTAAAACGGTTGTATTTTTTTTGGATTATGTTCTTAATTTCTTTTTTTAGTTGAGATTTTTTAGTTTGTTTTTGTTGTGTGAATTTTTTTTATTCTTGACTTTTATTCTAAAATATTTTCCACTATCCCACTATTTTTGTAGAGAACCAATTAATAGTTTTTGTTATTTCATCAACGTTTTCATTTCGTTTTTTTTCCGATTACGTTGATCAAACGTTTTTTTGTCGTTAAATTGTGTGTTTCTTCCCGCACCAGCAGTCTAAATTCTAATTTACTTTATTTGGTTTCGTTTGTAATTTGCTCTCGAGTCACATATTCCTTCTTATTTTGCTGGATGGTGTTATTTTATGTATACTTATGGTGCGCGGTTTTATTTCTTTGTCTTTGTGTTGTGGTTAACGAGTTTGTTATAATGTTGTTTTACTTTATTCATCTTTATTTTTTTAATGTTTTTTTTATTGAAGGAAAGGTGTGATTAAGAGGAGATTTTTATAGGTTTGTATGGTTTCTTTTGGTAGTTTGGGTAGTGGTTTGGAATTGTGAGTGTTTGGTTAGTAAAATAATTATTATCTATAAAATTTTAAATTACTAATGACTTTAATATATTTGGTTTTAATTTTTATGATTTGCTTCTATAAAGCTCATTCAAAATATTTAATGTTATTTGTTTTTATTATTTTTTCCATTTTTAATGTGTCTGATTATCTGTTGATCTGCATATTTATTTTAATTCCCATTATTTTATTTGTACTTTTTGAATTAAATGTGCATAGTTATCAGTGTCTCATTTCTTGAGTCTTTTTATTTATTTCTGTATTTTTCATGTTATAGGAACTTATTTGTATTTAGTGTGTTTATGAGTTTGTTGAAGTTAAAATTTTTCAACGGGTTTACTTAGTTTAATTTGTATTATTTTTACATTATCTGGGTGGCTAAGGTGTATATATTTTGTTTCTTATTTTATATTAGTATACTCTTTCTCACCCTCGATTTTAACAGTTGTATTCGATGTGATTTTATTAGTGCTTGTTTTTTGGTTTTAATTTGGTGGTGGGAGAAGAACGTCGTAGGGGTGTGGGAAAACCTACATTGATGGATGGTTATGGTTGAATTGTTTTTACTGTTTTGGTTTCAAAGAGTTTAAATTTATTTTTGCAGAAGGGACCATTGAGATTCGAGTTTTTAAATGATTCTGACTTGTATAAAACCAATATTTAATCTATGTTTTAGTTTTGACTGTTTTGTTTTTCTTGTTATCCCTATGTTGTTTTATATTACGTTGTTTGTAGGTTTTTAAGCAGTTTTATATTTATATTTTTTTAGTCTGTGTGATGAATTTTATGTTTTCCCTTCTGGTTATTTTTATCGAGAGTTTTGAAATACAGAAAATCATGTGAGGAAATTATAATCAAATATAATCAGTGATTTGTAATGTGACTGTTTGGTTTGGTTCAGCATGATTGTATATGTAGTGTATTTTTTTTTATTTGTTTTTTATGAAACTTTGGTATTTATAATATTTTTATTTTGTGTGGTTTATTGTTTGGTGTTTTTTTCTTTCCCTCTTGACCATATTTTTTTCTACGCCCACCTGTAACGCTAATTTGTCTTTCTCTTTTAATTTTTATATTTTTCTAATCTCTATCGCAATGATCTCATTTATTTTGGAGGGCAATTAGATGTTTTTATTTTATTTCTTTTTTATTTATCTTGTTTTTTATTCTCTTCTTTTTTTACACTTGTTTTTTCAAATTCTTATCTTATCTCTTTATTTTAATTTTTTTTTGCCCTGTGTACGCTTTTTTTATTTTTTTTTACTTCTTTTTTTTATTAATTTTATTCATCTTGCTCCATTTTTAATCCTTTTATTACATTATTAATTTTTTAATTTTTTTATGTATTTTTTTTTTAATTTTTTTTATCACCTTATTTGATCTATCCTCAATTTTTTTTTTTCTTTTACTTAATCTTTTTTACATTTTTCACCTTCTTTTCATTATTATGTTTTTATTTATATATAAATTACATAACTATCTCTCTGTACATGCTTATAAAAGTGAGATTTTTTTGTATTTATTTTATCAATATATTTTACGTTATACGTTTTCTATCTTTTCCACTCCAATTTATAGAGTTCTTCCATCTTATTATTTATTATATTCATCTCCCCTCTACTCATTTTCTTTTTGTTAGTTCTTTTTATTTCTTTTCCCTTTTTTTACCTTTTATTTCTACATTTTTTTTTTACTTTTTATCCAGTTTTTTGCGTCTACTAACTCGCTTTTTTAATATCTATATTTGAACTTTTTTTATCTTTTATAATTTTTTATTTTCATTCTGTTTTCTTTTTTTTCACAAGTATGTTTATACACTATGATTCTCACTTCCCATTTACTTATTTTTTTCCTTATCTTTCCATTGTATTCTTCATTTTTTATTATTTCCTCACCCTTAATCATGTTTTAATTTTTTTCCCTATATACTATTTTTTCTTTTTTTTTTTATTTTTTTTCATTTACATTTTGTTATCTCTCTATATATTTCACTTTTTAAACTTTTCTTCTTTTTAAGAAACACCAGACACTCATATTTAATCTTTATTATTTTTCTTTTAAACTTTTCCATCATTATTGTTTATTTATTTATAGTTCTTAATATCTACTTAAATACATTCTTTTATAAACTCACCATATCATTACTAACGTTTTTTTTTTAATGTTTACCTTCTTCATTCACAAATTGTTTTGTAATCATTCAAGTTTAAATCTCATTCATTCATTTTTATCTTTTTTTTTTGACTTTACTTTTATTTTATTCTTATATCTTTCCATTTTCTTATCGGCTCACCAAAACCCCTGCACCATCATTTTTTTTAATTTATACTGAATTTTAACCTTTTGTTTATAATTTTTTTTTCTTTTTTTTTTTAATTTTCCTCTTTAATCATTTTTTTTCATTTCTACCTTACTACAATTTTGTCTTTATAGTACTACTTTATTTTTAAGCTATTACTTTTTTCATTTCTTACCTTTTTTTTTTACAAGAATTTTTTTTGTTATGACTACATCTTTTTTGTTTTTAAACACCAACACATTATATCACACTTATTCTATAAATTTCAGTTTTTTTTTTTCTTCTATTATTTTTTTAACTTAAAAAGTTATTTATTATCTATCTTCATATATTTAAGCTTTTTTAAATTTATTTTTTTTTATTTCATTTTTTTCTCTCTAATTCCTCTCTTATTTATACATTAATTTTTTTTGCTATATTATATTTTTTCAAATATTTATAAATCTTTTATCTAATAAAGTTTCCCTTTACGATATTTCATCTTTTTTTTTACTTTTTTGTCGATTTTTTTTACTTCCTATACTATGTTTATCCTCTTTTCTATTTAATTTTTTAACTTTTTTTTATGATTTTTCTTTTATTTTGATTTTTATTTACTTTTTTTCCCACTTTTTTTTTCCATTTTTACATTAATTTATTTAATTCTATCCACTCACATTTATATCATTTCATGTTTTTTTTTTTCACAATTTTTTTTCATATTTTTTTTCTCTTCTTTCACTTTTTTTTATGTCATTTTTATTCTTTACTTTTTAATTTATTTTTTTTATATTATCTAATCTTTTTCTTTGGATTTCTTTTACTTATCAATTTTTATCTCTTTTTAATTTTCAAAGTATTTAATTTCCTACACGCTGTAGGTTTTAAACTACCATTTTCAATTTTTCTTTTATAAAAATTATTTATTATTATATCATTTTTTAACATTTTTTAATCAACTAACCATAATATTTTTATGTCTGTTTTAGGCCTATTTATATTTTCTTTTCCATTTTAATTTTCATCATCTTATATTATTTTTTCTTATCTATACACCTTTTTATCCATTTTAAATTTTCTATTTTCTTATTTTTACTTTTTTTCCTTTTTTACTTATTTTTATATTTGAATACGTTTCTTCTATTTAATTTAAGATTTATGAACAATTTAATTTTTTATTCTTAACGACTTATTTTTTTTTTAGTTTTATTGATTACTTACTTTTTTATTTTTTTCTTTTCTTATTTTTTCAATGTTTTTAGATTTTTTACTACATTTGGTTATTTTATATTTTTTTTTTTATAATTTATATTATATCTTTTTTTTTTTTTTTTTAATGCTTAATCTTTTATATTTTTTTCTTTTTTTTTTTTTTTTACCGTTATTTTTTTTTTATATTTTATTATTTATTTCCTATGTTTTTAAAATCTTTTTTTTTTTTTTATTTATATTTACTTCGTTTTTTACACTCATTTTTTTAATCTTTAAATTTTTTTACCTATTGTACTTTTTTATCTTACTTCGTACCTTTTATGCTATTTTTCTATATTTTCTTTTTTTATGGATAAATATTGTTATAACTTTGTATTATCTAATAGAGGTCTTTTTCTTAGCCTGAACTCATCCCCGACTAAATTTAACTTTTAATAAATCTCTGTCAGAATTCTGCACAACCTATTATGCAATATTTCAATAAACACGTTAAAAGCTCGATTTTTTTTGGTTGTGCGCTTAACGTTCAGGTATATAGGCTAATTATATTCAAATTTACCAAAGGAACAATAAATAATCAACTGTCTTTTAGTTTAGTAAAGTAACAGTCTCCAAATCGAAAGATATCTCTTTCTTCTACCAAAATTTAACATGGGACTAATTCTATAAGCCTAGTTTCCAAAACGTCACAAAGAACTGAATATTCTATAACATATTTTACCTCCATACACGCGTAGCGCACATTTTTGTAATGTACTAAGTTGTCAGTTCTACCTGTACAAGGCCCACCGGAACAATAATAAAAAACCCAATCAAAATATGTCTGAAATATTATCGAAATTCTATCGAACACGACACGATTGAAGGTCAAAAGTAAATTCACGCAAATTCGAAGTTGTTACGTGATGCACACTGTATGCACAAATTTGCATAGTGTTGCCAATTTCTTCTATCTGGTCAAGTTACCGTATGGAGATAACAGTCGCAATCAACTAGTCCACCCATTCATCACCGAATTAAACGAAAAAGCACACTGTCCAAATGAATTCTTCTCAACATGGAAGGACTCACTAAATAATCGATCAATCCAAAATTCGTTTTCCTATTAAACCCAATAGGAAAACGATGGATATGATAATTTTAGCATACTGTAATATGTTTATTAACAGAGAACAACATGAATTACAATCCTTACGAAAATTACATGTCAAAAATTTTTATATATCATAGGTTATTAGATATAATAATGACAAGCTTTTAATTATATGTTTTTTTATATTAGCAATTATTATAGTAAGAACAACAGCTGCTCTTCAATGAAGACAAGCTAAAAGATAAGTGCATTGACTGGTAATGGTTTACTTAACAACTGCCCCTCAGTTTGGTGTGACATTCCGAACATGTTGCAAAAGTCTGTCAACAAGTGAATGATATTCCTCAATGTCACATGTACACATGTACACATGTACACAAGTTTTCATTTGCATACTATTTCACAATCACTGCAAACAGGTTTTCCTAAGTTTTTGTACTTTTCTTAGCATTGCATTTTGTCTACCCTCCAATTATAGAAAGCTCAAATCCACACATCATAAATATACAGATTTAGAATAACACCGAACTTACTGAGATTAAAAATAAGTTCTATGCACTGATAGCTCTGATTTGGCTTGAAAACATGTTTGACCATAGGCATATATCAGCTGTGAAAAGAGATGACTTGTTTTGTAAAATACAGCTTAATATAAAAAATTTAGTTGCATTTTAACAAAAAAGCACTTTAATAATCACATTCAATTTTTAACACCGTACTCTAACTTTCATGCATTCATTTGATTAGAAGAAATTTGAAAAAATAATTTTCTGTATTATATATTTATAATTTTGATTAGATTTTAATTAGATCTTAATTCTTATTATTTTTTTTTATTTAGATTTTTTTATTACTAATTTTTAATATTTAAATAACTTTATATTTATATTCATAGGCCGAAGTAATCAAGCTGTAGAGATGCTAATGTACATTGAAAGCCTGGTTTACATTTATGTGGACACTAACCACAACTCGCCAAATCCCCTCCTCCTCACTCCCCCTCCCTTCTTCCAAAGCTACCCTCCCCCACCTCCTACCCCCAATTCCTCCTCACCCAACATATAAACTAACTCTCCACAACACCCCTAACTCCTGTGTCCCTTACACATCACCACAACAAACACTCCATTTCCTACTCCTCCCAATCCTCCACTCCTACGAACCCCTCGTACTCCGAGTCTTGTCCCTCTAACCAAAACTCCTCCCCACCAAACCTAACTATCCCCCCCCACAGACCCACCTACAATATCCCGAGAATAAAAAACGCACAAAGCCTATTAACCCCAAACCTCCCCAAATCCACCTCTACCCACCTTAAATAAAATCCACCTTTACCTCCCTGAGCAACTCCCTTAACTCACAGCCCCTCCTAACTACCATATCCTGCCCTTAACTCCACCCCACCTTAACTACACACTCCAAATCTCCTACTAACAAGACCATCCCTCGAATCCTCTTAAAACCATACTCCGCCACCTCAAAGAAAAAACTCACTAACAATACTCCCCCAAACCCTCCTCAACATCCCAACCTCTCACGCACCCCTCTACCCCCACCCTCCCAACCCCCCCCCCACCAAAGCCCTACCCTCTCTCCCATGAAAAATTGTCCGGAGAATGAACAAATTTCGGTGCCTTGAAATGATTATAGATACCTGAACTTTGTCTATTTTAGGATATGTGGTTAACATAACTCTCTTTCATGATTGAAATCTTGCTGCACAAAATGGACTTTCAATTTGAATCAGTATATGCAAAACGCTATAGCTGCGTTAACTCCGAGCTGAAAAGTGTTTAACCCCCCAGAGCTAGCACTTAATCTTTTTACCTGGTTTCCCGGAGTCAACACAAACCCTGGTGCGATAGTCCGATAGACCCTCTGCGGATAGGGATCGGCGGCAAGGTTTGATGCAGGTGTTTGCAAAGATGCGATACCGCCCTAATTACTAGCTGTTTGCATACCGCTGGGCGCATGGGAAAAATGCTCACTATTCGCTAGCTATTATTGAAGCGAGCCAAGCGAAGGGCTTAGTTAGCGATAATGCACTTTGCGAGAAGATTTGGACAATTTATTGCAACCGAAGATTTGCTTTCTTTTTGGTCGCTGCCCCAGTAGATGGCTATTGGCAAGAACGAAAATCGCCAGCTTCATGTCAGTGAACCAATAGCCTTCAAGGTTGTCAACTTTATCACCAGCTATAGTTTTAACAATCCCATAGAGTAGGGATATATAAGTAGAGTTGACGACTCAAAAAAGTTAAATCTGATACAGTGAAAAATTTTATATGCAAAGATTCCAGTTTTCTTGCGCATAAACATAATGTTTCTCGTTGGACCCAGAAGATTATTGAACGCAGTTTTTAAAAAAGTCAATAATTATTTGGCCATTATTTGATATACTACTGAGATGGAACGATCCATATATAAGCGGCTTTGAAAAAATGGATACAAAAAGAAGGAAATGAATACTTCTAATCAAGCATCCTTAACCAAAGATAATCAAAGATGCATTGCCTTTGATCCTAACTAAGAGGAAATTATGCTGATTATCAAAAGAATTTTCAATCCTTATTGTAATGGAAATCTTCAATGAAAAAGCCACGATGTAAATTCTCGCTTTCTTTGTCTGAAATTTCAAGTTTTTAATTCAATCGGCATGATTTTATGCATTCAACTAAATTCATGTTTCACTTCTTGAATCTGAATAGTGACATGGATCCATATTACATCCTTTCAAGTTAATTGAAAAGCATTGTCTTTGGATTATGTTATCTTGCTCTGCAAGTGGCAGGTTTGCCTTTTGATATGAATCAACAACTTTAGAACATGCTCTTGAGGTTGAGCATGAAAGTTTTAGGAAATTCATCGAATTGCTAATTTGACAAGCACTTAAATCTCCAAGGCTGTCATGACAAATCCTGTGAAATACCATCATTTCGTCTGCATTAGAAAAACAATCAATGATCAGATCAATTCCATTGTATTTCTCTTCAAAAACTAAGCAAACATTTGCATATCTCACCACATTTGGTAACAATTACCGACTATATCCCCACGAGTTCATTTGATAAAATTCGAAAGTGCATGCACATTGGATGGGATTTTAATTAAAAAGCGGAGTGCCACTCTATCTAATATCACCTACTCTATACTACATCCTTTGTTTAAACACATACTGTGAGTTTGCAGTCGACTTTATGTTAGAGCAAATGCAAAAAGTACGTAATGTTAACGCTATAATCTAAAATGTAGCCTGTTTCATTTTAATTATTCTCATTAATGCTGAATCTGATCAAAAGAGTTCAAATTATAGTGTGTGTTTTCCGCCGCGTCGTTCTAAAGCCTAATAAATTTAGTTGTAGACGACATACAAAAATTTCGTTTAACATGCTCACTATCATTTGTTCCCTACAGTGTTCAGAGATCATTTTAGACCAAAAGTAGCCTAACTATTCAAACACTGTGCGGTAGGGACTAACAATAATCAAGCATTGCAACTGAAAGTAAAATGTCGAATAAAGCGAACTTGGTGTGTCGAATAATGAAAATACGATTCATATGACGACTTCATCTTTGTTTGTGAAGTCAATGCAAATGACAGTTTATTCACAATACTTTCAATTTCAATCAAGCTGCTTAAGTCAATAAAACGCTACCATGTATCGGGCAGCAAAGCTTCCATTGTAACATATAGTCACTAGTCTGAGCAATTAGTTGTTTGTCAACCATCTCCACAGAGGACTGTCTTTCTTCCTACGAACGCCTCCCGTCTGGACAGTGTTAACCTACTGCACTATAGAGAGAGAGTGTTAGAGTAGAGTGAGACATCAATTGGCAATATTCATACGACGTAGCACACATCGATTTTCCGTCGTTATTACAAATAGCGCGTTGCTACATCCCGACAAGGCTGCCTGTTAAATAAGGTTTTTTTAAGACAAGACGATGGACGCGCTTTGTCGAACAATTGCCTGCATGATATCGTGTCAAGTGTTAAGTGCGCATCCGGGGGGGGTGGGGAGTTTGTGAGATTTCTGCTGTCGTGCCGTGTACGCGGCTTGGTCAACTCTGATATGATAAACCACTTCGAATGCATAGGATCAAGGCTGTGTAGATCATTGTGTGAGTCAATCTTTAAGAATCTCAAAGAATTTCAATCCTTATTGTAATGGAAGTCTTCATGAAAAAGCCGCGATATAATTCTTGCTTTCTTGGCTGAAATTTCAAGTTTTTAATTCAATTGGCATGATTTTATGATTCACTAAATTCATGTTTCATTTCTTGAATCTGAGCAGTGATATGGACCCATTTACATCTTTCAAAGTTAATTGAAATTATTGTCTTTGAATCTGTGACTTCACCATGCCAGCGGCAGCTGTTGCCTGCATAAATACGCATCTCACATTTGAAAACAATTCCGACTCTATCTCCTTTGAGTTCATTTAATAAAATCGAAAGTGTATACACATTGGGGATATAATAAATGCGGAGTTACCACTCTACCTAATATACCTACCCTATGCATTCAGCGTTGAATGATCAACTTGAGAGCAACTAATGCAGAGTTAAAAATGTAATTGTAACACTTCCACCAAATCGAAATTTACATTAACAAATAAATTATGAGACGACGTAATCTGCGCAATTTCTCTGAATTCGGGTTTGGAAAATTTGCGCACTCATTTAAGCTGCGTGGCCCTCCGAGTAGCTCATTGCATCGAGACACACTCAATGAAGGACGATGACATAAATATCATGTAATTTCACTTGCACCTTCAATAATATTCAATAAATGCATCACATTCATGAAAATATAGTCAATTTCACTAAATGACATTTCCGAAACGATAAAATCATTAAAGAAATGTCATTACTATGCTCATGATATTTGTAGCAGCAGAAATATCATTAGAAATATCATGAACAATATCATTAAAATATCATTAATTTTCACCAAATGATATTTGTATCATTAATAATATCATTAACCCATATTTATGTCATGGCATCATGATATTTTTGATGATACATTTCCGTAAGGGATATATTTACTCTATGATCTCAACTTTTCCTTGAAGACTCGCAGGTCGACTTGCATTATAATGCAGTTCATGAAATTTCCTAGATCATCAACTTAATTTCCCATTGATTAAGATGCTTGTTGGTAAAAATTCATTCCAGTTGACATCCAACTTGTTTCGTTCTTATTCTTATGAAGTGGCTTCCTGTCGGTATATAAATTTGTAAAAATTTAGCTTTTTATAAACTGCCCAAATAATTTTTTGGACTGCAGGAACGTAATCTCCGTAAAAAACTAAATATCTTCATATAAAAGTTTTCACTGTGTACAGATACTTTTATGAGTAATGGACATCATCATTGCGATCGAAATTGCAATAAAACCGATTAAAAAGAGCAGATGACATGGAATAAACTCCACCTAAAGATGCAGACAAGCGAACCATAGAACTCGATTCACTGTTATTGCGAATGTTATTTACCACATCCCATGCATGTTAAGTTGACCTCCTGCAGTTTTGTTGCGCCCAAATCTTTTTTGATTCTCCTGCTTGACTTTCACTTTGAAATGCTGATATTTAAGTCACTCAGTTTTTACGACGGCATCTCTTCGATATCATCACCTTCAAAATTGGAGGCATCCACGGTTTATCCCTGTGGGCTAGAGTAAAACATTCATAGGGAACATTGCAAAATTCCGTGCAATATACCGTCAACTGTGTTAACTTGTGCTACGTATTTGCGTTTTTTGAGATTGGGGCCATAGAAATTTTTTTAGAACTCCAAACTTACATGATGCTAAACTTCAGGCTTCTTATAACACACCCATGTTTTTTGAAATTTTTTGTTGTTTACTTTTGACACTAGGACCCGTAAAAAATGGCACCCAATCACCATCAAATGGGCAATTTATGCCACTCATCGTAACTATATTTATTCGCTCATTTACTTACAGATATTACTCCAAATCACAAAGCCCAATGTTCCTGATATATAGCACTATGTTTAAACAATAATAATCGCCCATGAAACTCGATCGGAGATCATGCAGAATAAGCAAAAATATGACAGAAAATATAAAAACAAATATCATTAAAATGGTACTTTTATCTAATTAATCAATTATCGATGGTGTATATCACTCGATGTATGATGTGAAGATCGTATCAAAGAATAGAAAATTATGGATAGGATTTTAAAGCACTTGTAATATGATCACTCGAGGAATTAATGTAACATCCGCTCGAATTGTTTAATCGAAGTTGGTAGATATCGAAAGCTAGCATACACACATCGGTACGAGGTAGATCAATGATAGCGGTAGACCTTCTCCAAGAAGCAAGTTTTATCGAAATATCAAATACCTGTACTGCATGTACAGCATGTTTATTGAAAACCTTCAAGCAAAGCTAATTACGTTAAAATTATTAGATCGAATATTGTTAGTGCCTGGTAGTGCTAACAATTTGCATAATGTACGAATGCTATAGTTTTCAAATTGCCAGTGCCGCATACAACTTTCGATAGACGAAATTACGTATTACGTAATTTAAGACTACTAAAACAGCCTTCTGGCTCATGTGATCAGACTATAAAAATGGTTTTTCGAATATTCAAAGTCAAATCTTGTAGGAATAGCACTCTATATTTTTTATATAACAGGGCTATACATACAAAGTTCACAAAATGAATCAAGTCCGATAAAAGTAGCTCTCTAATGAACAGTCTGAACAGCTGAAACCTTTGCCAAAGCTCACTTATACCAATAACTGAATTCTGAAAACCAAATGCCACCTAAAACGTCGGTCCAAGATGTCGCGATGAAGATATCGGTCAGCTTGTCCAGTTCATGATGTCCACTCAATATGATGAAGTCATTTACAAAGTCGAACGAATGTCCAATGAACTGAAGACCAAATACAACGACGTTGGGGATTGTATTGAGTGATGGATGTGAGTATAATCAAATTAAACCTCAGAATTATCATATCAAGCATGAGATAGTTATACTATTAATTACAAAGGAGCTTGCAAATGTAGATATTCATCTTTTGAGTAGAAATATCACAGTTTTAGAGGAATCAAGTCATAACATTTGATTGAACGATGAAACACTGCTTCTTTGCTGCCGACTACACCTTCAAGCTTCATCCGCGATTCCAATGACTTGACCAAGCACAGACATCAAAATAAATACGATCCAACACCGAAGCCACAACATTAAATGTCATCGTCACAAATCATGCAGAATATTGATAATTTAAGAATAATTTCACACAAATTTTTTTGCAATACCAGCTACATGAATTGCAATTTCAATATAATCAGTCCAACTCCATGATTCATCGCACGTCGCTTCGTTTGCTGCCACTATCGACAATAAGAGCACCACAAGAAGAAGATGAAGTAGCAGTGTTGTCTGCATTATCAAGATGACTCCCGCGAAATGATTCCTGCCGTGTAAGGCAATTAATAATAAGATCTACTAATCCTTGTGTCACAACATGATAGGTGGTTATTTATATTCTTGACTGTCTTCTTCCGCAATGTGCTGTTTTCTTTGAAATGCAACAGAAGACAATGAAAATCACATATTGCGATGATAAACAATTGAATATGAAAAAAATCTGCATGTGAAATATAACGCTATTAATATCTGAATAGGGAAACCAGAACAATTTGGGATTGTGGGAAACGCCCACAGATAAAAACAGAATGACATGATATCGTGCCATTGATCAGGCCATTCCAAACCGCGGCTAAGCCGGTTTTAGTAGACTCATTTAAGCACCATATTTCCTATCTACACGTTTTAGAAAAATCAACAAAATCTATTGGTCTCAATAAATCGTGTCATGCAGTCAATAAGAAGTAGGTCTCCAGCGCTGGGCACGCTCTCTCTCTCTCTCTCTCTCTCTCTATGTCTCGGGTTATGTCTGGTCATGTATGGTCTTGTGGAGTCGAAGTAGGACGTTCTGACTTCCTGAACTAGTTCATACGAGGAATCCAATGTATGAAAGTTGTTACGGTTGGTCATTTTTCTCTATTACACACATCAATGGATCTCAGTTTGTTTGCATGCAGTGTCGTCAGGTCTCATCATTATCTGTAAATAGTTTTCGAATATGAAATTGATTCAAATCAGCTGTACTGTTTGCCAGTGTATGATGCTTTAACCGTGTAAAATAGTTCATTTTTGTTCAGGATTGCTGGTAAGAGAGAACGGAGATTTTGTGTCAACTAAATGTAAAGTGTAAGTATGTGTTTTTCAGTTTTCACGGAAATTAACGAAATAAAGAATGCAATAAACAAAGTTGCAGCCAGAGTTTCGAGGTCGGACAGTTGCCAAAATTAACGTAATGAAAATTTCCGTCAGGGAAAATAGTTTTTATACTTTAGTATTACTAAACATAAAAAGATAGTATCTCATTGAATCTTTACTTATTAATGTATTGAAGATTAGTCATTTAAGCCGATTGATAGTCCAATAACTGATACAAGGCCTACCACTAGCCCAAGCGACAAGCCATTCTCGTATATATGCTTCCTATGCATTGAAATTCACCAAATCTGAAATATTGGCTTCCAATTTTGAATATAGCGGGATCTAGAGCTATTTGAAGAAATTTGATTTTTTTCAAAATTTGGAAATTCTCAAAATTTGAATTTTCACGCAGCTGGAACTTTTTTCTGTATATTCGTTACTCAACCAAACTTTGTATGCGGCAACAGCTCGGTGCAAAGGAATTCTTGCTTGTATGATTTCAATGGGTAACTGGTATGTAGAGCGGAACTACATGGCTCCAAAGATGCTGAAAATTGTTTAAATATAATAAAAAGGGGAACCCTTTTAGTAAAATGAATACTATAAGATTTCTTGGTCTCTGATTTCAAGCTGGAGCAATACATGTTCTGAAAATCGATGTAATACGTTGCATATGTGATTGATTATACTCTTGATAGATTATAGGAGCGATATTTCAAAATGATGAACGTACAGATTGTTTTAAAGGATTTCTTTCTTTGTCATCCTGTCGCCGCAGGATTTTATAAATTCACTATTGTTTTTGTGTACATGATCTTTGAACAAAGGGCAACAATCCAGATCACAAATTGGCTTGATAAATATGAATGCCAATCAGAAAACATGGAAACCGGCTCGCACAATTTGCATTTTGTCCCAACTAAGTTCCCCCGGCGTGTGCCACAACTTTCATGCAACTCCATTCCAGGACCTTCCATGGTATTGCTAATTTCTATGGCCGCCTAGGCTGTAGGGATGTATTGATATCTAAGTGGGATATCTAAGAGGATGACTTTCATCACAATCTATAGCATTTTTAACGTAACTGGAGTGTTCTTCTCAAATCTCAAAATTTTGCGTAAGTTGTGGGGGCTTTCTGCAAGCGATCCAAATACAGATTGATGATGAGCAAGATACTTGAAATTTGGAAGCCAGATCGTACAATTTGCATTTTGTCCCAACTAAGTTCACCTGGCGTGTGCCATAACGTTCATGCAATCTCCATTCTAGGACTTTCTATGGTATTGCTAATTTCTATGGTCATCGCAAGACACTATTGTCAATTTCTAGTGAGCGAGATTGTATAATTAAAGGTGAAGTTCGGTCAATTTCCGAAACGAATTTTATCTCTAAATATTGAATTATTCAATCACTGCGACGACTTCCTGTCACTTTTACACTTATCTGATCTTTAGTTTGCCTGCAAAGTCATGTCACAGATTCGTAATGACATCACAGCCTGTTGAAAATAAAGGATTAACATGATTCATTGCTTATATTAGAGGAAATCCCTGAGACCCGATGTTGGCAAGAAAAAACAAATTTAATTATTCTGAGCACTTTCAGTGCGCTCATATCATTGATTGCCTATTTGATGTCTGTTCAACCTGTTTGTGTCCGAATTCACGTTTAGTTTCTCTAAAGATGATGCGTAGAGCGAAAGTGCTCAGAATAATTGAATCTGTCTTTTCTTTCCAACGTCGGGCCTCAGGGATTTCCTCAAACACAAGCAGTGACATCACAGCTGCCAATTCCTGCTTACTGAGAAGCAGAACGCCGCACACTACACCTTTTTCATGCCTATTTCAGATATTTCCCAACAGGGCGTAGCCAAGGGGCCACCAGGGCCATGGTCCCCAAACGTTTAAGTAGTGTTAAAAAGTATATGTAAATTCTAAATCTGAATTTTAAAATATATTCTCAACAATTCTCGTTGTACATCGACATGTATTTTATTTGAAGTATTGCGAACTGACTTACATTATAGGTGCGACTTTCCTCATCTTTGTTAATACCATTACATCCAGATTTATCATCGAAGAAACACATGGAACAAGTCAAATGACATGATTCAACAAAAGTTTGCCAAGCGGACGAAGTTTGTTGTGTCAAGTATTTCACAACAAGTATTCAGTAGTCAAGTATTCGCTCATCATATTGGAGAAAATCAGCACCATCATTCTACCTGTGTCTCGCTATCTCCAATCCACTGGAATATATACAATCGAATGTATTGAGGCAATCGATCTCATGTGTAATGCCATATCATCGCTTCGCACGGAACAGGAATTCTCCAGGATCTTCGACGAAGCCGTTAATTTTAGTTCTGATTTGAACATCCGCATTGAGAAGCCTCGTTCAGCAAATTCCGTCTACCGCTCAAGCAAGCCTACGTCACATACTGAGTCTGAATCCATGGAGGTTTTCTTCCGCATTGCGTTTTTCTGTACGACCCTGGATGAAATTCAAAAGGACTTGAAATGCCGATTTGGACCTCACCAGAAGACGATCATGAGTCTAAGGAGCCTCATCCCATGTATATTTGATTTTTTTAAAAGTAGCGATGATAAATGGACAACATTCGAGGAAGCCATTAGTCAGTATGAAGATCAGCTGACTGATACAGAAAATGTTACTCAAATGGAATACAAAGTAAGGAAAATGTAATGATAGTAACATTATTAAAAAGAAACATTCGTAAGATTGTTATCAATTTTCAGTTGTGGTTTAACAAATGGATGAATGTACCTGCAGCGGAAAGGCCAAGATCGGCGTAAATCTCTGGACCATTGCAGTATAGTTCCTATCCGAACATAAATTACGAATATTGGCAACTCTGCTGATCACAACTGCTGAAGCTGGAAGGACTTCTCAAAAGTTGAAAAGACACTACGGTATCCTCAATTCGATCAGCGATGACAAAGACCCGTCTGGAAGCACTGGTCCTTCTTCAGAGTCATAGGCACCTCACACCAAGTATTGTTGATGTTATCAAACGTTTTGCCTTGAACTCACCCCGACTAAATTTAACTTGTTTAATAAATCTTCTGTCTGAGATTCTGCACACGTATTAACAATATTTCAAATAATCACGTTAATAGCTCGGATTTTTTTTGGTTGTGCGCTTATCGATTACAGGGTATATAGGCTAATTATATTCATATTTACCAAAGGACAATAAATAATCAACTGTCTTTGAGTTTAGTAAAGTATACAGTCCAAATCGAACGATATGCGTCTTTCTTCCACCAAATTTAACAGTGGGACTAAATCTATAGGGCCTAGTTTCTCAAAACGTCACAAAGAACTGAATATTCTATAACATATTTTACCTCCATAAATGCGTAGGCGCACATTTTTGTAATGTTCCTAAGTTAGTCAGTTCTACCTGTAGCAGAGGCCAACCGGATAATAATAAAAAAAACTATCTAAAAATATGCAGAAATATTATCGAATTTCTATCGCAAAAAATGCATTGAAATATTGAGAGCGAGTTCAAAAAAATTGAGTTCGAAATGTTCACTCAAACATCATGCATTCTTTTGATCTCGTGCTCAACGTTGTCTCATTGAAAAAATTAGACAGCATTACTGAGCAAATTTTGATGTCTCAGTTGGAAGAATTTTAACCACTCCGAGATTTGAATTATAGCACCTTGTCTATAGCCTATTGGCCTAAATGTAAGTCTTGAAGATTATCTTGTGTGCATCCAGGCCGACTAACATTTTGTATCTAAGAAAATGCATGTCGATTTTAATATAGCTTGAATGAATAAAATAGCAAGGATGAATTCACTAAACACTTCCTCACGGATGTATTGACAACAGCAGTTGACAGTGATCCCGTTACTTTCTTAACATCAGTGCTCCATTGCCTTGGGTTATCTTTTTTCAGTTCCATACAATTAAATTCCCCATAAATTTATATAAGGGTTTCATGGTGAGCGTGGCAAAGTGAAGGAAGCAAACATCTGATTTGGTCCAAAAATTTAACAACGATGGAAGTTGCAAAAGTAAATTCACGCAAATTCGAAGTTGTACGTGGATGCAACTGTATGCACAAATTTGCATATTGAGTGCTATTCTTCTATCTGGTCAAGTTACCATGGAGATTACAGTTCGAATCAACTAGTCACCCATTCATCACCGAATTAACGAAAAGCACACTGTCAAATGGAATTCTCTCAACATGGAAGGACTCACTAAATAATCGATCATCAAAATTCGTTTTCCTATTAAACCCAATAGGAAAACGATGATATGATAATTTAGCATACTGTAATATGTTATTAACAGAGAACATCATGAATTACATCCTTACGAAAATTACATGTCAAAAATTTTTATATTCATGGTTATTAGATATAATAATGACAAGCTTTTAATTTATGTTTTTTATATTAGCATTTTATAGTAAGTAACAACGGCTGCTTGATTCAATGAAGAAAAAGGCTAAAAGACAAGGCATTGACTGGTAGTGGGTTACTTAACAACTGCCAGCAGTTTGTGTGACATTCCGAACATATTGCAACGTCTGCAACAATTGAATGATATTCTCAATGTCACATGTACACAAGTTTCATTTGCATACTATTTCACAATCACTGAAAACAGGTTTTCTAAGCTTTGTACTTTTCTTGCATTTTGTCTACCCTCCAATTATAGAAAGCTCAAATCACGCATCATAAATATACAGAATCAAATAACACCGAACTTACTGAGATTAATAAATAAGTTCTATGCACTGATAGCTCTGATTTGCTTGAAAACATGTTGACCATGCATATATCAGCTGGTGAAAGAGGTGACTTGTTTTGTAAAATACAGCTTAATATAAAAAAATTTATTGCATTTTAACAAAAAAGCACTTATTAATCACATTTCATTTTACACCGTACTCTACCTTCATGCATTCATTTGATTAGATTCTAGGCCGGAGTAATCAAGCTGTAGAGATGCTAATGTACATTGAAAGCCTGGTTTACATTTATGTGGACACTCCTCCCATGAAAAATTGTCCGGAGAATGACAAATTTCGGTGCCTTGAAATGATTATAGATACCTGAACTTTGTCAATGTGAGGATTTGTGGTTAACATAACTTCTCTTTCATGATGAAATCTTGCTGCAAAAATTGACTTTCAATGTTGATCAGTATATGCAAAACGCTTGCTGCGTTAACCCGAGCTGAAAAGTGTTAGCCCCCGAGCTAGCACTTAATCTTTTTACCTGGTTTCCGGAGTCAACACAAACCCTGGTGCGATAGTCCGATATCCCTCTGCGGATAGGGTCGGCGGCAAGGTTGATGCAGGTGTTGCAGATGCGACACCCGCCCTAATACTAGCTGTTGCATACCGCTGGGCGCTGGGAAAAATGCTCACTATTCGCTAGCTATTATTGAGCGAGCAAGCGATGTCTTAGTTAGCGATAATGCAGTTTGCGAGAAGATGGACATTTATGGCAAGCCGAAGTTTGCTTTCTTTTCGTCGCTGCCCAGTAGATAGCTATTGGCAAAACGAAAATCGCCAGCTTCATGTCATTGACCAATAGCTCCAAGGTTGTCAACTTTTATCACCAGCTATAGTTTACATCCCATAGAGTAGGGATATATAGGTAGAGTGACGACTCAAAAAAGCATCTGTATACAGTGAAAAATTTTATATGAAAAGATTCAGTTTCTTGCGCATATTATGTTCTCGTTGTCCATAAGATTATTGAAGCAGTTTTAAAAAAGTCAAAATTTTGCCATTTTGATATACTACTGAGATGACGTCTATATATAAGCAGCTTGAAAAAAATGGATACAAAAAAGGAATGAATACTTGCTAATAAGCATCCTAACCAAAGATAATCAAAGATGCATTGCCCTTGATCCTAACTAAGTGGAAATTAAGCTGATTATCAAAAGAATTTCAATCCTTATTCTAATGGAAATCTTCATGAAAAAGCCACGATGTAATTCTCGCTTTCTTGTCTGAAATTTCAAGTTTTTAATTCAATCGGCATGATTTTATGCTTCACTAAATTCATGTTTCACTTCTTGAATCTGAATAGTGATATGGATCCATTTACATCTTTCAAAGTTAATTGAAAGCATTGTCTTGGATTATGTTATCTTGCTCTGCAAGTGGCAGGTTGCCTTTGATATGATCACACTTTAGAACATGCTCTTGAGGTTGAGCATGAAAGTTTTAGGAATTCATCGAATTGCTAATTTGACAAACATTAAATCTCCAAGGCTGTCATGACAAATCTGTGAAATACCATCATTTCGTCTGCATTACAATCATGATCAGTCAATTCCATTGTATTTTCTTCAAAACTGCAAAAATTTGCATATCTCACATTTGATAACAATTACCGACTATATCACCACGAGTTCATTTGATAAATTCGAAAGTGCATGCACATTAAAAGCGGAGTGCCACTCTATCTAATATACCTACTCTATACTACATGCCTTTGTTTAAACACATACTGTTGTTTGCAGTCGACTTTATGTTAGAGCAAATACAAAAAGTGTATGTTAACGCTATAATCTAAAATGTAGCTGTTCATTTTAATTATTCTCATTAATGCTGAATCTGATCAAAGAGTTCAATATTAGAGTGTGTTTCCGCCGCGTTCTAAAGCCTAATAAATTTGTTGTGAGACATACAAAAATTTCGTTTAACATGTCACTATCATTTGTCCTTCAGTGTTCAGAGATCATTTTAGACCAAAGTAGACAATTATTCAAACACTGTGCGGTAGGCCTATACAATAATCAAGCATTGCAACTGAAGTAAAATGTCGAATAATGAGCTGAACTGGTGTGTCGAATAATGAAAATACGTTCATATGATCGACTTCATCTTTGTTGGAAGTCAATGCAAATGACAGTTATTCACAATACTTTCAATTTCAATCAAGCTGCTTAAGTCAAATAAAACGCTACCATGTATCGGGCAGCAAGCTTCCATTGTAACATATAGTCACTAGTCTGAGCAATTAGTTGTTTGTCAACCATCTCCACAGAGGACTGTCTTTCTTCCTACGCACGCCTCCCGTCTGGACAGTCACAGGGGCGTCGGAACGATTTTTTACTAGGGGTAGCAAATTTTTTTTCATGGACAACCCTTCGATTTTTAGTAGGCCTATATTCAAGCACCATCGCCCGAATATTTCAGATTTAGTGAGGCTAACAAGACTAATTTTATTCACATGGGCGCACAGTAGACTTGTGACATATTTCTCATGCATGCATATGTACTACACGTATAATTTGTGGGATGATGTAACTCAAAAGTCAAAAGTAAGAAATCAAAGAGTATATTTCACTCAAACTCATAAAAACTACACGCATGTACGTGTGTAGGCTGCATGTACTGTAATCAATGTAACAAATTTATAAACATGAGTATGTATGGTGAGTATGGCAGTGAATCGTCTGAACGACAATATTACGATGAAAGCTGTTTCCAAAGGTGTTAGATGCGCTGAAATTCAATGACTAATCCAGCTATACTGATATTTCTATCTAAACTTCATTTTGTGAAGGTAGGTCCACTAAGGCAACATTTGATGAAAATAATTCTGAGCATTCAAAGAACTACTAAGTACCCAGCCGCCACTATATACTGCATAGCATTTAGTAATGTCAACCTATACGATATAAACAATGTCAGCCTATTAAATACAAATGTGTCTCAAAATTTTCCCATTCATAAAAATTGTGAACCTATTTTTGAGAGACATCACAAAGCTGCTTGACTACTTGCAAATATCCGATGGTTCGGTTTTGACGTGACATGTAGGTACAATTTATGGCAACTTCTACTTCACTTTCTGCTGGTCAATGCAAAACCAGGTCGACACATCGATGCACTTTGGCCCGACATGTAATTTTTGATTCTAAAATCTAGCATCATGTAAATGAAGATTATACATGTGCATCTTTAGTTCATTACATCTCACCACACACCGTTGCCAAATCGAGCTTTCCTCTCGGGAGTACGGGAAGCAAACTCTCTCATAATAGAGGAAATTCTCAATTCCATGGTCTGATGTTTAAATACATGCAGAATAATCAAGTGAGTTAGGCGTGATTGAGTCATAGTACATTGGTACTCAGACTGTAGGCGGCGCAAGGCACTGAATGTCCTTTCAACAGATGAGGCTGATGCTGCTATGGTGATGATTATCTGAATGAGTTTAATTACCTCCGAAAGCAAAATCCTAACGGCTTTCGGCTGTTTGGCTAAATGCTTCAGCAACGCTGAAGCTTGTGTTGGGTCATCCACATTTTCCGTCTTCAAGAAAGACGACAGCATTCGTAGCTGTGCAGCTAAAGACTCTAGATTGAAGTCAGTGTGGTGAACAGGCAAAATTGATTTCAACTCATTGACACTTTTGTCTCTTCTATGAAGAACACTTTCGAAATTAGTTAATGTTTCAAAATCTGGCTGATGGAATCGTCTTTTCAGTTCTGCTGTTAGATCTATGGCTTCGAAATAAAATACTTTCAGATTCTTATCACAGATTCTCTTCAGATTCTCTTCACATCAGAGGCTGGAAATCCTGCCGCCTGGAGCGTCACAGCAACCTCTTCGTATGGCTTCAGGATAGCTACAGCCATTTGAATTCCCACTAGGAATTTTTTCTTCTCCATTTTCCGGACGTGTCCCCGTAAAGTCGACCGAACTTCTGGTCTGGTGCTCCCCTTTGAGACTATTAGTTCATTAACAGTTGCTTTCACTCTATCAAGGTTGTCCAAAAATCGTTGCATTGCCTTGACTCGAACAACCCATCGAGTAGGACAAACAGCCAGAAGATGCAAGGGTCTTTCCTCGTCGTCTTCAAGAACAGTCTCATACAATGTCCGTCGCTTTGATGATTCTCTTATGATTTTACTTACATCTTTTACGACCAGTAAAACATCGCTGAGCAAATCACATTCGCGAATGACTTCCTGAATGACAAGATCCAAAGCATGATTGCAACAGTGCACATGCAGGCATTTCGGTTGTATCCTTTTCAAGTTCGCTTGTACCCCATTAAGTAGTCCTGACATAGTAGAAGCTCCATCAAAGCAGACTCCTCTGAGATTTCTTGCATCTAGTCCGACTCGGCGAATAACGTCAATGATGCAGTTTGTCAACGACTGTCCTGTAGAGTCAGGTGGTTGATACAGATCAGCAAAGAGCTCTGCAACATCCAAGCTATCCTGAGAGACGTAGCGAAATGTGATGGAAAATTGCTTCTCACCTCCTTTGTCTGTGGTACTGTCCGCTATAACCGAGTAAAATGTTGCTTCATCTTTCATTTTGTTCATTTGAGATCTCTGCAAGGTATGTGCCAGTAGTTCGATTACTTCATTTTGAATGTGTGCGCTGAGCCATTTATCTCTGCGAGAGAGGCATGAATCCAAAACAGGAATATCTGTACGTCTCTCCTTCAGCAACAGCATGAGATTTCCGTCAGATTCTTCGCTACCTCTAAGAGGTTGACCTGTGGCAGTCAAATATCGAATTGATCCGACGATCGCAGTCATGGCCTCCCAAGCTTCTCTCTGTTGTTTCCTGGTAGCGTGCGAAAGCTGGACATTTATTGGAGTGGATTTCCGTGCGCTAAGCAACTTCGAGTGGGCAAGTAAATGATGATCGCTTTTCTCGTGCTTCGGTAAAACGCTGACTGCTTTGCTCCAAGTAGAGAACCCGTTTGAAAGAAAAGCTGCTTCTTTAGGTAACAGGATAAGCCTAGATAGATATGCTTTTGTACAGGTGTAGCAGGTAATAGAATCTTTCTTTTCATTATAATGAAGCCAGTTATACAATTTGAACCATTTAGCTTGGCAGCGTCGCCCATTACGAATAGGAAAATTGTAATTCTGATCAGGTTGAAATGGCTCATTTCGAAAGTCAATATCTGAGGGGTCGGTTTCAGAGTTTGAGGAGTCTTGAGATGTAGCAGAGGAGCGATTACAGGTCACAGAGATTGAGGAGTCTTGCGATGTAGCAGAGGAGCGATTACAGGTCACAGAGATTGAGGAGTCTTGCGATGTAGCAGAGGAGCGGTTACAGGTCACAGAGCTTGAGGAGTCTTGCGATGTAGCAGCAGATACGTTGAATGAAAATTCTATTATCTCAAATATAAGAATTACAAAATGCTCTGACACGTATAGGTTATTGATTGTGTAATAGGTTCACTTACTTTTAACGATAGCAACCGTTTCCTTCTAATTTTAATTTTTCCTTTTTTTTCCTTTTTTTAATGATAGCAAGCGCTAATGCTTGCTCTTGACACGATCATGAAGGGTGGGCTTCGCTAGTCTTGGTGATCTTCGTGCCGCGTTAGCATTTCGAGGACTGGGTTCAATTCCCAGCTGGCAAGCCATTTTTCATGGTAATGCCAAGAGCAAGGCGTATTGAAATATCATTTCGACCTCGTGAAAGCCAGAGGCATTGAATTATTAGATCGCTTACTTTTGTTTCTTTGAGCTCTTCAAGAAGTTCAAGAAGAATTTGTCAAGCGGACCAATTCCTTTTCTTTTCATTTCGCTAGTTCACCTGTCAGGAAAAGATTGAAAGGTCAGAAAAATATTTGATGACAACACGTATGTGCCACAGGGTTGAAAAACTACACAGTCCTCTTCGATTTCGACTACAATTATTTTGAAATCAAATTTTTAAATCATTGTCACAACTGCAAATAGGCTGCATACAATGTACATACACACTTAACGTACTGGTATGTGATATGTTTCATTGTAAAGTTGCGAATGATAAATGTTGTATTTTTGTCTATATAGCTATGAACTGATAAAAAATTAAGAAATTTCAATTCACATTCTTTGAACTCATGCATTCCCTACCGCGTGGATGCACACTACTAACTCAAATACATTATGGGAAGTGGTCATTCATATCTAGAGCTTGCAAAAATCTCGACCCTTCTAGATTTTGGGATTCAAGATGGATAAAACCCGGAACATCAACAGTACACATCTACATATGTATATCTAAATGTTGGCCAATGAAATCATAGCTGAAATACAATCATTTTGATCCTGTGATTTTAAAAATTTGAGCATAGGTTCTGGGCTCCCGTCAGGGAGGCCATTCCCTGGGATTCACCTCTATTTATGTAGAAGTTGGCCAATGAAATCATAGCTGAAAGATAGTTTAAATCATTTACAAAAGTGTGTCGAACATGAACATAGTATAATTTGTGTTAATGTGTACCATTAAAACTCGGATATTTCAAAGTTCATATTCAGAACTACAGTAGACTTACATTAATAGACTTCGTGGTATTTGTCGTATTGGCAATTGGCATTCACCTCGTAATGCTTAATCGTGTATTAAAGGATGTAGAATGCTGTTGCAGTTCAAGCACTCAACAGTCAACCTGCGCGATTTGCTATCTGTTTGATAGTTTGTTAATGTACTATCTTCCTAGTATATTTCTTCAGAAATTCTCTTACAAGTCCACTTTTGTTGTTCTATAGCTCACTCACAGCGACATTTTCTCTCTCTTTAGCTTTTATGTGTAAATATTTATGATCCAATACTACATGCAGTGTTTCATCAAACTGAAGGATTACTCTATGCTAATGAAGCGAAATGATGTGATTATATACAAAAAAGATTCAAGATTCATAGCGATTTATGTACATAAACAATCGGTGAAAGATAAGAGCACAGTTCACGGCGGTAGTTCATAAAGGATAAGAGTGATGCGCGATTTCGAACGCGGATTGACTATTGGACAATATTTGTCAATGAATAGCAGAGGGAATTGCGTCATTTTCATGATAACAATAAGCAATAAGTAGCACGAGCCGACTATGAATGAACAGTGGTTACTGAGGTCGGTTAGTTAGCTGAAGGTGTAGAGTGACGTCGTCAGTCAGTCAATCTGAGACAGTACACTGAGCATTCATTGATGGTGCGTTACTCGCTCGCTATCAGTTCATTAAGAAAACTAAGCAACGCTGTGTGTGATATTTGGTGTTTGAAATGTGTAGTCACTCAGCCTGGCAATGACTGTTCAAGCAAGCCATTGACCACCTGCAGAAAAGGACAATGACAGCTTTCAGTAGACCGAGTTTATGCTAGCTTACTATATCTACTTACTATGGTCAAAATCCCAAGATTTGGTCAAGGTTGCAAGCTCTAGTGAAAGACCTTATCTCACGCAAAAAATCAGTCAACTAGTCGTATGATGGATATTTCTTCTAGTTCTTTCAAGAATTAAAGTTAGGTAATCTACCTACAAATGAACTACAATTCAGTCATATAAAGCTTACCATTAATTTTTATTGCTTTCCTTGTTCTTGATGGTCCAAGCATCGCGACTGAAAAGACAGTTTCGAAAACGGAATTCCGCATTCTTGCCATTAGGAGAGAGACCTTGGATGTGTTCTTCTTCTCAACGGCATCATAATTGATAAGAAGGTCCAACGTTGCATTTGATTGATGAATTGACAAAGTTTCGAGATAGATGACAAGCATGCATTCCTGAATCCTCATCTGCCTGCTTACAGGAATTTTTCCGATGTCTTGTGCATCGGTATTTCAGGGGTAGCAAATGACATACTTTGTTACCCCTACTCAAATTTAGGGGTAGCAGCTGCTACCCCTGCTACCCCGGTTCCGACGCCCCTGGACAGTCACTGTGAGACATCAATTGGCAATATTCATACGACGAGCACACATCGATTTTCCGTCGTTATACAATAGCGCGTGCTACATCCCGACAAGGCTGCCTGTTAAAAGGTTAGACAAGACGATGGACGCGCTTTGTCGAACAATTGCCTGCATGATATCGAGTCAAGTGTTAAGTGCGCATCCAGTTTGTGAGATTTCTGCTGTCGTGCCGTGTACGCGGCTTGGTCAACTCTGATTCTGATAAACCACTTCGAATGCATAGGATCAAGGCTGTGTAGATCATTGTGTGAGTCAATCTTTAAGAATCTCAAAGAATTTCAATCCTTATTGTAATGGAAGTCTTCATGAAAAAGCCGCGATATAATTCTTGCTTTCTTGGCTGAAACTTCAAGTTTTTAATTCAATCGGCATGATTTTATGATTCACTGAATTCATGTTTCATTTCTTGAATCTGAGCAGTGATATGGACCCATTTACATCTTTCAAAGTTAATTGAAATTATTGTCTTTGAATCTGTGACTTCACCATGCCAGCGGCAGCTGTTGCCTGCATAAATACGCATCTCACATTTGAAAACAATTCCGACTCTATCTCCTTTGAGTTCATTTAATAAAATCGAAAGTGTATACACATTGGGGATATAATAAATGCGGAGTTACCACTCTACCTAATATACCTACCCTATGCATTCAGCGTTGAATGATCAACTTGAGAGCAACTAATGCAGAGTTAAAAATGTAATTGTAACACTTCCACCAAATCGAAATTTACATTAACAAATAAATTATGAGACGACGTAATCTGCGCAATTTCTCTGAATTCGGGTTTGGAAAATTTGCGCACTCATTTAAGCTGCGTGGCCCTCCGAGTAGCCTATTGCATCGAGACACACTCAATGAAGGACGATGACATAAATATCATGTAATTTCACTTGCACCTTCAATAATATTCAATATATGCTTCACATTCATGAAAATATAGTCAATTTCACTCAATGACATTTCCGAAACGATAAAATCATTAAAGAAATGTCATTACTATGCTCATGATATTTGTAGCAGCAGAAATATCATTAGAAATATCATGAACAAGAAATATCATGAACAATATCATTAAAATATCATTAATTTTCACCAAATGATATTTGTATCATTAATAATATCATTAACCCATATTTATGTCATGGCATCATGATATTTTTGATGATACATTTCCGTAAGGGATATATTTACTCTATGATCTCAACTTTTCCTTGAAGACTCGCAGGTCGACTTGCATTATAATGCAGTTCATGAAATTTCCTAGATCATCAACTTAATTTCCCATTGATTAAGATGCTTGTTGGTAAAAATTCATTCCAGTTGACATCCAACTTGTTTCGTTCTTATTCTTATGAAGTGGCTTCCTGTCGGTATATAAATTTGTAAAAATTTAGCTTTTTATAAACTGCCCAAATAATTTTTTGGACTGCAGGAACGTAATCTCCGTAAAAAACTAAATATCTTCATATAACAGTTTTCACTGTGTACAGATACTTTTATGAGTAATGGACATCATCATTGCGATCGAAATTGCAATAAAACCGATTAAAAAGAGCAGATGACATGGAATAAACTCCACCTAAAGATGCAGACAAGCCAACCATAGAACTCGATTCACTGTTATTGCGAATGTTATTTACCACATCCCATGCATGTTAAGTTGACCTCCTGCAGTTTTGTTGCGCCCAAATATTTTTTGATTCTCCTGCTTGACTTTCACTTTGAAATGCTGATATTTAAGTCACTCAGTTTTTACGACGGCATCTCTTCGATATCATCGCCTTCAAAATTGGAGGCATCCACGGTTTATCCCTGTGGGCTAGAGTAAAACATTTATAGGGAACATTGCAAAATGCCGTGCAATATACCGTCAACTGTGTTAACTTGTGCTACGTATTTGCGTTTTTTGAGATTGGGGCCATAGAAATTTTTTTAGAACTCCAAACTTACATGATGCTAAACTTCAGGCTTCTTATAACACACCCATGTTTTTTGAAATTTTTTGTTGTTTACTTTTGACACTAGGGCCCTCAAAAAATGGCACCCCATCACCATCAAATGGGCAATTTATGCCACTCATCGTAACTATATTTATTCGCTCATTTACTTACAGATATTACTCCAAATCACAAAGCCCAATGTTCCTGATATATAGCACTATGTTTAAACAATAATAATCGCACATGAAACTCGATCGGAGATCATGCAGAATAAGCAAAAATATGACAGAAAATATAAAAACAAATATCATTAAAATGGTACTTTTATCTAATTAATCAAATATCGATGGTGTATATCACTCGATGTATGATGTGAAGATCGTATCAAAAAATAGAAAATTATAGATAGGATTTTAAAGCACTTGTAATATGATCACTCGAGGAATTAATGTAACATCCGCTCGAATTGTTTAATCGAAGTTGGTAGATAGCGAAAGCTAGCATACACACATCGGTACGAGGTAGATCAATGATAGCGGTAGACCTACTCCAAGAAGCAAGTTTTATCGCAATATCAAATACCTGTACTGCATGTACAGCATGTTTATTGAAAACCTTCAAGCAAAGCTAATTACGTTAAAATTATTAGATCGAATATTGTTAGTGCCTGGTAATGCTAACAATTTGCATAATGTACGAATGCTATAGTTTTCAAATTGCCAGTGCCGCATACAATTTTCGATAGAGGGGAATCATTAGATAAGCTAGATATTTTGATTTTCTGGTCATTTCTCTCCGTTTCGCACATACATCTGAAACATACATCTGTTTTGCAATACATCTGAAACTGTAAAGAGACCGACCTTCAATACAGGCCTATATATTTTCATCATTCAAGCAAGTTGCAAACAACATTAGGAGTCATACAGTCAATTGATGATCTATTTTACTGGTATAGCCATAATTAATAGTTTTGAACAGCTATTAATGAAAATCATTTATGTACAATGGAGATCCAATGTTGCCACCGACCTCATGGGTAACTTGTTCCACGAAAATCAACAAATTTTACTAAAATTATTCTCTCAACTTCAAAAAACCCACTTTTTCTCATTCTTTTTCGTATCTCATGCCATACCGCATGTGATAGGATGTCTGAGTGTTGACTAAGTTAAAATAGCGCATCGATACTCACCACATGAAGGATGCAAAAAGTGACTTTTTCAAAAAAGTCTCAGACAATTTGAATTTTGCAGGAAGTCTCAGGACCGATGCAACGTTTTGCTACAGTTTTACAGGAAAAATGATTACAGGACCGATGATATTATCACAAATCTTCCAGATGGAAGTAAAGGTCCAAAAACGACCGTGGCACAAGTTACTCCCGCTGGCACAAGTTACCCCAGTTGACGGTAGCTCATAAAAACGATGCATGATTGCATCAACTGAGCTTCACAGTCAAGTACATAAAACTGTCTCCCGTGAAACATTGCAAGAAGTGTGCGATAGTATCTGTAGTCTCACACCAAGACATATCGTTCATCACTGGATAATGAAGTTCTGATGGCGGGACATAAAAACACTGTTGTGGTCGGACTTCCCGAGGGGTGGATCCGTCTGTTAGTTGCTCATCCGCCCATATGTGATCAAGAATTGAATTTTGTCTAGTAGGCTGACGGACTTTGTTCGCAAAATTAAAATCATCCATGAAGACTGAAGTAGCAAAGTCATTAAAGTCACCAGTTACCATTATGCGTCGATCTGGATTCTGAGACAGAACATCGTCTAAATCATTTGATACAAAATTTCGTATTTGACTGTGATCTCTGACACACAAGCCAGGAGGAATATGCGTGCGTATCTAACCACACATGTTATATTGCACATCGTCACCGAAAACCTCAAATAGTCAAAGCAATCTGACTAAATAGGAGGTAGGATTATCGCACCAATGCGCAAACCCCAACACCACACCTATCCATCCTTTCAGTTCGCAAAATTACGAAGCCATCAATGTGAAGAAGAGAATCATCTATGTCGCAGTACAACCAATATTCTGTCACAAGTTCCAAATCCGGTTTCAAATTCGAAGTCAAAATTTGCAATTTGTCTAACTTATTAAAAACTGATCGGGCATTCAAGACCAGAATTTTTGGAAAAAATAGATAATGCATTCAAATTCACAGAGTTACGTAATCTGCGGTTGAAATCAAATTCTAAACCCGAAAATCCCGATCTACACCATCCACAATTCGCCCTCGTAGAATTCGAGAATTTTTTCCATTGTTCTTTCAGGGTTTTTTAAGGTTTTTGGCCGCGGGTCATCTGATCATTTCCACGGGTCACACTCAAATCGTCTCAAGATCGACTTCCATTAGTGTGCGCCTAACGCACTCAGGATTTATAAGAAAAAACAGAAGTCATGAATGCAGTATAACATCTAGCATTTATCAGTGAATTTTACTCGAGATTCTCCATGTTAATGAGCTATAGTGAGATGAATTCTGGGCATTGATAGTGTTGACTATGGCTCACTAGCTGTAACGGATAAACGTTCAAAATCCACGGTGCAAGTCGAAAATTTCACGGTGCAGAATGTGACCCGTGGAACACCTTAAAAACATTGGTCTTTCTTTCAGTTCTTTTCGCAGTTGCAACCCATTGGATTGCTAATTAACAAACTACATTCCCTCTCCAAGGCTGTCAAGACACGGCTCCAATCAAAAGACAAAAAAGATGAACAAAAGAATGAAGGAAAACGCTTCAAGGAGTTATGCCCCCCAGGAGAGCCCTAGTAACTGATTTTGCTAGCGTACCGCGCAGGCAGTCAAGTAGTACTTCATTGCGAATGAATGAGAAACGTTCGATCGTTTCTACTTGTTGATAATTCGATCTGGCAATCAGATTTAATCAAAGATAATGTCTTTGTTTCCTTTGTCTTTGGATTTAATGTTTCCATGGCTTCTAAGCCCCAAATGCCGTGAACTAGTGGTGCACAGGGACTGCTGACGCGATGAATCCGGAAATATCGGCGTGTCCGCCCCCGACTTTTCTGTCAATGGCACAATGAATTGAGCATTGATCGATTCAAAATTATGAACAGATGCCGTCTTCTTTTTACATACTGGATAAATGAAGACTCTTGATGAATGTTTGTGCTGGTGATATTTCGTTTTGAACAGATGCCGCCAGCTATTTATAGTTAGGCGATAGGCCTAACCATTAACCATAAACTTATCGAATAATGCGTAATGAATCATGCTCAAATGTTCAGGTACCGTGTATAGTCTATACACATGGTGTGCATACATTGAAATCCGATCGTTCATTATCAGAGCACTAGCTCCCAGTGTTCCCTTTATATAAGCTATCCTGTAGGTACCGGTATTTAATGACATCATCCTACACAGAATGCAAATGTAGGAATAAATTTCACAAATTCAATGTAGACTTTACAGCCCCATTAATAGGCATATGGAAGCTTTATTTGAGATAAAGTACCAGTATACTACATGTTTATGTTTTGAAACTAATTTATGTAGGCCAATTGATAGGACACGATTATTTCGTCATATTGGGAGACCTAGCGTATGTCTTTCAGATGAGACAGCGAGATTAGAGGCGAGAGGCTATGAAAATAAAACTTGGGAAAATGTCGACAAAAGTGACATTATAAAACTGCATGTACATGTAGGCCTAATTGTGCATGCAATAAAGTAAATTTTATATGCGTATTTTATTTCAGTGACCATAATACGTGTTTTAGAGCACATGTTACCGTCCTTTCTATTGGCAAATATAACAAATCTCCGATTTTTCTTACTGGCATGTTTGAATTTCAAATAAGTTCATCGGACGCTGATGAGAAGGATTTCTGACCATGTTCGCCGGAAGTATGTGCAACACTACTTTGAAACATATTTTCACCGATAAGGAGATCGGTAGCGTAGAAAAAATGCAGATTTGAATCTAATAAGGTCAAGTGAACAATTTATATTTGGTACATTTCCACAATTGACACCTTAATAGGGTTCATCAATACATCACTGTGCACAATGTACCAATGACAAGTATAGAGTGTGGGAATGGTTCACCAAGCCGGTTCGACTGCTCTTTAAATTGGCAATCAGTTAAAGGAAGGTACAGATGACTTGTTGTTCGGCGCTTTAGCAGTAGTTCACATAAGTAGTATTCCCCTTTCGGACACCTGCACAGCAAGTATAACCTTGTTTGACCTGTTTTGACGCAATAAAGGCGTCCACTCAGTTAAATCAACTCGTCTTAAAATCTTCCATTTGTTAAAGCAGTCATATGAGTATGCATGCATTTGACAAACAACCATCACTTGTATTGTGAAAATAAATGAAATAAAGAAATGAAGTACAATAGTTACCAGGATTACGAGGACATGTCCAGAGGCCTTTCGTCGGCTCACGTCAGTAGAACAGACCACTGACGTGAGCCGACGAAAGGCCTCTGGACATGTCCTTGTAATCCTGGTAACCTTTGTACTTCATTTCTTTATTTTATTTATTTTGACAATATTAGAAGTGGATGAAGAATTGTTTTGTTTTGGGATTTGCGTACAAATCAATTTGAACACGCGGTACCTTCAGATTTCTACGATCAAGTAATCACAACATCATTATATGATGAGTTTCGCAATAAACTAATAAGCTCCTTTGTGAGTTTCAATGATGTATTTATTGGATTTCATTCATTTAGGAGGAGAAGACGTTGATATTCAATTACAAGTGAACTTAGGTTGTTATCACTTATAGTTTATCAAATTTCACCAATTAGTCTTCCATAAAAACAGCATTTATAGATAATGAGGGAAGATTTTGTCATCATCTTCAATTTAAGCGATGTTGAAAAGTGCGAATCATTTTGAATATTTTGATAATTATGACATAAAGAAATTGAGAAGTCTGTTCATATTCGGCAGTGCTTGTTAATCAAATCTTGCAATAAAGAATAAGTACGCTTTTTAATAATGTTTTCAAAATTATAAATTATCAATTTCAGTCTATTTTGTTCTTCTCCGTTGTTGATTGACTCTCGTGGATCGACAAGTATACAGACAAGCAGACATCTAAAAATTGCTGGCAACTACTGAATGCGATTTTTAAAAATGAATCCCGGGAATGACTTTTTACATATTTGGCAAGCGGCTACCACTCATATTCTTGGAAACAAGTTTTCCAACACTGAAAATACTAATACTCGTAGGCTCCATAATAATAGCAACAATGATAATGTTTTTGCAATATCACGATAGCAATACAAAATTGGCTTGCTGCTGCTGAAAAGAACGTGCGTAAAGTTTATATCGCAAAATATACACCTAAGTTTCGAATAAATATCCGAACCTTATAATCAAGAACAGGGAATCAGCACTAAACTACTAATAACTGCTTATTAATAACTCAAGCTATCACCCATAGACGCTAATTTGTAATACAAAATGTATGCACTATCATATCATACCTTTTTATATGATATTATGTATTATCATGCTATCTCTGTTTAGTGGCAATGATACGGTATGTTCAATTCTCACGCGAATTCAGAAACTTAGTTTTGCAGGTATATATTACTTATATATTGGCTTACGGGTTCTTCAATAGAGGACTTAATGTCGTTCTGTCGCTCGTCGATAGCTCAGTTGTTAGAGCGTTGGCCTAGAATGCCAAAGGTTGGTGGTTCAAATCTACCAAGACGCGCAGTTATCTTCCGTCTGTTGAAATATATTTCAATAATTTGTTTTTTCACATACTAGCACTCATAAATGCAAAATGCATGCAATTATTTAATGATATATCACATGCATTAAATGTCAAGTTCATGATGCATCATATAGGCCATGAATATTCAGACTACAGTCCGCTTCATAAAAAGTGGATCATCCTAAAATTTGACTAAATAAAACATAAGTATGATACAGAAAGCATTTTTCATGTTATTTCATGTCCCTAATATATTTAAATGTCCTTATATAATCTGATAAGCTATGATACAGTAACGGTTCTTAAGAAGCTAATATTTTGTGGCCCTACCCTTATTGTCAATGACATTACCAAGTCGTCTAGGCATTGATTCGATGATATCGTTGATTTTTGACTGATTAACTTTCTCCACTCTCTTTTTAACAGTGACGTAAGTTGTGATACGCCATCTGTAGGTAGCAGTGAACGACGAACGTTACGTTTTAGAATACAGGAGAACGAGCTGGCCAAGATAATGTCCTAAGCCCTAATTGAGACTTGCATAAGTTGACTCTATTACTCCTGTGACACGTAGCATTATCATCCATAAATAACCAAGTTGATGGGATCACCAAGTTGATCTGTCATTTGGCCAATGTTCATTCGTAAAGCATTCACATAGCGTTCAGAATTCATGTTTCCTTGCTGTATGTGAAGTAGTTCTAGCAAGGCTGACACTTTGCCTTTTGTGAATGCGATCTCGTTATTGTTCATTTGTGCTTTGTATTGTTTTCAACCGGTAAGAGATAGATTTCTAGCTGAAAGCAATCAGGAGTGCTGCCAACACCACCGCAACGAAGTCAGGAAGCTATGGAACATGAAGTCCAGTTAATCACATGTAGCAGCTACATTATTGTTGATGAATAATGGTGCTACACTGGCTCTGATTGACCGATTTTCTTTATTTTTGTTTTGCTTTATAGCTTTTGGCTTGTAGAACAACATATTACATAACAAAGGAAACATATGTAATTTTATAAGAGTGAGGCATGATTTTGTGTAACATTGCTAAATGAAGATCAAATTATCTACTACTTTTTTTATCTATAACAGGAAAACAACTCAATATTCATGCTTGAAATTTCCAACAATGATATTAGTAAGCACAACTGACATATCTTCCAAATTTCAGAGAAATTCGTTCAAGTTTGGCGGAGTTAGACAAAGTTGAAGTTAAGGCGATGTTTAAGGGTGATCCATTTTTTATGAAACAATCTGTAGATTATGTAAGAAGTGGATATTAGGAGTGTTCCGTGTTCTTTCTTACAAATCGGTAATATGGAATGCTACGCTGTCCTAGAATAGTGTCATTTTGAGAAATTGCGCTTTGTTTGAAAAAATTATTCAATAGTGAAAAATGAAAAGTTTCAAAAATGAAAATTTTTGCAAATTATTCCTGCATTCACGATGATGCTAGAAATGTTGATCTACAATTTAAGTCTGAGGACATCGCTCTATTCCATGCCCAGGCGAACTGACAATCTGCCATTTTTATGTCTAATTTTGTAATGGAGTCAATCACTATTACTAGAAGGGAGAAAAGCACTTTATTATTCTTTGGAAAGTCTACCTCATCACTTTAAATGTAATTCTACTATACCATTATTCACTGTTATTCACAAAGTCCCAAATGAGTCCTAGAAAAGAACTGAACCTGAGTACTGACTATAAGAAATGAGTCCCAAAATCTAGTAATCTTTGAGTCCGAAAATATTAGTACTCATTTTAGTGCTCATTCAATGAGTTACCGGTATATAGGACTGGCACATCCACTATATTGAAAAATGCCATACGGCATATCTAACCCGCTATATCCCATACACACATCCATCGAAGAACTGGTTTTTCAATTGAAGACAAATGTATTTGGATCAATAAAAAATGCACAAGACACAAAGCGCAGTCAGTGAAGTGGGTGAACGTTGGCAGGTCGCAAAGCACTGTAGGAGAGGATGGAAACGTTGGCAGGAGTCAAATCAGAGTCGAAGAGGATGACAAACGTTGACAGGACTCAAAGTGCAGTCGGAGAAAATGATAAACGTTGAAAGGACTCAAAGTGCAGTCGGAGAAAATTATGAACGTTGGTAGTGCTCAAAGCACTGTCGGTGAGGATGTTTTTGATCTTAATCGATGTCCTAGGTTCATTGAGAGGATATCGGTAATATGCACAGGTTGATTTTCAGGATCGTCTACTGTTTCATTGTATTCACTTTCCATGTGCAGGAACACAGCAAACCGTAGTTTCTGTTAACATGCGCTACCTAAGACAGAAGCGACCCGAGTGACGATTTCGGTGCAGGAATTTTGAACAACTGTGTCGACTATGACTGACGCCGTCCATCCCATCACATCGTCGACAATGCACTCTTAGCTGGGAGCAGAAAGACATATTCAGATCGTGTGCGCCGTCGCTCTATCTATAGCGTAGTCGATCTATTGATATATCGTCATATTAGTACTCAACAAGTATTTTAGTACTTCTGCATAGAAAACAGATTCACACTTAAATAGGACCTTATGACCTTCAGTGTGCAATAGCATTTGTAAGCGAATGCCGCAAGTGGTTCCAATATGCAAGTTGTGGTACTTTGTGAACGTTTTAAGATTTACATGAGCTTCAATAAGACTTAAATTGTGATGTTAGAAGGATTGTCCGATTGTTCATAGCGCTCTGCCTTCCACTTGGCTGCTACCTAAAATTTTTGAAATCAACTTATTGAGGTAGAAAGTTTTATTGCTCACAACGATAACTCGACTGCTTTCCGACCTATGTTCATCTTCCAGCAAAGTGGTAGAGAATTTCTGTGATGTGATCGTGTCAAGCGCAATGCTTGGCTTTGATTCACATCGAAAACTATATAGAAGTCACGAAGTTCCCACATAAACCCTACGATGAGTGCTGAATGACTGATATTGTACTATAGGTTGCTTGAAATTCATGAAGATATACAGAATGTAGTAAGTCTATTAAGTCACTATTTTGCGGCTGTGTAAATTTTTTAAAAATTTATAAAAAATTCATATAACAACATTTTGGGCAATTTTTGCTTTTTCAACTTTGCAACTTCGTTTTCTTTGAAGATTTGCGTGTATGCATGTGGTCAATTTTTCATGCTGAACTAGGAAATCATAGTGACGACCACACCGAATGAGTATTTGTACAAGTTATTGTATTTGCACCATATATAATGGTGTCCTCTGGCCGTTAATTTTGCGGCCTCGATCAGATGGACATCTTGGCCGTTTTACGCGATTTTAAAAATGATGATTTTTGTCCTATCAAAAAAATTCGTATGCATGATAACATTATGGCTCTTGATAATTTCGTGAGTTTTCATGAAATTCCGATGAAAAATATGGTTATTGCAATAAATTGAATTTTTGAGTTAAAATCAAAAAAGTCTGGTCGAAATAATACAGGACATTTTTAGAAAATCACAACTGCTCAATTGTGGTGGTCCAAAGGTGATTTTTCCTTTTGTTGCAACAACTAGACACACAAATGATGTATTTCTTTGTACAAAGAAAATAAAAACATCATTTCTAAGTTTAGAAATGTGCATCGATCATAAGACAATGTTTGGGGGACAAAGGATAATTCAAAAATATCCCAAATCAATGTATATGCAATCCTGAATTATACTCTGGTTGAAAGCACGGTTCATGCGCTTTCACATGACACATAACTTTATAAGTATAATGTATGCAGATCACAACGAAATTTCTTCCTGAAGATAGAGTATCTATGCTTGGGACAGACTTTTTTGGTACTTTTTTTGCTTTGAGCTAAGATTTTCATGAAGAGAACTTTGTTAGAATCATTTGAATTATGACCGAAAAGAGGAGATGCTAAGTATTAACATGAAAAAATATGATCGAAGGATCGGCTCAGATCGAAGGATTTTACAAACGAAAGACACGTTTTGAACAAATGTTGTTATGCAAAATGGATTTCCCCGGCTCCATTATTTCTGGTGAAACTTTGCATTTTTACAAGCGCAATTGTACCCCGCTCCTACGTCAGAGATCGAAGGATTTTTCAATTTCAGATGCCGCTATCATCACAAATGACATTGAAGATGCACCCCTGGAACTCTCCCTGAGTATGTCGGCGCATTCCGTACTTGATATTGTGTATCCGAAACGATTGACTTAATTATTGAATTTCTTGGAGTGTCTGATTTTGAAACAGAGCCCGTTAAGTAACTTTGGCAAGGAAGTTTCGTTTTTCCACGACTTGATTCAACTTTTTCTTCTTAAAGTTCAAACTTAGAAGAACGATGCTCCGCCAATCGACTTTGTTTTCCATGGAAATCACACTGTTGTTATGGTTGGTGTTATTTCTAAATGAAAGTGTTTGGAAATACATAGGCCACTATCATTACATAACATACTGGCATGTGAAATGCAAATGATTCGTATCCACTGAAGTATACTCGGATATTTCAAACGAGCAACTTCATTTGTCATCAGAAACATATCTTGATATTGAAGTTAATACAATTTTAAGTTCTTTTACAGATATTGTGACAAAATCATTCAGCTCTCCAGAAAACCGAATTTGATCTTGCAGTAGCTGTTTCTTCGTAATATTAGTTCAACAGGAAGCGAATTTCGGTTTCCCTGCAATGGTTTTCCTCGAAAAGCAATTTTGTTTTTCCAGGAACCGGTTTTCTATAAACCCACAATGGGTTTTTCGGCAACTGGTTTTCTATAAAACCGAAATGGGGTTTTCTCCAAGGACAGACTGAAAAGCCAAATTTGGTTATGGGAAAGCCAAGTCTTTTTACAGTGTGCTAGCAGCACTTGTAGATAAACACCGTGTGTGAGCGCTACTTATGACTCTCACGTGATGTGATGAAACCATAAAAATTACATATCCTCTTCTACCTTTGTCATAACTTATAATATCATTCATTTGATTACAATACTAATGTAAAAGATGCAAGCTTTGCAAATTCGTAACTGAAGTGTTAATTCTTTCGAATTATTGAGTTGGAGAGTGACAAGAGAAAAAAAGGATTCATTGAAGAAAATTCAAAGTCGTTGCCAATCCCCACGTCGCCGAGTTGTGAGCGCGGCATTCAATACGATTCTGCACAAGCTGTCATCGAACTATACTCATGCAGTTACTTATTGCAATCTGCCAATCTTATCTATTCACTTTAATCATGCTTACTCCTTTGTTCTTTGAAATCTGACGTTCACTAATTTTGAAATTTGATAAGGTCTAAAATAGCATTCAAGGTAAATACACAGCTCATGATGCGATAAATATTCATTTTGTTGATTTCTCTCCCCTATCTTGTGTTAGGAATAAGTTACAGGGCGGGCGAAATCTGACCTAATCGTCCACAACTTGCTCAAAAAGCCCATTCGCATAGGGTTAAAGAACATCTAGCGACATATTTTGATATCTTAAATTACTTAATACATTTTCTTAATTCTCTATGTACACTCCATGCGTATTCTCTATGTTTGAAATAGCATGAAAAGGCATGCTATAATACTATGCAGCAGCTGCATTACAGTCCTTTGCGGTGTCGCACTGTCCATAGAGTAAGCATATAAATAGGAAGAGTGACGACTCAAAAAAGTATGCATCTGTATACAGTGAAAATTTTTATATGAAAATATTCAGTTTTTTGAGAGATAACGTTCTTGTGGTCCAAAAAATTGTTTGAGCAATTTTCAAAAAGCTAACTTTTTGGAAATTTTTCCTCTGTTTGTATACTATTGACATGAACACGATATATAAGTAATATGAAACATGTTGGATATCAGAAGGAATGAATATCTGCTAAAAAGCAACTTGATGAAGCAGGGACTTTCATGAACTGCATTTTAGTGATGAAAATTTTCCGGAAAATTATGGAAAAAATTGGAAAATTTTGGAAAATTTTGAAAGTTTTGATTTTTTTGATAGGCCCTATAATTTGAGCGCTTCCACTGCCGAGGTAGCTGCGTACCAATGAATTGGGCCTGAAACTCTTAATTTCATCATTATTTCGATTAATGCGATCGTTGCAATACGATTTCTGTCCGCGGATTTTTGAACATTCCTTTGCCACCGGCAGTGGCTTGTACTAAATTGTTAGCATTTTTAATTATCACACAGACACCGTTTCGGATAACGTGAATCTTGCTTTACAATAGAGGTATAATTTCATGCAATGTGAAAGATGTGGATCAGAGCAAAAATAATGTACTTCATTTTGGAGTTTGCTAATTGTTAGCTTGAAAGTTAAGCTTTATTATGCAGCGTTGATCATAGTGATGCAAATTCTCCGTGTTGATGAACTTGTGATGAAGTATAAGCACACAGTCCACGCAGCATTCATGAGCGACCTTATTGGAAGAAAGACTGTAAACTCGTGAGATATTTGGAAACTAAAGATATCTGTGATGAGTAAAAGAATACCTATAATAGCTTCAAACTTCTGGCGTAATGTCCGATATCTTCGTTGAGGATACACATCCTCCATTTACAGTTCAGATGGTCAGATAGCTCCAAATCGATTTCAGATCTGCCCAAATAAATTTCAGATATGATCCAGATGAATTGGAGATTCTCCAGTTGAATTTAAGATCTTTTCAAAGTTCAGCCTGTGACAGATATCTGAAATTCAGCTAGCGAATGTGAAATCCATCTAATGTCTAAAATTCATTTGGAAAGATCTGAAATAGACATGGAAAGGGTGCAGTTGTTACCAAAAGTTAACATACAGGGATGATAGAGAAGTTTTCGGACTTTGAATATTACATAGTCTTTTCAAACGACTATAATAAGTCTCCAAAACAAAGGAAAAGACGTCAATCACCGAAAAATAAATTTCAAAATTTTCCAATGGAAAATTTTCCATTTGCATCACTAATTAAAATACATTTCTCCATGAAAATGTCGAGATCTTATTGTGCTTTCTGGGCTGAAATTTCAAGTTCTTGACCCATTAATGCCCCAAGTAAACTTTGTCATAAAAACCAATCAGATTCTTCAAGCAACGGAGGGAAAACCACGTTTGACCGGTGTAGTCGTCTTTAATTCAGCGACAAGTTTCGACCGGTGCTTCGGTCCTGTTCACGCAAACTGGCACATCAAATGCTGCCTTGATAACAATTCACAGTACATAAATGAGAGAGGTAAAACGTGACCTTCAGTTCACGTGCACTAGACATTAAAATGACCTTCCTAAAATATAAGAAGCAAATAGTGACTTCTACTGACTAAAATAATAGTAATATGAAAGAATGTCTAAAAATGATACAGAAGCAAAATCGCTTAGAGACTAATCGTGTCCATGTGTCACCCACCACACACTTCACTCTGTTTGAGTAACCGAGCTTCTTAGACATTCTTTCATATTACTATTATTTTAGTCAGTAGAAGTCACTATTTGCTTCTTATATTTTAGGAAGGTCATTTTAATGTCTAGTGCACGTGAACTGAAGGTCACGTTTTACCTCTCTCATTTATGTACTGTGAATTGTTATCAAGGCAGCATTTGATGTGCCAGTTTGCGTGAACAGGACCGAAGCACCGGTCGAAACTTGTTGCTGAATTAAAGACGACTACACCGGTCAATCGTAGTTTTCCCTCCGTTGCTTGAAGAATATGAAAGGAACCGCGCACTGCATCTTCAAACCAATCAGATATATCTTCACAATACTGGAAGAGATCATTTTCAATATCAGTTCATTCTGCATCGCCCTCTGACCATTGCAAATGGACCAAATTCATTTGTACTCTAATAGTGTGCATGGGCACGAAAGGGTGTATCTGCATTATGCATCTTCATACAAGTAGATTCAAGTTTCGAATCGCTCTATGAAGATTTTTGATACATGCAAGATCAACGTCTTGGTTGCTGATTTGTTTTGAAGATGTTATACGCAATTTGCTGATTTGTTTTGAAGATGTTATACGCAATACACATACGTGTACATGCATGTGGTTGAAGTCGGCTATGCATTTCAATATGAAGGCCTAATTACCTAACTAAGACCCCTAATGCAGTACCGTATCGTCTTATAGTACAGATAGATTATTCTACTAAACAAGTCTATACAAGTCTATTTAGCTTCTCAGTGACAAGTAGTAAGCAATGTCTCTTTCTGCACGTCAGACTCAGAGTCACAAATATTATGCAGTAGGCCTACATGTACTGGAAATGTAGACGATATTTTGGGAGTCAAGATAGACGCAAGACTGCTGTGAATATCACTCGTACAAAAGTAAAGAGATTAAATTGCCAGTTGTCTCAGCTCAGTGTTGACTGAATTTGTAGTAGAACGTAAAGGAAGTGCAGAATCCCTAATTGACGGACAGGATAAAAAATGTCAGTCAAACCATTGAAATCATGAGTTTCACAGATCACTCAAAACTCCGATATCAGAAATTCATGTCGTCTGCAGAGATTCAATACATCCACGTCATCTTCTTGACTGGTCGGCATACTTTCGGTTTTCCGTAGTACTTGGCACGTTTCAGCATCCCTGAATTCTTCATCTTCAATTATCAGGCCTACTATTGAACGACAGGTTCGGCGGAATAGTCAGATTAACATTTCATCTCATTCACTCTCTTTCGATCATTCTATTCAACTTGCAGCTGTAGGTATAATTGAGCAAGGAGAATGAAATCCAGACAGAAAAAAGCTACAGTGGTTGTCATGCCAAGTAGGCCTAAACATATCTACCTATGCAAGCATGCCATGACTGATACGAAGTCCAAGGACTGGAGTTTTAATTTCTACGCTGTCATCCAATGTCATTCTTCAACTGGCCTGCATCTAACTCGATTCTGAGTCAGCCATCTCTGTTTATTTACATAGAAATCTACAAATGTGCTTTCCTAGCTAGTCATTCAACGAATACACCCTTTCGCGCACGCTTTTATTACACAAAATACATTTTGTGCTGTATTGAAATGAACTTTTTGAAATGACCAGATATGATTGACCACATATTTTTCAAGTTGTTGAAAGGGATTTCATGAATTTTTAGACAATATATTGGTTGCGATAAGGATTTTCTAAAGAGGAATCTGGTAATTGTGTTGCGCAACACATGTTTCTGTGCTATGATGTTATCTGTCGACTATGGTAGTACATGAACTGGCACTTGAGGCAATCAGACTTTATTGACTGAATGTCGTTTGATATGCAATGTGTGACAAAATGTATCTATTTTCTTCGAAATTTACTCCAGAATCAAAAATATACATGCACGCTATTAGTGTATATTGATATTAGCGTTTCTAAATTTCATCGGCATGATTTTATGATTCACTAAATGTACGTTTCATTTCTTGAATCTTAATAGTGATGTAGACCCATTTCCATCTTTTAAAGTTAATTGAAGCAATTGTATTTGACTGTGTTGTCTTGCCCTGCCAGTGGCAGGTTGCTTGTGATATGATCCCGCGTAAGAAAATACTCTTGAGGTTGAGCATGATAGTAATAGCAACCCATCGAATTGCTATCAATCATTACCTCTCCATGGTTGACATGACACGGAGCATCTGTATCATGATCCATTAATTCCGTGGAAATTTCTTCAAAACTGCAACATTTGCATATCTCACATTTGCTAACCATGCCTAACTGTGTTCACTTCAAGTTCACTTAATAAATTCGAAACTGCACACACACTGGGGATTTCATTATACTGAGAAGATGAAACAATGGAACAAGATTAGATGCAATGCTGAGATCTCGAGACTTGTGACTTTATCAGACTTCTATGAGGGAGAAGTGATGGAACACGTTTTTATAATTTGCTTTTCCGATCAGCAATTGGAAGAGGGGAGAGAGAATATCATTAAAATGCAAAATGAATTAGTAAACAAGAATGATTCTGTATTCTTTTGTATAGCATATTCTCGATTCCTAATTCATGCAGGATTACTTTTTGAAGAAGTGGAGTGCACAACTTAAGCAAAATTTGTCTTTATCAAGAATTGTCATCCAACTACAAAACACAGTCAGCGAGAAAAACACAGGACTCTTTTCGAGCTCAACAGCGTTTCTCTTCTAACTGAAGGCTGTCTTCATTGGTGCAGTTTCTAAGCAAATTATCATTGACAATACCCCAATATGCAATATTCCTTAACATTAACGACAGGCAAACGTTGTTCACTATATTTCTTTCTGTTGACAAAGCATGTTTCCGAAAAGTCTGAAAGGTGCATTGCGGGCAATGATTGTTACAATTTCTCTCTCCTGCATTTCTCCTCAATCGTTTCACTATCGCATCGGTAAGCATGCCAGCATATGCAGCTGCTACAAATTTCATAACATTTAGACAAATGCTGCAATCTCGTTCTTAAGAAACCAAAAATTGTCATAACAGGAAAAAAAGACTAGAAATTGGTACTCATATTCAGAAATTTGCAGAAAATAGGTGAAAAAGACGGTATTTTTCGTGGATAAATTTGCGGACTGCTACAGAAGTCATCTACCATATTTTCATCTTTTCATATCGTCGACAATGAGGACAACGCGTAGATACAAATTCACATCAGACATTTGCAGATAAATTTGCTCAAATTAAGCGCTGAATAATCTTTTACGCTGAACTTCTTTATCAAATCTCTCATTTCTGATGAAATAAAAACTTGAAACTTGAACTGATGAAATAAAACTTGATCAACAATCAGTAGGTTGATAGGTTTTATACGTACAAATGCAAATTAGGTTGCGATGGAAAGACTACACTGTCAATCGCTGGATACGAAAATTACATACAAACATATGCCAAAATCACATACAATTTGAAACTAGCATCTGATACGAGATTCTCGTATGTTTACAGAGATCTGGCATGTTTTTCATACGAAATCTCACTTACTTTCGTATGTGATTGGTATGTAGTGATACGAACTATTCTATCTGTGATTGGCTGTTTTACAATGAAATACGAGTTGTTGGTATGTTTTATATACGAGACCCGATGCAAATTGGTCCGAATTCGTACATATGTGTTTCGTATGAATACATGGCAAAAAATAAGTTGTATTACATACTACTTATAAATAACTTTTTTCCAGTAATACCATTCGCGAATATTTCTTTGTGAAACTGTGATGCTTTCTTTTGTGCTGGTATGGCTTTAGTATGTAAAGCACACCACATTTGAAATAACATACGAAAAGCATACAAATACATACCAAGAGAATACAGAAATATACCAAAATAATATTTTGATATGCATCCTTCGTATGTGATTGGTATTGAGCGATTTACAGTGTAGGTTCGCCGTTCATGAAAATATTGCGATGCAGATTTCAGACGATCTTCAAAACAGAGTTAGCCGCTATTCGTCAATGGCCTGATGTTTCCTCATCACGTAGTTTCATGTTGTAGGTAATTTGTGACAAAATACATTTATATTCGAAATTCGAACTGTGAGCAGCTGTCATCGTCTACACAACTGTTCGGCGTACTAGAACCAGGCGTGCTAATTATTTAAGCTGAAAAATGATGACTTTGGAAAATATGTAGTCTTGTCCAAGTTAAATGTCAAAATATAAACTATTATTGATCGATGAACAAGTTTGTGCATTATTGTACACAATGGGCAGTTATGTGACTATATGGAAAGATGCATATAATCCATCATTATTCTTTTCGTTCATTAGCATTTTTTAGATCAAGTAGCATTAGTATTTTCAATCACAATCATTAGCATCATCATCATTTTATGTTTTCAACGATCAATCGACTTTTACCGCAACATGTAGAGATCATTGGTAATAATTGACGCTTCAGAAGGCTTTGTATATATTCACATATTTTGCAGAAGATGACGTAGGTCTGCTAGACATCATTTTTTTACTATTTCATATTCACAGCCATAGGCAGCCGTTAATTGGAGAGACGGGAGCTATAATACCTTCGATGATAGACTACATACTCCAGAATTACAAACTTATGTACGTTGCCCATTTTATGCGAGCGGTGATAAAGAGAACGACTATATTATTGTGCAAAAGTGAAGAAAGTAGGCCTACTAGGAGAATTAGTGAGTGAATTATTGATTGGAGCCGCAAATGCTCATTGAGAAAATCGCAAGAGTTCAATGGAACGATGATACCATCGATACAAGCACTCATTAGATGAATATATCTACATATATTTAATAATCACTTCAGTCAATGAATTTAATCAAAACTTATTGTGCATATTCACAAACAAGTAAATTAATTTTCTGTAATGTAGGCACAATAAAGTCATGACTAGTATTCAGAGAGCGTGTTCCAACTGCCAGACTGATGAAAAGCAAACGTTGTTCTAGTTCAATGCATGCACAACCGTCATGGTCGAACAGTCGGCTAAAACTTGTTGATAAATTCACGAAAAATGTCTAAACAAAAATGAGAAGGATCACATGCTGTTTTTTACACCAAAAGCTCTAAAGAAGAAATATTTCTAATGATGGGATGGTATTTTGGGTAGTTTAAGGATAAAGCTCTCGACGTTTTGATGCAATGATTAAAAGTGCGAATATGCTTGGATTAGCGGCATCTAACACACAGTGCACCATTTACATACCACATTCACTTTGTAACGAAGGTCTAGAAGAAACCTTACCCTACAAGCTTGAAATTGGCTATTTTTGGATGATCGGTTGAGATGTGTGGTTTTTAATTACATTTGTAATTTTTGACTGCTCTTGGTCGGAAGGCAACGTAATCAAAGCCGACTGTTGCATGACTTGCAACGCATGGGTTCAATTATCTTACACTCGCTATATTTTGCAAAACCATTTGGCATGTGTAATATTCACATGCAATCCGTATATCGAGGGTATCATTGAGTTTCCAAAAGTGAGACATAGTTTTGATTCCGTGGCTCTTAAAACCACTACATGTGAAAACATGAGATGAATATTGACATTAAAACATCACATGAAAATCATTAAACTGATTGTTCCTTTCTCTTGCACGTGAAATTAGCTTTTGAGTCTGGATCTGGTTATGTTCGATCAAACGTTTCTGGCTTCGAACTGGTTATGAAACCAGAAAAGAATCTGAACGCAACCCTGTTCTGTAGTCGAACACATTAATTAAACACTGATGCAGAAAGCTGATGGGCAATAGGATATTCAGTTATTTTATTTCATCTCTATCTCAGAGATATTTGTTGAAGACAATGATTTCTCTATTGTTTCACAAATGAACAGTGAGCACATGAGGCTACTTTTTCAGAAATGCAGATAAAGGCAGTGCATTGTAGGTGAAAAAGAGATGAAGAGAAAGTCTGAAAACGTTCAGGACGAATAAACTGACTTGTAAAAGTCTTTGAATGGAGAGTTCGTTAACAATAATTGTCTCGATGTTCATACATACTAATTGAAGGATAGTTTGTAAAATGACAAATAGAAGACAACAGAAGACAGTATCCAATTCCGTCACTTTATGACATTCGGGGACACATTAATCCTTGACAGTTATTCGGCCGGAAAATTATACGTTCAGATCGCAATACTTAATTCAAAAAAGTTTATTTCCAAGTAATTGGACAAACTCATGTTTAAAAAAGAGCGAAATTAAAAAAAAAATATTTCCGGAACAGCTTGAAAGCCACTTTGGGGGAGTGCTCGGTCAACACAGCAATTTTGTGAACTGAAAGGACAGGATACAAGTATCAGTCATCATAGTAAAAAATGGTCATGTTTATGCGTGGTTTGCGAGACGGCGTCGGCATGTTTATAATAAGGTTTTGGATGTGGAGGCTGCTGTTTGAAAAACTGCTTCCACATTAATCTTCGACCTATGTCATATATTCGACCTCGTATGTAAGCAATATTTGCAAGCTTATTTGCAAGCTTATTTGCAAGCATTGCGATAAAAGTTAGATTGGTCTACGAATAGCCCGCAAAGTATTAGAATCTCTGAACATAAACATTGCAATCAGGATAGCAAGACTGCCCTCTCAGAATGTGCGAAGAAAGACAATCCTATTCTGCGGCGTCAGTCCCGCATTGCTGCAGTGTCCGCTCTCCTGGTTCGTTGTCTCCACTTCTGTCAGTTGTTGGCTTGGTCCGGATGAAGACCTGTCGCTATCAGGTCTTGTTGAATGGCGTCGATCCATCTCTGCTTCGGCCGGCCTCTCGATCTTCTCCCAGGGACGTTGAGATTCTTGGCTGTTGTTTTTTCGCTGGCACGTGGGGGATGGCCGTATCTCAGTTGGTATTCTCGCATTTTCTTGTTATCGGCGCTACCGTGTAACGTTTCCGTATGTCTTCGTTACGGATGTGCTCGCGGGGAGTGACACCCGCAATTATCTTTGTCTCCATGACGGACCATTTCTGCTCCGATTCTTTCGTTATGGGCCAACACTCGGAACTGTAAATGGCAACTGGTCGCACGACTGTCCTATAAATCTTGGAATTCAGATGGGCGTTGATTTTGCGGTCACACAGGACGCCGGTGCAGCTACGCCAATTGCACTAAGCAGCACTGGGTCGAGCGTTTACCTTATTGCTACGGTAAAGGTTGGACTTTGTACTTTGGACTAACCCTTGGCCTTGAGTGACCTTTGGTGTCATGCCCAAGGTTCCAAAAACCTGCGTTGTGCATTTAAAAGTGCATCAAAATTCGGTGTAACGACATCGTCAATGTATTGACTTTCCACTTCAAATGTGAGATGTTGGACTATAAAATTTTGCTTGTCACTTTATCTGATGTAACGCATAGTAGGAATAAGCTTGCAAAATGAAGGCTACTCTGATATATGCGCATTCAATTAGGTGATACTAGAAATTGCATGCTCTATATCTCAAGAAATTTTATTCTCAATGATGCATGATTTTGTTAGGCTTTCTATGTCCACAGGTTAGTAAGCTCCACGAAGCAGGTAATTATTTTCCTGGATCGAGATTACTAACCTGGTGTAGACTTCTATGAAAAATGTTATGCATTATGCATTAGAAGTCTATGGCCTGATCATGTAGAAAATCATTTCAAATTTTTCTCACCTATCTGTCCAGAGAAATTAGAAATCTATGCATTATGACAGATAAAGCATAGATTTCTTGGGTCATTATTTGTCATTTTTTAACACCAGAGGAAGCCGCAGAAAAACGATGTTGTTCTCCTAAAAAATCTCTTTATCGAGGCCTTTCATCTGCCGCCGGCAGTCATCGTCAGGCGAATGAATCATGCAGCTAACACTTATGAGAATAGTTCACAATCTTGCAAGACAGAAACATAAGAACATCATAGAACTATCAATTAAATACATAGTTCATTCATATCATACATCAATTTTTTTCGCAACATTTCTAAAATCGTTGACATTCTTAGCTTCTACTTCTATTTGTTTTATAGTAGGATGTTTCTAAGTATTTTCTCTACTATGTATTTAATTGATAGTCTATGATGTTCTTGTGTTTCTGTCTTGCAAGATTGTGAACTATTCTCATGAGTGTTGGCTGCATGATTCTTCGCCTGACGATGACTGCCGGTAGCAGCTGAAAGGCCTCGATAAAGAGATTTTTTACGAGAACAACATCGTTTTTCTGCGGGTTCCTCTGGTGTTAAAAAAAATATGTCAAGCCCGTTATTTCATTCTATTATTTGTCATAATAACCTCAAATCTGTGCATTATCTATTACATAATCATGTAAAATTTACCATAGCAAGGTGACCTGTCATGTTTCATAATGGAAACATGTTAATCAAAAATGTGTGAAATATCACGATGCAGACTCCAAGATATCCGTGTTTGCAGGTAATTATGAGAGATATCCGTGTACAGAGGTAATTATGGAAATTATCAACCTGCTGGGGAAATTTCCTATGTAAATCTCTAATCTGACAATTTGCTATATCAGTTGGTCAAATAGTATTGATTGTTCCATCGATAACCTTCAATACTATGGCATTCACTTTGACATCGTGATTCTATCTACGGTATTATCTACTTTCTCAATCGATCATCAAAATTGATGTCACTAACTCAAACGGTTGATGTTGCTTGATATCAACGGATCCAGATAGTGGTATCAAATTATGCAATACAAGCTACTTTGTTGTCTACACGTTTTCCATTTCTATTTCAGACATTCCCAGATGGATTTCAGATCTTTCCAATTGAATTTCAGACATTCCCAGATGGATTTCAGATTTCTCCAATTGAATTTCAGACATTCCCAGATGGATTTCAGATCTTTCCAAATGAATTTCAGACATTCCCAGATGGATTTCAGATTTCTCCAATTGAATTTCAGATATCTATCAGAAGGTCAACTTTGAAGATATCTGAAATTCATTTGGAAATATCTGAAATAGACATGGAAAAGGTGTAGAAGGACAGACCGATCATTTTTGACCGCTGCTAAACTACGAAGTGTTATAGCTTTTATTAAATTCGATATTCCGACTTAGTTTGTCTCGACTTTTCTTGAATATGTGGTGGCTTCACACAAGTCGCATCAAAATTTGATTGGACCTATTACTTTCTTTGCTTTATCAGTGTCTACCTACAAGAACCGGACCGATGAAAAATGACCGCTTGTTAATATCGCTTAGAACTTTTGTACTTTGAACCAGATTGCTGCATTGTCAAAAGTGAGTGAACTGTATCGCATGAGTAATGATTTTCACATGGGCTACGCATAATGGCACATGGGCTACGCATAGGCTACACTATTTTGTTTCAGCTGAACCATGACGATTCTTTTCCTAAAATCCCTCATATTCACAATTTCATGAAAATTCGATATGAAGAAATGCAGACTGAATATCATTTCTTGCTTCAATTTTGCACAAATTCCTTTAATATACCAACAATCAACATTGATTGATGTTTTCAAACAAGCAACCAAGAACCATGGAGAGGAGATGATGAATAAGGTCATGGAATTCATTAGTCAGCGACTGTGTAGATATCATGACTGCTTCATTAGCAACAATATGGCTAAAGGTGATCGAAGCAATCAGTGGCCAAGAAGGCTCATTGCTAATCAGATACTGACTGAGTTGCGAAGAATCGATTGGAACGGTTATAACGACGATGAAGACATACAAAATAGTGACTAGTATGCGGACTACTCTGAAAGTGACAGTAAAAGTGATCACGAAACAACTGAACTTCTGTAGCATCACGTTCAAGGACTGAATGGATATTTGTTCTTGTGATTTCGAACATGAACAAGTGCCTGCAGGGAAAAGCTTTCGGCAATGATCGGATCCAGCGTCGTGCGTTTATCAAGAATTTGATTAGCATCCAAAAGGATTCCTGAAACGATTACGTATTACAACATTGCAAAATGTGGAGTTGTTGTTTTCGACCAGATGTCGAGATAACATTCATGCAGAGCTGGTAGTCGGTGCTTGCCAATGGCGGTGTTTTCAACCTCATTGATATGGCGGGAATAAAATCATCGATACTATTTCGAATGACAGCTGCATACGATTGATCACAGTGACAGCATATACGGCTTGTATTTCATGACAATGTGCAGACAGAGACAAAGCAGAAGTAGGCCTGCCGCAAACGCATTGCAGTCGATTCAAGAGTCGCGAGAATGTCGGCCTTTGCGGAGAAAATGAAAGTATGGCTATTCAAATAAATCTGTAACAAACTTAGGAATGTGCAATAAAAGTTGCTGTGAAATGGCAAAAAAGAGGTAATTGCTACATGTTTCATTGCTACTAAAGTGAAGTAGTTTATATTGTTCAATTTTTTAGTCAAAATTCTTTATAAGTCGATTGGATATTCAAAACAAGCTTTGCATGTAAACTACTTGATTTCTGTTGTAGTCGACTTTGATGGAATCTTTATAATCATCAAACTGTCATTATTTTTTCCATTTCTTGAAATGGCATCATTATACATGATGATAGCATGTACATGTCATATTAGGCAACACAGGTTTAGATGTGATATTATGACATCGAACATATAGTCCGGCAGCCAGAACGAGTTTCTGCAGGGAACGAGGCCGAAAGTGAGACTTTCACAGAATGATGTGCACCTCATAGTCCGGCAGCCAGAACGAGTTTCTGCAGGGAACGAGGCCGAAAGTGAGACTTTCACAGAATGATGTGCACCTCATAGTCCGGCAGCCAGAACGAGTTTCTGCAGGGAAGGAAGCCCCCCCTATGCTGTACATGCTATGCCGCGAATCGGCACGTCTGCCGAGTTCTAGTGAGTTCCTCTTCTTGTCAGACAAGATCAAAGAAAAACACATGCAAATCCAATGGACGCAGATTGCAGTTTTTGGCTAAAATGAAATTTTGTATGTTTTCTCTGATTAAACGAAAAGTACTAAGTCCAGAGTCATAATTTTTGACATGGGCTGTTTTCAGGTCATTTCCTTTCATTTTCATGCACCCTTGTCTATGTAGCGAAACGCATTTAGATTTGGCCAGCCTCTTAATGTCGGCAAACACAAACATCTTGATCTACTTTATCCACATTCAATCACAGTATCACATACATTGCCGATCAGAAGCATGATGATAGCACATGCGCATCATAGGAAATGACCTCAAGACATTTCATGTCTAAAATTATGACTCTAGACTTAATATTTTCCAGTTGATAAGCGAAAATATAGAAAATTTCATTTTAGCCAAAAACTGCAATCTGCGTCCATTGGATTTACATGTGTTTTTCTTTGATCCTGTCTGACAAGAAGAGGAACTCACTAGAACTCGACAGACGTGCCAATTCGTAGTAGGCATAGGGTGTGCATCATTCTGTGAAAGACTCACTTTCAGCCTCGTTCCCTGCAGAAACTCGTTCTGGGTGCCGGACTAATAATGGGAATGACTAAAATAATAACTGATGGAATAACATAAGTGAATATTTATAATTGAATGGATGAAAATAGTTTAATTAACTGCTTAAGATATGCCGGTCAATTTTGATCGCTTTGGTTCTTCTAGGTAGTGAAATTTCTTGGTCCTTCTAGTTAACCTCTTCTGAATCATGTCTATAGCATGATTATATCAGATAATGGATGATTTATTTCGGTCATATAGAACTTATTAGCCTCAGACCTAGCGGCCTTCGGTTAATAAGTTCTATAATGACCTCAAAATCATCCATTATCTATTACATAAGCAAGTAAGTAAGCAAGAAATGTTTAGTCAATAAATTGATAATCGTATACATTAAAAGTTATAATCAAGAATACAATATTGAAGTAAAAAAATGAGACGGCTGTACGACTAATAATGAAGACACTTCGTAAGAAACTTGCATCAATATTCTAATTCAGTGTCAAATCGACTCTTTCGATACATTCGCTGATTATAGAAAATACATGACCATAAGAATGAGCTCAAGTACCTGGCAGTGCGACAAAAAGGAACACAAAAATGCTTACTGGAACGCAGTCTTCCAGGAATCAAGTTGTTGAGCGGATGTAAAGTTGAACTCTCACATTTCAAAAGGAAATCAAAAGCCCTCTGTTCAAAAAGGTTTATAATTTGAGGAAAATTATCGCATTGACAATTAGAACCATAAATGATCTTATGTGCACGCCTCTGAAATCTTTCTAGCTTTGTTAATAACTTTACAGGAAAACAGCCATAAACAGGTGATGTGCATATAATCAAACTCGTAATTAGTGAGTGATATGATCTTTTTTATTTAACATAGATATTAGAACTCGAATAACGTACAGGCGAGAAGAGGCTTTCTTCAGAGCATCAGAAATATGATGATTCCAAGATAATGAATCATGTAAAATAAAGCCTAAAATTTTCACTGAGTTAACATTTTCAAGTTTCAAATTGGTGCAATCAGAAAAGATTTAGTACATTTTATCAAAATTTGTTTACTTTTGCTCATATTGATAGTGAGTCCAATGTCGGAAAGGGAAAAGATAATGGTGTATACTTCAGACCGTGTTGGATTGTCTCGGAAAATTGGTTCGTAATGGGTACATAAGAATTGTGTTGATAATTAGGAGACTACCAACATCATTAAATCTTTAATTCATGAGCACTTGATTTTTTATGATCGCTCTTAATCGTTTTTGGTAGTGATGATGATTTATCGCATCCGCTTGCTACTGAACCGGATTTAGCAAGGTTTCAACATCATAGAAAAGAGGAAACTCATAGGAAAAGAAAATCAACAAGACAGAATCAACTAAAATCTTTAGAAAAAGAAAGTGGAAATTATTGTTCTTCATTTTTCAAACGAAAGCGAGGTAATTATGTCTAAGATCAAATGAAACGAGAAACTTTTTCACAATATGTTGTGTTGCTTGGCCATGGGCAATGCAATGAAGAAGTCAAAGTCCTCATGTCTAACTGCATGCATCCATGTTAGACAGGAATCAGTATAATTAAGTTTGACGTAAAGTTTCTTTACTTTTCAATAGACCGATTTTGTTTCATTTGTTTGATGATCTGTTGCTAAAATTCTCGAGCACAAAAACCGTTCTTCAGCGAAAGAGGACAAATAGCTTTACTTGCTTCATCTGGTCACGTTGATTTTATCACCGGCAAAATAGATAAATCTTCATTGCTTCGTCAAGTCTACAACCATGAGCGATGAGTAGACAACGAATCATGCATGATCTCAGAGGCAACTTCCATCAGTGGTGTGTAATTTATGGCGTAATACTTTCGAGAGGTAAAAATTGAAAATCTGTTCTCCTTACTTTCTCCAAATTTATATTGAAATCTATTGCAATTAAGATGACAATATCTCCAGAACAGTTGAGTATTTTCATGACGGTTTGCAAGATTTATTCTTGCACAGATGAGACTCCGCTGTACATCAAATGGAAACTTCACTTCTAATTACTTTGTAACATTAAATGAGGCATGTCCAACTTTCCCCATATTTGAAGGCACAAATTGAAAGAAATGTGAAATATTTCTAAATGGAAATAGTACAGTGACGAATAAATAACTGAAACATGCTGCAAATATATTTTCTTGCTTTAGGGCGATGTAATGTGAATTACTTTTTTGAAAATGATTCAATACATAAGGAAATTGAGAATAATCGGTAATCCGAAGGCAAAACTCTATCATTATAGTATCATGATGCTTGTGAATTTTGTGATTTATTAAGATTGTCGTGGGCTATCTTCTGGATTAAGGAGCGGCAGTTTCTATCGAGGAGTGTACTAAACGAAGGAATTATGTCGGTACCTATTATACGGGAAGCCTGCTTTTCGACAGTGGCAATTTTGTGGAGATGGTATCTGGGCTGACGAAGACAGAGCCACAAGAAGTGAAGCGGATAAAGGCCGAATAGGCTTGACGGATAACTGAATCGCTACATGAAATACTTTTTTAAGGTTCCAAAGAATCAATAATATTTGCGAGGCCTGGGCGACGACTTTGTGAACATGAGTATTCCATTTCATATCGGTGGACATGTAGACGCCTAGTGTTTTCTGGGCTGTCACTGTCGCTAGGTGGGCGCCGTTGGGGAGAAGCATGGGAGTGATGGAGAGATTGGACTTTGTTACAAAGTTCATGAAGGGGCATGTTTCGTTGTTCAGAGGAAGATCGTTAGCAGCTGACCAAGAAACAATGTTGTCATACTCGTTCTGGAGATGGGCATCATCAGGGTATCTCAGAAAATGTGGGATGGTTAGATCATCGCTGTAGGCCTACATGATTGCAAATGAATTGCTCTCGATGACGGAGAAGCTGTCGATCGCCATACAAAACGCCAACGGGCCGATTACACTTCCTTGTGGGACGTCGGATGGAGCGGGAACTGTTTTCTGCTGCAGAGGAAGTTGCGTATCCTGTTGATGACTGGGTCAGGCAAAGCGAATTTCGAGCAGGCGTCGACAGTCACACGATGAAGCAGCATAGAGAACGCCTTCGAAAAGTCAACTGATAACATTCGCACTGCCCTCGATTGCTTGTCCAGAAATCGCAAGATTCGATCATACAATAACGTCAAAGCAGATGTGGTGCCAGGCTCAGAGATGTGTGCAAATTGTCTTGGGCTCAACTTGCCAGCAGAATCTACGTCTGCGAGATGATAGTTTCAAGGCATTTCGAAAGAATAGGAAGATTAGAAATTGGGCGATGATGTTCGGGAGCTGTCGGATTGTGACGCTTGGGGATAGGTACAATATGAGCGGATTTGAAGCAGGCTGGATATCCTCCAGTTGAATAACAGGGTCACTGCAAGGGATAAAGCGTCAGAGAATTCGCGGTAGACCCAAAAAGGATGCCGCCCGGACCGGACACTTCTTTTTGGCTTTGAAAAGAGTTGAGGATACCTCTCTGATGGAAATTACTAGTTGGTTGGTCGGTTCTTCGGAGTCGGGATCAGGAAAGCTGCTGGAAATTGCTGAAGGGACACGGTCAATGGTGGTCTGTGATGAGGATGGCGGAGGATAGATCGATGAAAAGTGATAGGCCAACTGTTGCGCTGTGAAGGGATTTGGTTTAGTCCTAGTTGCTTTTGGGTCCTCTCTCCTGCTGATAGTTGTAATGGCTTTCCAAATGGCTTTTGAATCTTTGGAAGATACCGCATTCTTGATATAGTTGAACTCCAGAGATTTACAGTGCCGAATCACCCCCTCGCGAAGACGAGGAGTTGAACAAGAAAAAGATAGAATGACTTGTGAAATGTGCCTGGCTCATTGCTGTCACCTGAACAGCTTTTACGATATTGAAGTTGACATCTTCCGTCTTGTTTTCCATCAATTTGATCAAAGTGTGCATGTGGATTTTTGCTTAACTATGAATGACTTCGTTATCATCCATTGCATTCATTTGTACCAAAACACATGCCAAGATCCGGCCAACTTTGTCTGCCTCTGGTCAATGCTTCTCGCAGACTCTATTCTTTCTTTCCCTGGACTTCTATTTAAGTGAATTCATGTTGATCGTGTCTTTTATTTTTTCTATATTTTCGAATAGCGATATTCGAGTGAATATTAATGTGTTATTTGTATAATGTATGGAATATATTTGCCGTGTCATTCCTTTTCTGTACACGAATTTATGGCATGAAAAACTTCAAACTTTAAAAGTCGTTGGCTGCCTTTAAAAGTTTGTTGAATCGTCATGAAAATAACCTAAAGACGCTAATAGAAAATACAGTCTAAATTTGAAATGTACCAAAAGTCATTCCAATGCAAGCTTTAGAGATTGCTATGTAAATCATGACAAAGAATTGAAAATGCAAAAGTTAATGTATTTTATGACAATTTCAAAAGACAACGATGATTTATTCTCGGGTACAGAGGAATCCACAACGGATTCTGAACACAGCCGCATCATCAACCACTTATCAACAAAGCAAAACTTGAAATGAGACTCTTGTAAATTGAAATCGATCATGGCGAATTCAGATGACAATCGGATAAGCAATTATCGATAGCATTGATTTCTACTCTTCTACTGGAAGAAATTTGGTGTGTTTCATGATACAATATTATGAAAATAATTTGATCCACATTTATGTATGCTTTATTAACATAGTTCTTATGCGACTAGAAGAAGGAGAACTACAACTAGAAGAGAAGAAGCTTTGCTGCCAAACAGTAAAAACGCTACCAAATGAAAAGCAATAAAGCATTTGGTGGCAAACATTTAGTCGGTTTGGTAGCGTGCGGTTTACAGTGCAGTTCTACTACGTCATACTCAGTCTGAGGATAATAATGTGAATCTGATCACTCAAGCTTCCAATTCCTTGCAAGGAACTGAGAGATGATTTGATTCACGCAAAAATACAATGTCAATTAACCCCACGTTTAATACGAAATCTAATTAACGAATGATCCAACATTACGTGACCATTATATTTCTTCTCTTGTTAAGAATGCATCACTTAAATGTCTGTACCGGTTTATTTCACAAAATATATTACAGATGACCTTCAAACACACTTTACATGAAAAAAAGTTGAAATGATTACTCACAGATGAGGAGAACGTTATAAGATAAAGTGCACAAGCTCAGGAAAGTTGATAGATTTTACATTAAAAAAATAAGATACTTAACGAAACTGACAATAATTTTATTATTCAATTATTCCGAAATCAACATCATTGCAAGACAACAAAGTGTCATTGCTCCTGTTTGACTATGTTTCAGAAGACATTCAATATGATTCTCTTTCAACCGCTTCCTTGTCTCCAGCATTAATATCAGGATGGATAAGCTACGAGTAATTATCGCAAAAGGTATTGTGTATAGACCCTCTTGCCGAACCTCTAGGCTATAGACAATCCTACATTGTCCAAATGATCAAAATTTGCAAGTGTTTCTGATTAGGCACAAAGAAAAAGCTACATACTGCTCAGGCGAAATAATTTGAAACAAAAGATTTTACACATATGAGTTCGCTCATCCCTTATATACATGTATGTGTGTCTAAAATAAAAACTGATTGATCAAACTTGTCTTTATTTCAGTAAATCCCTAATTAATATCGGATAAATATTCAAATGCACTATCTACCTTTAATTCGTAGTCAAAAATGTATTATTTTTGTAGGAGTGGTTGTAAAGGATGATGCGATAACAAATGATGTCATTAATCGTACAATGCTCTTCTACGTGCAAACATTTACAGTTTTGAAAGGAGGGAAATTGGACTTGGTCACCATTCGGACAGACAATTCTACAAGTGCTGTAATGCAAGGTACGGATCGTTATAATTGCTTGGTTTGTTCGCCAAGATAAATGCAGTATTGGAATATTATTTTGTCTTTGTACCATGGATTGCGACGCATTCACATCCAGATGTCGGAGAACAGGATATATTTGGTGATGTTCAAGTTTCACAGTATCGCAATGTTACTCTGAAGAATTTCCCGTGTATGTTTTAAAGAGATTTAATGTTAGACCTCTGTCTGCTGCAGACTAATCGGATATACATGTATTCCAAGTAGTCGCAGTTCATTTAAGCGAACATTGGTCCCAAATGGGCTGAACTGCAGTTGAAATGCACCACGTTCATCAGTTTACCCTAATTGAGATCGCAGACATAGGGATGGCATATACTCGTAGATTCGTTTGATAGGAAAAGTGGTGTTTTATTCACAGTGACGGCGCGATCAGTAATCTTGCTGTCTATCTATAGCTAGCTAGCAGGTATCTAAAGCGGTATCCACTCCGCTGTGACCCGATTTCAGCATGTTTTACTAGCATATTCCATCTCTTGCTCTCACATGAACGTCCACGTGCACACATGATTGTAATAGCTATCAAGATGACGGATGTCGGTCTACATTGCAGTCACTACATTAGCAAATTTATCAAACTAGGCAGCGACATGTGGCCTTGTAGCTATGAGCCGTACGTGTCTTACAGGCGGCATTATCGATAGAATTGGTTGAATTATATGTACATTAATCACTTTCATCATATAAACATTGAAGCTGCTCTTCCAAGAGTTCTGTTGGACGTTGCTTTGTCATACTATTCGTCTGAAGCTGTGTAATCGCATAAAATTAACTCTAGTTAACTCCCTAGATCAAGAAGGAGTGTCGTTTTTATTCCGCTGTACCACAAATCAACAACATAAGGAGTGCTGAAACATATGACTTCCCCAAAGCACAGGTGTTTCCGATGATTGGACTTCGTGAGACGATGACTAAATGAAGCCAGGAGTCTAATCATCGACTTCTAAATGTAACGTATGGCGCTGTTGTTTTTCGCAGTCTAACTTGGACCCACCAGTTCCAAGAAGCATTATTTTTGGAAATTGAAGCCTGATATATCAACTTCAGGGCATTGACCAAAGACAGTCAAGTGGACCCACCAGTTCCAAGAAGCATTATTTTTGGAAATTGAAGCCTGATATGACAACTTCAGGGCATTGACCAAAGACAGTCAAGATTTCGTGAGTGTACTCGACCGAGAAAGAAAGAAAAGAGTTAGCGGCCATGTATTATTGGCAACTGTATATTTGCAGCGGTATCATTCCATCACATTTCGACCTATACAGAATGAATCAAGTCATGCAGTCACTCAGCGTTTTTCTTATACTCTCATAGTTATTACTGCCTGTTTTCACTCTTTTCAGTGTGTCAAAACGCAGATATAAAGGCCTTGGTGACGCTTGGAAGTTGTGCGATGGTGCATCAATTGTCACTTCTTGCTCAGTCTTTGCAGCTGCCTCACATCGCGATCCCTATAGAGATTGGATGCAACATACGAGAGCCTCTTCCAAGTAAGAAAAATCTCATCTAGGATAATGTGAAAAAGATTTCCATTATCATCAAGCAGCAATTTAATTTTTGTCAAATAAAAAAATTGATCATTGTTTGTATAGGATTTGAGACCCAAATGTGAAACTTGTAAATCCAAATGCGACAATGACAGACCAAATGCCACATCTGACATGTGATCTAACTTGAACTCAGGATCATAGCGAAAGAAAATCAGTCAACGATTGTACACTGTTAAGCAAGATGCTCCGTATTGCATGTGGGAGTGTCCGTATCCATAGGTCGGGAGAGTCACTATATGGGCCCATGTGGTCAGTATTTGCAAGGGTGCGCATTACTATGGGGTCCATGTTGAAGGTCCAAAGGGGTCCATACAGTGACTTATAAGATAAAATTATTTAAAGATTCATTTGGCCGGATAAATGGTCCGACTATTTTCTATTTACCTTCAAATGCCCAGTGCTAACCCATTCTTCCGTTTTTACCACTTTACGAAGAAGACAATTTGTCTTACAATTCTCGGAAGCACATTCGGCGAAACGTCGCTCTTCCATGTGGCCGAGTTCCATTCATCCCACTCTCATTCCTTTGTGCTGTGTGTCTAGCAAGAATGCAGAGTGTACCTATTTTGAAAATCATAGGTTTGACCCGACATAGATTTGAACCCGGGTCTCCCGGACGCAGAGCGAACCCTCTACCACAAGGCCACTGAGCCGGTAATAGAAGTGTAGAGGTGTGGCCAAGTTGCTCTGAACTCAGGGAGACCTCATCTGACTCAGCCACGTCTCTGTTCAGATTACGAAAGGAAAATTCCTCTAAACGAAGCATTCGCGTACTCACAAAACCGCATCACGTTGCCTTGCGGAGCCGCGTCCAGCAAAAACAGCGGGAAATTTGAATCTTCACTGTCTGTCAAGATAATTTGATTACTCGATAATATTGACTGCATCAAATTAAAAGTTAGGATATCAATTTCCTCTCGAAACTCATGAATCAATGATTAATAGCGCCCCTTATGACGTGCGTGCATACATACACCTGTCTGTATGGGCCGGTAAGAATTGGCTTGCGATTCTTCATGTATGATTGAATCGGAATTCAATAGAATCCGTGATATCAAGATTGAAAGGTACACAGGAACTTGTGCGTCGTGAATGTTCTCCTATTTGCGTATATTCTTTCTATAATGCACACTACATTGCTTAAGACAGGATGAGGATATCATCCACGCCAAATAATGAAATCGCTTTCCCAAATTCTATTGCCTCTGTTGAACTGTATTATAAGACCTTTCAAGATGTTATGAGGACACAGTGCTAGTAGATTCTCATTTTCATCCTTCTTTTTCATTGCATTGTTATTAGATAAAATGTGTCTTATAAGTGTATTGAATGTGACTACGAAACTTCTTCCGCAGAATATGAGGAACAACAAATAACGGCGTGAGTTGCCTAAATTTGAAATATGAGGTCGAAAGAAATCCATCAGTTAGAATCGCTGTCTTTAGGCATCGCTCTCTTCCTATTCTATAATCAGTATTTAAGGTAAGTATACCTATTTCTAAACTGGCAACTCGAATAAGAACAAAAACTTTTCATTTTGCAAAATCCTGATTTTTTGGTGTTCAGTAGAAGCTTTAGACCATCGCCAGACTTTTCCTTATTATCTTTTGTAGTTAAGTCTCAGCATCTGAAGTTATTAGGTGAAATTTAAAAAAGCGTGGAGAACATCAGACGAAATTTGTTGAAGAAAATTGAATGAGGGCACTCTATGTAGGGCACTATATGTATCATATGTAGCGACGATGGCATCATCAATATACCGACCGTAAATAATAATGATTATTCTTTGAATCAAAATCGTTTGACGTACAGATTGAAGTTACAAAGTCATCTCTGAAAAAGTTAATTATATAAAGAACAGACGTATAGAATAAAAGTATTAGAGCGCCTTTCAGTTCGTCTTGCTGGAAGCAAAAATCTGCCGGAGGATGATATGACTGGTAGACGATCGCGTAAAACATGTTGTTCATCACTCATTATCCATCTGAAAAGCTTTAGTGACTGAGAGTCCCGCCTACTCGAGAGAGAGATGGCAAAGTCTTACATGCACAATGCTGACCGCATAACAGTTTATGGAACCTTTTCTGCAGCTGTTCAAGTCGTTAGTTGCCTGATGAAGATAATCTCACGATCAAGGGACCACAATACTCTGCAAGTGATCTTATTAGGCCGTAATAAACAACCTTTAAATTGCTGTCCGCGAGGAGAGGCCTTAATAGGCGCAAAACATAAAATTTGCTTGAAACACTTCGGATTATGTTGTCCACATGAGTTGACCATGTTCCTCTATGATTGAAAGTTACTCCAAGAACACACAAGACGATTCGATTTCAACGGGCAGTCTTTTTCTCCATAAATACATTAGTGAATAGGAATCCGAGTGAAGTACCCATTGCCACCCCTTCGGATTAAGCGAGAAAACGACCATACACATGCTAAATACAGATAATGAGACACTATTCAATACATTTCAGCAGAAATGCGTATCACCATTTAGAATTGTACACATGAACTCTGAAAGAAATTGCAATCCCTGTGAATTATTTAATGAGGAATTAGGACTATCTTCGTTTGTTAACACTACCATTTTCGCTTCGCTCGACACGCCGATAATTCTGATTACAGCGAATAATCTGACCACGATTCTTATTTCATTCTTTGCTCTAACTTTCGAAAATGTATTAATAATAATAATATACTTTATTTGCTCCGCATTAACATTCGGTGAACGCTTATGAGAGAATTACACAACCCGCCGGTAAAATCTGACAAATCGAGAAATAAGCATGATAAAAGAGAAACAGTAAGAAGCTACAGAGATCTAGCCACAGAAATAGACAGGTCGTCTCTTCTTCTGTTTAGCTAGAAAGGAAGCATTGGAACATGTAACGCTAATGAAATGGCACAATCTGCTGATATAATGCCATAGCATGGTACAGCTGGCTGCTCATATCGAACAATGAGCACCCAGTTCAACATAAAACACTCCAAATTGTGCGACGTTTCAGTGACTGTTACCAACCGGATCACACAGTAAAGAGACACAGTCGATGTCAAGTTCTACAGAGAAGTTTGTGAACGTTTCTTCATGCGCCTGCTAACGTTTTTGATAATGATCGGAGGACGCAACATCATCGAGAAAACCTTTGCGCCATGATCTGAATTCTTTGAATCTGAAGGAATCGTGACGATCTGAGCATTTTGAAGGAATTCACAGCAATCCGCAAGCTACGCACGACTATTCTTCCTATCTCTGCAAGGTATTAAAAATTTCTTTTTGCCTACTTAGTAATTTCCTGCATGTGTCATCGCTTTGAATCAGTTCGTACCTCTAGCAAAGTGACACGCTTAAACAATCTTATTCTGTGGGTCTAGCAAACCGAATATACGACGAACTTCTGTGCGCGCGAATGGAGGTCTAACATGCAGAGGATTGCGAGCTGTTGGAGTTGTTTCGCTGAAGATTGACCTGAGAGGGTGAGATCTGCTATCATTGATTGCCTCGAAAAGGCGACGGCAGGTCTTCTCCCTGGCATTTTAGATGTCACATTTTGGAGAGATGCCCACAATTCTGATGGCTCTCTTGATTATTTTGAAAATTACTGGAAATTGCTTGTGTTGCTTGAGAATGCACTGGTGCATTGAAGTATCTACAGCTGATAAGGCGGCTTTAGTCTTTCAGTGTACTACATTAAATGATGCAATATAAAAACCTCGCATCAGTTGATGATAAGAAGAATTGCAACGTAACTAAAAGCACTTTCCGTACATCCATTGAACGAAGTCGGCAAAATGCACATCCAAACTCATACGTGTGTAAGCGACAGCTGCAGAAAAGTTTGATATGAATTTACTAAAATCATGTGCCGGTGTTGTCAAATGTTTTAAGATTCGTAGATCCGTTGAAAGAGCAAGTTGAAGAATCAGACTATTTATTGCAATTAAAACGTTGGATCAAACTCACAACAACAATAAAAGAAAAATTTTAGCAGTTTTCCATTATCAACGTAGAAATTATTGGGGAGATGCATGATGAAAAGATGCATGCAAAATTTACGCTTGAAGCAGAATACTATCGTCGGGTAGATTCAAATTAATGCTTTCGGAGATACAATGACATTTGTCGTCCGATTTTTTCTTTTCAGGATTTAGTTTTATTGGACGAACACGACCCAGTGATTTTGGAAAGGCAGTTTCAGCAATTCTAGATGAAAGCAGGCATAGAAGCGCAGTTGTAATTACTTCATCGATGACCGGTGAGTTGTATTGACACGTGTTTTTGTGTTGTGTTTGAACATGCGATGCATGGACGCAGTATTGCAACCGACCCGGACTCGGCCCGCCGGGGTCCCGCGTGGATTTGGGCATATATTTTATGACCCGCGGGCTATCAATGGCGTTTCATATTTGCATTTAAAAGTACATACCATAATATAGCCATAGGTCTAATTATATATCTAATTGCATGTATCGTATTGTACATACTTCCGCTTGCTCACTCGGAAAACAGAAAAAGCTATCTCTCACTCTTTTATGACGATTCTTTATTCTTAGTAAAATAGCGTTACCCGACGCGTTTCTCATGACAGTTTCAGCCTGCCCGTTTATATTCTTATTTATTTGTATCTCGTATGCATTAAAATATTTATATCCGTTAACCCCTGTAGTAGTAACTAATAATTTGGGAAACATCACCTAATAATACTGTTCAGCAAAGAATTTAAAACTCGGGACATGAGGGGAAATTCCGGACTGGTTCCAACTCTGCATCGATAACGTCTAATTTTAATACTTGATTAATTAGACGATGAATCCATAGAGGTCAAGACACAACTTGTTTTAAAGATTACTTCGTTTGTCGACAACCGTCTTAAGCAAATACTGGCTTTATTAACATCTTGCCAAGTTTCACCATTCACTGGTGTTTAGCTGAATGTGGCAGATACTAATTATAAATTCATGCAATAACATCTCCTTTAAGCCCACTCGCATTACTGGGACAAGTATGTCTCGAAAGTGGTGAACTGTTAGATTACTTGAAGATTGGACACATAGTCCACCATATAAACGATCCATCCGAATGTTTATGAAATTATTTGCAGTAACATACTTGTTAGAATAACATGCTGTGCAATGATTCCAGATAAAATGTTGACAAAAAATATCATTTGGAATATGGCATTGAAGAAGATAAGCTATTGGACATTCTTCTACGATGCATCTGTAACACCAGGTCTTTTGAAATCAAAGTTTTGGAAGAAGCATAATCATTTTCTCGTGATAGCAGATGCTAGGAGTACAATCCAGCTTTTCCAAAAGGTAAGGGTGCGCTGTCGCCATTCATGTTCACCATGATATAATTTGATGTGATGAATGATTCAACTAAACTACTGAGTCTCAGATTCCGTTTGTACCCGAGGAGGGTCAAGGGAATACTGGAATTTCTTTTGTGTTGGAAGCTTTCCTTTCCATGACTTTTATTCTATAGGTATTTACGTTTAATCGCAAATCTACTGAATAGTGTCTCTTCATTAGAAATTTTCATTTGAAAATGGCATCGTTTTCTGACTCACAAAAAGATCTTGTAACACCAGTACATTCGCAACAGCATCTGTCTCATGAATCAGCACAACCATCTTCTTATTGCTGTGGTAACAGACGTCAAAACTCAAGCAATCATGTTTACAGTTAACAGTTGATCACAACTGACTGATCGCGTTTTCATCAGCTGATTGGAGTCCGTATTTGGTTGGATTGGTGCGGGTTAACAGCAATGACTGGAATTTGGAAGCATTTTTTGCTCGCTTAAGTAACTTCTTTGGATCGAATTTTCGAGAGTTAATAACTAAAAACGAGTTTTTGCTTCCACTGGACAAGCTTGTTCACAAAAGCAAGCAAGGGCAGTATTTCACAACCATAATCTAATCGGTGATCCAACCGAACTAAATTCACAATTCGAGGAATTTCTAAATATATTGTCAGCTGTAATTTCTGTCTGCAGCTGTGAAGTGATTCAGCCAATCAATCTTCTTACTCATAGATTCCTTTGTCAATAAAGTAGTCATTATGAGTTCATTCAGTCAGTGAATGACTTCTTTGTCACTACAAAATTAGAGCACAAAAAGCAACTCGTGTTTTGTACTCGTACTATGGAATGCTATTTTCAGTAATATTCGCTATATAGAGAATCCTCTCCACATCATTGATCGCTCATCCGAGTGATCTTGTCTAGAAACATTTAATCTGACTGCATCTACCTACTTACATGCACATGCGTGTCTGTATGTCAGTAGTATATTTTTAATTCATATTTAATGAATAGTATTGATTTAGCTAGGTTAGTGCGAATTTCTCATTTTGACGAGCTTTTAGTGTAGCAGCTTAGATTTGTTTAATGCTATGTCAGAAGACGGACTGACATAAGCCGATGTCCATCGCGCCAGCACTTACGACCAGGAACGACGACCATCGTTAAGCGACTGAACATATTGTCAACTTGCAATCGCTATGTACAGGAGTTTAAGTCCATTTTAATGCATGATGCAGTGATTAAAATGCATGTAATGAAGATAAATGAAGAAAAACAAATTTATATTCTGTCAAAGAGAAGAAAACAATGAAAAGTCAATCAAAAGTTGAGGGGAAATTATTGGCAAACGCAAGAGGAAGAAGGAAAAAGGAAAGAGAATTTATCACAGCTGCTTCTAGATTCTTCCGATGATGCGGTTTACGTTGTTGCTTCACTTAAGTGCTAAGTTCACTAAGCTTCTTTGATGATACGCTTTCTTTGATCACCATATGTGATTGTAAGACTATTCATAAGAGGCCTCTTCAGAATTGTCCTGAAAGTAACCCATGTCGTCAGTGCTCTTACATCACTGGCTTCCAATCTCCACAACCAACTATCCAAGCTATAAAGGTCCTCGTTTTCCTCTTGAGGATGATGGACAAACGGCTCCAAGTGTTTTACCTACTTACACCCAACCTCTACCTCTACTCTGCGATGAATCTTCTTGTTCCTCTCCGATAGCCCAGGAACATGCTGCATACTGCTCGTTGTACGGGATGCAGTCCAAACGATGGATGCTTGGGAGTGGCTCTGAACCGCTGTTGACCGCAATTCTGCCGACGAATAGCCTTTCCTTCACAATTCATTCCGTACTCTCTGTACCGCTCGTCTATAGTAGACACCGCATGCCCTATTGATTAAGGATGGTGCAGGCATTGACTGTTATTCGTGAAAAATTGGCAAGCGTTCAAAATCTGTCGAGACTGACTAATGAGGGGATGAAATCTGCGAATCCAAAATCATGCCAGGAAGCTGCCACTTCAAATTCAAGGGCAAGATATTCTGGCAACTTGATGGTGCGTCGACGAGTTGCACTTTGAGTGTCGTGATAGCGGATACTGTATTTGCATGCCTTTCTTCGCGGAGTTTTCCAGTCCTACGAAGATATGTGAATGATATATTCGTGCTCTTTGAAGGTGAGGAGGAATATTTGTCCTTGCTTGTGGAACTTCGCATGCGCGACACATCCTTACCCTGACGTCACGACGGCAAGATGTTCGACTCCTCTTCCTTGATGTCTCGATAGAAAGGAGTTGTTGCAGTGGCCTCAATTTCGATGCATACACGAAAGCAGCCCACTAAGGCAAATATGTGAACCGACATTCGTTCCATCCGAAACGTGTTTTCAACGGCGTGACGGCGTGTTTAATCAACAGGTCATGCGGTGTGTCGCACGCAGGACCGCCTGTGCGAGGAGGTTGAGAGAGCACGGGATTAACTACGAAGTAGTGGCTTTTTGTCGGCAGAACTGAGAGCGCTGAGGTCAACAGTGGTTCAGATCCGCTCCCAGCATCCAGCGGTCGGACTTCGTCCCGTCCAGTGAGCAGCAAGCCGCATGTTCCTGGGCTACCGCAGAGGAGGAAGGAGATTTATCGCTGAGTAGAGGTAGAGGTTGGATGTAAGCACTTGCAGTCGTTTGTCCATCATCCTCAAGAGGAAAACGAGGAGCTTTATGGTTTAGTTCACACGCTGGTTTTAGTGAGTGGTGGCATGTGGGTGAGTCAGGACGTCGCTTGGAGGAAAAAATGAAGGAACAGAGAAGACATGGCTTCCTTTCAGGACAATTCTGCAGTGGCTTCTCATCCACAGTCGTACAACCAAGCGATCATTTGGTGTGCAACACACATAATGGACAGAGAAGGCGCATAATCAACGAAGCATACTGGGCAGGAAAGTGAAGCAACAACGTTAGGTGAACCGTTGGAAGTGTTTGGAAGAAGCTGTGATAAATTCTCTTTTCCTTTTCCTACTTCCTCTTGCGTTTTCCACTGACTTTGCTTTAACTTTTAATTGACTTTTATAGTAGGCCATTGTTTCTTTTTCTTTGTCAGAAGATGAATTCGTTTGTCTGTGTATATTTACATTACATGCATTTTAATGATCCGATCACTGCAGCAGAATGGAGTTTAACTCTCGTACATAAGGATTGTAAGTCAACGTTGTCAACTGAAGTTTAAGTTCACCGAGTTAGCGGAGTTTCACCGACTTTTAAATTCCATGATCACAAAGCTGAGTTACATAACTGAGTTAATTTTCATCAAACTCGGTGTAATGCACTTTACTGGAACCGAGCTTTGTGAAAACCTAGCTGTGTTTCTGAAACCTGGTTAGCTCGGTGAACGTTGTCAAAGGATTCAGTGCTGCATCGCAAAAGTCAGGCACCATAATTGACAGGGAATTAATTTTTTGTAAATATCGGATCAAAGCAAGCACGACAAGACTTACTTATAAACTTCCTTTTTGTTCTCAGACTTTTGAAGCTTTGTTTTTGAAATGTATTTGATTTTTCTATCATGAGCAAGTAATTGATGATTATACCTGAGATCGAGGCTTCATTTATGTTACATTATACAGCTGCCCCATCATGCAAATCTCTACGGCATATTGACATCAAAACTTTTGCTTTGACAGTTGAAAGCTGCAGATTTACTCAATCAGAATTATTTCTGGACAGTCGCTGACAGTGGATTTGATATGAATGATCTTCGGCTTACATTAACGAACAATTCAAATGTGATTGTTGCGAAGGAGTCAGTACCAACAAAATACAAGACTGGTGTTGCTTGCGGATCAACTATCAGACATTTGTATCCAATATGCGAAGTCAACAAAGTAGCGGTAAGAAATATGGTAGAAATATGAATAAAAGTCAAAATGCATAAGAATAAAGTTGAATTTACGTTTAGTTTTTTCATTTCTCTTTTTGGCACTCTACAATATAAATTTCAGTCAACTTTCAACTTGATCAAAGCTATATAGATTAATTTTAAAAACTTTCACAAATGTGTGCGGTCTACCACATGTTTAGTAAGGCAAACTTCAATTGTCAAAACCCAGTGACATTGCAAGTTCACGATGATTATGAAGACAAAGTAAAGAGCATCTATAATGCTAACACTGGCTCTGAAAGCTGGTCTCTCTTAATGCGAAAGCTTACAAGACGGATGATGAATCTATCGAATGTCTCTGAAAATAAATTTATTGATGAAAATTGGTAAGTTGAACAACTTGCAATGTTGACTTATCTATACTATTCCACAATGGTTCGTCCACTAAGGAAGTAAGTGTTTCAATATTTTATATCATGCAATTGTTGTCGGAAATTATTTATTTCATGCTGTTTGCAGGTCTTGGTTGTGCGGTTTTGTGAAGCAATGATGGCAATAGCACAATCAATTCAATCAGCACATTCGTCAGGATTTTTCACGACTATCAACAACGCATCCTGCTATGGACCAATTCCTTCAACATCTGGCAATGCTTTACGCAATTCATTGATATCCGTAAGCAGCAAGTCAGAACTTTGACGGTAGTTGGCTGGCAAACCCTGCATTTCAACAAACTTAAAATAATTTAGAACCACCATTGACTTTTTTCTTGATAATAGCGTTGATAATAGCAGAGGATGTTGCACTCTCTGTTGCCCTTGCCCCTGTTGAAGTGGCACACGAAAATTTGACTTATTCGGTTAATATATTTATTTAGCAAGATGTTGTAATTTATCTTAAGCAGCATTTGTTATATTTATTTGAGGGTTTTAAGCCAAACTGCTAAATCAAATGTGGCAAAGTGATCTTTTATTACAAATTTTCACCGTTAAGACGGCCTTATCAAGCAGATACAATGTTGAAAAGGAAGACATCAAAATTCAGAAATCAGTGATTGATTTTCTGTGCATTCCTCCCTGTTATTTCAAAAGAATCAAAAGACCATGTCCTGCATTAAATAACAGGGAGGAATGCACAGAATATCAATCACTGATTTTTGAATTTTGATGTCTTCCTTTTCAACATTGTATCTGCTTGATAAGGCCATCTTAACGGTGAATATTTGTAGTAAAAGATCACTTTGCCAAATTTGATTTTAGCTTAAAACCCTTAAATAAATATATTTATTGACTCATTTTCCTAAAGTTATCATCAAACTTAAAATAATCCAATGTAATATAATTTACATGCCTATGTACCGGCATGCACATAACACACTGAATATGATGAAACAAGTGGCAGGATACTTTTTAAAAGTATACAGAATGCTTTCACTCGCGGCTGATTACAGATGGTTCTAATTCCTGCCCGTCAGAGTATATACATCGCTTTGTGACCTTCATGAACGACTAATTTTTTCTTAAAGCCTTTAACTCCACGACTTCAATGCATGTAGTTGGGTAGAATGTAAAGGTGCGTGAGAATGGAACCGATCGTCTGCAGGACCTTTGTCAGTGGGTTGGCTCAAGCAAACACCTTTAGGGACCCACTTGTAGCATTGAATCACAGCATTCCCTATCCAAGAACAGTTTCCTTAGGCATGCGTGAGAAGATATGCAGCGACAAGCACTCAGCAGTGGCATTGCTGACAATAGTATTCAGAAAGAATAAAATCGCAATTGATTAACTAGGCTGCATCACATTGTCTCTTTGATGAATACATTTGATTTGCAAGGCAATAATCAGGCTTCCTAAGTTGCTCTGAACCAACCTACCAATAAATTCCCGACAGACTTTCGCTTCCTCCTTCAGATGCCTCTGTTCTACCCGATCTCTTGTATGCAAACCATTGTATCTAAATTTCCCCTTGCCCGTCTGCTCTAAGCCCATGAAAGAAATTCAGAATAACAAAAATTATTGGGTCTGCTTATCCATTGCAAGAACCTGCTAGTCAAATCGTCAGAATATTTCTCAAATCGGCTGCTATGATTCTATGCGTAGATTGTCAAATAGGATGCTAGATGGTGATAGATAATGATAATGAATGGATCACAAAAGTTACTTACATGCACATTGCAAGTTTATTTGAAGCTTCAGATTTAATTTGCACTAATCTGCATATGTATATTACCTTAAGGAGTAATAACTCAGTGGTAAAAAACGTGTTGGCTAACAAACACATGAAAAGACTAATGAAACAAAAAGACACATGAAAGTTATCTATACATAATACATTTTGCGATATCAAGGATTGTCGCAGTTCTCGGAAAGCTGGTAACTCAGCTTTTGCTCAATGTGAGCCTTAAAACGAAAGGAAATAGAAACGTAGATAGAATTAATGCAGAAATCGAGTTATTTGTGTTCTCATAACCCCAAGCATCTAGTGCATCACCTTGCTTCTCTCATTTCCTATCTACTGCATTCTAAAGATACTTTCTAATATGCTGCAATTTAAAGAAGTAATTTCTTCCTTTCATGGCTCATATATTACTCAACAAAAATGACTAAAATATTCGTCTTGATGCTTTGCAGCTGGATTTGACTAATTCATTGGATGGCACTCTCGTCTTCGATACAAGTCGTTTCATGGCACAAACCGAAGTAAACGTCTGGGCAACAAAGTCTACGTCTGTTTCAACAGATTTCAGGCTGAGTGCGTCTTGGACTTCAAATTCTTCACATTTGCAAAGAACTGCTATTGGAAGGACAAATATATTCCCCAACACGTTCACAGGATTTGGAGGAAGAGTGGTATGGATGTGCGCTCCTGAGGTGAATTTCAATCTACAAAATGATGCTTACAAATTGTTCATTTCTATGTCACTTCGATCGAGTGCATTAATTGAGATAACCCAGAACTCTCATGAACCATATTTGACTTGTGGGAGTAGTTAGATCTACAGAATTGCTGAGAAGCAGCTAGGTAGTAGAGATAAGCTGCAATTGTTGCAAGTTTATCTATGAAACTTCACCTGTATCAAACTCAGGAAGTGGGGAAATGCATGGAATGAGTTTGACTTTTCTAGACATACTTTAGACAATTTTTTCCATAATTTGTTAAACACTTGTACTATACATGTGCATCATCTAGATTTGTGATTGTGAAACAAACTGGAACATCTGGAAACATTCAGAATTCAATTACACAAATGTCTTGCTCAAATAAGATCTCACCTCACAACGCTAATCCGTAGCTATCAACATCGAATCGGCAGGACAAACAAACGACCCCAGCTGCCCCAATTGCGATGCCGAAGAAGAAACCATCCTCCATCATCTCATCGAATGTCCGAGATGGCATCAACAGCGCTTAAAATCTATGACAGCTGATTCTTACAGCATGACAGCTACAGCAATATTAGGATTTTTGAGAGGAGCTGTTTCGTATAGGCCAGCGCTTATGAGCCTCGCCTCGGCTCGCGTGGTGGAAATCAACAACAGCAACAACAACAACACAAATGCACAAAATTCCATGTAAACATCGGAAGTGTTGATCAGTTTCACATGATAGTTTTGACTGTCTCTGGACGGATGAAATCATTTGTCGCTGAAGGCCACCATCTTTGCACAGCAATCACTGAATTCCACACTTCATATTCTGCCGCAACTTGCGCGCCTCTGAGATGGTCAAGCGATCGCTCATTTTACACCGCCAGAGAAGAGAATTTCTCTTTCATCTGTGATGAGTGATCGGAGAAACCAAAGACCATTGGTGACAGATTTCCACGGACTGTTTCACCAAACAAGAAGTGTACTGAAATGCATGAATAAAGGAATAATAACCATATGAGGAGAGCTTTATAGGTTTTCCGACATTTATGTAGAAATATGCAGATCAAATGTAGAAGCATAGAAGTGCATGTGATGAAATGTAGAAATATCGAGAATTGAAAAGATAAAACAGATTGATGTACACGTAGTTTGATGCAAACATTATTTCAGCTAATACATTGTTTGCATTAACTCCTCTTTTGCCATTTGTGGGTAATGGCTCATGACATTTGGGGTTGTGGAAGTAGGAGTCCAAACCACGGGTAAATCAAGTCTTCGATGCCATTCAGTGGACGGCAGTGGTGATCATCGATGACATGAAGCTTCACAAGGGAAATTGCTACTGGAATTTCCAAGAAATTGTTCAATGACTTGGATCTCATTTTATTGATGGTTATCAGGCAAGTCGAATTTATAGAAAACTCTCTAGACATCAACAGACAGGAAGAAATCTGGGCTTCAATGTGATTCGCATCAACAAAGCCCGCCCAGCGACAATTGATGTGCAACAAATATGGGTCGCAATATTACCAGATGTGGAGACAATTTCACTGACATATTGCTTCACAATCACAGACCTGCAAGTTTTAAATAAATTACAGAAGTACAAGAAAAATGTCTAAATAAGTCAAACTTATTCCATGCATTTCCCTATCTTGAGGTGCATGTAGATCAGTTGAAATTTACAAAATTTGCAGCTCTACTACCAAGCTACTTCTCACCCACCCTGTATTCTTGCATTTGATGATATGTGTGATGAATGATCGAAACTGATCATAAAGAGCTTTGTTATACAGTTTCCTGGATCGAAGCGACTTTTGAAATAATGTTTTCAAAATTCAAATATTAGTTTTAGAGGAGTGTGGTCGACGCATGGGCTGCGGGCTAATTACAAGTCAAACAACAACCTAGGGTTACCTACATTCAGGTTGTGGATCTTTTTTTGTGCTAACTTACACGTAGATGTGTGCAGTATGTAGAAAGTTACTTTTGCACAATTAGAGCTTATCTAAATGATCTAGATAAAATTGTGAAGTTAAAGTTGGACAATTAGATACATGAATAAAGTCAAATAATTAATATACAACATCGTTGTCACGGCAACGGTGGTCTGACAGCTGTCTCTTTCTGTTGGCAGAGATCTGGGGCCAACTTCTTGATGAGTCTAACTTTATCTAAATGATGCGATAATTGTCAAAAATTAAATTATATTCCAGTCAGTTGTAGGTACAGAGTTGAATTCATTTGTGTCTGTCTGGGTAGGTCTAATGGTGACATGATCTCAGCCATTGTGTGCAATGGTAGCAAGTGATAGAAACTGAAATGGAGACTATTCGTTTGCCATTGGCGCACGTGATTGGCCGAGCACGCGCAGGGCATGAGGCAACTGAAAGAACACACGAGTTGCAATTGCCACATTGAAGAATGACTATCTCTCAAGTGAAATGTACCTATCTTTGACTCAAGTTTTCTCCGCAATATATTCGTCAAATGGAAATATTATTCACACTGTTTGACTCCTCATAATCTAAATGTAGTGACTGTGCTTACTGTGGTGTTTAGTTCGTCAGAATCCAAACTTGAATTTGCATGGAAAATTGATTCTCTAACCCTTCGAGACTAGTCTTGGCTGTGATCATCAGTATTGAGGAATTCCAGCTCTAGAACCCAATACAAAACAATTTCTTTCTGTGGCTGTAGGCAATAAAATCCTTTGTTCGATTAGTCAATTTTTATTACCTTGAAGATGACTTAGTAGGTAAAATGGAAAGTACAGTGTCGGCGGAAATATTATGACCGCTTCTCAAAAGATTGTCTCTATGAGTCTGAAGACATGAAAACATTAGTCATTTATTCTCAAAACTTGTTTACTACTTTAAGAACATTACAGAATAGGAAATAAAGATTGTTAAACATTTTAACGGTACACTTACAAGAAATAGTTAGTATTTCGTTGGATGGCCCGGACTTCTCTTCAGTAGGTGAATCCGGTTCTTCATTGATTCTTCAATTTGATAGATTTCGGCAGAAGTCGGGAGTGATTGAAAGGAACCAGTGTCGCTTGATCGATTCCTTCAATTCAGTCAATGATTTCGGTTGATCTTGAGAAACACGAACCTTCAACTGTCTCCATAAGTTCTCAATGGGGTTCAGATCCGGTGAGTTTCCAGGCCATTGAATAACACGAACATTTTGATCAGCAGGCCATGAAGTGATCTTCTTCGCTTTGTGACAGGGGGCTGAATCGTATAAGAAATATTCGCATCCCAGAATGTTCATATGAGTCATCAGCTTGTCCTCGAGCAAATCAAGATAGACAGCTGCATTCATGTTTATGCCTTTCAGAAGAAAAAAGAGGCTTCCTCTGTTGTTCACCGAGAAACAGCCCCAAACCATCACTTTCTGTGGGTGTTTCACAGTTGGCAATGTGTACCGGGGATTGTATCGTTCATTCGTTGGTCGTCTAACAAGATGAGGGGCTTGATAATTCAACTCAAAAGTTGATTCGTCCGAAAAAAGAACTTTTGCCCAGTCACCGTTATCCCAGTCACCATATTGATCAGCAAAACAACGACGCTGACTTCGGATCTTCTTCGTCAAAAGTGGTTTCTTCGCAGCTCTTCTGGCAGATAATCCAAATTTTCTCAAACGATGCTTAATTTAGGTGACACCGAGATGTATTCCTTCTTCAGACAGTATATTTACAATTTTTGATGTTGGCAAAAAAGGATCTTTCACTACCATTCGACGAATCTTTCGATCATAGTTTGTCTGATGGTCTTCGCCGGTCTTCCTGTTCGCTGACGACTCTTCAAAGAACCGGCATCTTGAATTCTCTTGAGGGTATTGAACACAGTTCCTTTGGCAACCATCAATCTTCTTGCAATTGCCTCGTTAGAGTATCCTTCTTCTTTCAACAGTTGAATATTTGCGCGGATCGATTCACTCAAGTCCGGTTTCTTTCCCATTGCGAGTAAAATGTACGATTGCAAGCAGATATTCAAATTTGAATATTTTGACACCTAAGCGATGCGTTTAGTTGGAAAGGCGTGAAGTTGATTTCTGTGGCAACGTCTATAGTTGGAAAGACGTGATGAAGTTGATCTCTATGGCATAGATATCTGAGAGAATGAATAAGTATATCTGTCTACAGTGTATTATCGAAACTGTGATTTTACTGCTTTTCAATGAAGCGGTCATAATATTTCCGGCGACACTGTAGTGTAGAGAAGACAATAAGACAGCTCTCAAAATTCTAAATCGAACCGTAGCGCATTCTATCTAAGTCTTCAAACTTCTACTCAAATCAAATACGTTGCCGCCGCGGCGGCAGTTAATGTAGATGAATAAGGACATTGTCTTCCAATTTCAGCTTGACCCATTCGTCGTATACACAGGCAAGGTTCATTCCGATGGTTCACGAGACTTCAAGGGTATGCTGGTCGATATTCTGAAATATCTCGCAGCTCCAGATGTAATGAATTTCATGTAAGTAATGAAGAAATACGACAATCTGAAATGCCAATGTTCCCTAGTTGTTGCGTATTGCTTGCGTTTTAAAAATATAAAGATTTGGTGAGGATACTGAATCTCTGTGTGCACCAACGATACAGCAGTTGAGACATTCGAGAAGCAACGAGTCTAACATTCAATGTTTTCATGTTGCATCGATTTGATAATTTTGCTTTCAATCACCGTCATTTGAAAGTGGTACTACTTACACTTGCTAATGTCTGACTGTTCTGACCCGAATTGTTTAATATATGGATTGATTCATAAACAAGCATTCCATGTTTGCTGCTAGTATTGTATGATATTTATTATGCGCATAATGTAAGCTTATTTCTCAATACACAAAAGCTCTTGTATGGAATTATGCAGGAAAAGTCAGAAATTTCTGCCCTCTCGAATGCAGGCAAGGTTGGTTCTTGAGTTTCATGAAAATCTTGAGTTTTGGGTAATCTTGGGTGCTATCCAAAACATTGGGTAATGAACAAATGATCCTGGAGTCCCTAAGATCTTGGGTAGTGCAACGAAACCGATTTTTTATACCTCATTTAATCAGCTTTAATATTATGAGGGGAACTATTAAAGTTTTTAGCCTTATATAGAAAAAGCAATTGATGTTGAGCAATAACATATATTTATTTTAAATTTGATCATAACTTTACGAAATATGCACCGTTGGCGGCAATGCATTTGTCCATTCGCCGAAACCAGCCACTGAAACAATTGCAGTACTCAGTCAGATCCAGTTTTAGCACTTCATCCATGTAAGCTTGAACAGGGTCCTCTTTGGTGGGAAAAGGAATACTGCGTATTGCTGACTTCACCTTAGGGAACAAAAAGAAATCGGCTGGTGACAAATCCGGGCTGTAGGGAGGCTGGGGGAGAAGATGGACATTGTTTTCAGCTAAAAAAGCCATTGTCTGTGCCGACTTGTGGGCCGGTACGTTCTCATGGTGGAGGAGCACTTCTCGTGCTCTTGTCTTTGACCAATTTTCTCAGACATTATCCAACAACTTTGGTAGACCAACAGTGGAATACGATGAGGAGTTAACAGTTCTTTGCTCTTCCAGTACCGACGTTGAAACATGGCCGCTAGAGGAAAAGAAAGTGAGGACCATTTGCTTGCCGCAGCTTCGAACTCTGCGAAACTTGTCGGGAAGTTCATCGCCAGGGAACAACCAGATTCGTGACTGCTGCTTCTTTTCCGGCTCGAACTGGTAAATCCAAGTTTCGTCACCGGTTACAACATTGGCTAACTCCCTCGTGCTTCCATCTCTGAACTTGCTTTTCATGAACATGCACCACTCCACCCTAGCTGTCTTTTGTTCTTCAGTAAAATGGTGGGGTACCCACCGAGCGGTTCGCTTTCCCACACCAAGAATAATGTTCAGCATTCATGTGAAGAATCGTGTCCTGTGGTCATGAAATGCATTCGATCAATCTGTATAACTTTGTTTAATTTAGATACATACTATATTTCACGGACATGAATTTGTGTGACTATCAAATTATGGGAAATGGTCAAGGCCAAAAACTTTAGTAGTAGCCTCCGCATGTTGAGAATTTCGTGTCCGAATTAAACCACAATTTAGTATGAGGGATGCAACATCGTGCATAGAAATTTGTTCTGTTTTATATATTCGAGTCATAGATCTGACATCATTGTTAAGTTGATTTCTCTGTGTCATCAACATACCTATCATAATTATAGGCATAATAATAAGCAATGATATTTTTTATAATCAAATCAATCAAAAATCATACAGAATTACAAAAATAATTAAATTTATGTTAAATATCAACGGGTGCCAATAAATGAAGTTTACAGAAAGTTAAGTAGGGGAGAGTAGGGCAAGTTGGATAGCGGGGAAATGTGAGTATTCGACTTTCTTTCACATAGAGATAACTGATTTGCGGCGACATCTGAAATCTATTAATTTCTATATCAAAATAGTAGGAATTTCATTAATTGCTTGGCTTATGCTATTTTGTTTTGCATTTGAATAAATTTGATGTTTGTTTTCAGTATCTATTTGAAATATATAGTTATGACGAAATGACAAATAATGCGCATACTTTATTCTTTTATTATGGCTTTTCTTTTAGTGTTTATAAGCATAGGTTTGCAGAATATTTTCAATACCAAAAGTGACAGAAAATTAATTAGGAGTTAACTAAGCATAACAGAGAAATTTGTGTAAGATGCCCTCAGAGTACAACTACTCAACTTGCCCAATTGATAATTTTCATGCCAATTTCGTTGATTTAAGCTTTATTCACAAGAAATATTTTTCTATTCAATCACTCTCTAGTTCATTCGATATCCTTGTTTCCATTGTCAAAGTTGTTCTAGCATTTCAGCACCTGCTTCACAAATCGCAAGCGCTTATCAACAGAGAGGATTGAAAGGACTTAAAAGTCTATGGTTTTGTGGTAATTGAACAAAGTATTATACAATTGAGCCTTAATAGCATTACTCTTTAGCAAATGATTGATTGTATAACAAATATAAACGATTTGAGCAATAAACTTGCCGCAGTTTCTGTCAAAATTTCTAATTACCCAACTTGCCCCACTCTCCCCTACATTTATCAATTGTAACTTGACCAGCATACCTATAGATGCACCCTCTGATTTTTTAGGGATACTTATGCAACGCATGTAAGTTAACTTACACTAAAAGACTTAAAACATGAACAGAATGAATTCATCCAAAAATACGATATTCAATTAAAAGCATACGACTAAAAACTTATAGTAACAAATCTGTTGATGGGAAGATAGCTACCAAAAAGGATAAAATATAGCAATAATCTCACAGTCTTAGGTTCTGTTTTTTCAATCGAGGGTATTTGATCTTTGGTCGTGGGAACATGCCCAATATTTTACCCAACTTTGATGCATGTTCAGAAAAAGTGCTCTATCCCTGCAATAACCGAGGAAAGAGCATGGTCAATGATACACACATTTGTATGAAGCACATAGCATTCAAATGTTATAAAGTTACAATCTTACAATGGCTATTATGACTACAATCAACATTTTCCAGACCAAAAGTACGACCACCAGCAGATGGTCATGCAGGCGGCCCACAACCTAATTCAACTTTTTTCACTGGATGTGTTGGTGATATTCAAAGAGGGGTGAGTATAATACTTGTAACAGACTATCCATGGTTTGATGATAACATCTCATATGTTCAGTGTAAGCTCACAATTGAAAATCTTTGGCATTTCATAAAAGCTGCACGAACGTGAGCTAATTTGTAGAAATATTCTGTATTGCGGGGAAGATTACCGCTGTCAGAGGAGTGGAGGTTCATTTTGATGGATTTTACAGCCATCCGTCAACAATGTGCTAATCAATCTCACTCAATGCATTGATTTTCTTTTTATGTTAATTTAACAGTAACTCATGATGTTGGCGTGGGCGTCATCTGTCAAACAGTGGAATGTTGCAGTTAATAAAAAGACCCATGGAGCGCTTTAAACTCATGATTGAAATTATATCCTAGGACAAGCCGTGTGCAGCAACCATGAGAGCTTCTTAGAAATAAATCATTTTTTGTCTATTGATACAGCAGTGGATAAAATGACGCAACTCTGTGCAAATTTGTCTTTATACCGACAGCTTACGCAATTGTGACACATTTATTTGTTGATTGCAATTACTATGTCAACAGATTTGTGATGTTTAGAAGACTCAAACTTGCCAATTTACATCGGTCGCATGCATGCTGCTGCAGCTCAGCTGATACGAGCGTCAGATCTAGATTGATTTGAGTCACAGGTTCGATGTCATCAGCAATCCTAAATGCTATCAGACATTGTTACTTACGATAAGAGAGAAGTCCAGGACGGCGATGCATCTCAGCGGTTACAGGCGGCTGCTATCTTCAGGAAGCCGCCTATCGAAACTGAAATGACTTGCTGAAAAGCTGCATCGACAATATCCCTTTTTTCGGCACCCTCTCATCATTAGCAATGAATCAGAAACCGGGTGTTCAGACTACGAAGATGATTTCCTTACTTGAATATTAACCCCTTCATGCATAGTGTACTCTCCTGAGGACATTTTGACCTACATCTTCTGTAAACCAAAAACTTGTAACCAAAAAATGGTACCTCTCCCGACTTCGTACAATTCCTAAAACGCCCACAAATTGTATTTAAAGAAAATTTCTATTTTTCAAGAAAAAACTTTAATTTTGAAAATAATTCATGCAGCAAAGGGTTAAATCGATAGGGCCCATACTCAACCATAGAGTAGATAACAGTATGTAGTATATTGAGTGTCAACTCGAAAATAATGTCAGCTTGCAGTGTAAAATTGTGTCTCCGAAGAATTTTGTCTTTTTTTCATGGAGCTTCTGTTCCTGACTAATGAAAAATTTTTGATCAATTTTTGATAAGTAAATTTTTGCAAATTACTCCTGTGTTTACATACTATGTATTCAATACTTGAGATTTTAGTGTTTAAGTAGTATGAAGCCTTTTAGATATCAAATAGAATGAAAATCATCTTACATGGATTCTAAAGCATATAACTCAAAAGGACATTAATTTGATTACCATGGAAATTTAAGGAACAGCATTTTGATGTAAGTCTTCATACAAGCAATCGAAATCTTATTGTCTCTTGTCTGAATTTTGAGTAAATTCAATTTTGAAAATTTAGTAGCCAATCCAAAAGGCTAAATGGATCTTTTGAGCATATAGGTAGCACTTGTCCAAATTATTAACTAACATCATGCATCATGCATTTTCTCTATCCGGTGAGGATTCAAATTATTTTTAGGAACCTATATACTCGCATGTGGATTAAATCAAGTTTCTTAGGCATGATTTTGTCATTCATCTCAAAAATTCTTGAGTGAAGCCAATTTTGATTAGAATTGTGTTAGAATTGTGCAATAACGGATTTGGTCTTACTGAGCGATGCCTGCCGCTAGCGCAACGCATCCTTCAATGAATCATGTCATTGTCAATAGAGCGATGAGTTTTGCTTGTTCTTCCGATTTTAGATTTATCAAATTGGTGGAGGCCCATTTACTCATACAAGTACTCGTGATAAAGTCATTGACTTCGCGTTCCCATTTTTTGAGGAATCAAATACAATTCTTCTCCGTCGCACTGCTGTTTCAGATCGCTTGTGGAACGTCTTCAAACCACTAACACTCACTGTATGGTTAGTAGTGATTGCAGCTGCTATTATAACAGCATTCGCGTCATGGGCATTCTCTCGAATTAGTCCTTTCTCTGGGTGGAATCTTGGCCTCGGCTATGCAATAAAAGACGAAGTTTGGATAAAAGAACATTTGTGGAACGTTTTGGGATCTCTCATTCAGCAAGGTAATTATTTTTTTGATACTTAATGCGATTAACCACAGTTTATGTTCAAGCAACTATTAACTTAGAATCATGTTTCAGGGCAGGAGTTCTATCCTACAGCTATATCCTCAAGGTGTGTCCTGGCATTTTGGTGGATGTTTACGGTGATAATAATGGCTTCTCACACAGGTGTGTATCAAGAAATTAGGTACTTAATAATCCTCCATCGTAGGTTTGCCAAGCTGGATAGTTATTAACTATTGCTGATACACATCTCATCAAGTGTCTGTTCTGACTGGTGAACTGTAGGGGCGATTGAGTTAATGACTTTATTGTTTTGCTTGTGCTCCAGGCGTTGTGTGTCTCTGTTCGTTTTGTTATCCCGTTGGGTAGTTGTGCGGTGTACTTCCGCGTGGTGATGGTGGTGGGTTTCTGTTGTGTAAGGAAGTGGTCGCAGCGTGAGGAGATTATAGCATGAAGAGGGCATGATATTGACTTTATTGTTTCATCTGGAGGCTGTTTTGCGTAAAGTGTGAGATATTTAGCAATGGGGAGGATACGTTTTTCGTTATGAAGGTGTTGTGTGTTTGAGTCGCGTGTGCATCCTGTAGAGATCATGAGCGCTTTGGCTTATTTTCTTTGTAGTTTTTCGCTATTTGTTTGTGAGATGTTTGGTGACCTTTAGTTGATGTTTATTCCAAGACAGGACACGTGGTGGCCTTGAAGGTCACAAGGTGTTCTTTTGTAATTAATCAAAATTGGCAGAAATGAGGCATAAAAGGATGCTTAGGGTGTGTCTTGCTTTTTCGCAAATGTTGATTTCATGTGTTGTGATCGGCCAGGATTCGGTTGTTGTTGAGAGTTGTGTGTGGTGTGTTGTCAATCCTGAGTGTGAGGTTTTCACTATCCTCATAAGGATCCTGTGTGGAGAGAATGAGACGTTCTGTTGTGGTTGATGCGGAGGCTGCTTTGTTGGATCTATGAGAGTGCAATGTTGAGGTAAGATTGTATGAGGATCCTGTGTGGATAGAATGAGACGTTCTGTTGTGGTTGATGCGGAGGCTGCTTTGTTGGATCTATGAGAGTGCAATGTTGAGGTAAGGTTGTATGAGGATCCTGTGTGGAGAGAATGAGACGTTCTGTTGTGGTTGATGCGAGGCTGCTTTGTTGGATCTATGAGAGTGCAGTGTTGAGGTAAGGTTGTATGAGGATCCTGTGTGGAGAGAATGAGACGTTCTGTTGTGGTTGATGCGGAGGCTGCTTTGTTGGATCTATGAGAGTGCAGTGTTGAGGTAAGGTTGTATGAGGATCCTGTGTGGATAGAATGAGACGTTCTGTTGTGGTTGATGCGGAGGCTGCTTTGTTGGATCTATGAGAGTGCAGTGTTGAGGTAAGGTTGTATGAGGATCCTGTGTGGAGAGAATGAGACGTTCTGTTGTGGTTGATGCGGAGGCTGCTTTGTTGGATCTATGAGAGTGCAGTGTTGAGGTAAGGTTGTATGAGGATCCTGTGTGGAGAGAATGAGACGTTCTGTTGTGGTTGATGCGGAGGCTGCTTTGTTGGATCTATGAGAGTGCAGTGTTGAGGTAAGGTTGTATGAGGATCCTGGTTGGAGAGAATGAGACGTTCTGTTGTGGTTGATGCGGAGGCTGCTTTGTTGGATCTATGAGAGTGCAATGTTGAGGTAAGGTTGTATGAGGATCCTGTGTGGAGAGAATGAGACGTTCTGTTGTGGTTGATGCGGAGGCTGCTTTGTTGGATCTATGAGAGTGCAATGTTGAGGTAAGGTTGTATGAGGATCCTGTGTGGAGAGAATGAGACGTTCTGTTGTGGTTGGTGCGGAGGCTGCTTTGTTGGATCTATGAGAGTGCAATGTTGAGGTAAGGTTGTATGAGGATCCTGTGTGGAGAGAATGAGACGTTCTGTTGTGGTTGATGCGGAGGCTGCTTTGTTGGATCTATGAGAGTGCAGTGTTGAGGTAAGGTTGTATGAGGATCCTGTGTGGAGAGAATGAGACGTTCTGTTGTGGTTGATGCGGAGGCTGCTTTGTTGGATCTATGAGAGTGCAATGTTGAGGTAAGGTTGTATGAGGATCCTGTGTGGAGAGAATGAGACGTTCTGTTGTGGTTGGTGCGGAGGCTGCTTTGTTGGATCTATGAGAGTGCAATGTTGAGGTAAGGTTGTATGAGGATCCTGTGTGGAGAGAATGAGACGTTCTGTTGTGGTTGATGCGGAGGCTGCTTTGTTGGATCTATGAGAGTGCAGTGTTGAGGTAAGGTTGTATGAGGATCCTGTGTGGAGAGAATGAGACGTTCTGTTGTGGTTGATGCGGAGGCTGCTTTGTTGGATCTATGAGAGTGCAGTGTTGAGGTAAGGTTGTATGAGGATCCTGTGTGGAGAGAATGAGACGTTCTGTTGTGGTTGATGCGGAGGCTGCTTTGTTGGATCTATGAGAGTGCAATGTTGAGGTAAGGTTGTATGAGGATCCTGTGTGGAGAGAATGAGACGTTCTGTTGTGGTTGATGCGGAGGCTGCTTTGTTGGATCTATGAGAGTGCAGTGTTGAGGTAAGGTTGTATGAGGATCCTGTGTGGAGAGAATGAGACGTTCTGTTGTGGTTGATGCGGAGGCTGCTTTGTTGGATCTATGAGAGTTCAATGTTGAGGTAAGGTTGTATGAGGATCCTGTGTGGAGAGAATGAGACGTTCTGTTGTGGTTGATGCGGAGGCTGCTTTGTTGGATCTATGAGAGTGCAATGTTGAGGTAAGGTTGTATGAGGATCCTGTGTGGAGAGAATGAGACGTTCTGTTGTGGTTGATGCGGAGGCTGCTTTGTTGGATCTATGAGAGTGCAGTGTTGAGGTAAGGTTGTATGAGGATCCTGTGTGGAGAGAATGAGACGTTCTGTTGTGGTTGATGCGGAGGCTGCTTTGTTGGATCTATGAGAGTGCAATGTTGAGGTAAGGTTGTATGAGGATCCTGAGTGGAGAGAATGAGACGTTCTGTTGTATTTGATGCGGAGGCTGCTTTGTTGGATCTATGAGAGTGCAATGTTGAGGTAAGGTTGTATGAGGATCCTGTGTGGAGAGAATGAGACGTTCTGTTGTGGTTGATGCGGAGGCTGCTTTGTTGGATGTATGAGAGTGCAATGTTGAGGTAAGGTTGTATGAGGATCCTGTGTGGAGAGAATGAGACGTTCTGTTGTGGTTGATGCGGAAGCTGCTTTGTTGGATCTATGAGACTGCAATGTTGAGGTAAGGTTGTATGAGGATCCTGTGTGGAGAGAATGAGACGTTCTGTTGTGGTTGATGCGGAGGCTGCTTTGTTGGATCTATGAGAGTGCAATGTTGAGGTAAGGTTGGATGTGCTTGTGTTGCTTTAAGGTGTCGGTGTGTGACCGTGATGGTGATCTCGGCTGCGTAGACCGTTGTTTTGAGTGTTTTGTCTGTTGGTGGAGGAAAGTCTTGCATGTGAAGGAGCAGAGAACTCGTACTAGTACTTCTTGCCCTGAGTCAGCTTATTTCATATACACGTACAGAAGTATTCTTTGAAAACTGAATGCCAAAGTACTTTTGCTGACGCACACAAATTAATCAAAATCGGAGCTAAAATCATCTGTGTATCTTCCTGTCCATAAGCTAAAGATAACTTTCTAAACGCATCTTGCTGTTTCTTAATAAATTCAATATACCTAATATACCTAGTATTTAGGTTGTGAGTATAATGGATAGGATATTTGCTCTTGTAACGCTAATCCGATAAGTGATGTGTTATTGGCAAATCTCCATGTGTCTTTACCTATTCGATTTCTTCATTATTGACAACTAATCATTAATCGCCTGTAATGTAAATCACGATTTGCGTTGCTACTAATCTTGTTTTCTATAGATAGGCAGTCATCTGGTGAGCATGATATGCTAGATAGATATAGTATGCCATCTTTGTTGAGTGTTGAGTCTTTTGATAGGTTTAAGCAAACATGTTTCAGTAGGCAATTATAAGAATTTTAAAATTCTCATTCGCACTCCATACACGAAAATTGCTGAATCATTGTACATAAAATCATTCCTTCATTCACAGTACCTAATGAATAACCGCAGCCAATCACAGCCGCTTTTCCTATATTGATTTTTCTTGTCTCTTTCGCACTGTATATATTGCATCCTTGTTTATTGACCGTTGTCACTGAGGATGGTAGCTTGCCTACTGAAACATGTTTGCTGCTAATAAACTTATCAAAAGCTTACGGCTTCTCACTGTCAATACTGTTGAGTCTTTATTGCCTAACTGTTTATTAGGAATAATACCTGTAAATCAATAAATCGAATATCGATCAGACAGACCTTGAAAATTTGCATAAACATTCATTGAATGTCAGTCAAATATTCACTTTTTGTCACTAGGCTTAATCATAACAAATAAGTCACTCTAGTAGGTTGAAATATGAAAAATTTGATAATAAATCGAATATTTAGTAAAGCATTCACTTATTTGGGAGTTTTATAGATAAATACATAAATACTCGGCTTTGTTGAAGCGATATTTGGATTCGGAGGTGTTGAAAAATAAAACACCACGGCAGTCTATTACAGGTTTTACAGTATACGCTAGGATAACGGATACTTCCGTGTACGTACAATAAATTATAAATCCCCTCCGAAAAATCGGCGGCATATTTTAATGGAAAGACCAAAGACGATATAATGATTCTATTATCTTTAGAAGTGACTACGTGCTATGATTGACTATTCCTTTGTCCTGCCAATGATTTCAGGTGATCTTACGGCTTTCCTAACAATTAATGCAGAAGGGACAACCTTAAAAACATTGAATGAATTCGTCAGTCAAACCGCAATCAAGCCTCAAGTTCCTGCAGGAAGCAACATTGAAACGCTTTTTCGTGTAAGTCCTGTTCATAATGTGATTTAATACAGTAAATGTCTCTTTTCACAAAGGAACAACTCTGTAAAATAGGATAAGAGAATGCACGCTGCTAGTATTGTACACAAGCTGTTTAGCTTTCTAATTCTATATCCTGTACAACTTAGTATCCTTTTCCAAGAGAATTCGACTCTACGATTTCAAAGATTTTCTGGATTCATCAACAAAGTCAATTCTCAACACGACAACAGAACCGTGAGCAGGATTTCTGAGCAGGAATATGCAACAAAACCAAAGTTGTGAATCCTGAGTAACTAGTGCAGCTTCAAAACAAGATATTATTTGAGTCAATTAAATGGTTCCAAGTATTGGGTATGAGACATTTTAATATATGAGGACATAGTGCTGGAAGCCAAATTCACCCATTACATGCGGATGACAGATTTTGAAGGCGACCCGTTGATCAAAATGTGAGCACATGAGAGATCAACACGATTCTAATGGTACCTACCACTTTGAACCTTGTGCAATGTCTAGAACAACCGAAAATGACGTGTGAATCATTTTTGAAAAAAGACTTTTGACTTTTGGAAATAAGTCCACTATTAATGGATTGAGAAAATGAACTTTCAAAATCATTGAAATTTGAGTCGGAATACTTAGATGCATTTGATTGCTTTTATATTGCAAAAGAAAGTAAATGAAATTATATAGATTTGTTGTTATATTGCATTTGTTTATAATATTCTAGTCCTATATCTATGCTCCATTACGCAGAGAACTTCTCTTTTGTGTAAGCACACCTAACTATCTAAATGATCTTTTATGCTTGTGTGGGTGCAAATTTGAAAATAATCAGATTCAACAATGGAATATTCTGTCAATATTATTTAAAGGCTAGTGTTCGGCGATATTTCATAATGATATTATTATAAACGGACTCATATGACCAATTACATTGAAGTAAGCCTATCAATGATGTCAATTTTCTTTTCAGGAATCCGACGACAAGACATATCAAAAGCTTGCCTCTACAATGGTGCCCGTTGAATCATACACTCGCTGCGGGAACGTTGTAAATACTTTGATTTCTGTTTTTAACGATTCTGATAGTTTCAAACTCATTACTGATAACTACTTCAAAGGCATGCTAACGTGCAATCTGATCAAATAGAGTCATACATGTCGTGTCTCTACTGAAATCATCAATTACCATGCACCAGTGCATTTTGAGGTTTGTTATAGTCTAATTTAAACTTATGACATGTCATTTCCGACAACAAAATTTCATCAGAAAATACTTGCATTGACACGATGACAATGCAAGACAGTTAAAGGTCTATTATACAACGTCTATTTTACCACGAGCTATTATACAAGTACGAAGTGCGAGTTTAATCGAGAGTGGTGCAACCGAATAGTCGCCACAGTTTTTTGTCAAACTGACATTGCTTCCTCGATGTATGAGTTGCATGAATGATAGATATCGAACCATGTGACCTATGATTTCTGAAACCGTTTCTAAACTATCAACAGGCAGAATTTCATTGTCTGATTGGCTTGTCGGTTGTCATAGATTTATAACGCTCAATTACTACCCAAGACTGCTGCAATTAGACAGAAATCCATGACTTAGGTAGGTAGGAAGCATTCTTTGCCAACTTACCCGAATGTTCTCTCTCTCTCTCTTTAACTTTCAGTTGCTATTGCCATAATGGAGAGAATGAACTTCTATGTCATAAAATGATCAACTAGAGCACGTTTAGAAATGCTTTCTCTTTAGACATCGCAATGCAAGAATTTTTCTGCATGGATATCAGCAGTTCAGACGGATCTTCTATTCTTTAAAATGTTCATCTTGCCGTCATGTATCAGGGAACAAAGTTAAAAGACCTCTATGTTTGAAACTCATTCATTCTTTGATCTAATAGATAATTGAGTATTCTTTAATAGATATTTGAGTATTGGACTGGAAGGTCTTCCATCTGAACATGAATATCCACGATCTGAAGAACGCCTCATTCTATGTTAATATGTGGGAAATAGGGATCTCCACGACAACGTGTAGGGTCATAGAAATTGCATCATTTATGACAAAGAGGATTCAGATGAATCATGACAATAATATTGATATGTCATTGATATGATTGATTGATGTATTGATATTACTACTTAGATTAAAACGTGCAGTCCGTTGAATTGCACTATAGCTTGTTCATCCGCTAATTAACTAAGAATTCAAATAATTCCAGAGTGTACTAGTACATTCGTAAAATACCTGACAGAGGCCACTAATCTACAAAACACCCGCATATTTCTGAGATTGTGAATAAAGAAGTTTGTTATTTGCGCATGGTGCTTGCACCACCGCCTACCGGTAGAACTCCATATGAATCAACTTAATTCTATAGCATTAATTAGGTATTCCAAAATTAATGGCTATCATCAGTCATTTTGAATATAAGATATAGTTACCTCTAGAATCACCTCAATTTTGCGGCTAATTTAGCTGTTCAGCTATTTTCCAAAGAACGATTTTGGTGTTTTAACTGCAGCATGCGACTATTTATGAAAATACATAAGATACAATTTTTATCATTCAACTCCAAGAAAATTAGCATATCATTCTTTGCAGATGCTGAAACCGGAAAGCAGTCACTTAGCATGTGTCACAGATTCTTCGTATTTGATGCTTTTAGCAGGAAGATACTGCAATGATGTTTATTACATTCCTGAGGTATTCAATAAAGCCCCGGTTGGTTTCATGGTACCTGAAGACGCATATTTCAAGTCACTTCTGGATAGAAAGTAAGTTTACAGATACTACGGGATATTTCCAAAACTGAAAGTTTGTAAAAGGTATAACATGTTTGTATCAAAAGTTGTATGCCAAACTCCGAATCTGTACACATTAAATTTGAAGTGGATACTACTCTTTGGTAGTTGTAAGAGCGATATTATTTTAATCACACAGTCATGTTCACAGTATTTAACACACTACTTTAAGCAGTTCTCTGTATTTTGGTCTCCATGTATCCTCCTTCTACAGTCCGTTTCATAAAAAGTGGTTCATCCTAAAATTTGACTAAATAAAACATAAGTATGATACAGAAAGCATTTTTCGTGTTATTTCATGTACTAATATATTTAAATGTCCTTATATTATCTGATAAACTATGATACAGTAACGGTTCTTAAGAAGCTAATATTTTGTGGCCCTACCCTTATTGTCAATGACATTACCAAGTCGTCTAGGCATTGATTCGATGATATCGTTGATTTTTGACTGATCTAACTTTCTCCACTCTCTTTTTAACAGTGACGTAAGTTGTGATACGCCATCTGTAGGTAGCAGTGAACGACGAACGTTACGTTTTAGAATACTCCATACATTTTCTATGGGATTCAGATCAAGAGAACGAGCTGGCCAAGATAATGTCCTAAGCCCTAATTGAGACTTGCTTAAGTTGACTCTACTACTCCTGTGACACGTAGCATTATCATCCATAAATAACCAAGTCGATGGATCACCAAGTTGATCTGTCATTTGGCCAATGTTCATTTGTAAAACATTCACATAGCGTTCAGAATTCATGGTTCCTTGATTTATGTGAAGTTCAGAGCGGTCATTGGTCCAAATGCCAGCCCAAATCAGTAGAGTCGCACCACCTTGTACCCGGGGACGATGTAAATGTCTCGGAATTTCCTGATCAGATTTTATCCATAATCTCAATCGACCATCACTATCCTTCAGACGGACTGATGCCTCATCAGACCAGACAACCCGATCCCATTGATTTCGCCAGTGACAATGACTCATTGCCCATCTGAGACGTCTTTTTGTATGCTGATCTGATAATTCGATCTGAGAACAGTTCAACAGCCAATCATGCATGCAACACAGTTCTTGATATCATTCATTCTTATATAACCTCTTATAAACCTTCACAAAGGCTGAATCTGTGCCATCCAAACATCGACCGTTGAAGGCGCTGGACTGGACGCCGAGGGGCTGTCTGCCATACTTTTAACTTTAACTTGATTATATTGGCCTAAACTGAAAAAGGGAGTTTTAGTTAGCTTGTATAACTTTCTCATTTGGTGCTCCGCTCACACTGAAAAAGTCCTCACAAAGCTGATAATTTCGTTTGAATGCACATGTGCACGCATGAAAATGAATCTACATGAACCAGTGAGGAAAAGCATGCGTAATTTCTGGTTAATGGTTAGAAATGAATATTTTACAGATGTTTTCATCATCATGTGGTAGAAGGCATGCTGGTTTAGATATTACAGGTTTTTCCGTTTGTTAATATAGATCTGTCAGCTTTTAACGGCGTTGTGCATTCATTTTGCAATGATTAGCGACTTTTCGAATTTAATAGCAGCAAGTCTCTGTTCACCGTCGGCAATATTGCTCATTAGTAGCAATCTGTCAAATGAACATCGAAATTTGTAAATAAACAGCGACGTTTTGCACTCAATAACTGAGTCGCTATAGATGAGAATGTCCCGCTACAGAGACGTGTAATTTCTGAAATTGATAGGCAACGCATCGTTGATGAGAATCGAGATTATGTTGAGGTTGCTGCTTCTCTTGTAATCGCTCGTGGCACCGCTGGTCAATCATTAGACGATACCAATTGACGGGCAACGTTATTACACGAATGCTAGGAGGACATCAACCTCGACTTATGGATCACGAAATGGAGGAATGCATTGTTGGTGTTGTTCAGGATAATCCGGCATTCACGCTTGAGCAAATCAATGTTGAGATACGTCGGAGTTCTCCCTAAATATCGCAGAGTGCTTTTACTGTGTGGAAGGCAGGCATAAGAAGAAAACTTGGAGGATGCACCAGACCAGATGCTTCGACAGGATCACCAGACGCGCATGGCAACAGTGGCTTAACTGTCAGAGCAAAATCTCTCCGAAATCACTCCCGAGGTTTGTCAAGCTTCCCTGGAGAAAGGTACGTCTGCTGATTCCTCGATGCATGCGACTAGAAGACATCACTGACAATCATGCCTAATATTTTGTGCAATTTTGCATTTAAATACACACCATTCTGTATAATTTGAATTTCTCGGTGTACAGTAATTAGAAAAGGACTTGTGTAGGATAGTCACAGTAGTGTGAAAAATGTCCATAAACAATGGTAGATATCTCGATAGCGAGCGAAACGCCGTTTATCATCGAGAAATATCGATCTAATGAATGATGTCGTTGATCAATGACAAATCTCAGCAAATAAATGAGAAATGCCGTTAACTTATTAGCTTTAACGTTAATCAACGACAGATTCATATTATCAAACACAAAAACCTGTAGTACTTCCTAAATCTCAATCAAATATTCGCGAAAATCCAAGAGATATAAAGAGTTGTGATAACTAATTATGCAACTTTCGGCGGTCAAACGGTGCAATTTAATCCTCTTTGCTATTTTTCATTTCAGTCTGCAGAAGTTGAAAGAATCTGGACTTATGTCTCGCTGGATAAATCAACATTACCACTCTCTTCAATGCACGATGAAGAAGACAGAGGCTTCAGCTTCCTCAATTGACACCAGGGGAGCTGGTGGGGCTTTGTTGTTAACTGTTACTTTTTACGGAGTTGCATTCATTGCTTTAGGAGTTGAATATTTAGTCTACAGATTCATTCAACATAAAGATGTAAGCCCAGCAGTTCTTAAATGACAATCGAATCGATTACTGGGTCTGTTTCTCGTGATCTCTAAAATTCAAACTTCAAAAGTGTGTGATATAAATGTTGGCTGCTTTGCCTATCTTATAAAGCCCGTGTGTAAGGGGGGGAAACAACTTTATTATCTGATATTTTGTCGACATGCATTAAATATACATGTACAATGCACAGATCTCAGGTCGTGTTTTACTTATTCAGTAAATTTTCATCATTCACTGCACTACTTCTTGCCATTTCTTCCATCAACTTAGAATAGGAGATGCACAATGTTACTGATACAAATGAGCAAAGTCAAGCTGCCAGATAGCAGTAAGTAATAATAAGTGAATATTTCAAATTTCAAATAAATGGAAATCATCTTTACAAAAAAGTCATGCACTAGGTCAAAATGTTTCAACATACATTACACTCTTCACACTTTCATACAATTTTTCAAACGTATCATAACAGGCAAAAAAGTATTTGAAAATAAATAGACGTCTGAAACTCCATAGATGTCTGAACTGAAGGATAATGAACAAAAGTTCCTTAACAGTGCCAATGATGCTGTTAAATCCTTGAAGCATTATTGGAGTATTATTATCATTGCCATCTAAAGTAACAACAATTAGAATTCCAAGACTTTAGTTAAAAGTCACTAAGATTCCCGTGCTGGTACTAGCGAAACTTCGTTGCAGTGTAGTAATCTTTTTATCCAATGATGATCCCGCTAAAATTACATCACTGGTGCTGCAAAGAAGTTGAAAGGATATCATGTGTAAAAGCGGTTATAATTATCCAATGCAATAGTTGCCATTGTGTCAAACCCAGTGGATGACATAACTGAGCTTGACATTCAACGGCATTTGTTCAAAAACTCGTGCGTTTCGAACTGTAGGCTGCATGAGTTTGCTACAAGAAATCAAGTTACGCCAATCGATATTAATCGCAGCACCAGCTAATGGCCACTCAGAATACATGAACACAAGACTGCATATCACCTCATACTCGTATTAACCATACTGACGCTACCTTGTAATCAGTCTTTCATTTGATCATCTTATACTGCTTTTGTCAAGGGACTATCTCCTGTTCGCCTAGATCCGTCATTGATAAAACCTCTATTAGGCCTCAGCCACACTGCGAACTTTTCCAAGCGTTTCCGAGCAAATGCAGCAAATATAAAGTCATCATTACAGTAGTCATCACACGAGCAAAGCAAACGAGAGCGATTGATAGCTTACGGACATACGTTGCTCGAGACGCTAGGGACGCTCGTGTTTGCGTTGCTTTCAGTGTGGCTGAGGCAACACATTGTAATTCATGTAGAATGATGTGTAGAAACAAATCATTATTTGTGTTTCTGAAACTGTAGCCTTACCTCTGACGCAAGAATCGGGTCTGAACCAACGATGTGAAAATAAATACAGATTATAGAATTGACAGACGAATGAGCGTTGAATATTTATGCTGTGGAAGAGCTTTTTTTTTGTTTGTTTAGCGTTTCTTGAAATACCGTTTAACGTAGGTATTGGAGTTGTTTTAACAGTCTGGTATCATTTCCAGTGAATCGAAGCTTATACAATTTCGAAGTGACAAGCAGATTTTGACAGTTTCAAAGAAAGGTTTGGCTTTGTCCCTGTAAATCATTCATCTATTAAAATGTTGATTGAGGAAGCTTTGATTGTGGTTCAACTTAAACCCCTTACCTTGGTCTTGTGGGATATCTTAGTATGAATTTCAAGAAGATCGAAAGATCGAGACAAGACTTGAGAGAGAAAATTTAATCCGCCGCTGATAAGAAAGAGTGAATTTAGCGCTTGCAGATAATTTTAATCCTATTTGCCTCAGACTTTTTCTTGTCGGTGAATTATTAGGGGGCATTATAAGATCTCCTGAACCATTAACTTATAGGACTATGGCATAAGAAGAGGGTACATCTATTCCGGGGAGTGTATCAAAGATTATAAAGAAATATCGTCAATATGGGTCAACGGCTCATCGAAAGGGCAGTGGCCGTCCCAGGTCTACCTCGAGACAAACTGATTCAGCTCTAGTTCGCTCAGCGCGTTTAAACAGATTCATGCCAGCCAGCCAGCCCTGTCCCATCTGTTTACACTGTTCGACGCCGGCTGGCAGAAGCAAAACTAAGATCAAGGAGACCTAGAAAAAGGCCGCCACGTCTCACAACATCGCATATTTCCAATCGAATGCGATGGGCCATGGCGCATAGCCACTGGCGGGAAAGACAATGGCGAAGAGTTATTTGGACGGATGAAAGTCGGTTCAAGCTCATGCGAACTGACACTATGATACGTGTATGGCGAGAACCCAACCAGGAGTGTTAAAAGAGAATGTAACCGAGACCTTAACAGCCAGTGGCGGTAGCATTATGGTTTGGGCAGGATTTAATTACAGTGAGAGGACAAATCTAGTAATTAGCAAGAATGTGAATGGAGCGGTCTATAAGGACATTTTGCAGAATCACCTTTTGCCGTTTGCCCACCAATCCCTGGGAGAATCGAGCAACTGGTTGTTGATGGATGACAATGCAACGCCACATCGATGCTGTGTTGTCAAGGATTTCAAGGATGGCATGGGTATTCGAACTTTACGTTGGCCCAGTAAATCCCCTGACTTGAATCCCATTGAGAATTTATGGGATATACTGAAAACAAGAGTTGCCCGGAGGAATCCCATGAATTTGGAGGATCTGAGAGCTCTTCTAATTGAGGAATAGGACGGACTTCCAGAATCATTGCTCCACAACTTGGCTGACAGTGAAACCAGAAGAGTTCCGGCTTTACTTTTGGCGAATTGCAGCCATACAAGGTATTAACCTTGTTTTGTGTGCATCTTCAATCAATATTTTTTGAATGTTTTCTGGTTAATACATACTCCATCTGAACGAGCATGCTGTTTTCTATGTCACCGATTTCTGAACTTAACAAAACAATGAAATAGCAAATCCTAAACTATAAAAGACAAGGATAAAAACACTGTAATGCTGGATTGAAGGGGTTTCCATTTTTTTGATTCAGTGTATTCTACAAATAGCATTTTAGAATTCAAACAATCATTTTTTAAATTTCGTAATTTCATCTAAAATAGACGACAGAATGATGAAATCATGGAATGATCCCACAAACTAATAAAAGCACACAAAAGTTGATGCTTACTAGATTACTATGATGTCTAAACTCCCATCATTAGTTTTTGTGATTGAAAGGTAGATCAATTGTCTTACAAGAAGCCACAGTAATAAGAAATTCTCATTAAACAGAAATAACATTTGGAACCAAAGAAATGTGTTTTTTAAATAAATAAAGCCGTGTTTTAAAAAAACAATGTGCTTTAACCCTAAGCCAGAATGATTTGTGCCTTGACTTCCGGTCAGAAAAGAGTAAGCAGTAATGCGATTTCATAATAGCTTTCTTTCGAAATTTGCGGATGTAAATTCTTGCGTGGATGGTGTGCATGTGTGATCTAAGACTTTGGACACTTTGGGAACAGCAACTACGTCCCACAATCCAATATTTCATGTCTTAAATGCGTTACAGGCCTACTTATGTTTTGTACAGGCCTACCTGTAAACTTTGAATTGATGACTGTTCATGCTCATAAAACAGCAACTGGTATGTATGAGTACCCAAATCGTACGAGTAAAATTACGTTGTTGTCAATTTTAATCTGTCTAGCACAATTGCTTATTCTGTAAATTTACCACACGATCTGTAATTTATGTGACACCTTTTTATTGCAAGACAAAAAAGTCTTATCAAATGGATATTGTATTAAGCAAAACGTTTTCTTTCTGCTTTGAAATGGCTTGCAATTATCCAGTGCATAATGCAATAGATCCATTGCCTTTCCATGCAGTGCAAAACAGGGAATAGCAGCCATATCAGTTTGATAGGACTCCGACTGAGGCACTTGATAGGTTTAAGACTCCGATAGCAGGTCTATACTGATAGCATGAAAATGGAAGCGTGTATTAGGCATACTTATGTGCGTTAAGTGCTTAAGTCAATTTATTTTTAATCACTTAGGCCAAATGATAGCTTACATAATTAAAATGAATGTACGTATGCACTGTATCATCAGTCGCTTTTGATGATGGGCCTGTACACATGTACAATTTACATGTACGGAGGAAGTGATCCGTCATGCAGTGGCGTTATGTAAATGACTTGTTACAGCTATCACCTTTTGTTCAATTTATTATTAAAATCATTATTACATCCATCAAAACATGTTGATCTGGAAAATATCGTGAGGATGTCTTGAGCATTCCGAGACAGTCTGAGAATGACCAGTTAAAATTGTCAGACCAAGCATGCTCAAAATAATGACAATAATTCTTTGACAATCAATGATCTTCACACAGACGTACGGTATTGTTCACAGAAATTGAAAAATATAGAATAGATTCTTCATAATATAATATGAAAATTACCGCAATTTATGAAGAGGGCACGCATGCAACATCCTTGACGGCGTCCTTGAGTGTGATGCATTTATCTGCGACTTCCTGTAGTTTGAAGGCATCTGCATCGAATGAAATTGCGGTTTGGTATTTGTCGCCTATCATTCACTTTTATGACCGATTTCCGAAAACAGTCTTGTGTCTGAGTATTTACAAATTCTGATGGTCTATCATGAAATTTTGTGGGAACGTATTGTTTATGAGACGAACAAAGAAGGCAGATTGAACCAGATAGAGGAAAAAGAAACTTTAACGGCTAGAGTGCTACTTATTGCATTTGTTTTTTTGTGTGGAAATTCAATGACGCTCATAAATTTAGATTTCGTAATGTTGAACAAAGACTTTTTCAAATTCAGTTTATAGACATTGATACATTTTCTTTAATTTGTACAGCTAGCATTTTCTTCGCAATTCAAGGTGAAGCACTTTTTACGAAAATAATCTGCACATAAATCTCACTTTCTCTATCACTGATTATTCAATTTCAGGAAAACAGCTCGAAAAGACGGATCGACTAGCGATTCAATAGGTTAATGATAAAAGTAGAAACACGTTTTTCCCAAATCTTTCTTCTATTTTTCTTCAACCGGTTTCAATTGACGGTCAGATAACTGCCGTCAATCTTCGTCAGGAAGTTGTATAAGAAGAAATATTACAATTAACATCTGATGGACAATTTTCAAAATTATTTTGTAACATAGCATGCATAGTATCTTTCTCTATCACTGAGAAATTTCACGCAAACCATGGTTAGTGAGGCAAGCAAGGATGTGGAGTCCTATCATTTTGATAGGACTCCGACTTTGGGTGGCAGGTATATAAGCCTAGTTTTCTGCAAAATTAACTGGTAGCCTACATCATAGATCATTATAGGCTTACCTGAACCGAGCTATATTTAGTGATTATTTCTGCATCAATTATCAATCATTTTCGATGAAAGTTGATCAAATGTCGCTTTCAGTTGGATGCATACGGCTCGGCTCCTCCCATCTTCTTGATGTGTGCTCCACACGGTTTTTCTCCACTCTCTACCGGGCAGGAAAATCCCTCATCCTTCTTCAAAAATATGAGTTCACTTTCGATTTTAATGTGCGCCTTGGAGGAGCCATCACACAAGATTAACGTTGGGGTAAGAGGTAGTTCTCAAATAAACTAGTGTTTCATTTTTGTCTCTGATGTGACCTTTGGTGCACATGTGTGATCGAGGCTAGAAGGCTTGTCTTCTCCACCAAATCACCGAGTGAAAAGACAATCCTTTTTCACTATCAAGGTTCATTCCCTCAACTATTACAAGCTTTGCATGCAGCAGTGTCGCTGTACTCTTGTTTGACGCAGAAAGCTGACATCAAGATAATGACAGCTATGCACGAGGATAAATAATTTCTTTGTAATATACTTCGGGTCTAGTTATAGGTCGGAGTCCTATCATTTGATAGGACTCCGACTCCAGTAAAAATGATAGGACTCCGGGACTCCGCATCCCTGGTTTGAAAGCATTCTCCTTCCCCTGATATGCGATTACTATACTATGGAGCGATGTTTCATGTTCCCGTGATTCTAATTTTCTGGGATCTCAAAGTCTGAATTTTGTGAAAATTGAATCATAAAGTCTCGATATCTTGGGATTACCATCCCCTCAGCTCGTCACTATTTCAATAACTTCTCCCATCATCGGTCAACTACGTGTCAAATGAACAGCTCCTGAGAAATTTGTAGCCTCTCAATCTTTTTCACACTGATCATTTTGAAAGGAGGTGGACACTGATGCACTTTAATTTGAAGGGAAACCATCATTATTGAAATAAATAACTCATTAAAATTTTGCACAAGTGTGAAACTTTTCAATGATAGTAGTTATGTATCATAAGAGTAATGATCGACTAAGTACCAATATGCTGCATCAAACTCAAAACAGGATTTACATTTCCCAATAATCCAATGCATCCAGATCACATCGATGATTTCGAACTTCTCCAATAGGCCTAATTTTACATCGATATTGTTTGCCCATCTTGCAACAAAGGAAAAATTATGAGTTTTCGAAACCGCTGTTCTATGCTTTAATTAAGCATCATACCTTTTAAATAATTGAGAAAATCAGCTTCTTCGGGCACAGTTTAATTCTATTTACACGACGTTTCGCAGCTGCCCTGCTTGATCACCTGCCTACTTTTTGGTAGCGTACCAACCTCAAACGTCGTTGGCACAAGATACAAGCAGTTATATTCTGAATTAACCAATTGTACGAGAATCAGTAATTCCGCGTTTGACCAAGAAGAATAAATATTTCCATAATTTATTCTCGCAATAGTTTTTTCCGTGTTGGTACATGCGGGGGAGCGCGACATCTACAATTTTCAGCAGATATACACAATGATTTTTAAGCCTAGGAATGTATATGTAATTGCTGAGCAGTAAAATATGTAAATCGCTCAATTTAGAAATCACAATTTTTCAGTAGGAAAACGTGATTATGATAATATATCAGGCAAGAGGGGAACGTGCATTTTCTGAGCTCTCTTTTGCTGTTCTGGTCATCAAATTCGTTGAACTCGGACAAATTTAGTGATATCTTGAAGTTATCACAAAATCATTACTACTTTGACTGAAAATGTCATGTTCCCACTTTTCCATCAAAAATGCTCATGTTTGGTATCTTCAGAACCTTTGCGATGTAAGGAGTGCGGATATGAAAGTTTTATTGAAATAAGTTCAATAGTTCTTTTTCAAACTTCAACACATTTTCTCATTACGGCTAAAGCACACCAATATCATGTGAGGTGAACGAAGGTTCAAAACAAAGCAATTAGCGAAAACGATATTCGCTCACAGTGACTGCAGATTGTTTACCTTGTATGTTAATGTACTTTAGTGGCTTTCACTGGCTGATATGCTTTTGATAATAATATCTTAACCTTGTCGTGAAAGTTTCAAGGCTGTATGGCATCTCGTCACTGCTCTTCGAAAAGACCAGCGATAATTCACATTTCTCTTCAAAAACACGTGTGCTGTCATTTTGATAGAGTTATTTGCAATACATCACTGTAGGTTTACTTAGCCGAGTGTTATTCAGATGTCAGATTATTCTGTAAGTCAATAATGGCGATTACGGATCAATCATCAATCAATGAATCAAAGTGAAATAACTTTTGTTTTGACAACTTTATTGCGAAGAAAATTTTCTATCAATTTGTTTTGACAGCATTCACGGAATGATTGCAATCCACATTGTTTGTTTTGATTTCCGCTTCAATCTGTTGTTGTTCTGATCACGATGCTATAAAAGCTGCACAATGCACGTGACAAGACACATATCAGACGAACATGAACTGTCGAGTAAATCTGAAACTTATATCTATGAACTTGTATCTATGATATCTTCACACATTTTATAGTCATCAATATAAAGACTGAAATGAACCAGATTTACTTGCTTGCGCAACACTAAGCAACCAATAATTGTGGTGCATGCAATAGTTTCTAAGAGTTGTATTTGCAGCTCGATAGTATTCTTAACATGGGAGTTCCTTCAGCGCTCATTTTTGCTAGAATTCATTTACATTCAAATTTAAAATGACTATAAAACAAAGCATGTCGCATGTAGAGATAGGCAAAATAACAAATTTGGGAATTCCAGATCCTTTATTATCAACATAACATTCAATTAAATCGCCTGCATCATGCAAAATGCAACATAAGAACAAACAGGAGAAATTCTGAGTTCACATTACAGCATATCTTGGCTACTCAACACATATACACGCCATCATTATGAACAAAATGGAGGCACTATTTTTGCATAAAGTATACCAGACTATTGCATAGTTGTAGAATCGTATTTCAGAATCCCTTCTATATTTGATAAAATTTGTTCCCAGGGAAAATCTAGGTAGAGAGGGATTCTATCGCGGATATCTATGGTCCTAATAATCTGGCACACTTTATAACGGATAGAGGATGGCTATACGATTCTCTGACATAGCTCGTGAAATCATTTGATGTATCCCCGGGCGAGAGCCGTCGGGATTCATCAAATAATTTCCCTCTCTATATCCCAGAGAATCGCATAGCCATCCTCTATCCATTACATAAGAAGGCATGAATCCGTTGCATTTATAAATGCTTTTTAACCGGCTTAGGTTGGTGATGACAGCTTAAAATAGGCTGCTTTTGAGAAATCTATTAAGGTCTAAATCTAAATGTGAAGCAATTACTCCGATTCACAGTGCTCTGTATAACACGCATGATTTTGTTTTCATGCTAGGTCTACTTTCCATTACATCATGACTGCATCATCACCAGTCACTTCTTTTTTCTCAGGTATTATCAGATAATCCTGAATCTTAACCTAATCTATAGAAATTTCTAAATTTATCCAAAAGTGAATTCAAGCATGACCTGATCACAGTGCTCTCAAAGATTTATCCAGCTAAAGCTCATTTTCAAATAGCTTATCATTCCTCTTGCGCAAATTTCTTGCTGACAAGAATCAAGAAAACTAGACAAATTTAGGCATACAATAGCACGATGAAATATACAAGGTTCATGTAAGAGATCACTTATTGCATCAAATTTTACATGTACATACAAAAAGCTGTATGAACGATAACATAACATTTACGTTAGCAGTCCATTTCATAAAAAGCTAAAAATGCTGTTCGATAGGTATATGGGACAATTTGGCGCTTGCATTCACGATGATTGTACTGCAGATGACTGTCAATCATAGATGAACGAATTCTCAGTTGAAGGGCTTCATAAAAAACGGTACATGTACATGTACATTAGTGCTGTTCAAGGATCTTAGACATCAAATTAATGAACCTGGGCTCCTTTAGTATGGTTTCATGAGCCGAACCATTGAACACAGTCACTTGAACGTCAGGCCATCCATGGCAGACTTTCAATGACCGCAAGTTCACAGTGCCGTCTCCATCGCCATAGATACAAGTCGGCCTCTCGTCGGGAAAGTCAGAATCTTTGCTCCACACATATGTATCTGGAGTTCTGAGTCCGGCACCGTGCACACAATACAACTCGTCCACATCTGGAATCCAATGAGGGTCAATCAAGTTGGAAACGTCTTTATACATTTCCCAAATGTTTGTTTGATTCAGGTCGAGGATGAGTTGATGATAATCCTTTACTGTGTAATTACGGCTTGGTCGGCTAACGAGGATTTCATCAGATCGCCAGTAGTAGGGAGATGGGAACATTAGCGGAGTGCTTGACATCGACCGTTCGATTTCACGCATGTAGATAACATACGGAACCAATTTACTGAGAGTGTCACCTGAAAAACCATAATATGTAAGTTATAGCCTGCATTGATACATTTGTGAAATCTATGTTGTGCTACATACCCACCAAACTCCGTCAATACAATCATACAGAATTCAAATTCGTCAACAACAGAATTTCAGAGAATATTTGTATGAATCACATCTTTGTTTGGATTCAAAAACAATTTCTGTCGACGATGGAATATCTAAACAGAAATCAAGAGATGTTTATCGAAGCTGAACGTTGTTAGTATATAGAATGAATGCACTGTGTGATTCGATATTCTTTGTAAAAGTATTTCAAATCTTCTGTCCCTTGCATCTCATAGATTAGATTACGTCCAACTCAATTTCTAGGCATGGTTTCCTTTCTTGTTAAACCCAAATCTAATTTCGGTTGGTAAATGTCAAATATTATAGACTTTGCATCTATCACACATATTTTGCGGGTTTTTCATTGCATTTTGTAATACATAATTTGCTTTGCAATAAAAAGTCAGTCTGTGGTGCAAACTGCGCCAAACATACACAGAATACGCACCGATGAAATTAACCTTGGAGACCTGAGGGTGGAGGGCTCCAGGCGACCCCTCTTAGGAATTCCTATTTTTTTCTTAAATTGTTGACAATTTAAGTGCAAAAATTTTCACTTTTGACAGGATGTTGCTTTCAATGTTTAGCGCGTCATTCACCCTTCTTAGTACGAAGATATAATGCATGCTCAAAAAGTTATTAAACACAAGATCAACACGACCAAAAGGTGCTCTCCCGATGTTTGCTGCTTTTGTAAGATATCTAATCATTAGTCCACTATTAGCAAAGTGTACAAACAGACACTTTTCTTTGGTGTAACTGCAAATTTTAACATAGAAATTTCAGAAAAATTGTTGATATACTTTAACGAAAAGTGTCTGTTTGTACACTTTGCTTCATCCTCTGTCACTGAATGATAACTCATTTGAAAGATCATGATCTGTAGATGATTTCTAGAATAACCAGTTCAACAAAATACCAATTTGTGTAACTTTTATGAGCAAAAACTCGAAAAAATGGAGTCAACACCTCAGATGTCACAATTTTACCATTGGAAATACATAGGATTGTGTTATCCTTTCTATTTCTGAAAAGCAAATGATCTGATCCGGCAGACGCGAAGTTTTGCAGTAGGTTAGAGGTGCACTATGCTATGTGAAAGTTTTATGTACTACCTCGTTCCCTGCACAACTTCACGCTAGCTCCCGGACTAGTAGTGCGTATAAAGTTGTTTTGTCACAATCACATGATTTTCTCATCTTAGCAGATTTTACAGACGAATAACCCTGCCGCAATAGTTATTATGGACGCTCACTCCACATACATTATTTTATAAGATATTGAATACTAACGGCAGCATGTTACTCACCTGAGGTAATTAATTTGAGAGGCTTCACTGCACCAGCGATGGGAGGCGATACAGCGATGTAACCACGCACATATTCTTTCTTCCATGCAGAAGACATTCGTCTCAGAAAGAACAGCACGTATAAATTTCCCAGACTGTGAGCCAATACCATCACCTTCTTTTTCCCATTTTTCCTGTATGTATCTTCAATTAATGCTTTCAACTTCGGCACAAAATCGAGATTTTCATCTAAAAATAACAAATGAAAGAAAGATGATTTTCAAGCTCCTCATCATTTTCAGAAATCAAATCGGCAATTTTCATCAATCAGTGAATGAAGCATTATTCAATTGATTAATTAGTGCAAGTAGCAAATAGAAAAATGAAATATTATAATGTAATACAAAATACATTATAATACGAAACGTTCTTGCTTTTACAATTATGAAACACATTCAACTACCTCTTGACACGGAATAAAGAGTATTTATTAGCCAACACGCTACAAATGCATCAATGATGTACAGTATAATGTCACGAGTCTTCAAAATGCAATGTGGTTGAGCCTATTTATCAATTCATGAAGCACCTCGGCACAGTGCTACTGGTGCTTTCCACGTCGTGTTTCTGATGACACTATCATGAAATGATGCATATGTTTAACTCCTGAATCATTACACATAGCCCGGCAGCCAGAACGAGTTTCTTCATAACTGATGACTTTCATACTTTCACAGAATGATGTACAGCGTCTGCCTCCTACGAATCGGTGCGTCTGTTGAGTCCTATTGAGTTCCTCTTCTTGTCAGACAGGATCAAAGAAAAACACATGTAAATCCAATGGGACGCAGATTGCAGTTTTTGGCTAAAATGAAATTTTTGTATGTTTTCTATGATTAAACGAAAAGTACTAAGCCCAGAGTCATAATTTTTGGCATGGAATGTCTTCAGGTCATTTCCTATGATGTGCATGTGCTATTTTCATGCATCTGATCGTCAATGTATGTGAGAATGTGGTTGAATGTGGATAAAGTTGTTCAAAATGTTTGTGTTTGCCGACATTAAGAGGCTCGACAAATCTAAATGTGTTATAGACAGGGCTCCATGAAAATGAGAGGAAATGACCTGAAAACATACCATGCAAAAAATTATGACTGTAGCCTTAGTACTTTTTGTTTAATCAGAGAAAAAATAGAAAATTTCATTTTAGCCAAAAACTGCAATCTGCGTCCCATTGGATTTACACGTGTTTTTCTTTGATCCTGTCTGACAAGAAGAGGAACTCATTAGAACTCGGTAGACGCACCGATTCGTAGGAGGCAGAGGATGTAGGCTGCATCATTCTGTGAAAGTCTCATTTTCGGCCTCGTTCCCTGCAGAAACTCGTGCTGGTTGCCGCACTAACAGTGCACAGAGAAATTCTCCATGCTTCAATTAATTCTTCATACCAGTAGCAGCAGCTAATTCATGATTTGAACCAACGGCGGCGGAACTATTTTAATAGTAGTCGGGCCACTCAATTTTCTGAATTCCAAGAATTGGCTACATTCAAAATCCGGTAGTTTCGGCTTTTTAGATTCAAGTTTTACTTTCTTCCTATGAGAGACGCACACAAATTCATATATGAGTGAAAGCCATGCCCAGGGCCGACCATTTATTTGAAGCATCATGCATGCAAAATACGATTGAATGGAGTCAATCTATCTATCTATCTACAAAAGTAACTTAACCCTCCGTTTTTTTCTAAGAAGCCTTTTTTTCCCAAATCTGTTCAGATACTGTTGGTGTAGCTACAAATTTAAAAACAGTGCTCGTTAATGAATCCGTCCGAAATTCACTACACATTGCCAAAGAAGCATCTTTTACGGTCATTTCTCTCCACAAATTCTTTAAGCATGATGTGGTCGATACGCGTTCAGTCAAAGATTTGTGTACCTCCAAGAAAACCAATTGATTTAATCTTGATTGAGTCACACTGGAGCGTAGATAATTTTTTGAGCCGTCTTATGCAATAAAAACTCCTCTCCGCGTCGCATTAACATATGCGCAACAGTAAAATCAATTCGCGAAGTAGATCTTTCATATTTGCTGATGTTGTGAAAATCCAAGTCAGTTTTTGAAGATTTCACATGAACAGACTGTTTTTGAGTGGGATTGTATGTATTTATCAAATCCGGTAGCATTTTCAAGTGGATAACCAATCGTTCGAATATCGATTTCATTTGTATATAATGTGAACTTCTCGCACACAGCAAGACCATCAACAACTCCATTAGCTGCCTTTATCAAAGTAATCTCAATCGAACGTAGTAGAGTTTCCAATGTTGCTCGATCAAATCTTCTCAGAATATTCATCAAAAGCACATCAACTTTCAGTAGTGCCCCTCACGAAAATTCCTCATGATTTTTATGAGATTTTTCTCATATATAAATATATATAATATTAATAAGTAAAAAAATAAAATTAAATATAATAATTTAATATATATATATATATATATAAATTTCATGTTTATTATGAAACATTTTCGTGAGAGACATCATCAAATGACTCAGGAAAAGCATTATCATTTCGTGTTCTTACAAAATTAGATTCAAGGATTGTAATACTGTTCTTGATTTCTTCAGCAGTCATATTAGGTTTTTGGAAGCATTTTCCAGTCTCTTCGCTTGGCCCAAAAATGTAAGTGCTACGGTCAGTTCCATGAATGTTTCAAACAGCTTCATCAACGCCAGAATTCCAGGAGCTTTTAAAGCCGCTTCGATGTTTTCAGCAGCGTCCATTATTCTTTCCAGGGTCTTCACCACGACTGAATAATTTTGAAATAAACTTCGTATTGCACCGGTTCTAAAGGTCGACCTAGTCAGACAAAGTGGTTTCAAGGTCGTCTCCTTCACAAAATTGGCTTTGAATTTCTGTGAATAGATTGAATCGCTTCGGAGAGTTTTTTCTAACATCATAAATTTGTTTACACAAACAAAGTGCATTCTTAATCAGATGATTTTTGTAGCAACTTCTTGGCATATTAAGTTCAAAGCATGATTCACACACTGAAATGACAGCTTTTGGATTATTAGCCTTGATCCTGGTAGCGATACCTTCGTATGCACATTGAAGAACGAAGTAGCGTCGTACGTTTGTCCTCAAGTTCCATTATGTCAAGAGAACATCTCACTAAAATATCCTTAGTATCGTATTCAAAAGTGATTCCTTGTCGCCGTGTCGGTTGATGTACAAGAATCAATACCAATGAAATCTTCGTGGCGTTCATAATATTTATCAACTCATCTAATACAGAAGACCAGCTGTTCAATCGAAGTAGTAGTTATGATGTTTACATTTTAAACCAATTTCCCCAAACAGTAAGCAGGCTTCACCAAATGGTTGATAAAATGGTTCATCGGACAGAAGTGGTGGGGGCAAATCAACCGCTTTGCAATTGTGGTAAGGACATGGCCCCACCGCCCCCGCCCCGGTTCCGCCGCCTATGATCTTAAGCTAATTTCATTATTATTTTGACATCGTTACAGAAAAATATTTTCTCTAAAACAATGACTGATTTCGAGATAAGTGCATGCTTGTCTTGCATGCATTAATTGTTATGATTAAATGTTATGATATTGTTATGATGACCCCTTGACATGTTGCCAAAGTCGATATCAGTTTTGATAATGAGAATTCAGGATGCACACAAACAGTCGCATGATCAAAAGGTGATCGCATCATGCGCAAATTTAGCGGTGAATGAATTCTTAGAAATGACTCTTTCTCGGATGTAGCAATCACTTGGCTTCACAAAGTCAACGTTGCATCTTCAATGACCTTGATGACCAACGACGCCATGCAAGACGAATACGAATCAACTACAATTGTATTTACGAGTATTATCACGACAGATTTACAATCAGGATTGTCTTATTCCTAAATATCAGTTGAAAGATTAGATAGCATGCTCTGGTATCACATGATTTAAAGATTCAATACCTAAGCTGTGTAAAGCATGATAATGACGTATTTGCATTGATTCATTAACATGACATGTCTGTTGCAAGCAAACACAGAAAATATATTGTATTGCCAATTGAAATGTATAAGATTGCTTTGTTCACAATATTTCAAGTCAACTTATTTCAATGTGACAATAAACACTGGCACCAATTAACTTTTCAACTAAATATTGAATGAAATGCATAATTAACTGAAACAAGTGGCCAGGCGTGAGTCTAAAATTGGGGTCCACCCAAGATAGAGATTTGATCCAACCTTGCAATCTACCTACACAAAGTCAACATTCTACATCGACTTCTGAAAAAGGACACTGATAGATTTGATATTGCTTCTCAATAAATAATACAATAAGACAAAAGATTTGATTGCCATGAAATTGATATGCGGCCGGAGGATATTTTCCCTGTCTCACTCAAAGTTGTAAATTAGCTCACTTATGTACGGATACTTGGTGCTGTCACATGCCGGGTCACAATTATTCTTCTGTCCTTGATAAGCTTTCGTAAACAGTACAGATTTTGAACGCAAAAGCAGGAGAGAAAAAGCAGTAATTCGGATTTGACAACAGCCTTCGGTTCAGTGCAGGTGATGGTGAAAAGGATACATGCGCTTTCGTAGAGCAACGCACATCAGTTCTACAGTGCATGCCATGGCTGTAATCGGTCAGGTTTTACTCGACCCAACCCAACCGGCAACCGGTGTGGAAAATCCCAACACAACCGTCCGGTCGACGGGCAATTTTCTTATGCCATGTTTTTACTCTATTACAAGTGCATGAATTGAGCTCGCTTCCTTTTCTGACGAATTCTTCATATACATTATAATCTCCTAGATAATCAGGAGTAAAATGCATTGTATCCTTAAAAGTTAATTAATATAGTCTATTCAATACATATAATTATAGTAGGTATTTCAGATATTCAACAATCTAACTGTGTACCAGTACTATCTATATAGAGAAACAATGTAAATTTAGTTTGTGCAGACTCGAAATTCACTCATATGTATTTTGAAGTTTGAACTTGTCCATCTCTTCAATTAAATGTCTTCTCTTCAATTTATAAATTAAATCTTTTAATGAAATGATTTTGAATGCAGGTCGAGCAATTCCACATGCCTAACCCATAACAGTTTTTTCTGTATCCTGCTAGATTTAGCCTCCATGAATTTATCAGTAGAAAATCCTGTTAATGCAAGAATGAGTAATAATTGCAACTTTAATTCAAAAGATTTCTACGAATCAATATGAAAACTCATTGATTGCGGTGAGTGCAATGTGCCATCCATATCGATAACAGAAGATCATTAATATGTGCCTCTTTAAACAGAATTAAAGTTTCAACACTGCTTACAGATAATTAAGGTCAATCTGAAGTAGCATAATGTAGTCGGGAAAGCAGCACTGTAGCTCCGAAGGATGACAAACAAATAATCTACAGGCTCCTAATTGCTGGAGTTATCTGAATGTCATAAATGATGTCACAAGTACGACCGAATCGACTGACTACATCGATTTTAAGTAATCGGTCTACTTTTCTTTTAACATGAAACAGCAGACCGACGCAGAAAGTAAAATAATTATTGGGCCTTATACTTACAACTCAATCTTCGTGGCAACATTATTTCACTATGCGATACTTAATTATAGATGCGGCATGTAGAACATGCACGTTTACAGCTACATGTCGTGCACTAACTACCTGTGAACAAGAATTCATTGGTTTTTGAATGTTTAATCATTTTAAAGAATCTTAAAATTGCTGGGATTATCCTATTTAGCCGGCACCGGTCTGCCGGTTGGCAAAACTTCAACCCAACCCAAACGGTAACCGGCATGGTTCAATCTTCAACCGGCTGCAACCCTGGTGCGCACCAGGAAAACTCAACCCGAATAATTTATGAAGCACTCAAACATTCATGTAACATAAGCTTCGATTTACAGATGCCATCGCGGTGCAAACTGCCATCAATTCAGGTCATTCAAGAAATCATGTATGACCATCATTGAGGTCATTCAGGCTTCCAGCACTTAGTAATTTCAAGCTTACAGATTTTCAGCTTAAATGACGACGTTTGAGTTCCAACATATAGACCATACGTTCATATATTGCTGAACATACATCTCTTCGGGATTTCAAGAGAAGTCCGTACGATTTTCTACGTTGAGAACTGAGCTTTGTGACTCTTCTTTTACCTCTAAATGTATATGATCCCTTACTTGTACGCATGCGTTGACTATGATCTGCGATGGTGCTATATGCACTTATGAGAGCAATGAAATATAACAATCAAGGTTAGGAGTCATAATTCCATGAGCATCAAACTTCTCGGCGGTTTAAAGTCCTACTGCGAGAATTAATTAGCTTTGTTTTATTTCATCTTCACTTACTTGGAGCTCTTCGAAAATCAAAAGGAGCGCCTCGAATATCTACGTCTCTTTGATAGCCGAGTTTGACCAAGGATTCCACCAGATCAGCGAAGTATCTTGAAGCAGAGTAATTCAGAATATCAAGTTTCTCAATGGCCTTTGTGCTGCCCCAATAGAGTATCTTAGTTTGAACACCCGGTGGATCGTATGTTCTGCGTGTTGTTGCATTGTATCGTAGACTGCAAAGAAATTCAACTTGACCTTAGATCGAATGAAAATGGAAAAATGCAGAAAACACTTACGAAAAGAATCTTCCAAGGCAGAATTCCAGAGGAGTTGCGATATATGCAGCATTAAGCCATATATGAAACCAGGTATAATAAACTGGACAAATACCATGATCCTCGACTAATGCGTAAATACGACTGGCTCCGTCTCCTGGTACTGAAAAATGTGAAATGAATATCAAAAAATGGATGAGTTTTACAGACCGAAAGTCTACAATCATTAAACAAACAGTAACTGTCCACAGTCATCGAGCACCGGGAACTGAAATGAGACAAGTTCGTCCAAATTTTACATATTGTTTATATTCGCTCAATCAATGTTAGCAGCACCCCTGATCAATACTAGCCACTTGTTGTAGTCTCATTCATTAACGCTGAAGCACAGGAGCGTGGTAAAGTTCAGTGATGACGTCATTGGGGATACGCTCTCAATTGAGAGAGATTGGAATGCCATAATAATTACATGTACATTCTCATATGCCAGTAATTAAGTGTACGCTGTAAACCAGCACCTCCTAAATCGCACACTCAAGCAAGACACTATTCGTACCTAATAAAATAACCCTAAAGAAAAGCGTTTTAGGAAGCTAGCGCACTAGGGTTATCGTTTCCTTTAGTATGTTGACATTCTATTTCAATGTAGCCTCCTAAAATTCTAATGTGTGGCGTTTTAGGATGCAGATTCTTTGATTTTTTAGGAGATGACAGATTACAGTGTAAGGTAGACGTCAATCATTAATCAAGTCAATATGTTAGAATGTCAACAGCTATTATAAAAGTACATATAATATTAATGTAAACCTGAGATGTCAGATTCGTCACACACACTGTACACTGTATATGTGTAACTCGTATATCATGCGAGGAGCTTGCTTTCTCCACACCATATGAAATAGCCATTGCCACAATTTCCACCCCAAACTTTTTGAAAGACATTTGAAGACTGGTTATCGCCGATCTCTCAGTTCCTATAAGTAATATATTCATGAACTGCACTTATGAGCGTGAAGATGTGCCTTGCGGTTGATTTGGATAAACTGGAAGGACGCTATCTTTCATATCAAATAAGCTCAATAAAAAATGAACTCGCCTTTTTTTGATAGGCACATCTTAGCCATAATTTCGGGTTGAGGCAGGCCCCAATCTTTAAATAATGAGCCAGGTTGTGTGACAGACATTTATATAACTAAGTCATCGGCTGCATTATTGAGACTTTGCATCAAATTGAATTACTAGGATATGAAATATTAGAGACTATTGAGACATTAGTCTCTAATATCTCTAATATTATATTTATCAAAACTGATGGAATAATTTCTCAATAATTCCATCAGTTTTGATAAATAAAATCTCCTAGCAACTTCTCACTCTAAAAGTTGAAGAAATGATGCTAAAACATAAATCGCCAATAACTTATTGGACACTCTGCATGGACACTGAGAATCCGGATTTTCTTGTCTGATGGAAATCTAGAAACATGCATTGTTGATATTGTTATCACTTATTAATGTATCTAGAAACACAGCATTGCACTATGATGGTCGTCGAATATCGAATGACAATAAGCATGTGACACTCCGACGCGTAAAGCATTAAAAGCTAAAACACACTTGAACGCCTAGCTGCTCTCCATGCAACCAGCAGCGACTGATTTTATCTTCCATACACCTGTCCTCGATGACGTCATCATCAATTCTGTTTTCGGTGCTGTGCGACGCTACTTCGCATGTGAGAGGTGTCCGTTCAACTCCACAGAAATAAGACAGACTAAGTCAAAAGTTCAATTGAACAACACCTTTTACTCTTTGCACTCCGGTCTAAGCTTATGGCGGTTTCTTCTGTAAGAAAGTACATAGTCGAATCCCCATCCGATGGAAGTATGACTGATACGACAGAAACAGAATTTTGTGACACTGTTTTGGAGGATGAGAAGATTTGATGACTTCTTCGCTAAAAATTCAGAAATTACTGCAGTTCTCTCCAACGAATTTTTCGAGTTAATGTGGCTATCAAATGGAGCTGCTGAATTATTATGAAAGCATCAATTATCATAATCAATTAAATTGCTGATTTAAACTGCAATTATTAAATCTTATTAGGTATCTATGGAGCGCCACTACTATTGAAGGTTTTATCAGCCATCAACAGCATTCTGATCAATAGCGCTTACCTGAACAGCAACAGCCAATCCAGTTCAACAATAGGAAACACCCCTAATCAACTGATGTAGATGCTATTGAACTGAAAATGCTCCCTATTAACACGTGCGTGAAATTTTGACTTGAAATCAGTGTTGCTGCACTGGATTTATCTTTATTGTGCTGGTGAGTGACGGCGCTAATAAACGATAAAACCTGAAGCACAGCGTGTGCATCGTTCATTTCGTGGGTGCGAGGATCTGTCAACGCAATATCTGTGGTGAGGAACGTGTAATAGAGTAATGTCCTTAAACTAGAGCAAAGTTTATTCTGCAGTATCCGCAGCTGAAGCAAATGAATGACACGAGCGTCACGTGATTGAAACGCAACATGACATAGCTATGGAACTGAACTTCAAATCAGGGACATCTATGATCAATATACGAAATCTAATTCGACATCTAATGTCAATCATAGATGTCCTTGCTTCAAATGCACCTGTGATTTAGTATGAGAATTAGACAGGTCGTCTCTTCTTCCGTTTGACTAGAAGGGAAACATTGGAACATGTAGCGTAAATGAAATGGCACAATCTGCTAACTAAATACCATAGCAATCGAACAATGAGCAGCCAGTTCAACATTAAACACGCCAAATTGTGCAAAGTTTCAGGGACTGTTATCAACCGGATCACACAGCAAAGAGACACAGACGATGTCAAGTTCTACAGAGAAGTTTGTGAACGTTTTTTCATGCGCCTGCTAACTTTTTTAATAATAATCGGAGGACCGAACATTATCGAGAAAACTTTTGCGCAATGATCTGAATTCTTCGAATCTGAAGGAGTCGCAGCGATCGGAGCATTTTGAAGGAATTCAGAGCAATCCGCAAGCGACACACGACTATTTTTCCTATCTCTGTAAAGTATTAAAAATTTCATTTTGCCCACTTATTAAGTTCCTACATGTGCCATCTGTTTGAATCAGTTTGCACTTCTAGCAAAGTGATACGATTAAACAATCTAATTATGTGCTCTACACAGCAGCTCTACAGTCCAGACCATAATATACACTTCAGTCAAACCAATGCAACATGGATCGAACCAAGGCAAACGTCCTTGATATATGTGATAAGGATGCTGCGTTTTGACTGTTTTACTTGATAAAAAACATTGTGATCTGAAGTTGATCACATGGGAAATAAACTCAAGGCACACCCGGGGGAAATAAGTGAGGGCCATGGATCACCAATGAAAAGCTTAGAATAGCACAGTGCAACTGATTTGAATGATACAGCCGGTGACAGTGTAGGCCTACAGCCGTGAAGCGCGTGCGGTTTTTTGTGTCACTATTTTGTAACTGATGAAGCTCTACTTCCATTCTAAGGTACTATTGTTATCATTTCCATGATTTACATGCTACCGTGGCTACAATGGGGAATAATAAGAAAACCAATCAATCAGGAGCAATCCAACACAGTTCCTGCTGCAATGAAATAAAAATAAATAAAATATCACTATGACTACCACAATTACGTGGGTGTGGATCTTAACAAGAAATTAGGACGTCATAATCAAGGTCATGTCGTCATCTGTGATACAGCACATGACTGGCAGTGCAAAGCATCCGCTGAGATGATCACAAAGTTATGCTAAAATTCGATTCCCACGTCTATGTGTTGCACAACAGCGCGCACGAGTTTGTATTCAAATGATCTGTGTTGAAACTTGCATCAGTTCGTGTGTTCGCTGGACAGTCGTTGAAAACTGAAAATCGATTCGAATATTTTCAATAAGAAAGCATGTGAGTGCATGTGAGGGAGTGTAATAATCACTCACACGGGAATGAGATCATTTTCTGAGATTTCTTTGGATACCGTATGTCGGTCATCGAAATGGGTGGACTAGTAAAGAGATAGTGATAACGGAAATTCAACAAAATCGTGATTAAAATGCCTGAAGATATAGTATTCTCGCTGCACGGTGATGCAAACAGTGAAAGTTGTTCTCTCACTGCATCACGTTCAATGTACATGTTCGTCCATTCCTGAATAGAATTTTGCGGTCAGGAGAAAATGATGGAGGAGTTTGAAAAAGAACTATTGAATTGACTTGAATGAAACTTATGTCGTCTTGCTCGTGATTGTGAAGATATCAAACACTGATATTTTGGATCAAAAAGTGAGGATTTGACATTTTTAGCTAAAAGAGGCACGATTTTGGGATAACTTCATCACTTCTTCTTTCCTAGGCCACCCATTTCGTTAAGTAATTCACTATATCAAAATAAACCTCAGAAATACTCGTTCACTTCATACCGGATTCATTATCACTCTCACATGCTTTCATATGGATGAATTGTAGACAAAACTTTTCTATTTTTATGACCGGTGATCAGCAAATGCAACAACTGATGAAAGTTTAGCCTTGAAAAGCTGAGAATGTAGACTCACGAATGATGTATTGCGCGATACGATTGGAAGGCATGAGAATTGATTGGATTTTGACACAATATAAGTACTCAACAGACTGCAGACGAGAACGAACATGAATATAGCCGCAAGCTAGCTGAAAGTATTTTAGTGAATAATCAACGAGCTATGCATGAATCAGGTTTTCATATCGATCAGTGGAAAAGTGGAGTGCGGCGTTGGGGACATGAGCTCAAGAATAGGAGAATCATTTTACATATCAACATTAAAATATCTGCTGATAGCACGTGTTTTGCGATATCACAAACCTTATTTCTGCGCATTGTTGCATTAAAACTCAGGAACTTTGAAAATTAGACGTATTTTGAGCTAAATCATGTGATAATAAATTTCTGATTTGTCCTAGAAGTTCGAATTGCAGGCTTTTCCAAAACAGGCTCTGACCGAATTAGTCATTGAAAGTGGTGCTAGAATCTCGCATAAAATGCTTCTTTAAAGTAATCTCCTTTTCGGGTTATTTGTATTCAAGAATGACATTCAAATCAATTTTATCTTATGATTCACACTATTATCTTATCTAAAAAAATCTCAATGAACCAATTTCATTTTGAGCGTGCATCATTGAAATTATCACCTTGCACATCCATATATTTTCGCATTTCAGCGGATATTTTCCATCATGAGGCTTACATGTTAGTATGCAAGTTCTTTGAAACGATCCTCAAATTTCAGCAAATAACGCTACCGGCGCTGTGGCCTTGTGGTATAGTGTTCGCCGTGCGTTCCCGGGAACCTTGGTTCGAACCTTTGGTCGGGGGCAAACTAAGAGTGTTCCTGAGCGTCCGAACCTTGATCGAACTTGTCGTTCAAAAAAACCTAAACTTCTAAAATAGCTCCGGGAAACCTTGGTTCAACCTTGGTACGGGTCAAACCTAAGACTTCTAAATAGTGCACTCTGCGTTCTTGCTAAACACCTCTGCACAAAAGAATAGAGTGGGACTCGGCCACATGGAAGAGCGGTGTTTCACCGAATGTGCCTCGCCGAGTATAAACAAGGAACATTTAATTATTTTTTTTCAAAGACCAACCCACAATCATCTAAGGCTTATAATAGAAACAGCAGTTGAACAATAGACCCAATGGCATTGAAGACCTTCTCCAACCCACAACAAATGCAATTTTTTCAGGCACCACAACAGGTTTCAACCTTTTCAAATTCAACAGAAATCCCATCCACAAAATATTTGAAGATCAGTCAATAATTGCAATTTTTCGTAATGCGCAAGTGACATTTAGATTTTTTAGCAATCTCAAATGAATTTTTAAAGAAAGATTTAGATCACATTTTGTCAATGATATTATTGAATAATTAATCTTTCGACGCACGATCTTTTTTTATTACGAGAAATTAGAAATTTAGATTCAGTTACATGTCCATCATTGCTTACCCAATACAACAGGTGTCCTGTTTGAAGGTTTATGAGCATTTTCAAATAGTTTCTGTTGGTCGATTTTCCTGCCTTCTAATTCGCGCACGATATTGAAGATGGATAAAATAAACAGAAGAATTGAACCGAGTTCCATTTTCATTCTGAAAGCAATTATTCAAATAAAACGTAAAATTCAAATAATTTCTGCCGTTTGAAGTACATGTACAGTCCAATTGTTTACAATAGACCTATTGCGGAGGATGAATATCAATAACATCCGAGATAAAATACAATGATGATGAAAATGATTGGCTGACAAGTGAAACGATCAATCACGATGGAGTGTCACAAATTTTGTGCGGAGATTGACTTATTGGTGAATACTGGTAAATAGTAGGAATGTTTTGTTATCCGCAATCACCGAGTACTGAAAAGAGGCTTGGAAGAAACCGACAGTGCAATCTAAAAACTAAATTTCGTGATAATGCTTGCTATCATAGGTCAGTCATTGAAATGACAATTTTGGAATTTGTTTATGGAACGATTATGAATTATGTTGAATATCTGTGGGTTACTGTGATCACGATATTTCTACATGAAGAACGATTAAATTAGCAGTTACCTAAAATGTGAAAAAAATGACGAATTGTTTAGGTATCTTTCTACTACAAATCCAGAAGTGATATCTTTGTGACACGGATTGCTTCTCTCAGACCGTTTTACACAAGGAGATCTATATTCCTAATTTCCAACCATGGAAACATTGACTTTATAGACCTCATTACATAAACTGTGACCCTGTAAAGCTTATTTAAATCATTGAATCGAGGAGGATCAATGCAATTTGTCAGACCGAGCGATTTAGTTAGCGCTTTTACATCTTGGATAAAAATGTCTGTACCACCGTTTCCCTTGAGTTTGTTTCTGAATTTGAAATGTTATACCAAGAAGCTCAGACATTTTCAGCCACAAGGGTGCATGTAACCAGCTATCAAAAGTTTCTGTAAATCCTGTGGCATGGCCCATCTAGTTAACAAATCTGGAGGATTCAATTCCCCTGAGACATCATACCACTCATATATTGAAGTGGATTTACGAAGCTCTGTGACTCTATTCTGCCCAAATTTCGTGATCGTCGTGAATCCAGCATGATGCATCTCTACTATCAGTCCAAAAGTATCATGTCATTCCGGCCTTAAAAAGTTAACTAAACGTGTCAAAAGAAAATCGCTTTACAATTCTAGACGAGGAATTGTCTGAAACTTGAAACATGGAGCCACATGACTATTAATCATTAATAACTTCTCCTGCATTTCTCCTGACAAATAATGCATTCGTAAAAATACCATTCCGGCATATGCATGTTTACTTGCATCACAAAACCCATGCATTTCAACACCATCTACTCGATTCAATGATATTTTCCTAGGCACTCTAGTCACAAAAATTTTTAAACCTTCTGGCCACTTTTTCCACTTTTGTGCTACTTTTGTTGGTGCAGTCGAATCCCAGCAGGTTTTCTCAACGCAAAGTTTTTAGAATAATGATTTTGGCATCAGAGTTACAGGACCAAACAACCCTAAAGGATCATACAATTTCGCAGCATTTTACAGAATATTTCATTTTGTTATCGTAGAATGTTCACGGCATAACTCCGATAGATCCAAAACTAACTCATCACTGACTGGATATCACTGAATTCCTAAAACTTTCACAAGGATATTTGATAGAGACGGATTTAAAATGACTTCAGACTGTGCTTTCTCAGAATCATGCTTGGATTGGCATTGATAAGAAGAAATGCACCCATTTAACTCTTCACTGTTCGACATGCACTGTCGAAGATCAAAATTAGCATCATTGAATATTTTGCAAGCGGTTTTAAATAGAACTTTCGCCTCGTCGAAAGAATTAGTGCCAGTCGTCAAATTATCCACATACATGTGATTCTTTATCCTATCTATTTAATTTGGAAAAATATCAACGTATTTACTTAAATGAATATCAATTGTGGATTCCAATATCTCAGGTAACAATTTATTATGTCGATAAATTTTATGGTAGGATCATCGGCGTGTATATTGTCGATCCATAAAAAGTGTAATGCATATCTATCATCATCGTTCATCTTTATCTGCAAATGGCTTTTTCAATATCGGCTATCATCGCGATTTCGTTCAATCTGAATCGAGTCAATTATAGTGGTATATGAGGTTTGCAAACATCATTCAACGATATCTGCGAATTGTTAAGTTTCTGAGAGGCATTGAAAACAATTCTTGTAGGAGTTGATATTGATTCAGGTTTTAATACACGTCTATGAGGCAAGTAATGCATTATTGAACTTAAATGAGGAACATTAGCTTCCTGAAGGTCCACTACTGAACACCTCATAGGCGCTAATTCTATAATATCGTTTCTTAATTGCTTTTGTAAAATTTTATCACATTCAGCAGATTTATCTTATTTCTCAGACGATACACAGAGGAGCGTAAAATTTGTTCAGATACTCTGAAGTTATTTGGCAGAGTCTGAGATATCAACCTCTTATCATTTTTCCAAGGCAAACCTACGTGATATTGTTCATCCCCACCCCTTTAAACGAGACGTCTGAATAGAAAAGGAATTTCTTCTTCCTCTAGTAAAATAGCAATATGATCTTGCATCCACCTTTATGAAGATTGTCTTTTGTGTAGTCATTGGATTTAGCAGAATCTGATATATAAAGATGCAAAACGCCGACAAACTCCTCCTAAACCATGAAACTTTTACGCCAATATGATACTACCATTTATAGAACAAAAAATTGTAGTTAAAACCAGCCGGTCTCATTTCCTAAAGTATCAAATTACAGAGAAAAGTAGACTTTTGTGGAAATTTTTACCTAAAAAAAAAAATAAAAAAAAAGAAAAAAAAAATAAAACAAAAAAAGAAAATGAAAAAATATTAATTGCACAAGTAACTACATTAAATTTACAAAAGAACTCATCATTGCTTTAAAAAATTGCCTCGCTAGAACATGCGTCTCATTGATTCTAATGTTCGAGACGGATTCAGCAACAGCCATATGAGAACGCGATCATAAATGGTAAACAGCCAATCAGTATAGGCGAATCAGTTGGTAAAACTTGGAATCAACAATGAGCAACATACAAATGTGACTGTCCTTAAATTTAACATACTTATGCATATAAATCCTGGACGAAGTCCGGGGGCCTTACTAGTTACTGAATAAAGCGCATGACTCTGATGCTGTCAGCATTATATGAATATTATCATGACAACATAATTTTCCACTTACTTACCAACCGAGCTTGCTTTTAATTGCTACAGGACCATATGGACCTTGAATGATGTCGCCTAAAACAATGTCGTAGAAACTGATCTAGACCAATTAAAATCCCGATTTGTAAGTTGTCATCATCGTCTTCAAAGTCGTCTGCTAAGTCTAGACCAACTATGTGGATAGCGATCAACTTCCACCTAGTGGTTATAATTACAAATATACGGTACAGATTAACCCTTTAAATTGATTATTTCATTTGAGTTTTTCTTCTTTAATTGAAAAGAAACTTTGTTCGAATCTGTTCTGTGACTTAACTTTTCGGCAAACACATTTACTGACAGTGTTGTTTTTGCTTCAATATGTAATCCAAGTATGTGACATGAATCAGTTCGTATACAATATAAGACTTGTTATGAGCAGTATCAAACAAAACTCTCACTATAGTATTTCTTTTCCATTGCTGCCACATATTAAAACCTTAGCAGTTGGCAATGGAATGCTATCGGCAGTCGATAAACAAGTTTTCAAAACTTTGAGTCGTGATTGAAGTAGTTGATACCGTAGTGTTTTGACTAGAAACATTGTGAGATGATTTAGAGAGTAAATTCATGTCATTGTATTCGTTCACGTACTTATTCCTGACCTGTTATTCATGGGTGATGAAATTTATTGACACAATTACAGCATTCTCTCTTTATTCTGCAAAAATTGATGTGATGGCCTTGCCTTAAACATGAAAAGCATCGTCTTTCATTTTTGAGAAATTCCGTACCTTGCTCTACTGAAGAAACACTTTGACATTTCGTTGAAGAATGTGGTTTTCTGCAATAAGTGTAATAAACTGTATCTTTTCTGGAAATTGTATCACTGAATGCTTTTAAAGCCACTACAGAATTTCTGTTAGGCCTACTAATTATTTCAGAATATTCGTTAATAAAAAATAATTCGTAATTAATAATTCGTAATAATTCGTTAATAATAATATTTATAAAGCAGCTATAATGCTGTCATTAGTCAATGATAATCCGCTAACAAATGCTTTAGCATTTCCAACTAGACAAGATTTCAAATAAACAAATTTCTGTGCTTCTGATGTTTCAATATTTCTTACAATTGTTGCATCAAACACGTCCCAATTGTCAACCACTCCGACCTATTACCATCAAAGTTCGACAATTTAACTTTTGGAAGTTTTACTTCATTTTTGATAGACTTATGAGTAACTGCTAAGCCTTAGATTTCATGTTTTCACTTTAAGTTTGTAGAGTTTGATTAGCAGTTAACTGATATTGCAAAGATTGCTCAATTTTATTATCAATTTGATCATCATCTTGAATATTATTGAGTGATAAGAGATATTATTTAAGAGATATTAAATTTTTTATATTCATTAATGATGATTGTTTCAATGGTTTGTAATTCTAGAATGTCACAACTTAGAAGAATCATAGATCGAGCCTTATTAAAGAACTTTGTTATGGCTGTACGAATACGAGTTCTCTTTTTTATTAATTGTTAATTATCTGACATGATTGCGTATAATTTTCATCGAACAAAACTGACAAGAGACTAGAATGCTTTTCTGAGAAAAAGATTAATGGTCCAGATTTGAACTCTTTGATGAATTTAAATAGACGGGAGTGGTGAATTCATACGCTATGAATAATCCCCAAGAAGAAAATGAATTTCCCAATAGAGTTCAAATTTGAAACAAACAATCTCTTAAAATGAAGATAGAGGGACAGACACTCTTTTTTATTAACTCTTAAATCTGACATGATTACGTATAATTATTATTGGACAAAACTGGTAGGAGACTAGAATGATTTGCAGAAAAAAATTAATGGTCCAGATTTGAACTCTTTAATGAGTTTAAATAGACCCGAGTGGTGAATTCATACGCAAGAATAATCCCCAAGAAGAAAATGAATATTCCCAATACAGCTCAAGTTTGAAACAAACGATCTCTGAAAATGAAGACAGATGGGCAGACACTTAATGCTTCTGAGACTTGAATCATATGAATTCCTTCTTTAATCTGTCTTGAATGACTTCGCTTCATTGAATGTGATCTTCAGCACCTCCATTTATTTATTTAAATCACGTTGGGCGCCATGTTAACAAAATAACAAAATGACCGTCCTCTCTGGCGTCAAAAGATGGTGCATTTTCATCAACCCAGATTCATAATTTCAAATAAGCTGATGCATGTCATAGCAATGATGACATACACCTTAACTGAGAAGAGAGGACCTTCGGCAGATATCACCATAGTCTTGGAATGGACTTCACATAGCGTTGAATCTTCTACACGGCTTATTAGATTTACTTACTTGACGTCAACAAAGCAATTTTGCGACAAATCGTGAAGTGATGATGACCAGGCCCTTCCACTAACATTTTTAACTTAATAAAGGCAAGGTAGTGGTCGTCAGAAGATTTCAAATAGCAGTGGATAAGACGAAGAGGGAGAGAGAACAATGCACACACGAGTAACAATAATGCGTCGAACAGACGAAGTCAAATCAAGCTGGTGACATCGCTACACTTCACGTTATCGTCTCTAATGGAAAAGGTACTTGTCTGATCTGCACAAATTTTTATGTGTGGGTAGAAAATATGCTTTAGTACGTTTACCTGAAGTTTAGTGATGATTGATTTAGTTTTGGAGATTTTAGACAAATTTGAATACCTGGGGCCAGGAGAGATAACCTATAAGTACCTCAGACTTTTACATGTCTCTCAATACCGTTCTAATCGCATAGAATATTGAAAATAATGCTAATTGATAAATCAGTACTTAGCGGGTATAGCTGAAATTGAAATAAATCATCATTTGACAGGACTTGCAGCAATGATAACTGATGTCGTATCTTTTAATTCCACGATAACAAATTTATTGAGATCTTTTGATGCGAATTTGTCCTTTGATTCATGGTTCTTCAACTATCTTCATGCTGAATTTTAAGACAAAGATGTCAGTTAATTCTCAATAAAATTGAAATGGATTATTGAACTATTGAACTCTTCATTGTTCAGTTTAGTCATTGTTTTGAGTCATTTAACATAAAGACTTAGTCTATTAAGCTACAATAATTAAAAATTACATGCTTAAACATATCTTCTCAGTGATATTGTTTAGCTAACTTGAAAATAAAGGAATTTTGAAGACAAATAAGACGGTGATCAATTTTTGATGAAACGGACATAGCTTGAGAAATATGGAATATTATAGACAATAAAGTGAATATCTGACTGATGCTTAGTGCTTCCTGATTAACTTAAGTTTACGAATTTCTCGAGTCTAAAACTAAATTTCGTAAATGTGATAAGACACTCCGAATACTTACTTCATCTGGATTGAACTTCGCTTGATGACACACCCTCTGAGACGTCGGCAATATATGTTGTCAGATGAATCATATTTGATTTGTTGTAATTACTAACATAGCTCATCCAACTTCAATGGACCAATCATAAATAAGAATTCTTCTCTTTCAGTATGTTACTTAAGTTTTAGAAAACGTAATGTCCTTTAACATCCGATCACCTGACTTGACGAATAATCAAATCTAACTTTATTATGTCCGGCGATGACCGGTCTACAACAATAGCTGAGAAATTGTCGAGCCATATCAATGAGTCATGTGATGGTGTCATATATTATGCAACACGAAAAGTGCATTTCGATGAGAAATCAGGGATAATGGAATTTCTTGAAAGCAAAGAGAATTCGGCGTTTTACTTGATAGATAATGTAGTTGCTGAATGAGTACCGAAAAGAAACTTTCAGAATTTATATCTGTCATAAAGGCTACTTGCGTGTGCTACTTCTATAAAGTATAGTTACAATTCAGAGTAATGGCATTAATAATATGAACAATCTTACCCCGAAACCGACCCAACCCGAAAGGGTGAGTTCGATGATAACGATTCTGAAGTCGGGTCGGATTATCACTCTTATCATGAAACAAAGGAAAAGCCGATAAAACTCGAAAAACCCGAGTTCTGATTCTTTTGGGTTTGAACATAAAGATTTTGGAAATCTGCAAGAACTTGTAAATGCTCATTTCCCGGAAAGACCGATACATCTTCATATGTAGTGCAATTGAATTCATCAACACTTCGACTTTCGACATTTTTTAGGGCAATCAATATGTAAAGGTAAGACGCTAGAATGAAAAATAATGAATATCAGCAATTACATGCAAATCAAGTGAAGTTTAATCATCCACTAAATTCTATTTACGGAACGACAATTGATTATCCACAATGTGATGCAGCTAAACTCCAGTAATTTAACATGTCAACATATGAAAGGATATAGTACAAGCACATACGATTAAAGTAGACCGCACTTAATTTAGAATTATCTAAATGCTGATTGTGACGAATCGCTTACTCGAGCGTTCCTCGATTACGAATGCTGCAACGTGTGGGGGAATGCTGTATCAATTTAGTCAACTGTATTCTAACGATGACGGTCAGTTGGTTCATAGAGCAAGTATATAGTACAAAGGTAGGTAGAATATCGACTCAAAAATGAAAGCGTTACAGTGATAATTTCTACGTCAAAATATTCTGTTCTAATGGAGATAAAGTTCATGAAGTCTAAAAAATATTTGATCAACTTTAGCGGCACTGAGAGAAGAATGTTGAAGAAGTTTGAAAAATATTTATTGAACACATTTGAATAAAACTTTCATATTCGCATTACTTACATCGCAACAATTTTGAAGATACGAAGCATCATTATTTTTGTTGAATTAGTGAGAATATAACATTTCAGTCAAAATATTCATGACTTTGTGGTAACTGCACGATATTTCTCATTTTTTCATAGCTCACCGATTGTGATGAGCAGTATAATAGAGCTCAGAAAGATACTCACATATTTTCTCATTGAAAATTACAGTTTGTAAATTCAGTGATTTTCATATTGTGAGCAGTGCTCAGCAAATACAATAACAGGTCAGTCATAGTTCATTTTAAAGCCGAGAATGCCAGCTCGAATGTGCGGTGCGATTGGAAGATATGAAAATGGATTGAATTTCAGCCAAAATAGGGTGGTCTGGTTCTTATGAACAGTTCTGTAGCCTGTGACACAATTGAAAAGTTGGTATAGCAGATCCGACTCTTCATGTGCTGAAGAACAGTGGTCATGGAGACAGATTATGCATGATTTTGCTGCCATGGTGAACAACCCTCCTGATAAAATTGCTGCTTAAAAATCAAAACATGTATAGATGCTAACGAAAGCAATTATATTTCCATTAAACAAGCATGCATGCAGGTTTCCACTATTTTTGAAATTTTATACAAAGCCCTCACGATTTGCAACAACTGAGATAAGTCAAAGTACTCCAAGTACCTATTCTCGAATTTATAATTTGCTGAAAATTGAGTTTGTCCAAAAGTTTAATCACTCGAATAATTGGCTTGTTGATGTATTTACGATTATTTTGAATAATCACAGAGATAAATTGACTTGTGTGTGTATTGGGCAAGGGAGCCCATCTCTCTGTGTACAATGTTACTGTCGCATTTATGAAGCATGATAATCGAAACATGCTTTTGTCTAAGCTTATTGGTAGATGTTCGAGTGAAATTGTTGACAGTACGAATAATACAGAGTAAATGTTCGTTACTTGTGACAATCGGGCATCTCGGATTTCGATAGAAATTGCAGCAGCCAAAACATTCACATCATTTGCAAGTTAACCCTTTCATGCATCTTGCACCCCTTTGAAGATGTTTCGACCCGCGTCTTTTGCGACAACATTGCGCAACACTGTTGATCCCAAATCGTCAAGAATTTGCAACCAAAAGAAACAGGAGATCAATGCGCTTCTAGTCGCACATCTCCCGACTTCGTACGATCCCTAGAGCGCCCGAAAATTGCATTTGAAGAAAAAAATATTCTTCAAAAAAACTTTAATTTTGAAAATAATTAAGGCATGAGAGGGTTGACGCGCATTTGTGTTGACACTTTCAAAGCGAAAGTTACACACACGGACTTTAGTTGACAATGCTTTGTACGATGTTTATTCCTAAAATATGAATAGTTCCATACAATATATAATATATTCCATAATATATAATATTCCATGATGTACGTTTACAGTGACATGACAACATAAAAGTAATATATGTATTTGCATTCATTTGACCCATATACACAGGCTTAGTCTTATTGAGTCATAGACCATCGTCATTTTGATTCTGGTACATTCACATCGTTGCGTCGAACATATTTAAAAACTATACATTCACAAACCAAGCCAATGAATGCAACTCCGTATAAGCTAACTGTTAATATCAAAGCTCCTCCTGCTCCACGAGTATCAATGGATGAAGCCCCAGCTTCGCTAATTTTAGTCTTGCATTGAAAAGCGTAATAATACTGATTTATCCAGCGAGACATTAGTCCAGATTCCTTCAACTTCTGCAGACTGAAAAGAGAGAGAGAGAGAGAGAGAGAGAGAGAGAGAGAAATGCGCCAATAATTCCGTTCAACTTTGCTTCAAGAAGCATATTCATTAAATAACAATCAAATATAAATATCAAATAAATTCCCAGAAACTTAGAACTAACTATGGTTACAGGCACTAACCAGCGGATCTTTTATCGCAAATTAATTTTATCACAAAAATTATATATTTATGTATCATTATTGTCTTATAATCTTAATCTTATATCTCTATGTCTCACAAATACGCCCACTTACTATGTATCCTCTACCATCCAAATTATGTGAAAAAATTGCAAAATACCATATGGAAGCATACTTCGAGAACACATATGGTCAAGAACAACATGGATTCCGAAAGTACGCCTCCACCACAACTGCTGTAGCGAAGCTGGTTGATTGTGCTTTATCTACCTACGATATTGACTCATACTTCGGGTGCGCTATACTATGCTTCGATATGACGAAAGCCTTCGACTGTGTCCTACATGAACATGCAATCGAGAATTCAAACCCAGTGGTTTTCCTGATGTTTTTTACTATGGCTTCAAGACTATCTTTTGCGGCGCTCATCTGTCGTAAAAGCCAATAACAATTTGTCGCCACCATTCGAAGTCAAAAGAGGAATTCCACAAGGTACTGCTCTTGGCCCGATGATCTTTTCTGGGTATGTTGGAGATTTCCGGTGTTACTAAGACTATTCAACTCTAATTAAGTACGCCGATGACTTCACAATCATCATCAAACTCCACACCGATGACCCTCTGAGCATCAAGGCGAGTATTACAGACGAAGTTAATCATCTCTCAACTTGGTGTGCTAAAAACGGACTAACAGTCAACACAGAAAAATCATGTTTCGTGCTCAACACTCGTAATAACGTAACCTTTGCCATCACCAATGATTATAAAACAATATGATACTAGATTGGACATCTCATATTGAGGCTATCGTACAAAAAAGCTAATCAACAATTCCACGCACTGAAAGCTATGAAATTATATATTACCGCATCTGAACATCACCTGATTTATAATTCAACTATCAGATCATTAATAGAATATTGCTGTCCAGTTTTTGTCAAATTACCCGAAAAGCTAGCCTCTAAGCTTCAAAGAATCGACAACCGAGCACATAGAATAATATTTGGCGATAATTCACGAACCTGTAAATGTGACAAGGAATGCATTAAAACAAGAAGAATTAATCAAAGCTTGAGATTTTTCAATCGTATTGAAAGCAATGAGAATCACCTACTCTACGACCTTTTGCCAGAACGATTGCCGAGGTGTCAACACTACCGTCTTCCACTATGCCGCACTCAACGGTATAAAAACTCTTTCTTTACATCTATTCTGACTTTGGCGAATAATTGACTTTTTCATATTTACTTTTTTTGCATACAACTGGAATATTTTATATGTTACACGTATTGTAGCATCTGTAATGTCACGACTTTCATTCACAAAAGAATATACATTATCTTATCTTATGTTATTATAGTTTCGATGCACTGTTTGTAACATCAACTGACAGAATAACTTGTAAATCTCTTGTAAGTAGGTTCTCGTGTGCTATTGTTATCATAACAATTACGTGGATGAATGAACACATTGATTACAGTCTCAATTGCACTTTTTCATGGTTTAAATCAATTTGAATTGGTTAAGATACAAGATCGTGTAAGAAATTGCAAGAATTCTCGAGTTTTAAAGAACAGCCTACTTTTAAACAAAGGTCAAATTTTTTAATGCTCCCCGTGGGCCAAATTTGATCAAATTTTGATTTGTTATCAGAAAAAATAGAGTAGTAGCTATTATAGTTTTAGATCAATGACGAAAATCTCTAGGGGCTCCAGGACTGCTCCCCACCGCTGGTTGAGTTGTCGAACTAAAGAATCTCACAAGTCTCATCTACTTCCTTGGATTGACCTGACCAGATGTTTGCCTTGGAATCCCCACCTCCTGTCCTCCAACAGTTATCCTCCATCACAGACTGTCTGCAGAGTCCACTATCCGTCCACTGATAGAGTAGACCTATTTTTGCAATCTGTAAGACGGCGCCCGGCCCCCAAACACATCATAACATGTGTGAAGGGTTGAGATGTGTGCTAGCGAAGAATGTGATGAATGGATGTAATGAACGAGTTGTAATCATTCTTGGAGCCTTCAGTGAGATGTTGCTTCAGCATTTATTCTCTTGTACAGACGCTGTTTTTGGAGAAGCAGCTGTCGTAGCTGTGTGCAATATGCATACATAAACTTCATGAATTTCCAGCACATACAAAATTAACTAACTGTGAGCTTATATACTTTCACTTATAGCGAGCCACTCGAAATTATGGCACTATTACAACCCTGGTTTTAGGGCTGTGGTAGCAATTGAATCAGTTGAGTCATAACCAAGAAAAGCAACTCTCTCACATTCGTTGTATTTGAGGCTGTTTGCACAACTTCTTAGTTACAATTTCGAGAAGAAAACACATTTAATATTTGTTGTTTTGACTCACTTTCGATCCAAAAGAGGCTTGAAATACGCATCTTCGGGCACAATAAAACCAACAGGAGCTTTATTGAAAATCTCAGGAATATAATAGACATCGTTGCAAAACCTTCCAGCCAAAAGCATCAAATACGAAGAATCTGTGATGCAGCCTAAATGACTGCTACTTCTGGTTTCAGCATCTTGCAAAGATTACAACATGTATATTTCACGAATTCGATGGTCAGTGTGTATTGAAGAGCATGAACAAGAAATGAATTCAAATTTCTCGCAAGTCTTTGTAGCAAACCAAAATTGAGTTCTACACCAGGAGGAAAACGTTCTAGTGTCCATCTTAATTCAGATAAGGTGAATGCTTTCGGATAGAAACTCAGTATGGAGCTTTCTTTTATGGAGAAAGGATATCCAAATTTCCAAATCTGTTCTGATAAGAAATTACATTGTGTAAGGGAGAGAGAGTGCCACAACAGCGACTAGGCCTACCTACATAAGGTACTACATTTAGTGAAATATCGCTTGATGCCTCACTGTATTTGGAATATCTGGTGAAACAGCACTACGAAAAATATAAATAAAAAATCCGCGTCAAGATTGGTGACAGCTATTAAGCCTTTATACTGGAAAGTGCATAGCATGTAGTTGTTTTGGACCGGTATTCCCTTCATTACGTCCTCTCTCAAAATTATTTATATTTTTTCAAACCAAATTGGGAAGATGTAAATTATGACATTGTAAATATGAGGCCTATCTTTTATCTATAAATCTTAGAAAGGCGTGTGAGATATCACACGTCACTCAAGGATACGCCATTTTTCAACAATCCTTACTGTCTATCCAATAGCTCTCGATACGCAAACACAAATATCATCCAACTTCCTATCCCTGGCCTCGCTTTGCATGTCTCCGATATTAACCCACATCGAATGTGTGCGGTAGAATGGACTGAAACTTCAAAGGGAGCATGTAAAATCCGCTCTCTAAAATGCTGCACGAGCTTTTTGCAACTTCGGAGCCAATAATCGGAGAGAACTCACGGAATTTAGGGAGGTACCATGAAATATCTTTTTGTATTCAATGACTGATGTCGACAGAGCGGCATTCTTCATTGCTGGTGGTACATGATGAAGAAATTTGCTTCTTATCATTAATCATGATTTCAGTAATTGAAATAGCTATATGTCAAAATAAAACAGAAACGGAGTCTTTTAATTTTCATTCTTACTCGAGTAGTTTAATTTTTTCAATGATTCATCGAATCTTCGAAAATAAAGGTCTTTAGTACCCGATTTCTATTCCATGGCACCGCATTTAAACAGACTCGCTACATTATATATGAAAACTAATGCTTACGACCTAGAAGTATTTGTTCGGTGAAAGCGTTTCATTGGATATTCAACTATGATCTCCAATTAATAAATTTTTTTTAAATAATTTGGAAAATGTTAGATTGCTATAATTCTGGTTCTGATCGAATCTGAATTTCTTCCTATAATCTGCTTGATCTTATTTTATCATTGTTCATTCAAGCCATTTTTAACTTCTATGGATAGTTTAGACTTTACTTCAAATTTTCAGCAGCCAAGAATTCAATTCAATGTGTTTACAAACATAAGTCATTTGATTCTAAACGTGTTAAGCTAATAGATGTGGCTCATTTTTCGTTGACACGCCCAATTCGTCAACGAATGAATGTACATGACAGCATTGAGATTTTTGAATGGAATTCTTTTTTAAGAGCCTAATAAGAATTCTACACAGTATTAATAATCTTCTATAATTTGTGGGGGATAAACCTCCGTGATATGAAAACATGTCGGGCAAGATACATTTCATAGAAATTTGTATCGCACAAATCCATGTCCTCTTAGTTCTGTGTTGCCTGGGTTTATAACGTAGATATCTATGGCTCATAGAATATTTCTTATTATATAGCGTGCCAAATGAAGCTGCTCGACGAAATCGTACGCTTCGACAAAGAACCGACATTCTCCTAACACAACGAATTCACACACAATATCACTCGTGTATTTTACATAAGGGGGGTCGGTTTAAGATTTTTAACTTCAATCGATTCGTCTAGAGTGAGACGGCATACTTTATTCATGCCAAATGCACAAGTATTGATCCCATAACTCGATGAGTTCGTTTTCATTTGTGCCGACAATGTAATATATGATAAGACAAATAGTGGCTATGGCGCTAAAGTAGAACCTGCATTAGTCAGCTCGCGAACCGGCACCGGCCCCAATTCGGAATGGATTTCTTTATATCTGTTCCACACTCTACATTGAGCTGCTAAGCGCCCAATCTATTGCCTTTTGGTTGGGCTAAAAACCGGAGAGTAATATGGTCCTTCCAATTCTGATTCCAACAAGACCCGTTTGTTTTTCGCTAAATATTATTACTGCATGTGTAAAGTGTGAATGCAAGTCAGTCCCAAGCAAATCTACTACTTCCAGCAATCATATGTGCTTTACAGCAATAACTTCTTACTTTCAATATAAATGCGCACGCAATTACAAAGTTTAGCGCGAGTCAATTCTTATATTTATCTACATGGTTTGCAGCGCTACGGAAATTGCTATCTAGCTCTGCTTAAATATTATTCGACTAAACAGATTCAAATTCTACTAATAGGTACTAATAAAATCATCCGATTGGGCTCAACTTTCTGTTATGCATCTAAATGCAATTTCCGAATAACTTTATGTAACAAAACGAAACATGTCTCCCGTTGTCGCAAAATAAATGAACGTGAACAAATTCATTATTTTAAACATCTGATGGCGTAACTCGGTTTGGGGTGGGGGTGGGGGGGTTTTATATGTGTCAATCTTCAACTCTATTTAGCTGCTATCCAACATCAACGTACCTGAAATCCATAGCTGAAATCATAATTGTGTGTGTGATAGTGAATTCAAATATCTGTTCGAAAAATTGTCCTTAACGAACGCTTTATCCACAATTGGCGAGTAAATTTGATTCAACAAGGCACCAATCATTGATGTAAGTTTCCGAATATGTTTTCGTCCTTCCTCGATTCCTGTAAAAACAAGCAATACTCACTAATAGCTAAAGTATGAAATAAACTACATTGGTGTTCAAGTTTTCATAATTATTGAGAACTTTGGTGTTACTACACAATATTTTTCAAATATCCAGTAATTTATGTTAATAAAAATAATAATTAAGCTATCTTATTGTTGTTATCAGTGAAAAGAAGTATTGTCAATATCAAAATAAAATTACGTGCTTACTGCGGTAATCTCTATCTCCCTCCCCCAGTTTTCAAAATTAAATGCTTAAAAACTGTAAAAATGTACCAAACATTCCACAATAAATCATTTTCTAAACCATCCGAGGCAAAAATTGTAATCGCAAATCGCACAAATGTATGTCTTTACTAGAGAGTCGACAACGTGAGAAGTAGCGATGATCAGCAGCTTTGATCTGACCTTCTGCTATCTGTTTCGACGCACTTATTGTTATTACTCGTGTGTAGCATTGTTTCTCCTCTCCAATCTTACGTCTCATCCACTGATATTTTAAAATCTTCCCACGAATCACTATCCCAATACAACCACATTTTAAGTTTCAAGTATAATAAATGTAAAATTGATGTGGCCTAGTCAATATCACTTCAAGAGTTGTCAACACGAAATTGCTATTGTTAAGTGCGTAAGTCTGCTTAGACGATGAGGTCACAAACAAGACAGCAACAAGAAACTCGGACATTGTTCAGCAACTTCAAGTCAATCTTCGTCTCACTATTTCAAAAAGGTACTATGCTCAATTTTGCATACATTTTGGCATGTTGAGTGCAGAATATCCTCACCAAACGCGCATTTAAACGCTTTGTGACGATTGAATTACTTTTTGGCGGATTTTTTGGATATGTTTAGCGAAAACGGGGGGGGAAGCAATAAGGTATCAAAAATTTATTTATGAAAGAATATGTAGTATTGTAGTACATTAAATAACATGTACAAAAAACGCTTCCGACACGAAACGATATCTTGTGGTCGCTAAATTCAACACTTAAATTCAAATAGAATCAAAAATCCAACTTCCAATCAAGCTATCAGCTCCAAGCAAAATTTCATCGCCTTCACTCAGAATTTCAAGTGTTTCCAATAGAAAAGATTGTATGCATCCTACAGCAGAATAGTCTTTGAGAGTAAATCTGATATGTTGGTCTATTACCTGGAACAGTCAAAAGTCATTTTCTGACAATGTATGTGAGGCGATAGATGAATCCATTGTTCGACCCATGCTTTCTATTAGATCATGGTCGCCAATTTTTTTTCATATCAAAGCGGAAATTACAAAGTGTTATAAGAAAAGCATTGAAACGTTTTTGGAAATGGGGGGGGGGGGGTTTGTTGATACAAAACGGAAACTTTCTATGGTTGATAACATCGAATGATACAAAATATCTTATCATACTGAGGCGGGATGTGTATGATATTGCGCTAAAGCCGCCGCATGGAAGAACTCATAGATTGCCTTAAGGTCTATTTACAATCGGCGCAGTCCCGTGTCTCTGTTGCGAACAGCCCAAATGTTTATTAAGGTTCTGAAACGACAATACAGACGCGTCCCGGTGTAATGGGACCTCTACTGTTGCTCACATGTCACTCAGATGCTTCAGATTTCCCGAATACTATAGCACACCAGACTCTTGAGCGCACGATTTTATAACAATCAGTTGCCTGATAACATGAAGCTTTTATTGTTGCAGATCCTAATGGTCCCGTTAAAGCGGAGAGAAAACCGGTAAAACCGAAGATTTTGCAAAGAAAAAAAGGCGGTAATGAAACTGCACTTGGCATTTGTCCGAAAAAGAAAAGCGCAGTGTCGATTGTCCGGCATTCAGTAGAGAACCCCCGTCAGTTGCATAGCTGAGTAATCGAGTATATATGCCTTTGGTCAGTAAACCTATTATTATTGTGATTATTGCTGAACTACAACTGGCCATGCAATTATGGAAACCGTATGTAGATATAATAATTTAAATAGTGACAACAATTAACCAGGTTCAGAGGGAAAACAGGAGTATGATAGATGAGATTACTGTCTTTGTAATTAATGCATGTATGTTTGATCCCACATGCGATCATCTCTTCAACTGTAATTTAATTATTAAGTGAATTTGAAGAGTAAATAGTATATTGTTATATGAGAGAAGCTCGTGGAGTCCCGTAGTGCTCAGTGCATCAAGTATGAGTCGAACAATAGATCCAAACGCTGAGAGGGGATTCGCGTGGCCGTGGGTAACAGAACACGTCCCCGAACAAGTCGCTAATAGCATTACGGAAAGGAAAGTGATACTTGCAGTTTAATTTTGCTTTATCGAATACATTATACTATCGAATGTCTAATCTACATATGTAATTAGTAAAGTGAAAATACATGATTCCTATTTACGAAATATAATAAGTAATCTCTCTCCCCTTATAATATTCCATCATTAAACATAACTGGCATCCTCATCTTACTATCAAATACTTCAGTTTATTATCCGCAGCTTACTCGAAAAGAGTTTCCAGATTGCTTTCCACTGGAACTTGAGGTTTGATCGCAGTTTGGCTGACAAATTCATTCAGCGTTTATATAGTTGATCCTTTCTGAGTAACTCGTTAGAAAAGACGTGAGATCACCTGAAATTGTGAAATGTATATCAATACTAATCAAATATTTATGAGGCAGTCAATGATAGTCACTGTAAATACTCAATGCGCCAAGTTGCCTCTCCTTCTTTGCCTACAGTCAAGTCTATGGACATTGCTGACCAGTCCCAAGTATAGTGCATGTAGCCATTTTTAATTTATTTAGCAATCAAATCTAAATCAATGTTTTCGCCAGGAAAGATTTTGTGATTACAACGATGAACTGAAATGGGAACTTTCCTTCTTTGTGGAGAAATTCCGGCTAAACCTTCGAAATTTACTTTATCTTGGTTTATTTATGTTCTATTTGTTACTCAATAGTGGAAAAATTGTGAGCCATAATTTTATATAGCGGGGGGGGGTGGAAGTCTTATAATCTTATTATCCTTAATTGACTTTGTTGTTCATCTAATCAGAAGTTGCTTTGTAATTAGATTGTTTGACTTAAGTGTAATTTCAAATTTATTTGGCTCCCTTTGCTAATTAGGTATTTCTTTTTTGTTGTGATTATCTTAACCTAAAGAATGATCGTGCATGTACCGGTATAGCCTTGCATAGTTTAAGCTCTTCTTGGAAGCCGATGTTGTGTTCCCTCCTACGGCGACTCGTCAGGATTCAAATCGGCTTTGGGAAAGCTAAAACCCACCAAAACGTCTGATTCAATGGATAAACAAACTACTCAATTGCAGCAATTAACTGTGCAATTGAACATGTGACAAACAAAAGTCTTTTAAGTTGGCAGCAACATTAGCATTACATTTTTCAAAATAATTTGCCCACATCTAGAATTTCATCAGAAACCATTTTTTAGCGCGAAGAATTTGCTCATTGCTATCTCAAAGCCTAAAAGACAATGTAAATAGGTCAAAAGGTCATCTGAAAGAAAAAACTTAATGCTAACTTCACCGGGTAGCAAAACGCTTTTATGTACCTGCTCAAATAAACAACTCAGCATTCTCAAATGAGCCTTTCAACACTCTCCGACCTGCCAAGTACACATGCACCAAACTCAAAACCTAAAATTGAGTTTTCCTCCTCTCAAGGGTTCGGGAATATTAATTCCTCTCTCGCTATTTTGCTAACTTTGATAAATGTATTAATTATTGTTCTTGATTCTTGAAGCTATTTTGTTTAACATTTCTTTTCATGTTTGTAGTGCGTCAGCTGATCTGTTTATGTTTAAAAGCTTTTAAAATTTAAACAATACTTTTTCTAAATTTGTGATAATAGCAATTCAACCCAGCAAAACCCATAGAGATCCGAAGCTCTATAATATCATGGACTAGAACGCAGATGCCCTGTGATCATTTACGAATGCTGAGTTGTTTATTTGGGTAGGATAATTCGTTTTGTTAGCAATCGAAGTTAGCATTAGCTTTATCTTAACATTTTGGTACATAGATGAGTATTTAGGATACTTGGGAGGTCGGAGAGTGTCGAAAACATGCGGGCAAATTCGGGAGTGGCTCATTTCTGAATGCTGAGTTGTTTATTTGAGCAGGCAAATGCGTTTTGCCACCTGGTGAAGTTAGCATTAACTTTAGCGTTGCACATGACTTGTTCCTTCGCGCTTTGAGAGTATGTAGTTCTGAATTTTTGTCTGATGAAGTTGATTTCATTTTCGCTTCACTTTCTGACTTAGCCTATCCTCAATCTGTACTTAATAAGTCCTTGTACAAGGCTTAATCCTCATTTTATAAACCAAACCCTCGTTCTGACTCTGATTCCTTCCATTCGCGTTTTTGTGTCCCATATGTTCCGTCATTGAATACTCGCACTCAATCTTTGCTTCGCTCGCACCTGAATTGTAATGTTAGCTTTTCCTATCCTAATAAGATTAAGTCTGTTGTGGTTTCCAATGCCCCCAAGGTCGTTCCTTCTTCTGGCGTTTATCGCATTGATTGCAATGACTCCAATAAATTTTACATAGGTGAATCCGGTCGTTCTTTGAACGTTCGGATTAAAGAGCACAAGTATGATATTCGCAATCATAACATGAACAATGCTTTATATGTGCATTCTGTAAATAATGACCACTCCTTCAATTTTGATAGCGCCCACTTGATTTATCCCTGCAATGACCTCCATACCAGAAAAGTTTTAGAATCATCTGTAATAAGATCGCATCCCGACAATGTTGTAAATCTCAATTCCGGCCTCATTAATGTAAATACTGACGCGACTTCCATGCAAATAATTGTAGATGAGCTAAATAAGCAGGGAAAAAAGGTCGGTTTAAAGATAAACAACGAGAAAACAAAAATTTTGACAAACGGCCAAAAGAGTTTAATCCACATCAATGGACACGTCATAGATTATGTCGACGATTTTATTTACCTTGGACAGAATATCTCCTTTCAAGCCCGCCAAGAACAAGAAATCCTAAGAAGAACACAAAATGCGTGGAAGTCCTTTTGGAAACTCAAGCCCTACTTAACATCACGAGGTATAGAGATGAAGAATAAAAAACGTTTGTTCGATATGTGCATTCTGCCTGTCCTGACATACGGATCCCAAACCTGGTCTCTAACACGATCACAAGAGAATAAACTCAGAACAACACAACGAGCGATGGAACGAAGGATGATTGGAGTCACTCTGAAAGACAAGGTTAGAAACGAAGAAGTAAGGAGACGAACAGGGTTAAAGGACGTTGTGATAGAAGCGAAACATCTCAAATGGAAGTGGGCTGGTCATGTCATCAGGCGACCCGATAACAGATGGAGCCATAGAACGACAGTATGGATACCAAGAGAAGGGAAAAGAAACCGTGGAGGACAGAGAAGGAGATGGAGAGACGAACTCCCAAGGAACTGGCGGCTGGCGGCTAGCGATCGTGCGACATGGATTCGTATCACAAGGGAGGCCATTTTCCGCAAGGATGATAACGGCTAACGTAAGACGTAAGTAATGTAAATACTCATGTTACTAATCTCGTTGTTCGCGGTGTTGGAAATGTTTTATCTTAGATGTCTGAGCCTCCTTGCACATGTCATTCCGCCCCTCCTGCGTCGGCACGCTCTGTTCTTTTCTTACCTGTTAACTTCTTCATTTTTATCTTTTGGTGTACGTGTAGGTGTAAATGTTTTCATTCATTTCATGATTATGACCGTCTGAAGGACGGTCGAAAGCTCGAATAACATTCTTCCTTACTAGTGTGATTTTTACTTTATAGGAAATAGATGTTTTAAGGAGTATAATTATCGTCATTTAAAAATGTGCTAAAGCTGTCCAACGTCAATGGAAATGCTTTTGGTGAAGTTAGGAGGTTCCGATTTCTTTCTCCGTCAATGAATAATGAGGCTAGTTTTTGATTTTTCTTTTGAACATGAAGTATGATGATACTCGGATACTTCTTCAAGTATGGTCCAGCACATGAATGGAGTTACAATTGCAATTTCAATATCGTGTGTAATACTTCAGAACGTTCGTGCGTCTTTAAGTGTTGCAGGCTTCCGTAAAATCAAGAAAAACTTCCGATTTCTACTGAGAGTCTGTCACTTTTACTTTAAACACCTTACTTGTGGCTGCAAACCCTTTTTCCTTACTAAATCAAGGTACTTCGACAACTTTGGACCTCATACTTAACCTTGGAAAAGCGGCTCTCGTCTGCTTGCTATACACAAACACACAATTACTTTCTTATCGTCACATAGAGCGATCATGATCATTCATGAACTTCTAACTCGTCTTACCTGTATGAGAGGCCATGATTATTGACAGTAAACATCCGACCAAAATGCAAAAGGACCTCATCGTGAAGATATCGCAGTTAGTTGGGCGTTTAGAACTCCTGGAGCCTGAAACATAATGCAGATTTAGCTATTGAAACAAACAAAAAAATGATATGGATATATAAAAAAGTCTCCTAAAAACGACAAGCCGAAAACTCTCTCTGCAGATATCGTTCAATATAAATAACCCAGCTATTCAGGTAGAGTTAAGGTTAAGAGAAAAGCCACGAACCAGTGCAAGGTTCGTTCGTACCCTAGGCGTAAGTGATTCCAATTCCATAGATTAAAGTTCGCATTATAATCGATCATTTGTGTCATAGAAATATAAGAAGCGTAAATTGTTTATCTGAAGTTGACTAGAATGGAAATGGACTCAAGGTCGCGAGCCACATCCGCCGGTGAACCTAAGTTGGGGGCCGTGAACCAACAATGAAAACAAGATTAGATTTACTCATGTGACATTGGATTCTAAATTTCACAATGATTTAGCTGTTGACAAGTGAATTTAATTGGAAATGCGTGCGATTTTTGTGCCACTATTGTGGATTGCATGAAGTTTTACTTCCATTCTAGAGATTTTATTGAAATCAATTTCTATGCTCAGAGATAACAATACGGGTTTATCTGTCAACAGCAGCATTTACGACATCCAGAGCGAGTTTCTGCAGGGAACGAGACCGAAGATGAGACTTTCAGTTAGTCATGCACACCCTATGACTAATACGAATCTGCGCGTCTGCCGAGTTCCTCTTCTTGTCAGACACGATAACAATATTCAAAGACTCCAAATATAATCCTTCCCAAAGAACTACTCTAGTAAATAGACAGAAGAAACACGTACAGCAGCACTATTCATTTATTATTTGTTAAAGAAAAACACATGTTTCAGCCAATGGGACGCAGAATGAAGTATTTTTTGTGAAAATGGACTTTGCGCGCTAGTTTTATGTTTTCTTTGATCAAGCGGAAAATATAAAGCTCAGAGTCATAATTTTTGACAGACGACATGGAATGTCCTCATGTCATTTTCGAATAGATGAATACGTCACGTGGAGCGGATGTGCTCACTTTGGAGACTTTTCCAAAATCGTGCATTAATGTCAAAAAATATAAATAATACTTACATTAAGACTAATTCAAGACTAGGCCTACTTGATAGGAATATCTGAGTTCTAGAAATATCAGGCTATACCATACAAACTGTAATGCAGTCTACATGTGCAAATCATCAAATTCTGAATCATATGCACTAAATATATTTGAAGAAAATATGTAACAATATTCAACTTTGCAACTTTTCAACTTAATTTTATAGACTAAAAGAACTCCTTTATCCATAAAAATAGCATATTATCCATAAAGAGACAGCAGAAGTTCTCTCATCAATAGCGAAGTATGGCTGATTTTGAAAAGTACATGAAGACACTTATAATGCGTACACGCTATTGGGTAAATGATATGAACAAAAGAGAAAATAACCCAATAAAATTATGCAAGGCTAATCAGTAGCATCGAGATATCTACAAAACAATAATGAAATCATGAAGTATGAAAATAAGTACACTGTAGATTTCAAGTTCATGTCATTTCCTCATATGAAGCTTTACATTGCATCTACAACCGAATTGAAACTGCCGCTGTTGAGTTGAAGAATTCCATTTTTGACCTGAATATGCCGTTAATCGAAAAACTTCTACTATTTTTAAGACTTTGCCACTGCATAACAGCAGTTTCTGCTGTTGAACCGACGTGGAATTGCCGTTGTTTAACACGACTCGAGTAAATGCTGTTGTTGACCGGTAAAACCTGTAGCAATTGGAAGTTAATCATGATCTTTGTCAGTCTTTTCTTTCGTAATGAAAACACTTATATTTCGATTTCTTTACCTTGCTGCATAAGAGATCCCAGCACATTCCATAAATGTTCTTTCACCCAAACTTCATCTTTGATCGCATATTCGAGTTTAAATTCCACCTGAGAAAGGGCTTATTCGAGAGAATGCCCATGAGACAAATGCTTAAAATTTGTAACAATTGCAGACGCTACCAACACTAGCCACACTGTGAGAGTCAATGGTTTGAAAACGTTCCACAAGCGATCCGAGACAGCAGTGCGACGGAGAAGTATGGTATTTGACTCTTCAAAAAATGGAAAGGCAAGATCAATAACTTTATCACGAGTGCTTGTATGAGTAAATGGGCCGCCACCAAATTGATAAATCTGAAATTCAAGAGGGAATGATAGTAAATTAGCCAGATAATCGACTTTATCAACATGATCCCGATTAATGACCATCATTTTATTCAGTAGCGTATCGACCTTCGCTCCACAATGGTTTCAGCGCGCGCGCGCACGTTATTTCTGTAGCAGACAGTCCAAATAGCTTAGCATTAAAACTATTAATTTGACGCTATCTGAATTTCAATGAATTTTCGAACTGTAAAACTGTATATTCAAGTTATGTTGGTATGTACTATAACTACAGAATGAAATGAAGATTAAAATGAAGCCCACCCAACCCCTCCAAAAGCATAATCTCCCCCCACCAACAATGTGACAAGTAAAAGCTGATGTTTAAAAGAAAATTACGCTGAAGACTGAATTCCACAGACTACCCTAAATTAACAGTGAATTATTATTCATTTTAAGTCTCTTGTCCAATGTGACAGCCTTTGTTTCTAAACAGTCTCGATCTCAATGAGTTTGCAATCACAAGCTAGGGCGACCGCACAGAAACAGTGTTACATAGTGAGTTAAGTTAGTGACAAGCAAATTTCAATGGGTGAGTGATACTGTTAAACATTTGTTGGCCTAACAGTGTTTCTGTGCGGTCGTGCATGATCGCTAGTCAATTCGTCCCTGTTTTCCTAAGATTTGAAGCGTCAAATGACAATGAAAATGCGATGTTGACTTGTCATATGACGCTGAACCCCTTGATCAAGGAGCTGAGATCACTACAGAGTCACAGGGGGTTATAGTGATCACCATCTCTTTTCTAGAGGAAACTCTTTCCAACACAAGACGCTGTTGCGGTTATTATAGCCTGTCAATCACTCGCACGTTTCAAATTTAGAGCACTTGAAATGTCTTTTGTGCTCCAATTCTTTTTCTTTATGAGTAAATTTAATTTCGATGTCAAATGTTGGTCTAACTTCGTACAATGATTAGTTCCTGACGACTGGACGCTGAATAGCCCCTGGTTGATGCAGTCGCCGTCATAATATCACCTATGACTTTAAATAGTTAAGTCATTACTGACTGAATCACATACTGTAGAATTATGGAATATACCGAAATCTTTCGACATTCATTCCAGCCTTCATTCATTGGCAAACGATTAATGCGACAAATTCACGTCATCAACATCTCTAGATTTATAATTAGCAAGTTCGTGAAATTTTGACGGACATTCATTAAATGTTACTTTAAGCACACTACTGGCAAATCGCCTAAGTTAATGTGCCTGCAACAATTAATAAATGCTTTTTTTTCAAAAACACAGTGTTTGCAAAAATGCTAGCATTTTATTAATCATATGCAAAGCGCACTAACTTAGTGGGGCGGTGTGGTGTGTGTAAAAGTGATTATTTAATGAATGGCCGCTCGAAATTTTGCTAATTGCCAAATCTCAAATTTATCCGGGCGATGGGACTGCACCTTTCAAATAGGGAGTTGTGTCGATGTTGAGAGTTGTGTCACTAGGCCTGCTGATGATTCTGATAACACTCTAAATGATAATAGAAGCTATTTCCCCCCCATGCCCACAACATACTGCTTCCCCCAATTCTCTAACTTCAGGATGCAATCTAATGTTTAAATTATTTCTATAACCCCCCCCCCCCCCCCCCCCCCCCCCACCCCCCCCCCCCCTCCCCCCCCCCTCCCCCCCCCCCCCCCTCCCCCACCCCCCTTCCCCCCCCCCCCCCCCCCCCCCCCCCCCTCCCCCCACCCTCCCCCCCACCCCCCCCCCCCCCCCACCCCCCCCCCCATCTCTATGATTTCATCGCATTTGAAATGAATGTTTTATGAATTTTGTTGATTTATTATTGGCATGCGGTGAAAGCCTCGGTGTCACGGATTACTTCGCCACTGGCCTACAATTTATTCCTATAATTTGTAAGTAGAAGTCATTCGGCCCCCACCTCAGTATCCACTCGGCACATAGGCCTCAAACATCCCCCAGAATTATGTTTAAAGAAAAGGATCACAGCATATTCCTTGTATTTTTGGTCTACTTGTATATGCATTATAGCCTCGAAATTCGCGCAATAAATTCCATGTGTTAAGCCGTTATTAGTACTGCGTGACCACGCCCTTGCGGATACGTGCATGTAATGAATTCAAGTGCAATATTCATGCAAATAGTCTTTGATGATTCAAGCGCTTGTGTAAAACTGCAATTCTACATTAGTTCTGTCTGTGTCAAGAAAATTACAAACTTCTATTACTTCACTGTAGAATATTGGCTCGTCAAGCTTATTGGCAAGAATGGTCGGTGAACCTCAAAGTTTCTAGATTCTCTTTTATTAAGACCCCTAGCTCCACTGATATCTGCGCAAAGGTTAAATCCAAAATGTCTATTTTGACTCCGTGCATTTAATTTGTCCATTTGAAGATGATTATGTAATCTGTTCAGTATTCCTTGGATAAAGACTGATGATGTGGAATTCAGTCAATGCCTTCGAGAGCTCTAGTTCGATTTGATTCTTCTAATAATTTGGGCTCAACAATAGAGTAGAAAAAACTTATGGGGGAATGGGAATGGCCATTGCCTTTTGTTGTGGATTTGGAGTGGGGTGACATATTTTATATATCCATTTATTTTATTATTCATATATATCAATATTACAATTTATACACATCATCATAATTTTTATTATTACATAACATCAATTCATCCATATTTATGAAATATATTTTTTTTATTTCATTTTTTTAATCAATTACATATTTATATAACAATTAATTCATTTCTCATTGATCCTTCCTTCAGGCTTCGACAATTTCCAAGAATTCCGCTGGTTTTGATGAGATTCGAAGACAAACCGCGTCTTCCACAGGTGACTGGTTTGCAGCAAAGTATTGCATAATATGAAGATAAAGCAGTTGAATGAAAATACACCGTTCGTGTTGTCTTTATGTGCTGGCTTGATGACGGTCGATTGAAAAAATATGATTACACTTCACTTTTTCTGACGCTGATGAATTCACCATGTTAACAAACGCTACGCATGGATCCACATTATTCTCGAAAATTTAACTTGTTTAAAGTTATCCACGCTCTACGATATCCAATTGCCGATTTAGCAGAAGTGAATTAGATGGACATATTTTCTGAATTCTGTTGTACAAATCAACTATGGCAACATATTTGGATTTCGCTCGTCGGATGGTGGTCATCATGAAATCCTGTGCCCTTTGAATTGTCGGTATTCCATTAATCAGAAAGAAGCGGAATTGGTCATGATTTAGTAGCCCTTAGTAGTGGTGGATTGTCATAATTCATAAGAAAACAATGAATTCACACCTCTCTTTTGACATAGAGTTGCACCTTACATTTTCCTTAGTATGTTGAAATCTGCATCATTGTTAAAGCATTGTATGTGGTACAAACATCTCAACATAGGTGTGAGCAGATTCAATTAAGAATGTAAGAGACGGCCTGTTGATAAAAGCTGCGTCCTCTATACATAAGTGTTAATATCAGAATTGTAGAAATTTGACGCTCAACATCAATCTTGTTGCCCATTTTTCAAAACATCAGCCTTAATTTTTGACACGTCCGTGCCGGTCAGCCGGCAAACTAGCCTCACAAGTAGTGATGTGTTGATTGAACTCTGACAGCTCACATTTAATGATTTTTAATCAATGTTCAAATTTATGGCTGAAAAAATAATGACTAAGTTTGAAACATAGAAACGATCGTGTACATGAGCTATTACGTTCGATTGAAACCTACTGAAAATCTATTATGTTGACTATCCAACATTTGTATATAGGGGCTATGCCTAGCACAAAACTAGCATGCCTTTCATGGGATCCGAGTACCACTCTGGGCGGATTTAAAATGCAACAGTGAATGTATTTCCTAACCACTGTCAGCTTATATTCTGTCGCTCTCATGTGAACTTCGACTTGAGGATTTATGTATATAGTATTACAGTATTAAGGAAACTCCCTGCAAACAAAAAATCAGCCAGCATTTAAGACGGTAAAAAGTCAACGGATTAAATTCTATAGATAGTGTAATAGTATCATATTAATGTTTTAACAACCGCATAACAAATATATTTGGTCGCGATGGTCTGATGTCCTTTAGCCCCATACACCCCTTTTGACATGCATGTATATCAAGGATAACCAACTGCACCCCCCACCTCAATCACCATGTTAGAATATTGACTCCTCCGGACAACCCACTGTGAATAAGACCCGTTTCGCGTTGGAATTTTACACCCCATCCCCCCCCCTCCCCCCCCCCCCCCCAGTCCCCCCCCCCCCCCCCCCCCTTAGTGTGCGCGTACGCCCCCTACCAAACCAAACCAGTGAAAAGAAATATATCCAAATTGAATTTTTATTCCAGTTTTCTATCTGGTCTTCCAAAGCCTATGTTTGGTAGCCTTGCTGTCGAACCATCATCGACTAAGCGGATGGAATTTTGGGCTTTAATTTGTTGGGGGTAGGTCTTAATAAGACGCAGGAAAAGATATTACATTATTTTACTATGTTAATGACTGGTAGTTGAATTGCAATGTTTCTGTCCAATTTTTGGGATTCTAAATCCTGTTTTCAAACAAAAGAGCACCACTACATAATTTCATGCAAAAATGATAATTTTCGTTACCCACGTGACACTCTGAAAATGAGTGAGCAGCTATTAAGGAATGAAATCAAATGAATACAAATCAAACAACAAATTCAGATGACGAGACAATCGTGGAATAGGGCATCGCTATTCAAATAAGTTAACAGAAAAGTTTCAGCTAGGCTCTTGTAATAAACATAAAGAATAAATCCAATTACAATCATAGATTGCGCAATCAATTCGGGAGGCCTTCTGTTCCTTTCGCTTTTGATGAATGTTTTGGGAATATAATAAAACAAGTGTTGAAAAAGTCGTTAGAAGAATATCACACTGGGACACGAAAGGGCGCAGGTCATGAAGTTGAAATGGGTTGGAATAAGCTAGAATCTACAACAACAATTAGATTTCTAAATTATGATCCAGGTTACTTTAAGGTTAAATCATGCAAAGTAAAATCCATTTTATTAAGAATTGTAGCTGCAAACTCACCCCTCTTCTGTATATCGCCACACATCCACTAAAATACGATGAAATTAGGTTGTGGGCCCACCCCACTGACCATCTTTCTGATGTTCGAACCCTTTGGTCTAAAAAAATTAGAATGAAACTTTGAAAGTATGGGCATGCCTCCATGAGTGTGTATGTATGTGATGCTTATGTGAAGCATCAGTCAGAGAGAGACGTTTCTGTGTACATTGGCATCTTGCATGCATAGTTTGAGAATGTTTTGTTTTTGAAATGCAACCTCAATAGAAATTTCATCCATCCCTTTACCCTACCTCCACCTAAGAATTAGTTATCAGGTGCTTTTAAGTGTCACTCTTCACAGAAACTTCCCGGGAAAATTATAGGGCACCATTTAGTTTGAACCAGGTCATGGGAATTCCCCAATAACATCATCTCTCCTTTCTCCCACATCTATTCGACATTGCAATGCATATCGCATTTGAGCAAGATGTGCGTGAACCCAGTCAGCGGGAAAACCACTTGTTATCTTAAAACTTGAATTAACAAAAAAGACCGCTCCCCATGCCACACCAACTTCCCGCCTCCCCTCCCGTGGGAATAATGACCGCCCCACATTCAGCGACCACAGCGCCACTCCGAAATTCGACTAAACGTCAGAAGTTGTTTTGACAGTCAGTATCTCAATGGTTTTTTTTAATAGGCACTATCTCCCCGGCTGAGCTTTGCCCTCCGGGTGGCCTTTGCCCAACTTCACACACGCTTGTGAGCAGTGGTGTATTTCTCTTTGCCCTGCTAGGATCATGCAAGAAGGTTTTAAAATTCGCCTTAAAGAAATGAAACATTGTAAGAAACTGTAGGCCATATTCATTTGCAACAATGTTTATTGCTAACATTTCTATTTCTCTTTCAACCACATATGCTTGGTAAGTAATTTGAATGCTGAGAACCAATCGAATCATGTTTTATTTTTCCTCTCTTGTCTTATTTGTATACAGAGCCTTCACAATGATCGAATTCACCCCAAGCTCTCAATTAAATTTCTTCTAATTTTTACTAGATGTGTTCTTTTGCTAAAATTTACTATATATTTTGTCTCTATGGATAAAAAAATTCATTAGCCTATGTGCTAAAAAGTTACACTTAAAACATCTGGCTTAATATATGCGTTAATATGATGTAGCCTCTTGTGGCATTTATATGTCTCAGTATCTCTTTGTACAAATTCTATTCTCCATTGAGCTATCGTTGTCAGTTTCAAGCAATTCATAATTGGTCAGCTGACAATTGACACAGCATACACAGATGAATGCGAAGTTTCAGAACTTTATTGCGTAATTTCTTTAACAAAGCGATAGAATCATTAGGCTTCAAGGTGTATGCTCTTCCACAAATCAATTGCAAAAACATGTCTATTCTCATGCCATTAAAATGTAAAATACTTCTGCAACTCCATGTCCTTGACAATTTGACTAATTTGATCGAAAAATTAATAAAAATAAGAAGTACTGGTCCTCTGAAATGCGTTCCAAGGTAAAGCAGTGAGATGAAAGCTGCATATTCTATAGAATCGTTAATTGAGTACGTTAAATCTAAGAAAATCGTTTTCTAATTTTGTGTGTGGCATTAGCTTTGTTTGATAACTTACATGGTAATTCATAACATCAGGAGCCGCAAGATAGTTTAAAAACATCAAACCAGCATGTCCAGTATATTCTCTTTGAGCCTATCAGGAAAGATTTTTCCAGTGTAAACAAACAAAATGGATCGAGCTAAAACAAAAATGAATTCGATTGACAGGATCGATCTATCAAAATGCAGAATTAAGCACTTTTGAAATATTATTTTTCTGGAATTGAAGTTGTGCTATGTGCATACAGAATCAGAAAAGCCGTGTAGTTTGTAAACAACAGAACGTTCCTAATACATCGCAAAAAATTGTCCATGTCGGTCTGTAGGTAAAGCAAATTGATAAATATTTGACATAATTTCATTAACTTTAAATACAATTCCCTGGCAGATAGTAAAGTGACCACCATAGGGGACAAAACATTTCCCCCTTCCACAGTCACACTATAGTTTTTCCTTGGGCCCAATTGGAAAACAGGGACGTAGATTCGCTATTTCAGCTTCTCCTGCCAATGTCGCGTCAAAGATTCAATGGACCGTGTTAGTGAAAGATAGCGATAGCCTAGCGTTAACCTGAGCACTTAACTCTCCGTTTTAATAAAAGCAGCAAAAGCGGTAGCTCATCGGCTAGCATTATTGTTTTGAGAGCTAGCGCTCTAGCCGTCGTATTAATAATGATAGTAACTCCACTAGTGCTTTGTCTTTAATCCGGGCAATAATTACCCTACCCCCCCAAGGTCGAAACCAATGGCGTGGGTCATGCTTAGATCACTAAATATTTGGGCACGATATTGAAAGATCTAGTTTTAAGATATTGATATTTACATGTACAGTGATGTTTGACTCGCTCTATCGCAGGCAGCTTTCCGATGGTGCATAATTATTATCGGTCAAATTTGAATGAATGCATCGAGTCTTTTCGCTAATCAGTCAATATACTTCTCCAGTAAATTGAATAGGCAAAATAGAAGATTACTAAGGAAAAATGGGAATGAATTAAACTGCATTTTTGGTGTGGAGCATATACGATCAGTGGGCGGAATCACTGTAGCAACCCCCGTGAAATTTTCTGCAACCCTTCGATGTTCAACATGCCTTCCTTAAGTTCGACACTCCCCCAGGAGGATTCCAAAAGTACGCACAGGACAAGCGCTCTAAATATGCCCCCTTGCTAGCCCTCACACAGAATTCATTGTCAAACGACTACCTTGAGAAATGTATCCTCTATAGAAGAAACGCCCAGTGGCTCAAGAATAGTTCGGTTTCCATCTTATCAAAACCACGACGAATTTTAAGGTCGTGCATCAAATTGAATCCTCGACCAAAAAACAGTTGCGAAACGGAAAATTGATCCACTGGTCTGCGGTTTTAGTCCGAGTTTTATAATGCGAATAATATTAGACACCTAGAAGAGGAAAGGATAGCTTTTTATCTTTTCGTATCAGTTACGGAGACTGATTCAATGTAAGTGAAAATGATTTGAAATATGAAATATATTTTACAATTATTCTTACTATTGTTGTCACTATACAAGCTGCAGATGCACTTATCTTTCCTTTTCCAGTATACTATCCTGCGTCGGTTGTCTCTAACGAGAAAAAGTAGAATTGTGAGCGGGAATCAGGGACTTATTCTTATTGATTTAGGAATTGATCTCGAAGCTGCGCGTATTTTCAGTGTTGCTACTCTAAAATTTATGCTCGCCTTATTTCGTTGACTTTTAACGTTGATAAAATCACCCCCCCCAACCCCCCAACCCTTTCAATTCGCGGTGTATTTCACGGGGACAGCAATTTTAATGGGGAACAGTAGTTAGTAGTTTTTTATGCAGTATAAATACATGTATGACACGAGAATTTCTTGTGTCTACAGTTATCATAGTGTAGATAATTTGAATATAAACTTTCCAAAATATGTTATGCATCAAATTAGTACGCTCTTGAATTTGTCTTAATACTGTTCAACATTCCTAAGTATTACCAATCGTGCGCTCATTCGCGCATTGTTAAGTTAGACCATTCCTGGAAAAAACCAATATTAGAGTGCTCAAACTGAAATCTTGACAATTCTGGCAGTTTTTGACATTTACCCCACCTTTAACACCCCCCCCATTAATTTTTCAAGTTTGACTGTGTCCCCCGCCCCCCCCCCCCCCCCCCCCCCCCCCCCCCCCCCCCATACTATTAGTATGAAAATATCAACACCCCCCAAGACTTCAAAACAGAGCAGTATGAGAGGAAAAACTTCGTTCGACAGATGTTTGTTTAAGTATCACAGACGAGCAGAAACGTGCCTTCTAGCTAGTCACAGGAGTTTTCTATTAATAATGTTCCTTGACCGTCCCGATATTCTCCTTATTCGACGAGGACTTGACATGCACTGACAGACAGCAGACAAGCGAATGAATAATCAGCTGAATGATAATCATTGCTTGCAACAAGGTTTTTAATTTACCGCCAAATTTGCGATCCTCTCAATCATGAGGTATCAAGAATACTTTACTCACAAAAAGAGAGTGGACTGTCCCGTGGCAATTATTTTTCATGCAGGCACTAAAATGCTCTTTTTAATTAGTAAAGGAGCATTCTCGGATATTCAAAAGAACCATTCCTTTGGATTATTCCGGTCTTCACACCTCTACTGTGATTCGATGAAGCAGCGGTTGCTCAGGCTGGGAATAATCAAAGGAAATGTTCGATGAGCCTGCGGAAGTTTGTATTGATAGGGAAGACGTTCAATGAGGGAAAGTGGAATCACGTTGAGAAAGTGTTTGAATACAAATGGTACAGCAAAAACGAAAATTATTCCATCAAGCAAGGACAACGGGACCCCCCCCCAACCCGCCGAGCCCCAGGAAAAAAAGTTAAAGCCAAGAGAAGGAGAACTCTCTCTCGGTTCGCGCTCGCGTCGCTCACTCACCATGTGTGAACGGATTGAAAGACTAAGAAAAGACTACTATGGAGGACGTTTTGATTACAAGGAGTTGGATATAGAGGAGGAAAGAAAATTTGCGAAAAACTTTGGTTGAGAAGAGCAGGAAGGGTCAGGACGCAAAACGAGGTGGTCTATTGCGTCAAGTGGTGAAAGACTGTGATGCTAGGTATGTGGGAAAGAAACTCCCTAAAACGCCCCCCCCCAAAAACCCCCCCCCCCCCCCCCCCCCCCCCCCCAACCCCCCCCCCCCCGGCGTTAAAACAAAGGATAAAAGAATCATTAGGAAGAAAAGTGAATGAAGCGGATACGTTAAATCGGAGTTGGCCAGAACATGGCATGGACACTGTGGACATCGGTATCAAATGGGAAGGAGGCGGAGGCACAGAATTAGATTCATCTGCGCGCGCTTCGGTTTTCCTAGAAGGAAGAATTCTATGGCACATCACAGAATTAGACAACTTGGACTCCTTCTCCAATTGATAATTTGTGTTATCGCTTTGCTGATTGGAAATGGCTAAACAATAAGCTGTTCAGCAGTGGACACCAGAGGCATGTGAGAGATGCCTTGCGTGCTGTGATATCACTTCACATACGACCAAAACACACATCGTCTCTGGGATAATATTCGATTCAGTGTATTGCACTTTTTTTTTGAGAGGATGTGAAAACATCAAGTGGACTGATTTTCCTACGCCTGCTACTTTTTTTAATTAATGATCGGAAAGAGCCAACATTATGGAGAAAAACTTGTGCCACAATGATCTGAATTCTTCGAATCTGAAGGAATTTTGGCAATCGAAGCACTTTTGCTGGGACTCACATTAATCTGCAAGCGACGCACGACTTTTTTTCCTATCTTCTGTTAAGGTATAAAGAATTCCGTTTTCCCCACTTAATATGTTCTTCGATTGTGTGCCGTTCAATTTTTGTATTAATTCACACTTCTAGCCCAGAGCCGAAAGCAGATACACAAAGCATTTAATTTGTGGGCGGAATGGGGGGGGGTGGTTGCAAAAAGAGGAAGTTTAGGATAGAAGAAGAGTGAAGATGGCGCGAATTTGGACCACGAAGACTGTGTGGCTACATTACCGCTGCATCGACTTCGAGTCAGGCCTGGAATGACCTATGGCTATTGAAGTGGACAATTGAAAGTTGTAACTTTTCTTTTCAATCAGTTTGGATGGACTATGCAAACATTGAATTTCCTAACTTTATAGATTAATGAAATTGATTACGCCTGGAAGATGTCTGATTGATCAGACGAAAAGGTGGCCTCGCCAAAGTTGTGGATTTCAATTTTCTTGTTGTGGTACAGTCCGAAAAAATAAGAATAAAGATATACAATGACCCCCTTGAACGACTATTTAACAAACTATAAAAACTCACCAGGTTTTTTCAATAATTTATTCATTTACATAACACAAACTTTCTTCTCAATTGCTATCCAAACAGTCATTCAAATTCGAGTAAAATTTCTCTAGAATTAAATGCACAAATTTTCAAATCACTCCAGAGTTAAAAGTGTCTTACAGTTCATGTCATAAACTCGTGAAACTGTCGTACACCTTGGGGATTTATTCAATACTATAATGTAAACTACTACATGAAATAATTCTCTATTGCTCTCGAATCATTTACAATTTACGTATCTAATACTCACTTGTAAATAATAATATAAACAGTCCACAACATGTTTTTTTGTGAGTAAAAATATTTCATACCTCAATTATTTATGGATCGGCAAAATGCAAAATTGGCATTAAATTAAGCCTTGTACGATCTGTGATGATTGTTTGAAGCTCAATCTTTCATGTTGGTCTGCTGTCCGCCGAAGACGGAAAATATCGGACTTCAAACAATGAATAACTCCAGAGAAGAACGGAAACACTTTGGTCAGATCTGGGAATAGGCATTGAAATTGTAACCGTCTCCAAACTGTCACTTAAACTATTGCGCAAAAATATGATTGGCAAACAAGGGAATATCCGTTGTATCTGGATCCGTCTCCAGGCAGACAGCTAAACAAGTGCGAAGACTGGATTAGCAAAGACCTGACTATTTATTTACCTGATATTTGCATTATCTAATGATTATTATGAAGTTAAACGACCTTTTGAATGCAGTTCACAAAACACTAAAATTATTCTCGTACAATTACATGTAGAAATTGCGACACCTACGGATACGTACGAGTGGGATGCAAATATTGTACATTCTGCATCAATGTGATAATAAAAAAGAAGTTAATTTTCTCGACCGACATTGTAATACAACGAAAACGCAGTGTAACAAAATGGCCGACGTTTCGTCATAGACTTAAGGCTTGTTTACACAGGCAGTTGCTGCACTTGCTGCAGACGAGTGACATTGTCGTCATGTGATTGAAGCGCAACATAAATCAGCGCCTCAGCCATACTCTAAACACCATGCTATTGTACCTATTGC